>OZ030014.1:79237193-79837193 GCA_964023405.1 Apodemus agrarius
AAGCCTTCCCTCACTCCCCATAACAGACTTTCCAGCTCCCACTGACCCACGAAATTAGTCAACTCACAAGAGAAATCCCATGTGAGACCACTTACCCCAAAGATTTTCAATAAATATCTTCCGTCATTAGTAGGAATACAAATACTGTTTTGGAGGCCAACCAGTGGGAACGTTGTGGCAATCAATAGAGCCTGGTGGCAGAGCTGTTGGGACACTCACCAGTAAGCCTGAATGTCATAGGCCTGAATGTCGTAGACTGGCACAGCCATGATTCTAGTTCACCAAGTTCATCTTCCTGGTACGTGCTACATTCTAAGAGAAACAAAATCATGTTTGTGGGTTGGATGGGGACTTCTGCAGACTCAACACCTAGCTGAGGGTTTACTGGAAATTGATTGCTGTTGGGGAGGCAGAATTATGTTTCTTTGAACAGGGGTGTTCACTGATAAATTTCCCATGCCTCAGTGGATGACTCCACTGCACATATGGGTAGCACTAACTGAAGTCAGAGTGTAGAGAGAATATCTTGTGTATTGTACACAAGATATCCCAGAAGGAATTCTGGAATAGAGCCAGATAGGAGATCTGTCCGGGAAAATGTGAGGACCCGGACACATGGTATCTGAGCACAGATAGCTACCCACTAGCCATGCAGCAGAATGTAGATATAAACAAATGGGTTGTCTTGTTATGATTTTAGTCAGAGAAGAGCCTAGCTATATGGCCAAGGTATTTGGAAATATAGTCTGAGACTGAGTCTTATTTTTGAGAGCTTGGGGCTGGGAGGAAGAACCAAGACCTAACTTTACACAGAGCATTAAAAATAAAATTGAAAAAAGAAGACACGAAAGCAGGGAATATGTTGTGGGGGATTCTGGAGGGATATGAAGAGGAACAGTTGGGATAGTTATGATAAAGACATTGTATATTGTTATGAAATTTTCATGTAAAATATTAAAAAAATAATAAACAAGATATTACTAAACCAAAATAAATAAAAGGCACAATTTTGAAAACTCACATGACAGTAAAAGGAAATAGAGATAGCTAAAATTAGAAGTGGGTAAAAGAGAGAGCTCAGGGGCTGGAGAGATGGCTTAGCACTTAAGAGCGCTGACTTCCAGAGGTCCTGAGTAAAATTCCCAGCAACTACATGGTGACTCACAACCATCTGTAATGTGATCTGATGCCCTCTTCTGGTGTGTCTGAAGACAGCTACAGTGTACTCATATACATAAAATAAATCTGAGAGAGAGAGAGAGAGAGAGAGAGAGAGAGAGAGAGAGAGAGTGAGCCAGAGAGCTCAGAGGAGCCCAGATACTAGAAGTTCTGCCCTTGGATTCTTTGCATCAGTGAAGCTGATAAGATCAGAAGAAGGACCTATAATTCAACACAGATCCAAGGAAAACACTACTAACATCAATCCATTGAGTTTTAAGGTTTCCAACAGTATAAAACTAAAACACAAAATTCTAATCAGAAGCTAGCTGAAAAATATTACCGTCCTTATAAACTCAAGCCATTCCATGCGCTAGGCAAGCAATCTCCCCACTGAGCTACACCCCTGCCCTCCTCACTCTGCATTAATAAAAGTGTTATCTGTTCAGCTAAAACCTGCTTTGTATGTAGTCTCCAAGACTACTGATATGTGGCACTGACAGTGTCAACTACGGCAGTTCTCAGTCAGCCAGACAATCACAGGAGGAAATAACCAAGACTCAATGAATCCGACTGCTAATATGTTTGGCAGGTTCACCATATTCATCGCCTTTTGACTTATGACATTTTCAGCTCACAATGGGTTTATTTGCACAGAACTCCATCTTAAGTTGACGCACATCTGTAGTTGTTTTGTTGTCTCATTTTTACGTAAGTACATTTTTTCCCTCATTACATAAGACACAGCTGAAATAACCATGTCTGAATAGTTCTGAGAGAAAGCGAACTAAAGAAAGAGTTGTATAACTTTGAGCAAGAATGGTCTTCAGAGAAAGCAGAATCAAAAAGAGGCTGTAGATGCTAACAAGAATCAGAGGATGGGAAATAGAGACAGCACCCTGCTACAGTACATTTGGAGGAAACAGAACTTCCTGGAGAAAAGCAGATTGCAGATCAAGACATGTCTAAAATTACTGATGTCTGTCAGGCCTTAGCAAATGAGTGTCTCAGAAAATGATTGTCCTTCCTCTTTGTTCCATGTCTTTAATTTGCTGAGTATTTTTGGAATGTGATGTAGCTCACAAGACATTTAGCTTTCTAGGAACAAAATGCCTCCAAAGCATGTTACAGTCTCAACCCATCATCCTGCTCCCAGGACTAGAAAGTATGAGACCAAGACACAATACAGGTTTGTAATGACTGTAAAAGTTTCCACAAAGGCTAACAGCAAAATGGTTTTTAGATTGCATGTTTACTCTTGATGCTGTACATTCTATGGGGTTATATAGATATGTAATGCAAAGTATCCATCATTGCAGTAAAATGGGCAACAATGATATGTTACTGCAGGCTCACCAACTGTGATCAAATTTGATACAATTTTTTAAATACTATAAATCATTGATATGTTAGAATGAACTGCTTTGTGTATTTGCAAAGCAGAATATTTAAGCAAAATGAAATACACATTTTGGTGGGCATTTGTTTGTGTACGCAATTTAGTCATCAAGAAAATGACACAAATTTAGATGTGGTACTCAGCATTTATTTATTTATTTACTTACTTACTTATTTATCAGTAGCAAATCAGTAGCCTTCCTCTACTCAAAGGATAAACAAGAGGAGAAAGAAATTAGGGAAATGACAGCCTTCACAATAGTCTCAAATAGTATGTCATACCTAGGTGTGACCCTAACGAAGCAAGTAAAAGATCTATATGACAAGAACTTTAAGTCTCTGAAGAAAGAAATCAAAGAAACTCTCAGAAGGTGGAAAGATCTTCCATGTTCATGGATTGGTAGAACCAATATAGTAAAAATGGCCATCTTGCCAAAAGCAATCTACAGATTCAATGCAATCCCCATCAAAATCCCAAATCAATTCTTCATAGATATAAAAAGAGCAATTCTCAAATTCATCTGGAATAACAAATACTATTTTTTCTGGATAGCAAAAACTATTCTCCACAACAAAAAAATCTTCTGGGGGAATCACCATCCCTGACCTCAAGCTCTACTACAGAGCAGTAGTGATAAAAACTGTTTGGTATTGGTATGCAGACCCGCAGGAAGATCAATGAAATAGAATTGAAGACCCAGAAATGAACCCACACACGTATGGTCACTTGATATTTGACAACGGAGCTAAAAACATTCAATGTAAAAAAGAATTTTTAACAAATGGTGTTGGATCAACTGGACATCTGCATGCAGAAAAATGCAAATTGACCCATTCTTATTTCCTTGTATAAAGCTCAAGTCCAAGTGGATCAAGGATCTACACATAAAACCAGACACACTGAAGCTTATAGAGGAGAAAGTGGGGATGAATCTTGAATATGTGGGCACAGGGGAAAAGTTCCCGAACAGAACACCAATGGCTTATGCTATAAGAACAAGAATTGACAAATGGGACCTCATAAAACTGCAAAACTTCTGTAAAGCAAAGGACACAGGCAATAGGACAAAATGGCAACCAACAACTTGGGAAAAGATCTTTACCAAACCTACATCTGATAGAGGGCTAATATCCTATGTATACAAAGAACTCAAGAAGTTAGTCTCCAGAGAGTCAAATAACCCTCTTAAAAAATGGGGTACAAGTATTGCTTCTTGGCCTTTTGGCTAAGAAGTGTAAAAAATGGGGTACAGAGCTAAACAGGTAATTCTCAACTGAGGAAACTCAAATGGCTCTAAAGCACCTAAAGAAATGTTCAACATCCTTAGTTATCAGGGAAATGCAAATCAAAACAACACTGAGATTCCACCTTACATCAGTCAGAATGGCTAAGATAAAAAACTCAGGGGACAGCAGATGCTGGAGAGGATGTGGGGAAAAAGGAACACTTCTCCATTGTTGGTGGGATTGTAAGCTGGTAAAACCACTCTGGAAATCAGTTTGGTGATTTCTCAGAAAATTAGACAAAGTACTACCAGTGGACCCAGCTGTACCACTCCTGGGCATATACTCAGAAGATGCTACTACATGTAATAAGGACACATGCCCTATTATGTTCATAGCTGCCTTATTTATAATAGCCAGAAGATGGAACAAACCCAGGTGCTCCTCAACAGAGGAATGGATACAGAAACTATGGTATATATACCCAATGGAGTACTATTCAGCCATTAAAAACAATGAATTCATGAAATTCTTAGGCAAATTGATGGAACTAGAAAGTGTCATCCTGAGTGAGGCAACCCAATCACAAAAGAACACAGATGGTATGCACTTACTAATAAGTGAATGTTAGCCCAAAAATTCCAAATAAACAAATTACAATTCACCAAGCTCAAGAAGAAGGAGGACTTAAGTGAGGGTGCTTCAGTTCCTCTAAGAAAGTGAACAACATAGTCACAGGAGCAATAAGAGAGGCAATGTGTGGAACAGAGACTGAATGAAGTAAAGGCCACCCAGGGACTGCCCTACCTGGGGATTCATCCTATAAACAGTCAACAAACCCTGACACTACTATGAACGACATGAAGTGTATACTAAAAGGAGCATGCCATGGTTGTCTCCAGAGGGGCCCTGCCAGAGCCTTACAAATACAGAGGCAGATGCTAACAACCAAGTATTGGACTGGGCATGTGGTCCCCAATGGAGGAGTTGGAGGATGGTTCAGAGCAGCTGAAGGGATTTATAACCCCATGGGAAGAACAATGATTTCGGGCACCCAGATGTTCCAAGACTCCCAGGGACTGAACCATCAACCAAGGGGCACACATGGTTCCAGCCAAAAATGTGGCAGAGGAAGGCCTTGTTGGCCATCAGTGGGAGGAATGGTCCTTGGTCAGGTAAAGGCTCAACAGAGGCCCGAACAAAGGGAAACTGAGTGGGGGGAGGAGGGAGTGTGTTGGGTGGAGAGGCATGTATGTGCAGGCAGAGGGAAGGAGGAAGGGGAGAGGTTGGGGGTCTTAGGGGAGGGGGATATCGGGAAAGGTTTTACCATTGGCAATGTAAATGAAGACAATATTCAATAAAAGAAAAATAAAAAAGATAATGAAACAAATTTAAATGTGGTACTCAGCATTTATCTATCTATCTATCTATCTATCTATCTACCTATTTATTTATTTATTTACACTGTTTTACTTTAAAGTTTTTGAGATTATAATATAATTATTTTTTCCTTTCATTTTCTCCCTCCAAATCTTCCCATCTACCCATCATTGCACTTTTTCAAATTCATGGCCTCTTTTTTCATTGTTATTGCATGCATGTATATATTCCTAAACATAACCTGCTCAGTCTGTATAATGGTAACTATTTAATAACTGGGTAGCCAATTGCTTTTCCCTGGGAAAAGACTCTCCCACTCTCAGCATTCCTTGGTTGCCTGTAGTTCTTTGTGTAGGGTTGAGGCCTTGTGGGATTTTCCCCATATACTTTGGCATGTCTGATTCTCCCTCTAATGCTTATGACTCACCCTTTTTCTTTAACTGTTATTATTACAAACATACACACACACATATAAATATATAAATACAGCATACTAAATCCACTTAGTGTTTGTGTAAAAATGATTTTAGGGTTGACCACTTGGTATTGAGTAACTGATTAGGGGCCTTATCTCTGGGCAAGAATAATTTTCCAGTTGTCACCATGTTATTTTAAAAAACAATTTTTACATAAGCATACAAAATAATGTATCTCAGAAAGGTTTATTTATGTGTGTGGGTCTGTCCTGTGCATGCATGCGTGTGTGAGTGTGTGTGCGTGTGTGTGTGTGTGTGTGTGTTGTGCATTGGGGTGGGGTCTGCCCAAGGAGACTAAAATCAGATTTTGGATCCCTGGAAGTTGGAGTTATGGGCAGTTATGAGCCATCCAATGTTGGTGCTGAGATTCAAGCTCTAAGTCTTCGGATAGAGCAGTAAACCCTCTTACCCTCTCAGCTACCTCTCCAGTCCCAGCAATGGCTTTACTACACGTTTTCATGCATTGGTGTTAGAATACTTTGTATCCCTTACTCTGACCACTTTGGGTCTTAGTGTTTATCTGACCCCTTTGTACCCCTCCTGCTCTCCCTTTGCCTCCACTTCTGAATCTGCTTCATTCGCCACTTCCCCTGCATCTGAATTCACTTCCTTCACCAAGATCTGAGCCCTTCAGAGTTATCAGTGAGGCCTAAAATCAACTTGTCCTAGTCTCCATTAATCACTATTTTCTTAATGGCATCTATAATGGAAAATACTTTACAGAAGGTTTTTTAATTTACTTTGCCTGGATTCGTCAGAAAAATCACTTTTCTATGGCAGCTACGACCTTGAAAATGTTTTTCTTCAAAGCAGCAATACTTGGAAGTCCATGCTGTTCCTTGAGTTGCAGAATGGATGTTGTTTTGGCAGGCATAAAAATAACACTAATCTTGTAAATACCCACCAGAGATCTTTGATGATGGGCATTGCCAATGTACAGGAATCTTTTATTCTATCTAGTGGGTCTTCACATTGGGCTAAAAGTATTCAGGGAGCTGTATTGCAAATGCACTTACTGTGATCAGGATTTCTTGTTTCATTTGCAGAATATGGGGAGAGCACACTCTGATTCTTAATGGCCCATGGCTTTTCAGAATGCTAAATAACTCTGTGCATTAATTTAAACTCACCAACATTAGCCCCTAAACAGAGAGTAAGCGTGCTTCCTGAATATTTGAAACCAAGTATTGACTGTCTTAGTTTCATTTCCGTTGTTGAGATGATAAAATATTCTGACTACAGGCACATTAGTGGAGAAAGGGGTTTATTTGGCTTACGTTTCCAGGTAACAGTTTATCACGAAGTGGAAGAAAGTCAAATAACACCCATGGTCAAGAGTAGAAAGAAATGAAGGCATGCTTTCTTGTTCGCCTGTTTGATTCTCTTTTGTACTGCTCACGAACCTCTGTGTAGGGAATGGTGCCACTCATGATGAGTGGGGTCTTCCTATATCAATTAATGATTAAGACAGTCTCTCACAGATCTGCCCATAGGTCAACCTGATCCCACTAAGTTGACAGTTGAAAATAAGCAGCACAGTTCTAGACATTAATATCAATAGGAAGCTGATTTTTCTACATTAAGTGCCACTTAATAGAGGTATCACATGGTGGTTTGAATAGGTATGGCTCCAGCGATTCATGTCTTTTAATGTATGGTTATATGGACTGGCCTATTAGGAGGTATGGCCTTTTTGGAGGTGGTGTGGCCTTGCTAGAGGAAGTACGTCAGTATGGAGGTGGGGCTTTGAGGTCTTTTATATGTTTAAGCTCTGCCCAGTGTAGAACACAGTCTTCTCCTGGCCACCTTTGGATCATGAGGTAGAACTTTGGGCTCCACCATATCTGCCTGTACAGTGCCATGTTTCTTGACATCCTGTCATGAAGATAATGGACTGAACATTTGAAACTGTAAGCCAGCTCTGATTAAATGTTTTCCTTATTAAGAGTTGCCTTGGTCTTGATGTCTCTTCACAGCAATGAAACCCTCACTGGGCTACCCCATCATCAGGGATACTAATGTGCAAACCAGGAGAAAGCACTGTTCCAGCTCTGGCAGAGATAGTAAGTTCACTCTTTCACTACCCCTTTGTCCATTTGTGTCTTCAGTGGTTGCAGCCCATCTGTCTTGGAAAGCCATCTCCTAGTTCATGGGTTGAAATGCTAATTCTTGTTGGAAGCATCTCTCAGAGAAACCCTTTCATCTGAGCATTACTCGAAAAAACAGTAAAGGATCTACTTGCATGAAACCTATGTCCTCACCACAGTAGAGGTGATGTGGCTTTGACATGTTAGAGTTGTAGGAGCCTCATATTTTGTACCTGTTTTCTTGTCTGTGTAAAGTGATGGATGCGTGAAGTTTTTGTCTCAAAAAACACAAATCCAGAATGGAAGGAAGCTATTATTCCCAGATCTAAGCTCTGAGTGCATGGCCGATGAGCATCCTGCCTTAGGTTGTGACACCAATGCCCAGAGTGCTCTTGTGCCTTGCCGCTCATGAACTCGGGTGTGCTTAGGAGATGATTTTAAAGCCGTTTACAAAGTTTATTACCTATACTTATTTGTTATATTTTTAAGTTTATGCTTCCCAGAGATGAAAAAGCAGATTATGACTCTTAAGGCCCATCAGAATAATTATGGTCAGGAGTTTAAGATCTCTGTCTGCATCATGAAACATGCTCCTAATGAGAGACACAGATTTTTTGTTTTTCATCTTTTACAAAATACATCATTTTTTATATGAAAAGATATTTCACGGTCCAAAGCCTCCCCTGTCTCAGACTAGCTTTAAACATAATTAGCCCCTTCAAAGCCAGTGTCAGCTGTGTAATGGAAGGCTCTTCCCAGCAAACATTCCCATTTGGATGAAATACGGGATGTGCGTGACACATTCTGCTTTGACAAAGAGAAGATAAAGACTCAATTCTGGAAGCAGAATTCCTGGAATATGTGTATCTGGGGCTCAGGGGGCTTGGTGTGAGCCTTGCTGTCAGATAGATGATGCTTCTCAGGCAGCCTTTAATCCCAGCCTGTGGCTTTGCTGCACACCCCGGAAAGAAGAATGCGGTGAGCTGCCCAGGCTCCGCACACTGCGGAAATCTGGGCGCCGTCCTTGGAATGGCTTTCTGCTGATAATCTACCTTGTGTTCTTGAAGTTCCCATAGTGAGGAAAACATTCAAGGGTGTAGTCTACATGATGTATTGTCTGGCTATAGCTCACAGGTGTGTGTGCGTGAGTGTGTGTGTGTGCGTGTGCGTGTGCGTGTGCGTGTGCGTGTGCGTGTGCGTGTGCGTGTGTGTGTGTGTGTGTGTGTGTGTATGGTCTGCAGTTCTACCTTCTGCCTGGGCAAACCCTCCTCCCCTCTTCGCTTGTATTCTGCACCACTGATGCTTTATAAGGACCTGCTCCATCCAGCCTGTGGTGTTTGCTAGTCTGAGAAGCTACTATGTTTGTCAGGTCTGCATTTTTCCTAGTTTCCCTGTCTGTCGCATGTTCCCGTTTTCTCCTTAGATAGCCTTTGAGGTCCACCCCTTCCATTCTCCTTAGAGTGTCCCTCAGATGTCAGAGCCCAGACTTATGGGAAGACGTAGGGCAAACTTATTCAAGGACAGGCACTTCCCCCCCCCCAGAAGATGGGTATAAGACTGTTCTCTCCCTCTAACTAGTAACGCTCTGGTGAGATTCAAAGACCTCTGTCCACCTCAGCTCTTCTTCTCTTCCTTAACTTCTCAAGGTACTTATTGTCTCACTGTTTGACTTACTAACTGGTTGTTTTAGATTCCCCAGGAAATCTCAAAATCAACTGCAGGGTGTTTTGGCTGTTGGTTTACTGAACTCAGACAAGTATATTTCATACTGTTCAAATATTTATTAAAGATTTTTCTAAACTTTTTGTTCTTTTTAAATAAATTGAATTTAAAAAGGACAATGTTATTGCTGTTTACAACATAAAGTCAACACTTTTCTTCATTTAAAACTGTTTTAGGGTGGTGGTGGCACATGCCTTATTTACCAGCACTCAGTGAGGCAAAGGCAGATAGATCTCTGACTTAGAGACCATCCTGGTCTACAGAATGGATTCCAGGACAGTGAAGGATACACAGAGAAACCCTATTTTGAAAAACAAAAGAAAAGTATTTATGGCTAAAGAAAATCATGAAATCAAAACATAATTATTAAACTCTAGTGAGAAACAAATGAATGTTCCTAGCAGTCTTACCCATTATAGCCTCGAATTAGAAACCATTCAGAATGTAGATTAGAGTACAGTAAATAAATAAATTGTGGCTTATTTATACAATGAAGTACTATGCAGCAGTAAAAAAGGAACAGACTATCATAACCCTCAACCAGATACACCACAAAGACATAATCAATGGCTACATAGTTATTCTCTTTGTATGAAAATCAGGAATGAGAAAAACTCATCTATGAAAATAGAAGTCAGGATAGTAATAAGAAACAGAGGTGAGTCTTAGTTGAGAAGAGGCATGAGAGTACTGGGCAATAGAAATTTCAATATTTAAATCTGTATAATGACTACATCAACTTATCCATTTACTTATAAAACATAAGCAGTAGATTCTGTATTAGTGCAAGTTATTCATATTATATGTCAAAATGAAATTCCAGTGACATATTGGGGAAATCTTAAGTGAAGATTCCTAACATGGATGTCATTGAATCCAAGATCTGCTGTCTCTAAAATTGAGCATAGTAAAGTAGAAGAATTCTAAAGATGTCTACACCCCAAACTGAGACTTCTTCCTTGGGTTTAAGCACAAGAGAAAGGAGACAAATTTCTGATTGTGGAGATGAAGAGTTCATTAGCATTACATCTAGATGCTGCCTGACATCATTGGATATTCCATCATGACAAGAAGTTCACATCTGGAGGGAATCACTTCATCATTTCCCACTTGTTTATTATGGTGAGCCTCAGTCCCTTGACAACCTCGAGAAGTCCCATAAGCGTGGAGGTCGTTTGTGATGCTTCCAGCTAGTTTCTTGTAATCATTCCAACAGCTTTGATTTTGGGTGGGTAGAAACAGATGTTTAAAGCCCACTGATAGGTAATTCTCCACACCACATAGCTGTTCGTTAGTCATAGACAGGGTACTTTCCACTTATCGTGACCAATGAGAGAAGGTTCTGTGAGCAGCTTCTCTAGGTGCTGCTGCCCACTACTTTGTGGGGATTGCACGTGGTCTAGGGCACAGTTTCCTAACCATACAGTTTCTTCCCATTGGAGTCTCATGTCTCTAAGATGGTAAGAGAATCTAACAATGCCACGGAAAAATGTAAAGTTGCATGCACATGTTATATTGCACTGCATAGAAGGTTGATCCTTGTACTCTTGTGTATCTGTTTTATGCCAGGCCCAAAGGCCCGGCTTTGCTGTATGTTAACGAGAGATATAAACATGAAGAAACACTGGACACAGAAAAGCTGAGATCAGTTTTCCCTGTTGTCTTCAGTTTTCCACAGAACCATCCTTTTCCCCAGTCTTGGGACCTGATCTGTGACCTGCCAGAGCTGTAACAGTACCTTTTATTTGCCTGAAAGTAATTGTCGTTTCTGATGTTTACTGCCTCTATCAGCTAGCCTAGGCTTAGGCCTAGAAGCTTTTAGCCTCTGTACAATTTAATCTAGGCCTAGAACATTTTCAGCCTATGATACTTGCTGCTGGATAACAACACCCCCTTCCTATTTTTTTTTCCTGAACTCTGTTTCTGCTTCTCTCGGTTTCTCCTGAATTTCTCTGTTTGGTCTCATACTAACTTGTGCGATATGTTCTAATTTTCTGGTTCCTTCTCATTCTCTGGTTCATTCTGTCTTCAACCTGTCTTTGCAAACTCCCCTGATAAAGCTGCCTCCCTTCCTGTTTGCATTGTGCCTTAGGTTAGCTTCCTTATCTTCTCTCTTCTCATTAGAGTTCGGCATATCCTATTTTATCAAATCTTTCTCTGTTTCATCTCTTTGTCTGTCCCTCAAGTAGAAGTCACTTTCAAACATGGGTACTTCCTTCTACAAACCAACTTTATCTTCATTGTTTGGGATTAAAGGTATTAAGGGCTTGTCTGTTTTCCAACCAGAGAGATTAAAGGTGTGTGCTAAGGACTGAGCTAGAAACACAATTTTTTTCAGTAAATAACACCATCTTCTGGTTCACAGTGTGATCAGATATCCTGCAACACTGAGTCATCTTTACTTTTTAAACCTTCCATCTTATAAGAGTGGTCTGGAATAACTTACTTCATTATTTTATGACATTAGTAGATTACATGACTCTTTTAATCTCTTTGTTTAAAAAAAGGCATCAGTAAAGAGAACAGATTTCAACCTTTATTTTTCTCTTTCTTTTCCTAAGCAAGTCTCAGTAGGAGAGGTGCACATGGTAATGCCATCCTTATAAAGGCCAGAGGTTACAAAATGTCAACTGGAAAATAGTGGTCACTGAGGATATTATAACAGTGTCTTCTAAAGTAATCAGTATTCATCAAATTACCTACTTCTTGTTTTTAACTTTTTCCTACTCCTTGTTTTTATGTCAAATGATAAATAAATGATTTGAAGAATGTAATTTCAGGACAGAAGCACATTCTAAGAGTTAGAAACAAGTATACAATTAATCATATTGTATGTCAGCCAGGGCCATATATGGTCAAAAGAGAATTAAATGAGATGATGTATCTGAGACACCAAACTTTATGTGTGTAAGAGCTGAGTACTTTGTGGATGTGTCTGGTATTATTACATATGAAGTGAGAAGTACTTCTGAGGGTTCACAGAAAGATTAAAATGTTTATTCTTCTAGACATTTTGTCTAGGGTATGAGTGTGTAGTTTTATAGTTTATTCAGGAAAAAAACCCACTGTATTTCTGTAAAAAAATGTTATTTAAGATAGTATCCATATTGTGGGTATCAGAGTATGGCCTTGTCAGACATCAATGAGAGGAGAGACCCTTGGTCTTGAGAAGGCTCGATGCCCCAGTATAGGGGAATTCCAGGACAGGGAAGCAGGAGTGGGTAGGTTGGTGATCAGGGACGGGGGATGGGATACAGGGTTTTCAGAGGGGAAATGAGGAAAGGGGATAGATAACATTTGAAGTGTAAATAAAGAAAATATCTAATAAAAAACCCAAGAACTATAGAGAAGTTGTGATGTATGTATGTGTGTTTGTATGTATGCATTTATTCATTTATTTATTTAGGGACTGGATCGTAGGTAATTCAAGCTTGCCTTGAATCTGATGTAGCCAATGACCACATTGAATCCTGCCTCCATTTTTTCAAGTGCTGGAGATATAGAGACGTGTAGTACATCAAATTTAATATTATCTCCAACTAAGTTACAAATAAATGAGACGCAGACTATGATTATTTAACTTGGTTTTTAGCAATTACTGGGGGGCTAACCCCTAATCTACTTTTTTAAACTGATGCTTTGACTACTTCCCCAGTGGTGTACCCAAAATTCTTGCTGTTTCATCTGGCCATGTGCTCATCATCCATCTCCCCTCAAGGTGGCTTCCTTCTCTCCTCTCATTCTCCTTCCAGGTAAATCATGAAAAGCGCCCTGAGGGCTGGCCAATTGGAGTTAAGCGCTGCCCAGGTAGAACATGGCAAATTATAACCTGGAGTTACTGATGGAGAAATAGGTTCTAATATCAAAGAGGGTAGATATCTGCCCAGCTTTAGTACTGATTAGGGCTTATTATAAATATAAAGGTCATATGTCTTTTTTTGGGAACTGAATGGTCAAAGGCTGGGAAGAAGCCCTGGACTGAGATTAAATATTTCTACATCAGGCATGTAACTTTACAATTAATCACTCCAATGCTGTGTGTGTGTGTATGATATGTATGTAGTTATTCATATATGTGTGTATATACACATGCAAGTATGAGTGTGTATGTATGTATGTGTGTTCATCTGGCATGCATGTGCACACACATGGACTCCAGAGAGCAACCTTGGTTGTTATTCTCAGGAACACCACGTGCTTTCAAATGTACCGTGTGAAGAAATAGCTGCAAGGCTTGGGGTCATCATAGAAGAGAGGGTGGGAAGAATATAAGAGCCATAGGTTAGGGAGGACTGCTGTAAAATCGTGTCTTTTGGCTATGACAGGACTGTGGTAACATCATGTCTTTTGGATATGACAGAGCACTTGGACTTATGAACTTGGAGCAGCTCAGGTTGCCCGCACAAGATCTTTGCAACAGCAAGGCAATTAACATGGTAGCATGGATTGGGGAGAGACTCACAACACCCTACCCTTAAATAGGATCTATTGGCAATTAATGACTGCTAGGGGAGTCATTTTTTTTGTTGCGGTGTGTCTGACGATAGGTCATCCATGTTCCAGCAGATGGCTACACACCCATGTGCATATAGTCAACACTAACTGGACTCTGGATTATAGTAAGAGAAAGCTGCTGGGTACCATTTTGCTCTTGTCCACTCTGTCCGTATCTTACTGTGCATTAAAAAAAAAAAACATAAATGCACAGTTGAAGAAAAAACATGCCAAGGGCGGTCTTTCTCTAGTTGTTTTTCATTACCTCCAATTTGTGGCTCTGAAGGTGGCACACTTAGGCACACACTTTTGTGTCCCTGAGCCTGGTCATAGGGAAGGGTTTGTGCTGAAAGCTGCCCGGAAAGCCAGTGTTCTCTGTTAGTGACAATTTGTTCCCAGCTGTCTGCAATGTGATCACGTTTTTTTTTTTTTTTTTTTTTTTTTTTTTTTTTTAATATTTTTTATTTCCCTTTCTCAGACATGCCTCATTTCAGCTTTATGGGAGCACTAACTATTCCTCAAAAGTACACATTAAAACTGCACTTGTAGCTGGCAAGTGAGACAAAAAAAAAAATCCCCATTTGGTGTTAGTAGAAGATATGATGGAAATTACACTTCTTATATAGAGCCCCATCCTCAGCGCTGCATGCCGCATTGTTCCCATTGTGACAACACGAAGCCAGAATGAAGTGGCCACCTGGTAAACACTAGAACAGTGCTTGTCAGTGGGCTATGAGAGAATGACTGCAAACATTTGACTATATCCAAAGACATCCTTGATTGTCACACCATGTAGGGACAGCTATTGACATCTGATTAGTAGAGGCCAAGGATGCTATTACATACCTGGTCATGATAGCCTCTTGTTACAAGAAATCAGGTGTCTCTAGGCATCAGTCCTTTGGAGGACAAGAAAGACTTCAGCAATCTTTATCTGGGTGCAGGTCTCCTGACTCTGAAACTCACCTTTCCTGCTAGGTGGTACAGAAAACTCATTTCCTTCCTATATATATCTTCAGTTTCTAAGAGGGAATGTGGAGTGGGGAGGGCAGAAAATGATGCACTCAAGAAAAAGAAAAGAAAAGAAAAGAGAGCATAGGAATTAATTATAAACAGTCTTTTCTGCCAGGCACACATTAATTTACATGGTGTAATTTGTCTAATGGTACATTCATGAAGCAAGGAAGACACAGGTGACTTAGAATGTTGTCAAGGTCATGGAGTTAGCATGGGTCCTGAACTGGGACTCATGCAGCTGTGCTGTTTCATAGAAGGAAGTGGAAGAGAAGAGGGTCCCTCTCCGAGTGCTTTCTCTCTAGAGTCTGGTGCATAGCACAGTTGTAATCGCATCACAAGGGTTCCTATACCCACTCTCCCACCCTTTGCATGCACATTGCTGCTTTTTGCACTTACTTAGTATCTGAGTTGCCAGGAAGTTAGTGTGCTACTACACACCTCAGTATTGTGGCAACTTGTCATTGACTCTGAGCTTGGTTGATTTTTCAGATGTACTATTTACATATCAGTAAAATAAACAAAGTCCAAAGTCCATGCTTTGATTTATAAGACACAGTCAGTTCATACTCTAATGTTTATATTAAAGATACATGCACATAATATATATATACATATATATATGTATATGTATATATATATATATATATATATATATATAATATACAATAAGTGTCCACTCTGCATGACATGAGGCTATATTGTATAGAACTTAGTGTACTGTCGTGAGATCAGTCCTAGAGGTAAGGAAATAAAGCGAAGTCCTTTAAAATCATTAAGTAATGAGATGATGTTTTAAATCCATAGTGTATGTCTAACATAGCGACAGTATTAGACTATACTGACTTAGGAAGCTCAGACTCATATAGATTTATAAAAAGGAAAATCATTTTCTGGCAGAAGGAGCTCATTGTAAAAGTTATAATTTTGTACAAAATCATTATTTATGCAGCTGTGGTTACTTGTATAAGACCTGGCCCATGTCAAGGCAGTTAAAGTTTTCAGCATGGGAGCAGGGGGGCATCTGAGGCTCCACCTCTACATAAGATCAATGTTTATGATTACATAAGCAGTATCAGAGCAACTGATTTCACTTTGTTTTCTTTTTACTGTTAAGTTCTAGGTCAGGTCTCAAGACAGCAGTCTATGGAAAGTGTTGCTGGAATCCCTGACAGAATGGCTTTTGTAGTGATAGTCTTACCTTTATTCTTAAGCATTTTTTTCCAGGTAAGAATGCTCCTAGCTTTTTTTGTTCACTTTCATTTTTCTCTGTCTACAAAGAAGCAACCCATTGGGTTAAATTCAGGAATTACAGGATCCTGGGAAAGCATGTGGACTGGAAAGCCAGATTTCCAGGCAAGGATCTTGGAACTTGTCAATGTTTTAAAGTGAACAAAGGGTCAGTTTGGGTATCAAACTGTTCCGGGAGAGTGTGGCGGTGTTCCGTGTGCTTGGGACCAACGTCTGTTCCTTCATTGTACTGTTCAGCATCCCAGTTGAATGTTGACCAGGTTCTCCGGCATGAAGATGCTTACCTCGTGGAAACACTGCTGAATTTTTGACCATGCCATTCTGCTTTTTGAGGCAATATTATGAGAGCGCCGTTCGTCTGCATTTGTGCATTTTGCCTTTCTTCTGCAGCAGATGCTTTTCTGGACACCATCGTGTGGAGTGTCCCAGAACATACATGGGAACATGCAACAATTACTACCACCATTTTTCTCCTGCCAGGCAGAAGTAATGACCGAGGCATCCAAGAGTTTCCTCCACTGGCCTTTATATTAAAGCAAGAAGGAAGGCAGGGAGATAACTAATACAAGTATCACACATTGGTCTAGACTACCAATATCTAGAGATGTAGTTCACTGTGTGTGGGTTTTTGGGAAATTACTTTAGAGTGACTAGAAACATCATCTCATCCCAAATACCTCAGTATAAACTGATCTGAATGACAAAAGGCACCAGACCTGGCAGGTATTAGAGTGACACTTCAGAAAGAGGAAATGTAACACTGATAAAAGGCCTTCATAGACTCATGAAGTTTCAGACATTAAATATGTGTGCTGTTCTGTATGTGCACATATACATATATAATATACATTATATAAGTGTCGACCAAGGACTGCTAGCTGTTTCCATATACTGTTAGCAGTTTTCTATTACTTAGTAATGGTGTCATACTATCACAGTGTGATAAGGTCATGGTAGATGATGTTTTTGTTGATCCTGTCATTATGAGACTTATTGCATGTCAGTTATTGTACATAAAAATTGTACATAGCAACAACTGCATCAGCAGAGATGGGTGTTTGGACATTGCTTAATGCAGTGTTGGGAACAGAAGTAATCATCTTTCTTTCTCATGAATTGGAATTATCACAGTTCCTCATGAACTGTGAATTATCCCCACTTCCTGATATAGCCTTATACAATTCCCCTACCTTTTTTTTTTTTTTAATTGGGGTTGGCCTAGTAATTTACTTCTAGTGAAATAAAAGTGCCTGGATTAGGTTACTAAAAATGGTGTTGTCTTTCCTGCCATCTCTCCTCCATTATCTTCTTTGCTTGCTCTGCTAAAGCAAACTGCCCTAATATGATCTACTCTATGGAAACAGAGTGCCCTGTGGCCAATACACCTAGTGAGAAAGTGAAGCTCTTATTCCTCAGATTTTCCAGGAAGTCAATATTGGCAGCAAACCAGTTTAGTCTAGGCTGGATTTCTTACCCATGAAAACAAACAAATAACCAAAATGCTCAAAATTGTAAGGCCTGAAGCTTTGTGGGCAATTTGTTGTACAGTAACACATAGACATCACATAGCACAGGGCATAGTGAGAGAATTAATGAGTGAACGTACTTCAGGGGTAAAAGAAAGACTCAAATGTTTGCACTTATTTTTTGGAATAGAGCAATGAACAACGGCAAGTAGTGGTGGCGTTATCAGTTATCATGGGTGTGCCTTGAAATGTAACTACAAGGATTTTTGTTATAGAATTGTTCAGTAGTCACAAAAGGCTGGAGAGATGGGAGGATGAAGGAGGCCAGAGTGCAGATCCTCAGAACCCATGGGAAAGGCTGGACAGGTAAAATAGCCACTGGCATTCTCAGCACTTGGGAGGCAGAGATAGGGATCTCTGGCACAAGCTAGCTAATTAGACTAGCTGCTCTATGAGCTCTGGGTTCACTTGAGAGGAATGCACATCCCCAATAAATAATGTAGAATGATCTAGAAAGACATTCAGTGTCAATGTGGGACCTCCATCCCTAGTCACATGAGTACCTGAAAACTCCCATGAGCCTTCATTCATGAGAACATAAACAGGAACTTATGCATGCACCACACACACACACACACACACACACACACACACACATGAGACAAGGCAAAAAGGTCTTAATAAAGATTTCTTTGACAAATGGCTTATGGCAGAGCCAGAAGTTGTGCTCTATAGGCGCTAAGAAATGGTGTGTTGTTTAAAAATTAATGATGTGAAAGTATGTTTCTGGTTTACTGGTAGATGAAAGGATAAGGTTATAGGACACGCATATATTTTATTTATAAGACTATAAATATCGGCATGACAATAGCGGTGGTATTTATTATCAAAATGTCAACAGTGCTTGGCTCTTGAGATGGAACTGAAAGTTAAATCTATTCTCTTCCTTGTGCTTGTTAGTTTTTTGCAACGAGCATGTTGAAATGTGAAATCAGTAAAAATGTTGCAACTCAAGCAGGACTTCACTAAGTATCCCCTCTGAAAGAGTACTGAGGAGTTGTCATGATTGCCATTGCCTGCCACTTAACTATCATGACCTGAACCCAGGAGACTGCCCAATTCTGTGTCTTTGCTTCTTAACTGTGTGGTAATATGTGCTGGTTTAAATGAAAATGGCGACTATAGGTTCATAGGGAGTGGCACTATTTGGAGGTGTGGCCTTGTTAGAGAAGATGTGGCCTTGTTGCAGGAAGTGTACCACTAGGGGTGGGCTTGGAGAATTCCAAAGCTCAAGCCAGGCCCAGTCTCACTGGCTTTCCTGCTGCCTGCCAACCCAGATGTAAAACCCTCAGCTCCCTCTCCAGCACAGTGGTTACCTGTGTACCACTATGCTTCCCACCACAATGGTAATGGATTAACCAGCTGAACTATAAGCCAGCTCCAATTAAATGCTTTCCTTTATGAGTTACCATGGTCATGGTATCTCTTCAAAGCAATGGAAACCCTAAGACATGATGAGATGCAGATATGTTCTCACCTGGGAACAGGGCCTGGGAACAGGAGCTGTGGACTCTTCTTTCTGAGGTATGCCTCTGGTAGGTGACAGTGAAGGAGCCAGGTTTCTCTGGAACATGTATGCTTCCCAAGCCAGGGGAAGAGACATCAGAGGTGGTGAGAAGGCTTCTGCCTGACTCTTTAATCAGTTCTAATTTTAAGTGCTGATTCATAAGGCATCCTTTAAATTAAAAAAAATAACAAAAATGCAATTTTCCTTGCTGAGGGACTTAGTAAATATTTCTTGGTTTAATCTTTGTGATATTATTTTCTGAAGGCATCTTGAAATTTTCTCTTTTCACAAGAAGGGCAGCTTGATGAGTCTGTATTAATTTGAAAAGGTTTCTTTTCTATGTAGTGTGTATGTGTGTGCATGTATGTTTGTGTTACATTATATTTGTATATATATGTATATATTCATATATACATATATATATGTTCATGCATGTGGATGTTTGTGCATACATACAGAGAACAGAATTCAATATTCTGTGTCCTCCTTAATTGCTCCTCACAGTACCTTTTCTGTGCAAGAGCCTTAACATGTCAATCACTAACTTGTTTAGACTAGTAAGTCTCTACCTAGAGAGGCCCAGAGACTCTGCCACTTTCCCCTCTTCAGAGTTGAGGTCACAGGTACATACCACTGGGCCCTTTACCCACATGAGTTATGGGGGTCTAAACTCAGGTCTTTATGCTTGTATGACAAATATTTTACTGACTCAATGGTGTCCCAAGTCCCAATTCCTTTTTTTCTTATGACAATAGAGTACAGAGAGAAGAAAGTATTTCCTTGAAAATGAGAGCAGATTTACACTGGCTGAATTCTTGATGGACCTTAAATACAATGTATTTTAAAAATTAGTTATGTAAAGTTTGCATTATATTACAGAAAATTCAATTGTAGGAAAAGAAACGTGTTTATATATTTCAAGATGAAGGCTTAATTCATTTTGAAAAACACTGTATGTCTAAGATGAAATAAAACTACAAATAATTCAGACTTATATTCTTTTTTTACAATCGAACTTAGAGTCAGTTGTAGCTCTGTGGCCTCTGACCCATGGAAGGCTGAACAGAAAGAAGCACACAAACTTTGAACATCAACATCGCACCTTTTCTTTTACATTTATTTTGAAGATAATACTACAGAATCCTTGTTAGAAGTCTCCTCTCTCCTTTGTAGACCACGAAAATGCTCCAAGGTCACTGTCAGAATGGGGCCCTGATAATTCTTCTGATCTCTACAAACCTACTGCCCTGGTGCATTTTCACCAAGCTAATGATGGAACCCATAATGTTAAATGCTTTGACTGTTTAACTTCATGGTGGGAAAACATTGGCCGGGGCTCTTTTAATAGCAAAAAAAGTAAAGTGAGAGGCACTACCGCACCACCAGCCCTTCAAGTTTTTTTTTTAATGTGTTGTTTTCACCGACGCAGAGATGGACCACCTTCAAGTCATCTCAGTCAATATTCAGACAAGGAGTACCAGGCCTGATGCTGTCTGGGTAGTTATCTAGATCCATTTTGTATGTGTGCATGTGGGTGCATATGTGTGTGACTGAGCATGCACGTGTACAGACATGCATGGGCAGGCTAGAGAACAACTTAAACACACTGTGACATTTGAGATGGGGGGGGGTCTCTCATTTTCCTGGAACTGATCAATTAGGACACAGTGGCTGCTTGGCCCAAAACGCCTCAGGAAGACTCCTGTCTCTGCCTCCTCAGACATTTTTTTCTCACTCCTGGGTCTTATGTGGGTTCCTGGGATCACTGCAGACACTTCATCAACTGATCCATCGTCCAGTCCTCCACTTGGAAGTGCTAACTTTCTGAATTTGTCTTTGGTGTGAATGAATTACCTCTGTGCATGTTACCATGTGTCCCACATTCATTATGCATGTGTCCAGATCTGCCCCCAAATTCTGGGTTTTCTCCAAGTACATGAAAGCCGTGACAACATGCAGGCTTATACTTGGAAAAATTAAAGTGTGCCATCATTGCTCTTTTTGATGCAGGACACAGGGCATTCTAACATCCTTTTAGCTTAGCAAACCATGGGACAGATTCACTCACAATGCTGGGGGAGGGTTACATCAGGTAAAGTTTTGGTGAACTTCTCCATGACAATCGCAGGCTGTTCTTTCCTATCTAGACAGTAGGGAAAAAAAAAACACCACTATTTTAATAGAAATGCTTATAAACACTTAGGCAGCTTTCTGCATTTTAAGCTATCAACCCAGTGTCATCATCACAATGTTAAATGGTGACTTATACAATGACATAGTGACAGTAAAATGGCTCAGCAGGTAAGAGCATCTTCTATCCGGTTTGATGACCTGAGTTCAAGTCTAGAACTTACATTGTGGAAGGAGAGGACTGACTCCTTAATCTCTGATCTCTGACCTACACACACACACACACACACACACACACACACACACGCACACACGCACACATGCACAGAATAAAATTTAGAAAAACCTAAACAAATAATAAAGTATGAGCTGGTGCTTGGCCACACCTTCCCCATCTCCTCCCTTTCTTTCCTTTCTTGTTGTTTTCTCCCATTACAGAGTTTCATAGATTAGCTGCCCTTGCTCTTTCGTATCTCTCCCGTCTTCATTATTGTGATTCATTTTCTGTTTGTTAGACTACTTTTTCAAGAATTATCCTGAAGCGCAGTATTTGTCTGCTACATTCTTAGAGTACTTCGTAGCCTGGACAGATAAGGGAAATATTGATTTTACAGTCATTTTGGCTAGTGAGCTGTGAAGGGAATTTCATTTTTCCTGTAGCTTTGAAATATTGCAGAAGGGATGTCTGATGGAGTTCTCTTGCCCGTGGCCACTCTGTTATTGTTGTGTCTGTCTAGAAGGTAGCAACATTTTCCAATTTGTTGTCTGCCTTTAAAAACTCTCGTAGCATATGCCTAGCAAAAGTGTGTCTGGTTTCTTCTCAAAACCATTTGTGCTCATCAATTTCCTCTTCCTCCCCCCTTCTCCATCTTTGGTTTTGAGTCAGGGTCTTGCTGCGCAGCCTTGGGTTATTTGGTGATAACCACGTGTGTTCCAGACTGTCATAAAAACCTGCAGCAATCCTCCTGCCCACTCTCCCTGGTATGAGGTTTACAGATCAAACCATCATGCTCCCTTGAGCTTATCAGTTTTTGGGTAAAGTAGTTTACTTCTGTGAATGGTTTAATTACTATGCTTCCTAATATTGTTCATGATAGTCTGTCTATCTATCTATCTATCTATCTATCTATCTATCTATCTATTACTCAATCTAATCTTGTGTGTGTGTTACTAGTACAGGGACTGAATCTAGGGCCTTCTGCATGGTAGGTAAATGCATAACCCCTGAGCACTCAGATTTCCTTTATTTTCCTTAGAGTTTTTCTCTGTGTCTTTTTCATCTGTTTGTGATTCAAAGTTCAAGTATTAGAAACAACTGTCAGAGTTTTTTTTCCAAAGTCATGTATATTTTGTTTGTTTCAGGAAGTCATTTGCGTCTCAAATATGCCTTACACACCTTTCTGTGTCGAATTTCTGCTTTCTCCAGCAACTCTGCCTTCTTCTTCTTCTTTTTTTTAAGATTTATTTATTTACTTTTATGTATGGGTGCTCTATCTGCATATACACCTGCATGCCAGAAGAGGGGGTATTAGAACCCATTATAGATGGTTGTGAGGTACTATATGGTTGCTGGGAATTGAACTCAGGGACTATGGAAGAACAATCAGTGCACTTAACCTCTAGTGCCAACTCTGCCTTCTTAACGACTAATTCAGGGTTTTTGTATGTTTGTTTAAATCTCCGTGGCTGCCACATCTTCCCAACTGTATGATCCTCACTTACTGAGTCAGGTTCAGGTCTAGGTAAAATGGCTCATTATTGCATGAAGAGACATGCCTGTAAAGTGGCAATCTAGCTAACCCCTCAGAGGCATCATAGGAAACTCCGTTTTTCCATTCCCAGGACTAGGGGTAGAGAACATTAGCACCATTTGTTCAGTAGAAGGGGTGGGGGGGTGACCAACATGATCTCTGGCTGTCTTCTTCCTAGGCAGGGTCCAGAGAACCCTAGGAGCTGGGTTCTTCAAACACCCTGGAGTTAGGATTGCTGAGACCACCTTATTGCCTTTTTCAGGTCAGCAACTAGTCCACAAAGGAAAGTGGATCAAAGATTCCCCAGTTACTCATTTAACGGGCATGGCTGGCTTAATAAAACCTCTTATATCAAGTTAAAATACAACCTGTCTGCTTGTTAACTTCAGCAGAAGTAGGTGGATTGAGGCTGGAATTACACTAAGAAACCATGGGAAATATTATTTTGCTGAGTTCTTTTCTCTAGGGGAAAAAAAGAACCCTCTCTAAGGATAAGGATTTGTTTATGTATCATAATCTACAGAAATCCCTTGGTATAGAATCCTCTGACCTATAAGTCATTATCTGCATTCACACCACATTAACATGGTAGCTGATGTTCACAGCGGCACTCTTGAGACACTGTGGGATTCTAAAGGACTTACAGTATTGTTGTAGAAAGGCCAAATTGCCCTCAGCACAAGCCTCGCTGTCATCAGATGAGACACTATTCAGATACTTCGGAAATGTAAATTCGAGGATGATTTCCATGGCAACAGGATGAACATCAGAATGAGAACACTTGACGAGACTAGTTGGAAGAGTTGACAGGTTATTTCTGTGTTAGGTCAAGGGGAGTTATTCTAAGTCTTATGTAACAGCATAGAATATATTTTTGAGAGATTTACTGCATGGTATTATATAACCTTCCCCTTTTACAAATTTCAGAAGGTTGAACTTGAAGCTAGCATTAATTTGGCTTCTCCCCACACGCATAAGGTTTTCCCACCCCACTCTGTTTATTCACTGATTCAAACATACTTCCTCAGGATTCCTAGTAGAGACAGTTTTTGTGACTGTAGCCTTGAGATTGGAGCATCCCTTTCAGACTTAATTTGCTCTTCTTGAGAGATTAAAAAACATTAGCAATGCAAACCTTGACTTAATGACAATGAAATGAGACAATTTGTTTATGTTGCATAATATAGCATTTTGGGTTCAAAGAATATACACAGATGAATACATACTTTTATTTGTATGGCTTCAAGGAGAAAAATATAAGGATTCTAGTTTCACAAAATATTAAGTATGCAGGCTTTCAATTAGAATTTATTTATTTTCTTTGCTTGTATCTTTTTGGACTTAGTTTCTAATATTTAGAAAGTAGAAAATGGGACTTGGATTTATAAACATGTTTCAGAATGTTTTATGAACATGTATTACAATAGAAATATCACATTTTTATTTTTATTAGATATTTGCTTGATTTGCATTTCAAATGGTACCCCTCTGAAAACCCTCTATCCCATCCCCCCTCCCCCCACTAACCCTCACCCCACTTCCCTGACCTGGCATTCCCCTATACTGGGGCATTGAGCCTTCATAGAACCAATGGCCTCTCTTCTCATTGATGTCTGAAATGGCCATCTTCTGCTACATATGTAGTTGGAGCCATGGGTGAAGTATCACATTTTTATGATGATGATATTCTAATATTTATTTTCATCTCATAACTTTCTCTTGGATTCAAAACATAAGTACAGCCTATGTATGTGGCCCATTGGTAGAGTGCTTACCTATCACGAAGATCCTAGGTTCAATACCTAGCACTTCAAAGGAGAACAGAAAACCCTAACCAAGCAAAGTTGCACTAGCTGGGGAGATAGTTCAACTGGTAAAATGCCCACTGTGGAGGAACTGAGTTCATACTCCTACCCGTCCATAAGGGTACGTGAATGTAACCCTAGTTATACAGGAAGGAGAAAACCTGGAGGTTCCCAAGGCTTGCTAGCCAGCAAGTCTACCCAACTGGTGAGTGCCAGGTTCAGTGAGAGAACCTTTCTAAAAACACTAAAACAAGCCAAACAGAGATCAATATAGGAAGACACCCAACATGAAACTCAGCCTCCATACATGCACACACACACACACACACACACACACACACACACATATGTGACATGTGCACACATACATGTACTACCCTCTGACAAACACAGTGAAGTCATAAATTCAACAACTTATTTTGTATCTCAGTGAGGATATAAAAGAAATATCTTAAATATCATATATCTAGAACCAAGTTTTATACTAATGGTTTCCTCCTCAAATGATGCCCATCTGGAAGCTCACAATACAGGCCCTTCGAGCATACAATTAAGGTGAAGGTCTGAAGATGAGAGAATCCTTAGGTAGGATGTGTCACAAACTGGGTGACAAACATCTTCTAAGGGGTAGAATATGAGAATACAAAGACAGGGTGAAAGATCGTGTGAAGATCACAGTAAGCAATGAAATAATGCTCCAGCTAGTCAAGGGACCCTAGAACGATTCGACTCTACAAGAGAAGAGGTGTCTGCTCTAGTGTCTTTGGAGGGAATATGCCTAGAAACACCATGCTCTCAGACTCCACCACCAAAATAGTAAATTTCTAATGCTTTCAAGCAACCCGGTTTCTTGCATCAGCTGCAGAAAAGTAATATACCACCCTCCTCTGAACTTGCTGTATCACAGTCTTCCAAATGATAACACCATTCCCACACGGTGAATGATCTAAGACAGCCCCAAGGACACTAGAGTTTCAGATGACTCCCTAATCCTGCTGGGTTTCCCTTCCACGTGTATCCGGAATACAGCTCCTTCTCACCTGCACGCTCAAGCTAACCCATGCAATCTCCCAGCATCCTTTGCCTTCGCCTCAATAATAGCTTCCTGGCCACTTGTCCTTTCCTTACTTGTGGGGAATTCTTTATATGTGTGCTAGGATGATGCTTTTAAAGCAAAGTCAAGCCACTGTGTTTTCTCAGTTCCTCTCTGGGGTACTGAGGTCCATCCTATAAGGCTAAAGGTGTCAACGACTGTCCCAGATCTGCCCCCTCCCAGTGAGCACTGAGCTTGTTCTCCATCACCCCATGTACCTGTGCTCAAACATCACAGGGTGCTTCCCCAGACTTCCCTATAATAGCAGTCCCTATGACTCCAGACCCTTCATTCAGATACAGGGGCCCCTGACATGCCAACTTAATTGGCTACTCACTACTGCCCTCTCCCTCTATGCCTCTCCTTAAAGAGCTCTGCTTTGTTCAGTTGTTCATTTAAAATGGTGGTGCAGAGTCTTAGGAAGCATCCAGCAGTTGTTTATTGAAGAATTTACTGAATAAAGAGCAGCTCAGAATATGTGATCAGATTCCATTTGCTAATATTCACATTTAATGCATTAGAAAAAAAATCAGGCA
Organism: Apodemus agrarius; assembly: GCA_964023405.1. Classification (NCBI taxonomy): domain Eukaryota; kingdom Metazoa; phylum Chordata; class Mammalia; order Rodentia; family Muridae; genus Apodemus; species Apodemus agrarius. The sequence goes on from OZ030014.1 coordinate 79,263,746, forward strand.
TTATTGTCTATATAATTCTTTGTAACTTGTTAGAGATTTTTGTAGTTAATTAGCTTTTGTTTTAAAGATTTATTTATTATTATATGTGAGTACATTGTAGGTGTCTTCAGACACACCAGAAGAGGGTGTCAGATTTCATTACGAATGATTGTGAGCTACTATGTGGTTGCTGGGATTTGAACTCAGGACCTTCGGAAGAGTAGTCAGTATTCTTAGCTGCTGAGCCATCTCACCAGCCCATTAATTAGCTTTTTAAAAATAAGTTGAAAGGATACTTTGCTGTGATTGGTTCATAGAGTATTTTGACCCAACCTTTGTGTCATATATAAAATTCATCTAAGAAACAGAAAGGAAAAATAAAAAGAAATTCTATCTCCTTAAGAGTCTCAGTTTTAAGATTATTTTTCTATGAAGACTTTTGTTTGCTTTAAAAGTTTTATTTTATTAGCAATCAGCTTTATCCACAGAAAGCATATCAGGTTTGATCTTTGCTCTCTTTTATTTATTTATTTATTTATTTATTTATTTATTTATTTATTTTTTACTTCAAAAGCATTGAAACTATTTATAACTTTGGGCTTGTCAGCCACGTTGTCCTTTTCTCTTGGTGCTTTTCCTCCATCTTTCCCCTTGGTGGGTGATAGCCACAGCCTACACTGAAGCTGGCACCAATGACCACATACTCATGGCAGAGTTCAGGAGTCCTTTGCTTATCTTCTCAGTGCATTGCCATATCTCCACTTGGTTGTGTTGTGGTTTGTCCCTGCCCAAGCACCGATTTTTTCCACACTTGCTTACTGAATGGAATTACTTCTCTTACCTTCTAGATATGGACAGAACAATGAAGCTCAGACTCCAGAGCTCCTGCACCTTCTTGGCAGCTTCAGTAAGTGCCTTCCAAATGGCCCCATCTCTCCACATACAATGAAGGCATTTTATGTCTTTTTTTGTAACCAACTTTTATTAGATCTATCTTATGATTTAGACAATGACATTTGATGTGTGTGTGAGTGTGCATGTGTGTACGTGTGTGTGTGTGTGTGTGTGTGTGTGTGTGTATGCATGTGTGTGTATGCTTGTGCATATGCAGGCCAAATGTCCATGTCTGTTTATTGTGTACATATATGCACGTGTATATGTCTGCGTGCATGTGTGTGTATGTTTGTGCATGTATGTATGTGTTTATATTTGTGTATGCACATGTGTGTGTGTGTGTGTGTGTGTGTGTGTGTGTGTGCGCGCGCATGCTCATGTGTATCAATGAATGAGTGGCAGTCAGAGGTCGATTCCTTTTCTCTATTTGCTTTATGTTTTGAGACAGGATGTCTGATTAAACGTTGACTCTTAGTCACCTAGACTAGCTTGCCAGCAAGCTCCAGTTCTTCTCACTCTATCTCCTCAGAGATGGAATTACAGATGGTGCTGCCATACTTGAATATTCTGTGAGTTCAAGAGATCACAACTCAGACCCCCATGATTATGTAGCAAGTACTTTATTGACTAACTCATCTCCCCAGGCCCAGTGTATTTCCAAATCCAAAGCTGTTGCTATCTAAGGTTTTCATGGTTTATCTCAAGACATCCTCCAAATGTTGGAATCTTGAGTAATTTCACTATATTCTGTGATAAGCAAAAATTATCTAAAATAACCAATTTTTATTACTTCTTAATTATCCCAATGCATAGGTGCTCTAACTACAATGAGGAGAGTTCTCTCAAGAAAACAAGAAGTATGAGATGGATTTCTGGGGCGGAGATCTCTTCAGTCAGTTTAGCTCACAATGAGTTTCACCCCTAATCTGATGTTTAACAGCTGTTTTTAGAGGTTCAACTTGGCCCATTACATGCCTGGCAACAAAAGAAGACAGGGAGATGTTCATGGAACCATGGTGTTGAGTTTGGAGAAAAGATAAAGAAGTGTCTACCACAGCCATCTTCAAACAGTGGAAGACCTTCATGGCTGCTCCAGTCAGATCTGGAAGGTAGAGATAGCATGATCATGTTTCAGGTTTCAGGTAAACAAAAGTGAGATTTATGTTGCAGCATTTCCAAATATGAAGAAAAAGTCTTGGGTTTCCTGAACACTGCAAGTACCCTTTACTGGGCCCTCTGATATGATGTGATAGACAGACTCCTGGATCTCACTGGCAATTTGGTATCAGATTTCATTCCTGTATCCTTTTTGGATTTGAAACTATAATTCTGCATTTATTTAAAAATACTTCCATCTATATTCAGATAGTTTCATTTGCCTCTAAAAGGGCACGAACTTCAGCAGGAGTCTTTCTGTCTTCCGATCACAAAGCTTCATCCTAAAATACTTCTGTAATACCAGCAAAGATGACTATTTGCCCTAGTTGATCCTCCTTCATGAAGGAGGCCCCCTGGATCATTCTACATGGGTGAGGATGAACAATAGACACTTGGTCCGTGTGGGACAGGTGGCACCAGGCAATGACAGACTTTGCCTTCTGAATCCGTTCTCTAAGGCTTTGCCACCCATGACTCTGTGAGCCACCTGGGAAAGCTGTCTTTGTCTTCAGGAAGAACAACCTCGGGGGCTCTTGTGAGGCTTGAATCTCTCAGTGTTTGTAAGGTTCAATGGTAGTTCTCGACACTCAGCACATATCTGATAATCATTAAATGCTACATGTCATTTTAGGCAAAATGCAGTACTGGATGTGTTGGATGTTTTGACCACTCAACACACTGCTTTCTCTGCTTTGAAGAGATGTTCACCCAGGGAAAGAGCTGTATATGTGCTGGTGCTCTTTATCAGAAAGTCTGCTGTCTTCAAAGATGATGGATGGTTGCTTTGCCTAGGAATCTCCAACTTCTGCTTTCTCTCATTTTTCTAATAGGGTACTGACATTTGTATAGATCTAAAGTACCTTTGTATTCTGCTATTTGTCTGACAGTTTTTTGACCTGAGATAACTCTAAATGAACTGTGCTTGGCTTAAACTAATTTATCCAGAGTTTGTTCTTTTGGCCATTTAGAGAAATTAATTATGAGACAACTATGGAATCTGTTAATATTTTTCAAGTTTACCACTTTTATTTATCACACAATCTTTGTTTTTATTTTTGCTTGTCTTTACAGGTATACTACTAACATCAAATTGTTAGCTCAATTACAAATTTTGATCTTAAAAATGTATTTATTTTTATTAATTAGATTTGCTCATAGGCAGTTTTGTATATACACACAGGACATGCTGACCACTCTCATCCATCCTCTTTCTGTTCCTGCCTAGTTCTCTCCTCTCCACAAATCATGTTTATTCATTTGGTTTGTGACTCACTGAGTTTATCAGGGCCAACTGATAAGCATATGCTGGTGGGCTCAGCAGTGGTGGTGGACTAAGGACTGATTTCCCCTCTTCTAGAATGTATCAGTAGCCAATGGTTCCAAAGTAGCATATAGAGCTAGCTCATGGGCTCCTCCTTTCTGACTGACTGTTGGTAGGGCTAGTCTTGGTGGGCTCAGTATAGGGACCCCAGTTCCTATGAGTTACTAAGAACTTTGGTTGTACCCAGTTCTTTCTAAGGATCAAGTGGCTTTGCTTAGTGGACAGAATTGGGTGTGATGCTGTGAAAAACCCTCACAGATATTCCACGCAGTTTCTTTATTTTGCTTCCTCTGCATATAGTACACTTTGAATCTATAAACTTGCTTTTACTACTAATAAAATGGACTGTGTGTTCTTACTTTAATGGGTTTTTGTTGGGTTCTTATAATCTCTTAGGTCAAATGAAAATATTTCAAAGTGGGAAAAGTCCTTAGTGTTCTGATGATTAATAAAGAAGACAGCGATTTCACAAATTTATTGCCAAATATGGTTATTGGCTTTCTATTTTTCTGTTGGATGGGTTGTCGGATATACATGTCCCACCAAGTGGGGTCAGGGTGATACAACGAGTGTGGAAAAGATAGTTGTTCCAAGCACATAATGGAAATCTAACTAGTTGAAGAGCATCACATGCATAAGCCCATTTTCTTTAAATATACTTAAAAATAAAAGCAATCAAATATAATAAAATATAATTACCCAGGGCAAAGAAAAAATAGTCCCTCTTTCTTAAGAGATAGATCTATGGTGAATAATTTGCTTAAGTGGCTCTATTTCAATAGCAATTAAGGTCTGCAATCCTCAGAAAGGCCATATGCATTGATCTAAGATCTGCCTCTTACAGGGGAAACATGTCATTTTTTTTTTTTTTTTACTGTTTAACTGGCTGTTAGGTCTCAGTTTTCCTCAGTTTAACCAAGTGGATAAAGAGTGGGCCATATCTCCCCACACTGTAGAATGAAGAAGACTTTTGGCACACAGAATCTGGAGTGAATAAAACACGCTGTTCTAATGGATCTCTTGGCCAGCTACCTTCTCCTCCCCTTCAAACTCTCTAATTCTGCTTAGAAAGAATGCTTTTTAACCTCAATCAGCTAATGTATGTTGATGTTTTATGGCATGTCACGGTCTTCAACTTGACCTAAAAATACTATATTGGCATCTTTTGATCTTTTTAAAATTTGAGCCCCTCAGTCAGACACCAGAAGCCCTTAAACTCAGGTGCCAATTTCTTTTGCATTGGTCACCTAGTGACTTGCAATAGAAGTCAATTCATTTGGTGGTTAGTGGTTCTCCATAGCATCTCATGGGAAGACAGGTGGTCAAAGCCATGGAACTCTTCCACTGAACCCAACAAAAGGGAGTGTGACATAGAGACAATTTCATCATCCTAGGTTTACATCTCACCTTCAACCACTTAGTTGCTTTTGAATTCAACTTTTTCATAAACTAACAATAAAATAATGTTCACTTCATGGTGAATTATCCCTTTCTTGATTTTGTCCCATGATCAGCTTGCTTCTTTAAAAAAATAGGAAATTATTTTGCTCATGAAAAAGGAGACTACATCACATAGTCTAATCTGAAACCATTTTGAGAAAAAAAGTATGTGCCTAGAGTGGAAATCTGACAATTTTTATATATTTTAAAACATGGTCTTACTATATAGGCCAGGATGGCCTTTACCTCACAGATATGTACTGGATATTACCTCCTAAATACTGGAGTTAAATATGTGTGCCCCATGCTTAACTCATTTTTTTTCATTTTTATGGACCATCACTAATTTTGTAATGTTGACAATTAAAATGGCCAACTCAAGATTACTGTCAAAAATAAAATCAGTTTAAGAAATAAATTAATAGATATGTATACATTAGAGAAAAAATTTATGCAAATTCTACCTATTATCTGATCACTTTTCTTGACACTTGTTTGCTTTCTTAACGTCATCTGTTTCCATCTTTAGGTGTATCTATTTTTATGTTCTAGCACTTGATTTTTTAAAGAAGGTATTCTTTCAATATGTATTCTTTTTTATCTGCATATGGTTGGATAACATCCATTTTAATTTTTTTTATTTTTTATTTTTATTGGATATATTCTTTTTTTTAATTTTTATTTTCTATATTCTATGTTTACATTCCAAAGGCTTTCTCCTTTCCCAGTTCTCCCCTCCCTACGACCCATAATTCCTCTCCCCCCAACTATTCCCCAATCATTCCCCTTCCCCCCATGGTTTCTCTACAAAACTGGATCCAATCTTTACAGGCCCAGGGTCCTCTCCTTTCTTCTTCTTGGGAATCATTTGACTTGCTAATTGTGCCTTGAGTATTTAGGGCTTCTGGGCTCATTAATATCCACTTATCAGTGATTGCATTTCATGTGTATTCTTTTGTGATTGGGTTAGCTCACTCAGGATAATATTTTCCAGGTCTAACCATTTACCTACAAATTGCATGAATTCATTATTTTTAATTGCTGAGTAGTATTCCATTGTATAAATATACCACATTTTCTGTATCCATTCCTCCTTTGAGGGATATCTGGGCTCCTTCCAATTTCTGGCTATTATAAACAAGGCTGCTATAAACATAGTGGAGCATGTGTCTTTATTGTATGCAGGGGAATTCTCTGGGTATATGCCCAGGAGTGGTATGCCATGGTCCTCTGGAAGTGACATGCCCAATTTTCTGAGGAACCGCCACACTGATTTCCAGAGCGGTTTTACCATTTTGCAATCCCACCAACAGTGGAGGAGTGTTCCTCTTTCTCCACATCCTCGCCAGCACTTGTTGTCTCTTGAGTTTTTAATCTTAGCCATTCTGACTGGTGTGAGGTGGAATCTCAGGGTTGTTTTGATTTGCATTTTCCTAATGACTAATGATGTTGAACATCTCTTAAGGTGTTTCTCGGCCATCTGAATTTCTTCTGGTGAAAATTTTTTGTTTAGCTCTGTAGCCCATTTTTTGATAGGGTTATTTGGTTCTTTGGGGTCTAACTTCTTGAGTTCTTTGTATATATTGGATATATTCTTTATTTACATTTCATTTCCCTTTTCCTGGTTTTCTGTCCCCCAAAGGTCCCGTATGCCCTTTTCCCTCCCCCTATTCCCCCATCCACCCCTTACCACTTCTCTGTTCTGGTATACCCCTACACCAATGCATTGAGCCTTTCCAGAACCAGGGTCCACTCCTTCCTTCTTCTCAGACATCATTTGCTATGTGGATTGTGTCTTTGGTGTTCCAAGATTCTAGGCTAATATCCGCTTATCAGTGGGTGCATACCATGGGTATTCTTTTGAGACTGGGTTACCTCACTTAGTATGATGTTCTACAGCTCCATCCATTTGTCTAAGAATTTCATGAATTTGTTGTTTCTAATGACTGAATAGTACTCCATTGTGTATATATACCACATTTTTTGTATCCAGATGTCAAGGGACATCTGGGTTCTTTCCAGCTTCTGGCTATTATAAATAAGGCTGCTATGAACATAGTGGAGCATGTATCCTTATTGCATGCTGGGGAATCCTCTGGGTATATGCACAGGAGTGGTATACTAGGGTCCTCCAGAAGTATCGTGTCCAGTTTTCTGAGGAACCATCAGACTGATTTCCAGAGTGGTTGTGCCAGCTTGCAATCCCACCAGCAGTGGAGGAGTATTCCTGTTTCTCCACATCCTCACCAACACCTGCTGTTTTCTGAGTTTTTAATCTTAGCCATCCTGACTGGTGTGAGGTGAAATCTCAGGGTTGTTTTGATTTGCATTTCCTTAATGACTAATGATGTTGAACATTTTTAAGGTGCTTCTCAGACATCCGAAGTTCTTTAGGTGAAAAGTCTTTGTTTAGCTCTGTACCCCATTTTTGATAGGGTTATTTGGTTTTCTGGGGTCTAACTTCTTGAGTTCTTTGTATACATTGGATATTAGCCCTCTGCCAGATGTAGGGTTGGTGAAGATCTTTTCCCAATTTGTTGGTTGTCGATTTGTCCTTTTGACCGTGTCTTTTGCCTTAGAGAAACTTTGTAATTTTGTGAGGTCCCATTTGTCTATTCTTGATCTTAGAGCATCAGCTATTGGTGTTCTGTTCAGGAACTTTCCCCCTGAGCCAATGTCCTCAAGTGTCTTCCCCAGTTTCTTTTCTATTAGTTTTAGTGTGTCTGGTTGTTTGATTTCTGTGGTTGTATAAAATACTCTGGCCAAAAGCAACTTAGATGAAGGATTGATTTCATCTTGCAATTTCCAGGCCATCTTTCAATCCATCCATCATTGAGAGAAGTTAAAGCAGGGACTGGAGACACACTGCTTGCTCGCTTTCTCTTGGACTTGCAAGTTCATGATCAACTAGCTGTTATATACATCCCAGAAAATGGTACTTCTCTCAGTTGGGTGAGTCTCTTTATATCAAATTTCAATAAAGACAATTTCCAAAAGATATGCTAATGACAACTACTCATTTGAAACTCCTTTTCTGGATGATTCTATGCTGTGTCAAGTTGACAGTTAATTCTAAGACAGTATATGTATCTTTTTCTATTTTTCAATAAAAGTTGAAACTTTCACCTTGTTAACGGTGTGATTCACTGACGTCTAATTGACTGTTTTTTAATCAATATGATTCACTGATACCTTAACTGACATTTAAAAAGCATCTGACCACAGTTTTTCTAGTACCAGTGAGCACAAAATGAACTCTAGTGAAAGGGGGTTACCTTCATTTCTAATTTTTAATATCAACGTGTAAATATTTCTTCCTAAACATTTTATATATCATCCCTTTTACTCTAGATGGATCGCCTATCTCAGCAAATACTCTAAGAAGACAAAACTCAGTAAATTCATTCTCCATTGTTTTAATCATTCATTTGTTTGTTTTGTCACAATTATTAACATAAGCATTTCAAATTAATGAGATTTGCTCTGGCATTTCCTTACATGCAAATGCTGTGATTCTTAAACTTTATCAAATTTAGATAGTTCGGACTGAAGTTTTCTTCTCACTGTGGCTCAGACAATAAATTTATTGTGTTAAAAATAACAGAGCTGTTGCACCTGTTAGCTTACAGCAGCTATGGTTACCTGCCAAAAGCAGAGTAAGATTAAGGCAGTCAGCATTTGAGCATAGATGCAGGAGGGCCCTGAGAGCGCTCATCCTTATTGGCAGTTACTGGCTGTGGGAGATAGCATTAATTTGCCCCAGGGGTGTGATCTGTCATAGGTTGACTGATGCTCCAGTGGCAACTCAATGAGTTCTTAAAAAATGTTATTCCAGATGAATTTGAGAGTTGCTCTTTCTAACTCTATGAAGAACAGTGTTGGGATTTTGAAGGGGATTGCATTGGATCTGTATATTGCTTTTGGCAAGATGGCCATTTTAACTATATTAATCCTGCCAATCCACAAACATAGACGATTTTTCCATTTTCTGAGGTCTTCTTCAATTTCCTTCTTCAGAGACCTGAAGTTCTTGTCATACAGATCTTTCACTTGTTTGGTTAGAGTCACACCAAGATACTTTATATTGTTTGTGGCTATTATGAAGGGTGTCATTTGCATAATTTCTTTCTCAGCCTGCTTATCCACTATTCTCAACAGTAAAAGAACTTCTGGGGGAATCAGTATCACAGATCTCAAGCAATACTACAGAGCAATAGTCTTAAAAACTGCATGGTATTGGTACAATGACAGGCAGACAGATCAATGGAATAGGATTGAATACCCAGAAATGAACCCACACACCTATGGTCACTTGATCTTCAACATAGGAGCTGAAAACTTCCAGTGGAAAAAAGATAGCCTTTTCAAGAAATGGTGCTGGTTCAACTGGATGTCAGCATGCAGAAGAATGCAAATTGATCCATTCTTATCTCCTTGTACTAAGCTCAACTCCAAGTGGATCAAGGACATCCACATAAAGTCAGACACACTGAAACTAATAGAAAAGAAACTGGGGAAGACCCTTGAGGACATGGGCACAGGGGCAAAGTTCCTAAACAGAACACTAATAGCTGATGCTCTAAGATCAAAAATTGACAAATGGGACCTCATAAAATTACAAAGTTTCTGTAAGGCAAAGGACACTGTCAAAAGGACAAATTGGCAACCAACAAATTGGGAAAAAATCTTCACCAACCCTACATCCGACAGAGGGCTAATATCCAATATATACAAAGAACTCAAGAAGTTAGACCCCAGCAAACCAAATAACTCTATCAAAAAATGGGGTACAGAGCTAAACAAAGAATTTTTACCTAAAGAACTTCAGATGGTTGAGAAGCACCTTAAGAAATGTTCATCATTAGTCATTAAGGAAATGCAAATCAAAACAACCCTGAGATTTCACCTCACACCAGTCAGAATGGATAAGATTAAAAACTCAAGAGACAGCAGGTGCTGGTGAGGATGTGGAGAAAGAGGAACACTCCTCCACTCCTGGTGTGATTGCAAGATGGTACAACCACTCTGGAAATCAGTCTGGCGGTTCCTCAGAAAACTGGACATGACATTTCCCAATGACCCTGCTATACCACTCCTGGGCATATACCCAGAGGATTCCCTGGCATGCAATGAGGACACATGCTCCCCTATGTTCATAGCAGTCTTATTCATAATAGCCAGAAGCTGGAAAGAACCCAGATGTCCCTCAATGGAGGAATGGATACAGAAAATGTGGTATATTTATACAATGGAATACTCAGCAATTAAAAACAATGGAATACTCAGCAATTAAAAACAATGAATTCATGAAATTCTTAGGCAAATGGAAAATATCATACTAAGTGAGGTAACTCATTCACAAAAGAACACACATGGAATGCAGTCACTGATAAGTGGATATTAGTCCAGAAGCTCTGAATACCCAAGACACAACCCATATATCAAATCATTCCCAAGAAAAAGAAAGGAGGGGGCCCTGGTCCTGAAAAGGCTTGATGCAGCATTGTAGGGGATTTCCAGGACACAGGAGTTGGAGGGGGTTGATTGGGGAACTGGCAGAGGGAAGAGGGCTTATGGGGCTTTGGGGGAGGAGGGAACTGGGAAAGGGAAAATCATTTTAAATGTAAACAAAGCATATAGAAGATTAAAAATGCAAGAAAATACGTTAGAAAGGCTGTGTACAAAGGGACCAAAAGGAGTAGAAGGGGACAGCAAGGCATCCCCTATATACATTATATTTATGAATGAAAATTTCAAAGGATAAGAAAAAATAAAAGTCACTCCATCAAATTCTACCTAAAAGTGTCAGTGTTATAGGGCGTAGTCAAGCCTCTATTTTTTCTCTCTCTCTCCTTCCTTCCTTTCCCTTTTTGATGTTTTAATCTTTCATTTTTATTAAGATTCACTAATTATATTATCAATGGAGTATATTATGATTTTTCCACAAATGTGTACACTATGCAGGGATCAAATTCAACCATTCAGTTTCCACTCTTTACCCCCTACACTCTGCTCATTCTCCTAGCTTCTAGTCTACTTTTGGGTTGACTTTTTTAAATTTAATTTTTGTTTTTACTTATTCACATCACTCACCGCCCCCTCCTGCTCACCCCCTCCCACAATCCTTGCCCCATGCCCCATGCCTCATTCTCCCATCCTCCACCCCCTTCTCCTCTGAGCAGGTGGGGCCCCTCTGAGTTTCCCTCCCATCCTAGCATTTCAAGTCTCTGTGAAAACTTCCATTTCTAATTCAAAGCATTCTGCACGTTTTCACTGTCTATTTAATGTATTCACTTCTCCCTAAATTATATTGAGGCAAACCTTAATAGCTACATTTTATTTTATTTTATTTTATTTTATTTTATTTTATTTTATTTTATTTTATTTTATTATTTTATTTTATTTTACTTTATTTTATTTTATTTTTAATTAGTGACTCTGTAAACACTTTAAGTTTTTCAAGGTGCTAGTCATTGAGGAGATTAATAATTATTTATGACTAATTTTTAAAAGGTAGGTACGTCTTTAGAAATAATATTTAGGTTAATACAAAAAGACATTTTTCCCCAATAGATTCTTTCATGGTTTAAGAGGGATGTTATTGTTGGTTTGGAAAAAAAGAGAAATATATTTTCATTTTAGTTACCTGTTTTTATGAGTGTTGTATAAATGTATGTGCATGTCAGAGAGAATATTCAGCCCATTTGGGAATGTGGGGATATCAGAGGTCAATGTCAGGTATGATAACGCTGTTACTCGCTTGCCCCCCCTCTCCCTCCCTCCCTCCTTCCAGCCCTCCCTCCCTCTCTCCTTCCCTCCCTCCGGTCTCTCTCTGTCTGTCTCTGTCTGTCTGTCTCTGTCTGTCTCTGTCTCTGTCTCTGTCTCTGTCTCTGTTTCTGTCTCTCTCTCTCTCTCTCTCTCTCTCCTCCCCCTTCCCCTGCCCCCAGAATCTCTTACTAAAGTTTATCTTTATGGCCGGTCTGCCTGTCCCAGTGAGCCCCAGGATCCACCTCACCCCTAGTGTTGTGGTCATGGCTGTGTGCCATCACACCTGCCTTTTACATGGGTTCTGAGGATCTGAACTCAAATCCTCATGCTTGCTCAGCAAGCACTTTACCTACTAAAACAGCTCCTTAGACAAAAAAAAAAAAAAAAACAAAAAAAAACAAAAAAAAAACAACAAAAAAAAAAAACAAAACAAAAAAAAAACAAAACAAAATAAAAAAAACATATATTTAAAGGTCAGTTTATTCACATTACAAAAATATATGGAGGGTGGTTGCTTTCAGTGAGTATATAGGAAACATTTGGATATTTTGAGAGCCATGGCTTCTGCTCCTGGAGGTAGAATCCTGCAGCTTATTTGTATGCAGTTAAGGTTTGTGTGCACCCTGTCATCAATCCTGAGTACACTTCTGCTCCATAGATCTCTTAATTTAATATCATTTCCTACCAACACTTCTCACACTATGTTCCACTAAAATTATGTGCGCATCATCACTGCGGAGGGAAAAGTATATGAATATCCTTCCAATGTTGGATTTTTAATCGAATTTACAATAGCATTAACAACAGCACTGGCTGCTTTATATTTGAGTCTTCTTCAAAAACTTTCACTCTGATCCTGTGACTTAGATGAAAAGAAAAGTCGAGCGTTATTAGAACTAACACCATTTATTTTCCGTTTGAAGCCTCCGCTGACAGTGACTAACCCAGCTTCACCCCACAGTGTGCCAAGCTCTGCAGTTAATGGAACCGTCGCATTAGCAGCCATCACTTCACTACCTTTTATTTTTAACATGCAGAGAAAAATCTGGCACCATAAACAAGTGACATTAACTTTGAAAGTGCTGTCGTTGCATTGAGATGAAGTCATCCTTCCCAGTGTGATAGATTCCAGCTCTGAAAATGCGTTTACTTGATCATAGTTTTTGGAGCAGTCATCTTGAATAAATACAATAAAGTAGATTGGGACATATTCTTGATAGATTCGAGCCTCAAAGTTGCTATGTGGAGCTGTTCTTTCAGGCAGCTGCTGAGTAATGTAGAACATCTTGTACACGTTATATATTCATCACAGACTTTTTATTCTTTCCCTTCTCTTTCTCTTCTTCTAATGTCTCCTTGATGGTGAGCCTTCATATAAAATGGAAATTACGTTTAATTCATTACATATGCATTCCCTTTTGAAAGCTCATTACTGCTCAAAGGACTTAATGCAAAATGAGATGAAAATCAAACAATAAAATAAATGCAGGGCATATCTCAGTTCCACTGGTTTATAGCATAAAGCATCGAGCAAAGCCAAAGTAACACATGCACCCAGAACACCATGCACACTCTCGAGGAGTGTTCTGCCTCTATTTTAAAATTTTTAGAGTTTGCTTGACCATTTCTCTACAATGCCTGATGCCAACTGGCAGTCTAGAAATTTTCTGCTCTACGTGGGCTGGGTCATACCTGGTTGCCATGCCCAGTGGCTGGTAGAGGCATTGATAACCTATACTACCTTTCCACAGGGTCCTTACCTCAGTCCAGGTTGTCTGGCCTGCCTCATTGCAAAAATGAATATCCTTGAATGGCAGATCTCAACTGTAGTATGCCTGGGTGGAAGTAGGAAAGAGAGATGGGCGTCACTGCTTTTTGTTCTGTATTTAACCATGTGTTCAATGGAGCATCTTTTCACTGCCAGACAAGACCATAGTAGTAGCTACTGTCATTGTAGTATTTGGAAAGAGTTCTTCAAAATTCATCCAAGTCCATTGGAGTGCAACCTGAAACATCATGTACAGGTGTTTTGCACAACAGGACATTGGAACAAGAGTTAACCAGAGTTGAGGTAGCTACCTAGGATACGTGGCTAGGCTAGTGTTATAGAACACTATCCCTCTTAAAGAAAAGAAGCCACCACTTCTTCAGATTAACCATCAGAGCAGCCGTCCCAACCAGGCTTATTGGCTGTTGACATTCACTTAGGGGTGGAGAGTGTGAGGATATCATTGGACCCTTACCTAAGAACATGGCTACTCTTTCCTGCATCTTCTAGCAATTTGTACAATTCTGCCCTAATTTCATAGGGCTGGGGTTCTTAGGAGACACTAGAGTGTATACACTGGGGGAAATTAACCCAGTATGTCTGACCACTGAGAAGCCGTCATTCATGCTAAGGAAAGCTTTCCAGGATAGCGACTTGAATTGCACATGCCCCTGTAAGCAGAACCTCACCCATGCTCTGTATGTGAACCTAGTAGCTTGTTTGTTCCTTAGGGTAAGATTTGGTGGCATTGTGTTTGTGATTGGGACTATTTAGGGGGAGGGGATAGAAGTTAATATCTCTTCAGGGAAGGAATGCTCACCAAAAATAAACAGAGATGCTATGCTGTGAAGTCCTTACTTATGCTGCACTCCTGTCACCCCATTGTTAGAACTGTGATATGTCCAAAACAGATAACACTAATGCCAGATATTTTTGTGATTTGTAAATTTATTCTCTCATATATTATATCCCAACCACAGTTTCCCATTTCTCCTCTCCTCCCAGTCTCCTTCCCCCACCTCTTCTCTCCCCCCCTAATACATTCTTCTTCCTTTTCTCTTCAGAAAAGGGCAGGCCTCCCAGGGATAACAATGAAACATGGCATATCAAATTGCACCTCCCCTCATACTAAGACTGTGTGAGGCAACCCAGTAGGAACAAAGGGCCTCAAGAACAGACAAAAGAGTCAGAGACAGCCCCCATTCCCACTTTAGGAGTCTCTCAAGGAGACAGAGCTATACAACCATATGCAGAGGACCTAGGTCAGACCCACTCAGGCTCCCAAATTGTCATTTCACTCTAACCCACTTTGAGCCAAGGTTAGTTGATTCTGTAGGGTTTCTTGTGGTGTTCTCAACCCCTCTGACAGTTCTTTCTTGCTTTCTTCTGCAGAATTCCCTGATCTCTGAAGAATGTTTGGCTGTGGGCCTCTGTTTCCATCAGTTGCTGGATGAAGCCTCTTTGATGACAATTATGTTAGGCTCTGGCCTATTAGTATAGCAAAGTATTATTAGGAATCATTTCATTGCCCCTCCCCCTTTTGCTGCTCATGTTTGATTCTATCACAGATTTCTGGGTTGTCCAGGCCTTGGTTTCTGACCATCCAGGCAGTGTCTTCACAAGGTCCAGAAGTTTCCATTGCAGCAATCTTCAGATAATCCTGGTGACCTTGGTCATCTGGCTGAGGTAGATACAGATTCCTTTATTGCAATCATAACTGTTAATATTATCTCTCATATAATACATCACTCAGTAAACACACTTGCATGTGTGTTTGTGCTTTACAGAACAAATGCAAGTTAAAGAGGTTACAGAGAGTTCCAGAGGTTTCAAAGTGGTCTGGTAAAAATTGAAGTAGATTCTGTACTGATAAGATAGGAGCTGCTCAGGCTGACTGGAGACTCAGAGTTGAGAGCAAAAGCTGCAGGGTTCAGCCCAGCTTCAAGGTGAAAGGGAAGAACTGTGTCAGAGAGAGAATGACAGATCCAGGTCCACACAAACACGCAAGTAGACAGGAAGATGGAAGTTGAGTGGGCTGTGGAAACACTAATGAACGGAGCTGGTCTGAGGCTCCAGGGACAGTTGGGAGTCATCTGCTTGTCACTCCTTGATATACACACTAGATATCTTTTGACAGGTTTATGGTGGCCTATGCCATGACAATTTCAGGTCTCCATTGTTTTGTTGGAACCAGGTGAAGAAGTCATATTTGTTTCTCAGTCTTGTGTGCCCAGTATGTCTTTGAGCCTGGTTACTGTGATAAGATTTTAATATGTAGTTGTGCAGTCTCAATACAACCAGGTTAATTTATAGGCTGCCATGTTTTCTACTATGAGAAATAAGTAATTTATGAGCTTGTGCTAAATGGGTAGAATCAGGCAGATGGTGATGTTTGTGGGTCCGTCCAGGTCTCAATTGTTCTCCACCTTCCAGACGAGCCAAAAGCTATTTGAAAAAAAAGGTATTGTTCAGAGCAAGGCACAGCTTGAATAAAACTGTTATGCACAGTATGAAATGCATTATTTACTTTCTGTTGTTGTGATAGAACACCACCATTAAGGCAATTGATAGAATGATGGTTTTATTTGGACTTATGATTTCAGGGGGATAAAAGTCCATCACTATTATGAAGAAGAAGAATTGCAGAAAAAAGGCATGGTGGCTGGTACATCAAGCTGAGCGTTTATGTCTTTAACTACAAGCATGAAACAGAAAGGACAATCTGGGAATTGTGTGTGTGTTTGAGACCTTGACATCTGCACATAATGGCATGCTTTCTCTAGCAAGGCCACATGTCTGAAACCTACTCAAGCAGAGTCACCAACTGGGACAAAGTACTCAAACTTCAGGTCTAATGGGGGCATGATAATTTTTATATTTTGAGCGGGGCATAGCCTGATCTTAATATACAAATCCCACTTCTACAGGTCTCCTTATTTTAAGGGAAGCGGTGTGACTCTTTCTATCATTTCGATCTTTGAAAAATAAAGCCAGTTTCTTTTCTGATTAATGGTTTAAATTTCATTTTGCAGGTTTAATGGTAGTTTTAACCAAGCACACACACACACACACACACACACACACACACACACACACACAAATTCAGAATGAAAAGATATTTGTTTACAATCAGGGTATTGAAAAGTCATTCTAAAAAATAGAGATGTGCTTGGATTTTAACAAGTTCATCACAATTAGTCTCTATTTTTTTCTAGAAATGAAAGTGAAATAAGGAACTGGAAGCTGATTTGAAACTGAAAATTTCTTTTTATAGTTTTGAGAGAAAGCTGGTTTTGTGACCCTGTATTAATTTGCTTGTCTGCTGTTTTCTAGCTCTTGGATATATTGCAGGATGTAGTATTTCTTCAACTAGGCTGTAAACAATTTGAAGACTTTTTATTGCGTTATTACTCCATAAATTTTAGTATAGTTTCCATATTGATTTAGTTCCCGTGTTTACTGGCAGGGCAGTCAATAAACCTTCTGAGTGCTTTTACCTGTAAACAGAATCCACTTATCTTTTCTCATTGGAACATACTCGTCTTTGAGGGTTAGTCAGTGAGCAAGGAAATGAACCAAAATTCTTGCCCCCGAGTACATGAAACATGCTATAAAGAGTTAATGGCTTTTCAATAAGAGCAAGCAGGTTGGTGAGACTTATCCCTCCATATCCCAGTTTCTTCTTATGGAATCTGTGTGTGGAACAGTAAAGTTCACAATCTCAACTTTGCAGTGCACTGCCCTTTTATAGATGCACAGACCATGGGTCAGGTCCGGGTGGAGCATAGCTAGTCCATGGAGGCTTTCATGTTTCCCTTTTCAGTATGCCCCATACTTCAACACTAGGTGAATTCTTTCATCATAGATTTACATGTGTCTTTGCTATAGGTATAAATAAAGGGACTTTCAGATTAGTATTGCCTGGTGTATTAGTTACTTTTTCTGTTGCTATAAGATTACCTTCACAGAACAAAATAAGGGAGAAAGGATTTAATTTTACTTATGATTAATAGACTAATATTTTTAAATTATTTATAATTTCATGAATGTTTTTCAATGACCCATTTACTTCCATGAATACATTATTCATGTTTTTTAAAGGACTTATCTGGAATTCCAATACTATGGTTACCTAAGATCCTCTCTCTCTCTCTCTCTGTCTCTCTGTCTCTTCCCTACCTTTAGTGTTTTGGTTATAAGATGTTACTTTTAATATACATAGTATATTTAAATTTTAATTTCAAAAATTTTATTTGTTGCACTATGGAAGATCTGTAATATAGTCCATCTCTCCAGAGAGCATTTTCCTTTTTCTGGTACAGAGGTAATAAGTACTGGCTACCAAGACCCATTCCACATACAAGGTGAAGAAGGGCTAAATTGCCATCTTAATAAGGTTAGTCTGTCTTTGCTGTATTCTTCTGAACAAGAGATTGTTAATCCTGATGGATTCTGAACTGTAATTCGAATCCATTTTTACCTATAAAATAGCAGAAAAATTTGTTACATTTAGTAGATTTTGACATAACTTTAGATATCATGTTATATAAGGATTTAGAATTCAACTCTGTTCTGGGAGAATTTCCTAGTTTCATTTCTGTGTCTGGTGATAACATATCCCAATGATAAGCACCTTAGGAGAGAGACAGTTTATTCAGCTCACAATTGTA
The DNA here is from genome assembly GCA_964023405.1 of Apodemus agrarius. NCBI lineage: Eukaryota > Metazoa > Chordata > Mammalia > Rodentia > Muridae > Apodemus > Apodemus agrarius. The sequence continues at coordinate 79,281,744 of OZ030014.1, forward strand.
GATTACATCATCGCAGGGAAATCAATGCAGGAACCTGAGCAGATAGTTACATTCCCCAGTCAAGGGCAGAGAACAAATATATGTATGTGTACTTGCTCAAAGTCAGTGTACTCATACACAGTTCAGGGCAGAGCCTATGAAGTGATGCTACTCACCGTAGGCTGGGGCTTCCCACTTCAATTAGTACGTGTAATGAAGACAGTAACCCACAGAAATGCTCACAAGCCAACCTTATATAGACAATCCCTCATTGAGACTCTTCTGGGAGGTTCTAGAGTGAGCAAGTTCACAACTAAAGCTAAGCATCACAGAGAAAATCTGGGAGGTCTTGGGAGACTTACTACTTTTGTCTCTTAGCCCTATATAACTGCAAATGGTTGTTCTGGTTTCTCTGATCTTCTACTCATAGCAAACTGTGACTCCAGACTATCTCCCGGATACTGTGTGGGTTCTTCTCTCTTCAGAGTCTTAGTCTTTCCATTCGCCTATCACCAAATCTCTGATGATTTTTATGGACATATTTTGTATTGTTACCTTGATTTTTCTAGGTTGGTTTGTTTGTTTCTATAGAGGCACCATTCTGTTGCAAACCAACCCCCTAACCAAAAGTTAAACGGATAAAGTAAAGACACTAAATCTAAACATCATTTCAAAATCATTCTCAATTTGAGCAAATCTTTGTGTGAACTTTTACTTATAAGATCATAAAAAGTTATTACATTCACATGTTTTAGTTTCATAAAACCCGGGAACAATTAGAATGAAATTATTGCACGTCTTAAATATTACAAATAATGATGATCACCTGCACCAGCTCCAGTTAACAGGCTTCCTGCCTCAAGATCAGAAATCATAAAAGATTCCAGGAAAATTCACATTTTTGTTTTTTTCAAACTAGCTGCATGAGTTCTTACCACCAATTTCACACTATATAATGAATTAGTCTTTTGTGAGTTGATTATCATCAGCTCCAGCTATCTGAAAAATAGCTCTAAATGGGTAAGTAAGTACAGTCTATTACAAGCAGGGACCAGAGTCATCACATTTTCTCTAGAATCCTCATTAGACTCACAGCACTGATTTTGACTTTGTGTGATATTAGTTTCCAGCTCCTAAGCTGAACTCAACAGCTCAGAAAAGAGTTTTTGGACACCACTAAAAAACAAAGAATATAAATTATGAACCTAGCAGGAAAGTAATTTCATTATAAAGAAATAGGAAATATTTTCAATAAAATCCTAGAACAAAATTCCTCAAATCTAGGAAAATAATACAGGTAGCACAAGAGGCATAAAGAACACAAAATAAGCAAGACCAATAAAAGAAACTCTTTTCTTCATACTACAATTAAACACTAAAATTACAGAAGAACAAAAGGACACTGAGAGCTGCAAAAGAAAGGGGTAATTTACATATAATGCCATGCCAATCAGAATAAGAGGTGATTATTCATGAGGAAATTTAAAGTCCAGAATGGTTTGGAAAAATGTATTAAAACTTTGAAAGCCTGCAGTTACGAGCCCAGACTATTATACCCAACAAAACTACCTTTTACATCTGAAGGAGAAACAATAATAAAATTATATAAAAGTGTCTTAGTTAAGGTTTTACTATTGTGAATAGACACCATGACCAAGGAAACTCCTATAAGGACATTTCACTGGGGCTGGCTTATAGGTTCAGAGGTTCAGTCCATTATTATCAAGGTGGGAGCATGGCAGCATCTAGACAGGCATGGTTCAGGGAGAGCTGAGAGTTCTACATCTTCATCTGAAGGCTGCTAGCAAAATACTGACTTCCAGGGAGCTAAGACTACAGTATTAAAGCCCACACCCACAGTGACACACCTACTCCAACAAGGCTACACCTCCTAATAGTGCCACTCCCTAGCCCAACCATATACAAACCATCACAAAATGGAAGCTAAAGGAATTTGTAATTAGCAAGCAATATATACAGAAGTTACCTCAGGAATACCTCAGGCTTAAAACAAAGATAAATATATTTGATAGATCAAAGGGGTAAATAAACATCACTATGACGGTTAAATGAGGAATCAAAAAACATATGAAAAAGTTTATATAAAATCATATATAAATATATAAAAATTTATATAAAATTGGACTTTCCCTAATGAAGTAGCATGTTCTCAAGAAGTTTATTTTTTTCAAGCACTATATTTTTAATATTTTATATGGATGCATATAAATTCATATATTCCAAATTTCTCATCACAGACAGATGAATTAATTGTGATGTTACTTATTCATTTCATTGTAGTGACTACATGAAGGCCAAGAATAGCCAACATCATTCTGAACACAATCCTGCTGAAGAAATCACCATACCAGATCTCAGTTTAGATTCAGAGCAATAAAACCAGGATGGTACTAGCACTCAGCAAATTTGTAAGCTAATGGGAAAGAATAAAGGATCCATGTACAAGTCTATGCAACTGCAACTATCAGGTTTTTGTGAAAGATCCCAAAAATAAATATATAAATGAATAAATAAAAACAAACCAGAGAAAAGACACATTATTCAACAGAGGGTGCTGGGGAAATTGGATATCAACATGTACAATGAAACAAGATCTTTATCTTCCAGCCCACACAAAGCTCAACTCCAAATGGATCAAGGACCTCAATATAAAGATAAAACAAGAAGAGAAAAGGGGAAAAAGAATTAAATAACTGTAGCCTGGGCTAATTTGTTTAGGGCCTTTACCTCCACATTTACTTAATTCTTTTTTACAACTATAGAAAAAACTGTTCATGGATGTGCACTGCTTTCCTTCAAGGATTTTTGTGTCTGTGTTCCATTTAAAGTCCTTTCTACTCTGTTAGCATCAAGGTGATGTTCCCCCAGATAAGAATGAGATGATGGCTGTCTTGTTCTCTTGAAGGCATTGTTCCTTTCTGCTGAGAGATAAGACACGCTGTGCACATTTTTACAGTGAGCTGGTCAGAGGAGAAATAGAATGTTCTCAATATCCTGTTCCTCAAATAACTCAGTGATGTAAATGAGTGACTCAGAGGTAGAGAGGAAAGGAGATAATATGTAATTTAAAGAATAACCATGTAGATCCACCTCCAGTTTCCTCTCTTCAATTGCCTCTTTTTTAAAATGAGAGAGAGAGAGAGAGAGAGAGAGAGAGAGAGAGAGAGAGAACTGCCTTTCCTAATTTATGTAGTTCATCTTTCCCAAGGGAAAATATGGCGTTATGGACTTTCATTCATCTTATCATATTTATGGTTTCCATCTTCATGTGTCTGAACCTCTCTAAAGGCAGTGTTGGTAACAGACTTTGAAAGGGTCACAGGGACCCCTGATTCCTGCTATGTCTACTTTAATCTCTCCCTTTTGGGTGAAGCATGATCTTGTGACCTTCTTGTAGACAATGCAACATGATAGAGGTTGTGGCTGTCATTTTCATGATTGTGACATGTTGCATCTGATGGAGATTTTTGTTCTGTTCAGAAAGTCTCTCCTTTCCTGGTTTTGATGGCCCAGCTGCTTCATGGTGACTTCCTCTATGGCTAATATTATCCTGAAAGAATCTGAGACTAAATGCAACTGCTTGCAAAGAACTAAATCCAACCATCACCTCCTCAGAGTCCATGGAAGTGTATCTCCCTTAGTTGAGTCTTTACCCCAACCCCTGATGGTTATCTTTAAATGCCTACTTGCCAAGGCATAGAATCACTTGGAAGGAGAGCATGCATGAGGAATTGCTTAGTTTGGGTTGGGGTACAGCATGATTGAGGGGTTTGTCTTGCTTATTAACTGAAACAGTATAGAAAACCCACATTAAGTGTGTGCAGCACCATTTCATGGCCCCGGGCCCCAACTGTATGGGAGAAGAAAGCTAGCTAAAGGTGAGTAACAATGAAGCCCGGGTGATTTCATCTCTCTCTTCTATTGACTATGGTTGTGACATGACTAGAGACTTGAGTTCTTGCCTTGACTTCCCTGATGTGATGAAGTGTGCTATAGTTGACTTCAGCTGTCAGCTTGACAAATCTAGAAACAATTTGAGAATTGCCTAAATCAGATTGGCCTGTACCCATGTATCTATAGAGCATTCTCTTAATTGCTAGTTGATGTGTATGGCTTAGTATACCAAAGATGCCGCTCTGTAGTTGGGCTTGGGCTACATCAGAGAGAGCTGAACAAACCAGGAAAAGCAATCCAGCCAGCAACTCTTTAATGGTCTCTGCTTCAAGCTCCTGCATTGATCTCTTGCCTTGCACTCCCCAAATAATGGGCTGTGATCATCCTGCAAGATGTAATCAACCCTATCCTGTCTTCCTGAGTTGTTTTTGTCATGGTTCCATCACAGCAACAGAAAGCAAACCAGAACAGACTGTGACATGGAATTATAACCCAAACAAATCCTCTCCTTTGTCACTTTCTGTCAGGATATTTTATCATAACAATAGACGAGGAATGAGGACAGAGGCCATGTAGGAGAGAGAGAGAAAAACAAGCGAAAAAAATACAGAACAAAATGACTGTCATTTGATGTCAACATGTACCTAGTCAGCTGAAGCCAGAGTTGAAAAACAGATGCAACAGCAAGAGCCTTCTGTTTTGCCCAGAAGCTCACAGAGGCTCCTTCACCTCCATCCTTTAATGTGCCACTTTAAGCTCCTGGGTAAGGCACAGCTAAATGGGTAAGACAATTAGGAGGGAGAGTAACTGATTGAGCCTGATGTCCTGCTTTGTGGGTGTCCCGTCTGGGGGGACTTTAGGAAAGCAATGCCAAAGAAAGGTCATCCACTGTGTGAGCTTCCTTTCCTCTCAATTAGCACTCTGAGAAGTGTAGGGAGAATCAGCCAAGAATCACCCCTTGCACAGTAGGCTCTGCCTGCTCAACCCACAGCTCTGCAGTTTTCACACGTTCTTTCAACTTAATGGTGCAGCCTGGCCCTTCTTTCTGGGAACAGGCCTTTCTGGGATCAGCTAGAAGTAACTGATCTGCCTTTGAAAGGACAGGTCCTTTCTGTGGTCATGGCTCCCATAGACATCCAGTATGCAACACCCCTTTCTCTCTTAAACCTTCTCTTTAGTAATTATTCACTTTTCTTCCCTTTGTCTTATTCTATTCTACCTTGTAGATATTTATTGAGCATCTCTCTACGAAATCCCAGGCTCTCTTCTAGACAGCTTGGAGACATTGGAGAACAAATCAAGATAAGACCAAACATTAAAAAATGAACCCGGACTTTACAAAACTCACTTTTTAGTGGAATATCCTGACACAATCAATGACTTTAACAAATAGAAAAAGCAAAAGCTATAGGAAATGCAGGTTATGGGGTCATACGCAGTACTCAGACCTCTTTGCAAAGAAGGCAAAGAGCAAACAGTTAATAGAGGGGAGAGTGTCATGGATGTGCTTTTCCAGGGACAGAGTGTTTGACATTTTTGAGGTCCCCAAACACAGTGTGTTTAGTGTGTTTGAGAAACAGAAAGGAGACCTCATGCTAGGAACACAGAGAGATGGTAAGTGATAAAGCTGGAGAGAGGAGAAAGGAGGCAGAAGAAAAGAGATCTTGCAGGTGATTTATGGTGTGTTGGGACAGAGCTAGTCAGGAAGGCGAACTAGACACATGCTGACTCATGTTCTTAAAGGATGGCTCACAACAGGAAGTACCCATCAGTACTAAAGGTCCCTTGTGTTATGTGACTTGTTTCTGCAGCTGAAGCCTGACGCGCTGTCTCAGTCAGTGAGGCTGCAGGCAGATGAGTCTGTCCTCTGTCACCATTAAAGTTTTACTCTCTTGATGGCAGACGCCCTCAGGCCCTGGCAGCATTTGAAATGCCGAAGGTGGCTGCTTCTCAGTATTTCCTACATCATCCTCCCTGCTGGCCTTCGAAGGTGAACTGGCCTCCAGGAAGCTCATCTACTTAATACCTGGTCCCTGGGTGCCAGTGCTGTTTTAGAAGGTTGTGGCTCCCATTGGAAGAATAGTCTTGTTGGAGGAAGTGAGTCTTTGAGAGTAGATCTTGAGAGTTGGTAGTTCAGCTCACTGTCTTCCCTTCTCTGCTTCCTGACTGCAGATACAACGCAAGCTGCCACCTCACTACACTTCCGTGACTTTTCTGCCATCACTGACTGTGTCCTTTCCTAATCTGTAAGCCTAGAAAAACGTTTGCTCCCAAAACATGCATCTTGTTTGGTCACAGCAGCTAGAACATAACAGATAGGTTCACCTTGCTTGTGTCTAGACTTTTTGTCTTGGATATTGCCTTTCTATTATCTCCTCAACCCCAGCTCCAACAGAGTCCCCATAGCTCTTTCACCCATGTGCAGTTCCCACATATCCTCTATGCTGAAGCCCTCTGGCCCCAGAAAAGCATGCCCTGTTGCTCAGGCTCCATCCCCAAACATCTGATGTCACAATCAGAATGGTGTTACATCCATATGGCACCACGCATGTCAGCCACACTTCTCAGGCTATATTCTTGCATGTCCTGATCTAACTGGATAACCCACCTCTGCTTTCTCTGTTATTCTCTACTATGTCCTGGTTATGGTGCTACCCATTGCAGATAAGACGTGAGAAAAAAACAGATGCATAGTCATACTAACCAAAGTCTTAACGGGCTATATTAATTATCTATGTCTGAGTAATAAATGATCATACACAGCATTTCAAAAATAGTATTATGCAAAATGGCTCTTATCAGCTAGGCGTCTATGAATCGCTGTAGCTCTTATTTATTGAATTTTAAAAAGTTGGTTTATTTAATAAGAAAATGAGTTTAATTCTCTTTTTCTTATCTATCGGTGAGGAGAAATATGCTTTTAATTGCATTTACTCTGAAAGAATTGTTTATTGACATTCTTTTTAAAATTTATATTAATTAATTATTTTTAATGGTTTCATATATGTATATAATACACCATCTCATATCTCCAATCACTTTTATTTCCCTCTTATGTCAGGGAGGCTCCTTTGCCAAGTTATGTCTTTTTTAAGCCTTGAATTTTTATTATTGATTTTTTTTAGCATAGATAGAAAAATGTGGATAATAAAAACATTGGCTCTATCCTGTAAAATATAAAACTCTAAATCTGTTGCACTGAAGACAGTGTGAGAGGCTGGTCCATGGCGGCATTGCTTTTTTGTTTGTTTGTTTGTTTGATTGTTGAGGTTGTAGGGTCAGTGACCAAGAGAGTCTGAAACTGAATGTATTAGCTCTTAAGGATCTTCGACTGTCAGTTTGTCTGTCGGTTTGTAGGCTGGCACCTTTCATCTGTCCCTAAAGTGTTCATTTAATAACCAATGGCTTCTGAGAGAAGCATTAATTATGTAACCAATTCATTCCTTAACAGATGGACTTATGGGAAAAAAGATGCATGAGCAAAGTGACTTTTTGTAGGTGAAATGTAATAAGCTTGAATGAAACGAAGTCACTATGATATTTTTACCTTCCAAGATGAAATAGTAAGTGACAAACTGTAAGTGTTGCATTTGAAATGGTAAACTGAGAAGACAACAGTTTCATGCACTTCCCCTCCCCCCACCTTTATTGAAGTATTAAGCATTCCAAAGAAATTGGATCCTCCGGGACTATTTACTATGAAGGTATGTCTCTAGTCACATTTTCTCTTATCTCTCTGAAAGGTAAAATAATGACCCCTACAGATGTCCAAATCCTAATTATGGAAACCCAAAGTATTATTAGCTTATGTGTCAAAAGGGAATTTCTCGACATAACTGAGGTTTAAAACCTTACAATGGAATTCTTTTGAATTCCCCAGCTAGTTCTATATAGTTATCTGTAAGTCTTTAAAGGCAGAAAACTTTTTTGGATGAAATCAGAGGAGATGCCTTGAAGATAGAAGTGAGCCAAAAGCCAATGTACAACCCTTAGTTCTCTTTCCTGGTGTGGTAATAGATGCTCTGACAAAATCAGCTTGAGGTGGAAAAGGTTTGCTCTGGCTCACAGTCTAAAGGTAGCATCGTCAGGGTAGGGTAGTCAAGGCAGCAGCGTCTGAAGCAGCTGGGTCATACTGCCTCCACCATCAGGAAGACGAGGGTAATGAATGCATGCTGCAGCTCAATGCTGTGTTTCCATTAATACTTAATAATACTATCTTATATCCTAACCAGAGGGTGGAGTCACCTATAGCATGCTTGCATGTTTGTGTGTGTGTGTGTGTGTGTGTGTGTGTGTCTTTCTACTCAATTAATGCAAACAAGACAACCCCTCACCAACATGGCCAGAGGCTAATCTAACCTAAACAATCCCTCACAAGTATGTCTAGTGAGTTTAGGTCCTGACAAGATGAGAGTATTGACCATAATCTCTAAACTGGAAGAGGCCTCGAGAATACATAAAGCATCACAGACAAGAGTCTGTAGACATCTTGATCCTAGCCTGGGGAGGCTGTGCTTGCACTTCTGATTTCTAGAACTGAAAGACAATACTAGTTTGGAGCAACTAAGTTTATAGTTAGTAGTTACAGCAGCAATAGAAATGAGCGAAACCCTTAATGGGAAGCAGTACCTGAGTACTGCTGTATAGCATGACCCTGTAAAGCACAGAGGGATGTGCATAAATAATTTTATGAGTTTTGAGAAATATGGATCACACGTCTGTCTTGACAAATCAGAAATACTTCCAATTTGGAATTTGTGGCATTGTTTGATCTGAGCACAAGCCAGACAAGTATAGAAAATGAAATCTACATTTTCCCCCCTGGCTTATTTCATGTCTTAGTTGCATCTGTATTTTGGTTGGCTCAGTGAAAACATGTCTGCTCCTACAGAAAACATATGCCTGTCGCCAGATAAATTTTATTGTCATTTCATGTTCTGGATAATCCTTTTACTGGGGGACAGTGGAGGTCAGCAAGACATGGGGCAGTTTGGCTGAGCAGTTTAAATACTGTGTCGCACTCCCTGGTGAGTCACTCTCTGCTGGACTATTAAAGACAGGAAGTAAAAATTATAATGGGGACGCTTTCTACAGGGAGTGAGTCCAGCTCTGATGAGCAGACCTGCAACGTAGCCAGCATGTTCGCGAGGGAAGAGACCACTGCTGATAAAAGCAAGCAGCGTTGTTCCCGCTGAGAAAATTATGGTATAGCGAGCCAAGCCAAGATTCACCAGTTATTTCTCAGTGGCCACGCAACATTGGAAGAAAAGGATAATGTGTTATTACCTCAATGAGAGCCTCCTAGGAGTTCTCGACAATTTTCCTCTCAATTTTTTTACTCTCTCTCTCTAAGATGGCAGGTAATAGGCTGCAGTTTCAAGAAATTAGACCAAGGTAATCAGGAACTCCTGATGCCTACTTCTCTTTTGTCCTTTCCCTTCCTAAATATTTTTCTCATTTCTTATTTTTTTCTTTTTTTAATATTACATTTATTCATGTGTGGGTTGTATGTGTATGTGCATGATGGTGGTGGTGGTGGTGGTGGTGGTGTGTGTGTGTGTGTGTGTGTGTGTGTGTATGTGTATGTGTGTGTGTGTGTGTGTGTGTGTGTGTGTGTGTGTGAATGCGCAAGTAAAGGCGTGTACAGGGGTCAGGAATCAGATTGTAGGTTTGGTTTTTTGTTTCCACCATGCAGGGTCTAGGGATCTAATGCAGGTCATTAAGGTTTTAATAGAAAGAACTTTTACATACTGAGCCATCTAACTGGCTCATTTTTTCTAATTTAATATAATTTTGTCATATTTGGCTATTAGTAAGGGAGTGTACATTCACAGTGGGGGTGGATATCTGAAATTGCTGACTTAAAAAAGCAACAATCAGAGCCGGGCGTGGTGGCGCACACCTGTAATCCCAGCACTTGGGAGGCAGAGGCAGGCGGATTTCTGAGTTCGAGGCCAGCCTGGTCTACAGAGTGAGTTCCAGGACAGCCAGGACTACACAGAGAAACCCTGTCTCAAAAAACCAAAAAAAAAAAAAAAAAAGCAACAATCAGGATTATCAGAAGAGTATTTTCTTGGTACTTTTAAAGGCTATACAGCAATCTTTATTGTATGCACTGGTAGATTAGTCCATGTTATGTTTAATGTATTAGTATATTTGTTATTGCTATACTGAAATACAAGACCTGATTATTTCATAAGGAAAGTATGTATAGACCTAATTTGGAAGATGAGAAACTGAACAGGAAGGCTCTAGTAAGGTCTTCCCTGGCCACATCATCTCATACAGATAGCACCCTGACAGAAGTCCCCTGGGGACAGAGATATGGTAAGGCAGGAAGAAAAGTGAGATTTAAGTTTGGCATCCCAAGAAAATTATACTAACCACTTTAGTGGGCACAGTGATCTAAGGATGCTCCATCTCTTAAAGGTTTCACCACCTCTTAACTCTTGACACAGTCATTCAATATAGAAACCAAGATAGTATCACACATAAAAAGAAAGTGTAACTCAATAGAAGTGCATATAAGTTGCTTCTCTGTGTCTCATCCCTAAGGTAAAAAGACCACAAAACATATTTTTATGAGTGTGTTATTGTTTTGGTTGTGTTTTTCTTTTTAGTTTAGTTTAGTTTTAAAATTTTTTCAAGACAGTCTCACTGTATAGCTTTGGCTGTCCTGCAACTAGCTCTGTAGACCAGGCTGGCCGTGAACTCACAGAGATCCACCTCCCACAGCCTCCTGAATGCTGGACTTAGAGGCATGCACTTATTGTTGTAAAGCCAAAGTGATGTTTAGTTGAAATGTCAGCATGTCACAATCTGTAATCACCTGTGAAGTAAGTTGCAATGAAAGATTGTCGAGATCAGGTTAGGTTGGGATGTTTATGGAAGATTTTTGTGATATGTGAAGATACAGCTTAAAGTGGGCAGTAGGCAGTGGGCAGTACCATTTCCTGAATTTGGGCCTTGGCTTGGGTAAGAATGGAGAAAGGGACCTAGGTGCATTGTCTCTCTGCTCTTGCTTGTGGGTGTGATGTGACTGACAAGACCCACAATGATGGGTTATAACCTAGAACTGAGAAATAGAATAAATCCTTCTCCCCGAGCTGGCTTTTGTCAGAGTGGTTTATCACTGCAATAGCTAAGAAACTGATACAGCCACCTTTGCCAAACAAGGTAGCATATGTGTCCATAGTGTTCTAGTCCTAACACTATGAAAAAGTAAAAGCAGGAGGATTTATAAGTTCATGGCCAGCCTGGCATGAATGGTGAAGACTTGCTTCATAAACCTACAATGATAGGGACAGAGCATGTGCCCAGACTACCCCCTACCTTGCTGCCAAGTGGCACAGGCAAGGCAGAAGATACCCAGAGGTCCAGGAACCAGTAAGAAGAGCAAGTAAGTGGTGGAGAAATGAGAAAGAAAGAGCATAATGGTGTGTGCCCAATGAAGAGAGACAGAACAGGAGTCATGGTCTGATGTGATTAGCCTATGCTGCCACCTGAGATCATGTTGAGGTCCTGGCCCATACTGTTGCTAAGGATCATGTCTGGGTTCATGACTGTATTAGTCAGTGTTCTCTAGAGTCATAGAACTTAAGGGTAGTCTCTATATAGTAGGGGAATTTGTTAGTGACTTACAGTCTGTAGTCCAACTCCCAACAATGGTCAGCAACAATTGTGAATGGATGTCCAAGGATGTAGCAGTTGTTTAGTCCCACAAGGCAAGCAGGCAAAGGAGAGACTCTTCCTTCTTCCAATGTACTTATGTAGGTCTCCAGCAGAAGGTGTGGCCCAGATTTAAGGTGTGTGCCTGAATCTGGGACTTGCTTTGTCCCAGATGACCTTGAACTCGGAGATCTCCCTATCTTAATCTTCTGGGATTACAGTCACTATGCCTCAAGATCTCCAAGCTAAGATACAGGTCAGGGTTCATTCTAGATATACTCAAGTTAACAACCAGGAATAGCCACTACAATGACTCTGCAGCAGTGGGGAATCTGTCTTGATGGCCATGGTCCAGGTTACCACCAAAGATTACAAGAAAACTTCTGGTCTGGGCTGCCACCTGGGACCATTTTGATGTCCCAAGACTTTTTGGAGCTGGCCTCACCCATGACTTGGGCAGCACATTAGAGCTGGTCTTCATGGTATGGAGGCTGGAGAGCTGGCCACAAGGACATAAACAAGGGAGAGCTGGTTCTACCCATCACCTTAGCAAGGTAGAAGTGGCCCTGCCCATCACTAGGGCAGTACTAGCAAGCTGGCCTCAATGGCATGCATGTGGAAAATCTAGTGGGCTGACTAACTCAACTACCACCCAGGACCAGGTCCTGGTCTTTGAGCTGTCACACCCCCAACATCTATTCCATCTGTGAATGGCTGGAGTGTATGAAGAGGACTGTTCTGCAAATCCAAAGAAGCAGGATCTCCATGACTCAGGGCAACAACAGGATATTCTAAAGGAGTCCTGGTGAGAATACAATATTGATAATATAGCAGAAGTCTGAGGCCTCAAGCCAAACCAATGACTCATTGCAATAAATATTTGTAAATGAAGTGTTTTGACAAAGGGGCATAGTGTGGGACACACCATGGCACATTGAAGTTTCCACGGTGAGATTTTGTTTAATTATTATTTTTTATTTTTATTTTTGTGTTCTGGTGGGGAGGTTGCAAGGGTGGATGGTTGATATGGAGGGATTAGGAGATGGGGGGGACTGGGATGCATGATGTGAAAGTCACAAAGAATAAAGAAAAAGTTTTTTAAAAATAGTGATAATTTCAGAAATGATGACATTTTCATATCTGTTGTGCTATTGGCAAAGACTTACTTCTTAGCAAATCAGCACATTCAGATGATTCATGGTTCCACATGGTTTTAAAGAACTGCAGGTAGATATAATATCATATAGGGATAGAATAATTGGGGTAACTTGTCTAGTCTAGTACCATTATCAGTTGGGCCTGAATTCATTGTATTGGCATCTTGTGTATTGAGAATTTATTGATATATAAATCTGACTGATTAATTATACCCTTCTAGAGTTTTGATTTTACTGGGTTACTAGGAATTGTGATAGCTATCCTCAAAGTGGACAGTCATTGCATTAGGGCTGGCATGGCAATGATTCACCAAGGGAATCCAGGAGCTCCAGGACAAAGAATGTGCCAAGATGAGAACACCCCATTGGAGTCATGTGGTCCACTGGTGCCCTGAATAGTGCAGGAACTTGCCATTCTTTTTAAATAGTTCTTGCAAGAGCTGGCACCCATTATTTCCCACAACAAATGCTATTGGATCTACCATTAAAGCAGATTCTGTACCTACCATGTGTCACCGTATTATCCAGTGTCCCTGCCCAACAGGTCTCCAGTTTCCAGTTTCCTCATGTCATTCACATGGAAGCCCAAAAGACTCTTAAAATGTGAGCTATGCCATGTCTTGTTTCTTTGAATATCTGCAGCAGATTCCCATTTTTGTCTTTATATTCTTATACTTTATATCCTTTTTCTTGTACTTATTACTACTTAACAATATATATTCATATATACACATCTATACATCTATCACTTTCTATCTACCATCTATTATCTATCATCTATTTTATCAGTCTATCATCTATCTCTGTCATCTATTGACTATCATCTATTTATCAATCTGTCATTTATCTCTTTATTATCTATTGTCTTCCTTTCTTCCCTTCTGCATCTCTTTCTTTCTTTCTTTCTTTCTTTCTTTCTTTCTTTCTTTCTTTCTTTCTTTCTTTCTTTCTTCCTTCCTTCCTTCCTTCCTTCCTTCCTTTCTTTCTCTCTTTCTTTCTTTCTTTCTTTCTTTCTTTCTTTCTGTTTTTTCTCTCTTTCTTTCTTTTTCTTCCTTTCTTCCTCTTTCTCTCTTTCTTATCTGATAGAATGTGAGACTCCTCTATTTTGTCTATGCTAGTATTTTAAGTTTGCAAAACCAACACCTAACATATGGAAGACAGTAAATGAATTTCTGTTGAATGAGTATACATGATTATGAGTGACTGAAGCTCAATTATGCATCACCTGAAAAATGGCTCACTGATAAAATAATGCTTGGTAATTTCTAGATAAGAAAAATGTGAACAGCAAACACAGAAATGTAAGTGAATTTACAATAAATATATAAATATATATATTATACAATATACATACTATATTTATTTTGTTGAAATGATTAATGTAATATTAAATTAAAACCCTGCTGCTCTAGCCTAAAAAATACCCTACTATTTTTATATATTGTCATGTAAGCCTTGTTAGCAAATACTATACATTCACTTATTGGTTATTTATTTTTAGTGAAAAGTAAAATTGTTTTCCAAAGAAAAGTATGAAATGGCTTCCATAGGTCTCTGAAATCTCAAGTCTTCAAGACATGAGTGACTCTACCCATTTGTTCAATCCTCTGCTTTTAGTTTGAATGTTGACAAATAAATGCCAAATAAATATGAAATTGGTGTCCTTATATATTTTAACAGCTATAAAACAGTGTGTGATTTGCAAGAGGATCAAGTGAAGTAGATGGAGCATTATCAGCAAAGGAGAACTCATGGAAAAGAGATCTTTCTTGAGTGTTCAGTGTGGTTTTCCTTAGAAAAGAGAAGAAGGGGTTGGGGGTTGTGGAACAGGCAGTCTCAAAGCCTGATCTGGCTCCTCAGTGTAAGCAGATTCTGGAAGTGGCTTCCAAGGATGCATATCCTTGGCCATGTCCACAGAGTTTTTAAATCTGTCTTGCCTTAACTGTGTTTCAAAGGGACCCTTCCAAAGTCTGTTCTTCCCAGCTCGGAAGGAGGACAGCTACTTCCTCCATCATGTGACACCAGGGAGCTTTCCAGGCCAATTTTGAGACACTTTCAAGAATATTAGCTAAGTCTGCTTTAATAAGAAGAACTGAAAAATAAAGTATATTCAAGACATTGCATTTCTATGCCATTTTGTCAAAACTGTAGAGAACATCCAGGTCCCAGGATGGATCAAAGCATTGAACCAGCACCAGGCCAGAGCCACAAAGATCAGGAAGCTGTGGTCTAGGAAATTTCCACTTCCTTCTAACCTAACATTTATTTTGAGAATCTGTGAAGTACGCCTTGCTTAGCTGATGTGATTAAATGGGATCAAACCATGTAAAAAGCGACTGGGAGTCTTAGGCAATTACTGTACTGCAAAGGATTTACTTTATTGATCTGGATTTATTACATTGGAAATGGAAGAGCTGAGCTTTTGTCAATCACACAAAATGGCAAAGTGAAGTCCAAATAGGAGCTCAAGATTGCTTCAAGTACAAGAGAAAGTCATCTACAGCAAAAATGAAAAAAAAATTTAAAGTAATTTTTGGTGAGCAGACAGAAGCATGTTTTAAAAAACAATCTCCCCTAATGGTGTTCATTTGAAACAATAGTAATTTTATTCTCAACAAACATGCATTTACAATGAAATGCAATGGTTTGCATATAGTTACTTACAAATGTGTTTATTAACATCAATTAATGTTATATAAGCCTAAAATTTTTAAAAAAAACTTGTTTTCAACTTTAAAAAAAAAGCACATTTTTTGTTGTTCTTTGAACACTTATTAGTCTGTATATACTTTCTGAATTTTAGTAATGTTGTAAAATCTAAAGCCTTTTCACCTCACCCCAATCCTTCGCATACTGTTATGATGTATTGTTTGGCCTGAGAATGCTTTAGGATATAGGTATATATGATATATAGATATATAGATGATATATAGATATATAGATGCATAGATATATAGATATATAGATACATAAATGCATAGATATATAGATACATAAATGCATAGATATATAGATATATGGGTATATTGATATATAGATATGTAGATATATATGTATATGTGTACTTACAAATATGTGTGTATACATACATATATACACACATACATTTTATATAAATATATATCATGGTTGAAGAGAAATTTTCACCTGAGTGAAAATAAATTTTGCTAATTGGTTCCAAAGAACAAACAATGATGTGCTACTGTGATCACTGGCCCTGTGCTACTCTACAAGGTTCAAAAACTACAGCCAGCAGTATGTTTCTCTCTCATTATGAGCTTAAACATGACTAAAGAAAAAACACCCACTGGAAATGTAGAAAAACGCAAGAAAGAAATTTAGAGACAGCCTGTTACCTACATATTTCAAAAATCACACCTCTATGTTTACTTTAAAAGATGAATTAAATTCATCTTTTTATAAGACCTAAAACCAAATACAGACTCCAAATTCTCACTGATTATACTGCAAAGCAGCAATTCTCAACATTCCTAATGCTGAGACCCTTTAATACAGTTTCTCATGGTGCGGTGATCCCAAACCATAAAATTACTTCATTGTTCCTTCATAACTGTAATTTTGCTACTGTTATGAATTGTAATGTAATCTCACATGCAGGATGTCTGATATGGTGACGCTCGGATTGAGAACAACTGCTGCTAACAGTTTATTAAGATATTTTTGAGGTCTGTATTTAAGCACCGAATGTATTTCCAACTATGAATGGCATGGTTACTTGTTTCAGCTAATGTATTTTTGTGAACCTTTCGGGTTGATTTGCATTTTTATCACTGTAATGAACACTATAATCACTGGGCATTTTGTATATGAATCTGTTTTACTTTTTCCAAGGGATACATCTATCCAAGGACAGTCAGGTTCATCAGGATAAATCAGAAAATTAATCTTTGAGCCTTACTATCCAAACTAAAAAACAAACAAAAAACAAACAAACAACTCAAAAGAGAACAGGCGTGTGACATGTGAGAGGCTCCCAGGACTCAATGGGGATGACCTTAGCTGAAATGTCCAACAGTGGAGCTAGGGAACCTGAAAAGTTCCTCCAGTTGATTGACAGGGCCCCCAGTGGAGGGATGGGTTCGTCAACCTACCTTCAAAATGTTTTGACTGAGAATTGTTTCTGACTAAAAGAAATACAGGTACAAGAATGGAGCAGAGATTGTAGGAAAGGCCATCTAGTGTCTACTCCAATTTGGGATTTATCCCATGGGAGGGGAGCCAAACCCTGACGCTATTACTGATGCCATACTGTGCTTGCACACAGGAGCCTAGCATGGCTGTCCTCTGAGCGACTCTACCAGCAGCTGACTGAGACATATGCAGATACTTACAGCCAACCATTGGGCTGAGGTTGGGGACTCCTGTGGAAGAGTGAGGGGAAGGACTGAAGGAACTGAAGGGGATGGCAACTCCATAGGAAGACTAAGAGTGTCAACTAACTTAGATCCCTGGGAGCTCCCAGAGACTGAGCCATCAACTGAATAGCATACATAGGCTGGTCCATGGTCCCCTGCACTTATGAAGCAGAGGGCTGCATTGCCTCCCCTCAGTGGGAGAGGATGAGCCTAATCCTATAGAGACTAGATGCCACAGGGAAGGGGGATGCAGGATAGAGGGTGAGTTAAGGGTGGGTTTGTGGGTGGATGAGGGGGGTGAGCAGGTTATGGGGGTGGGAAGCACCCTCTTAGAGAAAAAGAGGTAGGGGCATGGGGTAAAGAACTCTTGGAGGAGGGGGCAACATTTGGAATATAAATGAAACAATAATAAACCTGACATTTTATACTTATATAACATATGTAAACAAAAATATTAATATTTATTATTTATTAATATAGATATTATTTGCAAACAATAAAAAATACATCAGTGTGAAACTGGGAAATATTGGAAATTGCCTTTAACTGCTGACTGCGACAACCATTTTAAGAAAAAAAGTGATAGTTTGACTTCATCCTTTCCAATTTGTATCCCTTTGACTTCTTTATGTTGTCTAATTGCTCTTGCTAGAACTTCAAGTACTATATTGAAAAGATATGGAGAGAGAGGGCAGCCTTGTCTAGTCCCTGATTTTAGTGGTATTGCTTCAAGTTTCTCTCCATTTATTTTGATGTTGGCTATTGGTTTGCTGTATATTGTTTTACTATATTTAGGTATGGGACTTGAATTCTTGTTCTTTCCAGAACTTTTAGCATGAAAGGATGCTGAATTTTGTCAAATGCTTTTTCAGCATTTAATGAGATGACCATGTGGTTCTTTTTCTTTTAGTTTGTTTATGTAGTGGATTACATTGATAGATTTTTGTATATTGAACCATCCCTGCATCCCTGGGATGAAGCCTACTTGATCATGATGAATGATCGTTTTGATGTGCTCTTGAATTTGGTTGGCAAGAATTTTATTTAGTATTTTTGCATCAATATTCGTAAGGGAAATTGGCCTGTAGTTTGCTTTCTTTATAGGATCTTTGTGTGGTTTGGTATCAGCATAATTGTGGCTTCATAGAACGAGTTGGGCAGCGTTCCTTCTGTTTCTCTTTTGTGGAATAGTTTGAAGAGTATTGGTGTTAGGTCTTCTTTGAAGGTCTGATAGAATTCTGCACTAAAACCATCTGGTCCCGTACTTTTTTTGGTTGGGAGACTTTCTATGACCCCTTCTATTTCTCTAGGGGTTATGGGACTGTTTAGCTGATCTAATTGATCCTGATTTAATTTTGGTATTTGGTATCTGTCTAGGAAATTGTCCATTTCCTCCAGATTGTCCAGTTGTGTTGAGTATAGACTTTTTTCTTTTTTTCTTTTTTACAATTTTTTTATTTTCTATATTCTTTGTTTACATTCCAAAGGCTTTCCCCTTTCCCCGTTCCCCCCTCATCATATGTCCCATATGTCCTCTTCCACCCCATCCTACCCCACCCCACCTATTCCCCAATTACCAACCCACCATTTCTCTGCTCTATTCTGGTACTGTCCTACAAAAATGGATCCAGTCCTTTCAGGACCAGGGTCCTCTCCTTCCTTCTTCTTGGGAATCTTTTGACTTGCTAATTGTGCCTTGAATATTCAGAGCTTCTGGGCTCATTAATATCCACTTAACAGTGATTGCATTTCATGTGTACTCTTTTGTGATTGGGTTAACTCACTTAGGATGATATTTTCCAGATCCAACCATTTGCCTACAAATTGCATGAATTCATTATTTTTAATTGCTGAGTAGTATTCCATTGTATAAATATTGGGCTGGAGAGATGGCTCAGCGGTGAAGAGCACTGACTGCTCTTCCAGAGGTCCTGAGTTCAAATCCCAGCCACCACATGGTGTCCACAACCGTCCACAATGAGTATAGACTTTTGTAGTAGGATCTGGTGATTTTTTGAATTTCCTCAGCTTCTGTTGTTATATCCTCCTTTTCATTTCTAATTTTGTTAATTTGGATACTGTCTCTGTGCCCTTTGGTTAGTGTGGCTAAGGGTTTATCTATCTTGTTGATTTTCTCAAAGAACCAGCTCTTGGTTTTGTTGATTCTTTGTATGGTTCTCTTTGTTTCAACTTGATTGATTTCAGCCCTTAGTTTGATGATTTCCTGTCTTCTACTCCTCCTGGGTGAATTAGCTTCTTTTTGTTCCAGGGCCTTCAGGTGTGCTGTTAAGCTGCTCGTGTATGCTCTCTCTCTCTCTCTTTTTGGAGGCACTCAGGGCTATGAGTTTTCCTCTTAGCACTGCTTTCATTGTGTCCCATAGATTTGGGTAGGTCGTACCTTCATTTTCATTGAATTCTAAAAAGTCTTTGACTTCTTTCTTTATTTCTTCCTTGACCAAGGTGTCATTGAATAGAGTTCAGTTTCCATGTGTATGTGGGCTTTCTGTTGTACTTCTTGCTATTGACGACCACTTTTACTCCATAGTGATCTGATAGGAGGCATGGGATTAGTTTGGTCTTCTTGTATTTGTTGAGATCTGTCTTGTGACCAATTATATGATCGATTTTGGAGAAGGTACCATGTAGTGCTGAAAAAAGGTATATTCTTTTGCTTTAGGATGAAGTGCAAGGGCATTCTATATATATCCATTAAATCTAATTGGTCCAAAGCTTTAATTAGTTTCACTGTGTCCCTGTTTAGTTTCTGCTTTCCTGATTGGTCCACTGTGGAGAGTGGAGTGTTGAAGTCACCTACAATTATTGTGTTAGGTGCAATGTGTGCTTTAAGCTTTAGTAAAGTTTCTTTTACGAATGAGGGTGCCCTTGCATTTGGAGCATAGATGTTCAGTATCAAAAATTCTTCTTGGTGGATTTTCCCTTTGACCAGCAAGAAGTGACCTTCTGTGTCTTTTGATGACTTTAGGTTGAAAGTCAATTTTATCTGATATTAGAATGGCTACTCCAGCTTGTTTCCTGAGACCAGTTGCTTGTAAAATTGTCTTCCAGCCTTTTACTCTAAGGTCATGTTTGTCTTTGACACTGAGATGTGTTTCCTGTATGCAGCAAAATGTAGGGTCCTGTTTCTGTATCCAGTTTGTTAGTCTGTGTCTTTTTATTGGGGAATTGAGTCCATTGATGTTAAGAGATATTAAGGAATAGTAATTATTACTTCCTGACATTTTGGGCGTTATTTTTTATATTTGAGTGGTTATCTCCTTTTGGGTTTGATGAGAGGGCGTTTCTATCTTGCTTCTTCTGGGGTATGGTTTCCCCCCTTGTGTTGGTGATTTTCCCCTATTATGCTTTGTAGAGCTGGGTTTTATATCATGCAAATTTTGTTTTGTCATGGAATACCTTGGTTTCCCCATCTACGGCGATTGAGAGTTTTGCTGGGTATCATAGTTTTGGCTGAAGTTTGTGTTATCTTAGAGTCTGCATGAGTTCTGCCCAGGATCTTCTAGCTTTCATGGTCTCAGATGAGAAGTCTGGTGTAATCCTGATATGTCTTCCTTTATATGTTACTTGGCCTTTTTCTCTTACTGCCTTTAATATTCTTTCTTTGTTTAGTACATTTGGGGTTTTGATTATTATGTGACGGGAGGTATTTCCGTTCTGGTCCAGTCTGTTTGGAGTTCTGTAGGCTTCTTGTATATTCATTGGCATCTCTCTCTTTAGGTTGGGAAGTTTTCTTCCATAATTTTGTAGAAGATATTTGCTGGCCCTTTAAGTTGTAGATCTTCACTCTCATCTATACCTATAATCCTTAGGTTTGGTCTTCTCATTGTGTCCTGGATTTCCTGAATGTTTTGGGTTACCAGCTTTTTGCATTTTGCATTTTCTTTAATTGTTGAATCCATGGCTCCTATGGTTTCTTCAGCATCTGAGATTCTGTCTTCTATCTCTTGTATTTTTGTATTTTATCTTCTTGTATTCTTGTATATATTTGCATCTATGACTCCTGATTTCTTCCCAAGGTTTTCTATCTCCAACGTTGTCTCCCTTTGCAATTTCTTAGTTGTTTCTACTTCTGTTTTTAGATTCTGGATGGTTTTGCTCTGATCTTTCACTTGCTTGTTTGTGTTTTCATATAATTCTTTAAGGGGTGCTTGTGTTTCCTCTTTTATAACTTCTACTTGTTGACCCACATTCTCTTGTATTTCTTTAAGTGATTTTTGTATTTCCTCCTTATTGACTTCCAGTTTTTGATCATATTCTCCTGGATTTCTTTAAGTGATTTTTGTGTTTGCCTTGTAAGAGCTTCTAGCTTTTGATCCATTTTCTCCTGTATTACATTTAGATATTTATCTATGTGTTCCTCTATCAGCATCCTGACCAGTGATTTTAGATCTGAGTCTTGTTTTTCTGGTGTGTTGGGGTATCCGAGGCTTATTTCTGTCGAGGAACTGGGTTTGGATATTGCCATATTGCCTTGATTTCTGTTAGTAATGATCTTATGTTTGCCTTTTGCCATCTGGTTATTTCTGATGTTAGTTGGTCCTGTAGTTACTAGCTGGTGCTTGAACTTCCTGTGGGCTCGTAAGGGGGACACCTGAACCACTCCCCTGTGGGGCTCCTGCTCACAGATTGCTGACAGGTGGCCTGAGTCCCCAGAGGTCTTACACTCAGGATATCTCAGGTACCTGGTTCCGCCTGCTAGGTTGAAACAGCTGGGAAGATGGCAGAGGCTGGTTCCGCCTGCTGAACTGCTCTGCATGGCTCCTGCTCATGGATCACTGTCTGGTGTCCTGAGTCCCCAGAGGTCTTAAACTCAGGATATCTCAGGTACCTGGTTCTGCCTCACTCTTGGCCTTTCATTTGTCAACAAACAAGTGGGCAAACTGGTTAGAGGTACAAGGAATAGGCACAGCTTATTGAGGTTGGCTCTGGACTGGAGTAATGGAACAGAAACTACAGGAAGAGAACTCAGCCCACAGGTTTGAACCAAGAAACTGAGAATAGCAATCAAAGAGAGGAAGGAAGAGAGGGAGAAGGATTGAAAGGGTTCAGGGTATTCTGTCTGCTCAGATCTTCCTAGGAGCAGGCTCTATGATGGAAATGGCTGACAGAAGATTTGATGGATGAAGGACTGCATGCAAAGAAAGGTAGCAGAGAAGTAGCAGCAGGATCAGGGTGACAGACTGAGAAGCAGGGAGGAAGGAATGGTTGCTATGGAGAGCTCCAGGCTATATGTAGCACAGTTATGAGGAGCTGTCAGTCTTTATGAAATGTGGTCCCTGTATAATGATTGATGCTCCCTTGGAAGTGCCTCACTTCCAGTAGGAAGGAACTGGTAGTAATATATCTGCCAGCTCATTGACTGGGACCAGAGCAGAGGAAACCTAGCTTTGGTGCAAAGCCACCAGTGGATCCAGTGTGTTATCCATATGTTCACCTTTGGTCTGTTGCTAAGTATTGTAATGCTAAATTCTGTATCCCAAGGTCTAGTTGCCTCAAGACATGAATCCTCACATATGCCAGGTCTGTTGTGCAGATCTTGCTTCTTTATTTAAAACTATTGGTTGAATAAAGATGCCTGCCTGTAGCTGGACAGAAGAGAGGTAGGAAGGGTTTGGGTTCCTGGCCTGGGGGTCTGAGGCAGAGACCAGGAGGAATGGAGGATGAAGAAGGAAGAAGAAAAAAGGTATTATGGGATAGATGGGTTGTGACTTCATGGCCATAAGGGCTAACCTGTTGGATAGGAGCAGACCAGGAGGAACGTGGCAAGTAATATCTCTGGGTTACTGACACTTCTGAGTCACACTCTAGACTCAGAAGTAGACACAATAGCATAGAGGGTTGATATCTTCCCAGTCTAATGCTTTAAGGCTTTCAATAAATATACAGGTTTTGTGTCTTTTATTTTGGGAACTAAATGACCTAAGGTAGGGTAGAAACCCCCAAAATAATATTTATTGAAATATCCATATGGGGTAGATCATTCTAGGCCATGTTAAACAACACATAGGCTTCACATTTTCATGACTCCAAGGCAGGTAGCTGCTGTCTGGCCCAGGAAAGGCATGTTTGGCACATGAAAAGTGCAGAGAGAGTCAATCTTAGAGAGAAACCTGGGCTTCACAATAAAGCAGAGACAGGAAGAAAACACAGTGCCATTAAAAGAGAAAGGACAGGAGAGGAAAAAGAGGAGCAGAATCAGGTATAAGTAGAGATGGGGATGAACATAGGCCCAGGAAATTGAACAGAGGTTTGTAGCAATGGGGATGGGGAACTGGGAGGATAGCAAGTAGAAAGTCCCAGATGTCAGGAAAACAAGAGCCTGCCAGGACCCCACATGGATGACATCAGATGAAACACCCCACAAAGGGGAGGGAGAACCTGTCAAGATCATATCCAGAGGTTAGGCATGGCTCCCCTGTTGAGGGATGGGGCCATCCGCCTATCTCCAATTGTGATTTTTCAAAGGTAACATCGGCAATGAAGTTACTATAAACATAGCTTTTACTTAGTGTACAACTGAGATTGGAGATAGAGATAGCATGGTGTGGTCCAAACACTGATTTATTTATTTATTTATTTATTTATTTATTTATTTATTTATTTTACAAAGCTCCCAAGTAAGTCAATTAAGTGCTTGTGTTTTTTTCCTTTTATTGCTGCTTTGAAAAACCATGATCTTGATTATCATGCTGCCTTCTCACATAGACTCCTGTAACAGTTAACATATAAGTGCATGTGTTTACTTTCAACATTTGTTTTTAATGTTAGAGTTGAGGTTTATAAAAGAAGAAGAGAACTATTTTCTTTTCAATATCATGAAGTCATCTGATGGGAGCATTGTATGATTTGGCCCAATGGCAGACACTTCTACAGGGCAAGGGAATCGTGGCTGTATAATTGTCTGTCTTCTTGGAGTCAATTGGACATTAGCAGTCTCCGGTGACCTTGGAAGCCTGATTTCTTCAGTTCATCTCATTGACATCACTGCCTTATGTTTGACGGAGGAGTGGGAAATAGCGATTCCCTAGCGATTCTTTCCTGCTGGCTTCCATTGTATATATAGAAAGAAGACGCAAACTCACTGAATTTGGCAAATGGCTTCGGAAAAATGAATACTTTCCACCCAGAGCAAAGCACAAATTCTTGAGAATATTCAGCAGAGGCCATTGTTTGGACTGGATACATGGAGGGGATTAATCGGTTGTCATTTTGATGTCTTAGTCTTTCAAATATCTGTGTTCACCCATCTGAAACGGTTTTCAGAGGGGTTTCCACCATGTTGAACTGTGATTCTTTGTCTCCAACCAGACTCCCCCACGTCTCCTCATTCCCTATGCAGACTGTCTTTCATGCAGTGAGCAGTGAGCGGCCGAAGGTGGTATTGATAGTGGGCTCTGGAGGGAAACACTCCTAATTTGAATTCTGGTTCATGGTAAGCAAATTCTCAATGAAACTGTGGCTAAATCATTTTATGGATCTAACATCAGTTCCCTCATCTGTACAATGGAGTACACTTTTATATTATTCATCCTGAAGGAAAAAAAGAAAAGACAGACCTAAAAGTTGCACATTAGGAAGGATTCAAGTGCTGGCAGTGGGAATGCCAGTAGTTTAGGAAAGGAACTCGAGGGTCATAGATACTGTTCTCTGCTCGTGGTCTCTGTGTGACATTACAGAAAATTATTAGTTCCATCAGACCAAGAAGTCATAGAATCCTCCCTGCTGAGTCATCTTTCTCATTTCCACTCATCCAGACTCCAGAGAGCCTTAGCAACATGGCTTCACCTAAGCCAATAATGGCAGATGATTAAAACCTTGACCTTGAAAAAGCAAGCAATGAATCACCATCATTCACCACATGGTGAATCATGGGGTAAGGAATGAATCCAGATGTGAATTGCACATGTGTGGAATGAAATAATGCTCAGTCTTGGGATCTTCATCAGGGTCCTTCATCATCACTCACCAAGGTCCTTTTAAAGAGCTGACTTCTGCCAGAAATGTGGAAGCTGAGGATGCAGAGGGAGAGAGGTCTTTCTCAAGCACTTCACAGTCTGACACTAGAAGCCATGGATACCACCCTTGAGTTTGAGAGTCCTGGTATTCCACTTCAGCCAAGGAGTCATGGATACCACCCTTGGGTTGGGGAGTTCTGGTACACCACCTCTGCCCAGGAGTCATGGATACCACCCTTGGGCTTGGGAGTCCTCCTACACCACCTCAGCCCAGGAGTCATGGATACCACCTTGCCTATCATCTTGCCTTTCCTTTCTGCACATACGTGTTTCAAATGTCAGCAGGGAGTGGTTTGGAGTGGAATCAAGTAGGTTTCATAGGTAGGGAATAAAGGGCTTTGAAGACCTTGGTGGACTCAGAATGTTTAGCATAAATGTCAGAAATGTTAGATGAGAAAAAATTGGAAACGTGGATTTTAAAAATGGAAATAGAAAGAATTTGAAAAAGCAATTGTGTTAAGAAAACTGGCAAAGATCGTTAAAAGGCCAGAGGGAGGAATTAAAAGGGGGGACTTGACCTGGGGATGATGAGCTGCTGCTGGTGAGTGTGGAGCAGTTCCCAGCAGAATAATTATTGTATAACCAACAAGCAAGGAACATTTATTCTGTACATTTTGTGTTGTAGGCACAGCTCTGAGGACTTGGCATCCATTTAATTATTCAGTTGTACAGGGGTTATGGTGAATTGTGCACAGAAAGCCTCACTTTGCTGAGAGAGGTAGGAGCCTGTAGGGATACTGCTGCAAGCCATCGATGGTTAAGGGTTGCCATGGCAGGGGTGCTGGAGTAGAGACCAGGATGCCTTGTCCAACACTGACAAGGAACCTCTGTTTAAATAGAGACCATGGTAGCTGATAACTTGTATTGAATGTCAAAAATTTTTTCCAATCCTGGTATGGTGAAATGGCTCCGTGGATGGAAACATGTTCAGGGTGAACCTGGTTACCAGACTTCAATTCCTAAGTCCATAATAGACAAAAGAAGAAATTTCTGAAAGTTATTCTCTATCATCCTTAGGTTTCCTTTGGCATATACACACCCATCCTTACACATATTCTTGCATGCAATCACAATAACAAATAAAATAATTTGTTTTTTAAAAACAAATTTTCCAAGTTAAATATTGAATATACATAAGCAATGTAATATAAAGAAAGCATACTTGAAAGAATTAAATTTAAGTTTAAAAATAGACCCACTGGACAAAATGAAAGCAAAGGTACTATTGGTTGAGTCAAAGATTCTGCAGAAGCTTTCTTGTTCTACTGTTGGGAAGAAACACTCACCATCTTCCATAGGGCTGCCTGGGGCTCATCTAGAAACTGTGTGTCTGCTATCGTTTGAGATGGACAAGGTCAGCATTCAGTACAAGTTGTGATTGTTTTAGACAAAAAGGCTGTAGAGATTTTGTACTGGCTGGTTTTGAGTGTTAACTTGGCACAGGCTGGAGTTATCACAGAGAAAGGAGCTTCAGTTGAGAAAATGCCTCCATGAGATCCAGCTATAGGGTGTTTTCTCAATTAGTGATCAAGGGGGGAGGGCCCATTGTGGGTGGTACCATCTCTGGGCTGGTAATCTTGGGTTCTATAAGAAAGCAAATCTATCAGAACCACAACAGGAAGAACCACAACAGAGGTTCCTAGAACTTTGGGTTCTCCCACTGGAACTACAGAAAAATCAATCCATTTTTGTGGGTTCCAGAGCCTCTGTATTCTGAAGCATCAGGATCAGTGCATTAACCGGGTGTTGTGGGTTCTAGAGCTTTTCTATATTCTAAAACATGAGCAACAGTATACCACCCTAGATGTTGTGGATTCCAGAGCCTCTGTATTCAGCATCACTGTACTAAGTGTATGGAATATGACATCTGTTTCTACATTTTACCCACCTGGGAACAGAACAGACACAAATTTCTTCTATGTCCTCAGAAAAAAGTCACAGAAGCAGGATGATTACCATCATATGGTGGTATTGTTGCACGTGTAGGGTCTATTGTAGCCCAAATGTCATGTGACTGTACATGACAATACAGATGCAAAGGGCCAAAAATGAACGCAAAATCCCACACTCTGGGCTGGTGAGATGCTCAGCAGGCGAAAGCACTTGCTTCCCAAGCCTGTCAAGCTTCATTCCATTCAAACAAACATATTAGATAATTGAATTTTCCTCTTTCTCTACACTGCGATATGTATGAGTAGAGAGATTCCACTTCTTTCTTGATTTGACTGATTGTTTTTAACTTTCTCTGCACACTTCCAGGCAATGATTATTAAAATTTTCCCTAGTGTGTATAACTAAAGCAAAAATAGAAGAACAGAATATTTCCTCATATTTCCCTTAAGCTTAAAAAATGTCAAGTTGCATACTTTTAAAATATTTATTTTGGAGAAAACTCAGGAGTCATGACCTGGTGGGAAACTTCCCTGTCATACTGTTAAGTGTATATCCTTCCAGAATGAGCACATCTTCTCAGGCAATGAATGTTCACTTAGGTGGAGCTTGCAGTGCTTTGGTGCCAGTGTGGTTCCACATGGTGGTAATGGGAGGCACAGGTCGTGGAGTGAAGCCTTGTTGAGTGTTTATGTTGTCAGCAGTATTGTGAATGACATCATTCCTTTGTAGGAATCTTTAAGTTACTGTCAATCATCTAGGACTTACATGATGTATGAATTTGATCCTTGAATAACTAAGTTTATGAAGACATCCAAATTTGACTTCCAACATTTAATATATTTTCTATTTGCTTTCTGCATTATCCTGCCTTGTCCTTCTCTCTCTCTCTCTCTCTCTCTCTCTCTCTCTCTCTCTCTCTCTCTCTCTCTCTCACACACACACACACACACACAGACTCTTACATGTAAAAATGTATAACTGCATTTGCTCTTGCTCAGAGCTGCACACAACAGATGCTAATACACCAGTTAGTTGTATGAACTGTTTAGAGTGTGCCAGTCTCTAGTCACCAGGTAGTCACAGTTTTGTCATGGCATCTGTGCTGTTGTTATTATCAAGTGATATTAATATCGAGTGTTATTGATGTACATTGCTTGGTGCACATATGAAGGGGGTAACAATGTGGTTTAGTGATATGCATTCAATTTTATTTCTCTACAGATAATACAAGCTTTAATAGTTGAGCAATAATGCCTTTAAAGTATCTTATACTATATTCTATTTTCAGAAGCACTAATAAAAATGCCTTGAGGAATAATATCTCTTGAATATGAAGACTGTGGGTTTTAAAAAAAATTTTAATATTATTGCCTTTTTTTAGAAAAGAATTGATGAAAATTATGTAATAGAGCAACAGGTGTTTCTTCACTTTTATTCTCTAATTATATTCTATTTGTCATAGATTGTGATTTTTATTTTATCTATGAGGCATTCCTTATAAAGAGAGTTGGAGATACTATAATCATATGACTCACGTAACAAAACAATTGTTTTTATTACATATTATATTATTTCAATACTCAGTTTACCATAAGAACAATCAGAATCACACATAAAACAATAACAGATGCCATTTCTTCTTCACCCTCTAATTTCAAGTTATGTTATTTTAAGTTAGCGGTGTTTTAATGCTGTAGATTATCATTATGAAGCTGTGAGAACAGACTCACACAAGGTCGGTACTTGTCCAATGTCACATCATCAGAGCAGTGGACACAGGATTCAATAACTAATGTCCTGGTTCTACCTTCTGTGTTCTTTCATTTTCAAATTAAACAAGAAATGGAAAGAGGGGCAGGAGGGAGGGAGAGAGAGAGAGGGAGGGAGGGAGAGAGGGAGAGGAGGGAGGGAGGGAGGGAGGGAGGGGGAGAGAGAGAGAGAGAGAGAGAGAGAGAGAGAGAGAGAGAGAGAGAGAAGTTGGGGCGGAGATAAAAACATGACCATCCATTTGGTACAGAAAATCCAGGCTATTATTAGACACAGACCAATCAACCAGGCAATCATGAACAAGGAGAATAATAGCTCATCACAGAGGGTATGATGGGGCCCTGGTACTCAGGCCTCACGGCTTTTATTTCCTATCCCATTTTGTGTCATTCTGGTACAAAGGTTCAAGGAATATTATGTGCCGAGAGGAGCTTCAAGAGACTTAGGAAAGCAGACATCAGAAGAGAAGATGATTTGGGCAGAGAGCTATTTGAGACTATATGTTCAAAATGTCTCTTGTTTGGCTCTATTGTAGGCAAGGAACAATTGACCTGTGCAAAGACCACTAATATTCACTGTGGAAAAATTCAATAATATTAATAATAAAGCATGTATGGAAATACTGCCTAAGGAGAGTGAAATTCAAAAGAATCCAGGATAAGAAACTAAATTCCTTACCTATGACTTTCACTAATATTCACATTATTTTTAATAATTAATTAATTAATATATTTTTACACTCCATATTTTTAAAAGATTTACTTATTTATTACATGTAAGTACACTGTAGCTGCCTTCAGACACTCCAGAAGGGGACATCAGATCTCATTACGGATGGTTGTGAGGCACCATGTGGTTGCTGGGATTTGAACTCAGGACCTTTGAAAGAGCAGTCAGTGCTCTTAACCACTTAACCATCTCTCCAGCCCATATACTCCATATTTTACTCCCCCCCTGCATCCACCCTGACTGTTCCACATCCCGTACCTTCTTCCCACCCTGTCTCCATTTGGATGTCCCCACTCTCCCTCATCCCACCTGACCTCTAAACTCCCTAGGGCCTCCAGTCTCTGGAGGGTTAGGTGTATCATCTCTGAATGAACACATACCCATGAGTCCTCTATTGTATGTATGTTAGGGGCCTCATATCAGCTGCTGTATGCTGCCTATTTGGTGGTCCAGTGTTTGAGAGATCTTGGGGTCCCGATTAAATGAGACTACTGGTCCTTCTAAAGGATTGCCTTTCTCTCGAACTTCTTTTAGCCTTCTCTAATTCAGCAACAGGGGTCAACTGCTTCTGTCCATTGGTTGGGTGCAAATATCTGCATCTAACTCTTTCAGCTGCTTGTTGGGTCTTCTGTAGTGCAGTCATGCTTGGCCCCTTTTTGTGAGTGCTCTATAGCCTCAGTAATAGTGTCAGGCCTTGGGACCTTCCCTTGAGCTGGATCCCACTTTAGGCCTGTCTCTGGACCTTCTTTTCCTCGGGCTCCTCTCCATTTCCATCCCTGTAATTCTTTCAGACAGGAACACTTATGGGTCAGGGTTGTGACTGTTGGATGGCACCCATCTCACTCATTTGATGCCCTGTCTTCCTGCTGGAGGTGGGCTCTATAAGTGCCCACTCCCTACTGTCAGTCATTTCATCTAAGGTCCCTCCCTTTGTGTCCTAAGAGGCACTCACCTTCAAGGTCTCTGGTGCATTATGGAGGGTCATATTCACATTATTATAGGTCTCAGTAAGATAATATGTCAAGGTGAATATTATATGATATGTTATCTGCTTTTGAGCTGATATCTCAAAAAGTAAAAAAAAAAATGGTGGGTTATCACTAAACCCAGGGCATAGGCCCATATTTCTAGATTCCTATTATATGTTTTTAACGGAATGATGGGAGAGGGTCTGAGTGACATCTTTTCATTAGTTAAATAAATATTAATGTGCATTTAGTTGTTACATGTCTTTGATGGCTAGTGAAGAAAGAGTGGGCTTCAAAATGGAACCGGAAGAAGGATAAGTGCAGAGATTATTAGAACCAACAGGTCTCCAACTACCCAAGGGTTTATATCCTCCTATTGGAAAGCTCACTAATGATACAGGATTCCTGATGCTTGAATTTCAGCTCCGGCTTGTGAGAGGATCTAACTTAACTTCTCTTTAGAGGGGAAAGAAACAAAATAAGTATTATTGTTGAGTCTTTTATTGGGGAAATGAGAAAGAACTACTCTCAGTACTGAACAACAACAAGCATCATTTTTGCTAGCATATGGTTGTCCACCCTAGGTTCCAGGCTCTCAGGCATCTGGTACCCTCGGGTCATAAGTACATGGAGAGAAATTGGGTAGATAGGCGGGCATCGAGAATGACAGTGTGCCAGAGCACCAGGGTTGTGTGGACACCTTCCACTTTGAGTTATGTCAACAAGATGCTTGCTTCTTGTTGTTGACTGCAAAAAAACCATAACCCATCACTAAAGGAGTTTGGAGAATTTTTGACTACAAAAATGAAAGCATGTCCGAGTCCTTTGGGACTCAGTGGCATTGACAATCCGCTTTCACTTTAGTCGCCGATGCTTATGTCAAGATGTACCCACATGCCTTATTTAATTGGATCCAGTTAAGATCATTCTGATGGAAAATTCAGTAGATTGGACATAATTATTGAATTAGTGAGTCAGGGACATGGTTAGAAAGAAATTACCACAGCCACCTGACTCTTGTTAAGGTTCTAATTGATTCCGGTTATTGAAGTTGTTCCAATTAAATTAGTGATGTCCATCTCAAACAACATACTGCCTCATAATGTGAAAGTAACTTTGATTTAAATAAAGCTATTCCTTTTAATATTGGAGGGAGAAATGATCTCTATCTCTTAAGTGTATCCATGTTATAGGTTCTTTCTAGCAATAATACTGATTCCTTTCATTTCTTTTTTATGCCGTAGAAATCCTATCTTCAGAAGTGACTCTTTTTTTAAATTTAATTTTATTTTTTTACTTATTCATTTTACAACCCACTCACTGTCCCCCTCCAGGTTATCCCCTCCCCCAATCCTTCCCCCATCCTCGCTTCTCCTCTGTGAGGGTGCCCTCCCTAGAAATCCCCCTCAACTTGGCACTTCAAGCTTCTGTGAGGCTAAGTGCCAGATGTGACTCTTGTAATGTATTCTGGACACAGCGCTGTAGTGCATTAACCCTCTTCAAACTTTAAATTCAATCAATGGGTGAGGACTCATGCCAACCCCTGAAGTCTGAGGTCAGTTTTGACAACAGGAGCTTTCTTCTTACACTATGTATATACATTGATATTACCTATCTTAATTGTTTGATGACTGTCCTCCAAGTTTCTCCTTGAATAGACAGGCAATCAAAATGACCCAGTCTGCCCTGGAGGAAATCAAAATAGAAAGTGAACTGTCTGTACTTTTATCTATCAGTCTTTGAGCTACTCTGTGGGCTGCAATTGTAGCCCCCTCAAATTCGGAAGTTCCTGTTAAATTCACCCCCAAATCCTTTTCTGCTCATAGATAATCATTTTTAAATGCTGTGTTTCTAAGTCATTTTTAACCTCATGAGTCTTCCTTGAATATGTTTTAGTTTCTTCCTGTTCTTTCAGAGTTCTGCTCTGAATGAAACATGATTCAGTAGGACAGAGTGTCATTTAGTTTACTTTTCCTTAAAAGTACTTTAAAGTTTGTGTATGCCTTTGGATCTTTTTAGGTAGATGCCTAGGTCTTTTTTATCCTGAATATAAATAGTTGCAGAAAATATTGACAATATTGACTTTAAAAATACAAGTGTTATATTGTCCTTTTAAAGTATCCATTGAAATTAACATCAAGGTGATCTATGCCCACAATTATGAATTTTGATAACAAACATATTCTTTAATTTGTTTATGAATGAAATTAACTTCTATTCCTCCTTGAAGTAATTTTATTCCATTTCCTCCACAGAATTTTATGCTAATTTAATATATTTCATATTTTAAATCTTATATATTAACATCACTAGTTTTTCTCTGCAATGATTTAACTTGTATTTCTTGTGATGATAAAGATTTATGTGTTAAAATTTATGTATATACACTAGAAGAAGAATCATATAGAATTAATAAAAACAGAATCATATTATAAATCCTAATAAATGTTTATTATTCACAAAAGGTAGCATTTTTATTTTAAGTATCTTTAATTGGCTAAATAAGTTACCCAAATGAATTACTATCAATTTAATGAGTATCTGGTTGTTCTTTTTCTCTGTGTTTCCAACCTTTTAGTAACATACCATCACAGAATGAACTGTCTTCCTTTGTCCAGAATGGAAGAGCAATGGTGGCAGTTGGTGGTGTAGGAAAATCTTGGTCATGGTCATCCAAGGAGAATGAGTTGGCTGAGAAAGAGGTGGATACGGTTGCAGATGGAGATTGTCCTGGACACAGGGTCATTTCATAGCCTCAATATGTGGAGTCCCTCTGAAGACTTACATCTTCTCCTTGGCATCCCTGCCCCAACACTGAAGAGCTGCAGCAGCCAGTATGTAGTTTAACCATGATATGGGAAACAGAGTTCTATCTTCTGTATTTCAGAGATAATAACCCTCTCATATTACATCTTAAGGTCTTGTTAAATATCTCAGGGAAGAGACTATATTTCAAATCTGTATAAATCTCACATTAGGCTACCTTGCAAGCCTTTTCCATATGAGCTTTCAATAAACTATATCCTTCTCTTATTTCACCCCTGTTTAAAAAAAAAGCTTCAACTCATCTCTGCTGGATTTTATCTTCTTTGACTTCATCTGTGGAGCTATTTGAGATTATAACTCTTATTTTTAATCTACATAGAAAATGTTTCAAGATTGTGGATATAGATTCTAAAGAACTTGAATTTGTAACATTTTCCTCAGATTTTATTTCAAACAATGAAGACACAGTTTTGCTATCTTGGTGCTGAACAAAATATGTACTTTTTGAGGTAGTTTATCAGAAAAAAGCTTTGATAGGGCTTTAAGAGATATGTAAAATGCTGGGCTCTCATTTCAGTTCATTGGCATCACTTGTTCCCTTGTCAACAAAGATGAAAGCCTTCTGCATGCGGGCCTTCTGTGTCCGGCACCATGAATTCAGAGATGAGTCAGTTCTGTACAAACAGCAGTAGTACTGGGGCATAAAAAAGAAACTCCCTAGTAATAGTAAAATACTAGTAAGAGTGATAGTACAGTCTTCTTAAGAAGTGCTATGAGTACTGCTATGCCTGAGATCTAGGGATATCCAGGAAGGGTGCCTGTTCCATATGGGTGGGCATGACCCCTAAAAGCTTCTTATAGTTGGGAACATAGGAATTTATGGGATTAAAGAGAAGCAAATATGCAGAAAGCAGAGGTATGCTTGGAATGAATAGAAGTAAGGGTATCTCAAGAAGAAATTATAGCCTATAATATGCAGGCAGGTAGGTATGAAGAGTATCTTTTTCAAACTGTTTAACCTATGGACTAGAAAAGAAAGACTCAAGTAGAAATGAAATGTGATGTCTAGGAATGACTCCTAGGAGGAAAAAGCCAATTTATTTACTTTGGTGTCTCACCACAAGAGCCAAAGGTGATAAAGAACATTGTATGATGGAAAAGTCAGAATCTCACTAAGAATATACATGGCACAGGTACAATTGAGACCCTGTTTTATGACATTAATGCTTCCAATGTTGAAGCTGTAACCACTTTGGCCACTGAACAAAAGAATAGTTCTTCCTGGATCTCCATCTTGAAAAATTTAGATTTTTCTCCAAGTGTCAGATAGTAGGCTCCCCAAACTCGTACTCTTAGTGGACATGAAACTTTGAATAGCTATGATGTCATCTTGTAAAACATTCAGTATTTATTTCCCCAAGGAAATAAATTTGGTTGCATATCTATGTCAGCTCTGAGTCCTTGTCACCTACGAAGCTGTCTGCTATTTTGGGAACTTACATAATGCCTTTTGCTTGAATAAGAGAGAAACACTGTAAAGACTATAAATGAATATCCACAGTAACGCAGTGATCATGTTAAAAAAAAATACTGTGACTAGGCATGAAAATAATACTGAAAAATACTGATCTGTGGCTTCTGACTAAGGGGGATAAGATGCCATAGCTTAAGAATGTATATCACAGCAATGTCGGGTTGATTTGGTAGGGTGCTTTCGATTATTCCTCCTTTGAAGACTAACTTCTTAAGGAAGTGCTATTTTGGAATGAAACATCATTGTTTTAGTTACTAGCTTGCCATGTAACTTTCACAACTGGAGTGCAGATGGAGATACATGAATGAACTGCAGAGCTACAGCTGGCGTCGGTACTGTAAAGGAAGTGGTTGATGGGTACCTTGGATCGTGTATATGTAGTCG
The DNA here is from genome assembly GCA_964023405.1 of Apodemus agrarius. NCBI lineage: Eukaryota > Metazoa > Chordata > Mammalia > Rodentia > Muridae > Apodemus > Apodemus agrarius. Next base: position 79,316,913 of record OZ030014.1, read on the forward strand.
CTGTTAAAAGAGTCAAAGTCACAGTGAGCTATTGCAAAAAGAAAAGAGCAATTGGTTTCTCCTTGATACAACATCCCAGGGTCACGAGGCCTTTGTTGTCACTGACATTGCTGTTGCCTCTGCTGAACACTCAGACTGCTGAGAAAACACCTACAAGTGCCCTCACTCTCTCATTATCCTGCATATTCTCTGCCTGGAGTGGAGAACTGTAATTTTGTCTCTATATTGTAGGGATGCAGAATGGCTATAAAGATAGTTTTCTTTTAAAATCCCCCTCTCTCTCTGAAATAAACACACACACACACACACACACACACACACACACACACACCTTGTGGATAGCCCTGGGCCTGTATTTTTATGCTAATTCCACTCCTCAGAGGGGCTGCAGATGAGGAGTTACCTTGTGAACCTTCTCCCCACCTTAACTTTTCAAATAAAGGCTTGAGCCGATGATTGGGCAGGAGGAAGGGGGAGGAGCTGAGAGTTTTGGGGAGGAGAAAAGGATCTGGGGGGGGAGGGGAAAGGGGAGGAGTTACGGGAGATTTTTGGATGGAGAGGCTGCACAGAGAGAAGCTCCTGGCCTGGAGAAACCGCAAGTTATATGGGATAATATAGATGGGAATAGAGCAGTGTAGTGGGAGATCTGCCCAATTTAGACTACATAATAATCATGGTCTCCAACTCATGATTTCTCTGCCTTAGTTTCCAAAGTGGAGGGTTAAGGTGTTTGTCATTATGCCTGGTATCTTTTCTCTTTTCTGTCATCTATAAAAAGAATTACTTTGTTTCCACCTTTGGATCCAGAGACTGGTTTTGAACCACAGGAAAAGATGTGTGTCTTGTTTCAGTCACTGTAGGATTGACTCCCTAGATCCTCACAACCACATAACGCAATCATCAAGGTGTAAAAGAAGAAAATGGAGGGAGATTTTTCCAATTTCTAATTCTCTTTCACTAATAATGGATGGCACCTGGAGTCCAAAGGGAAAGGCATGCCCATAATAAGCTTTTAGGCTTTCATCTTGGGACTCAAAGTCAAGAATGATGACAGCAAATTAATCTCCACATATTAAAATGAGATGCAGCACCATGGTTGTCCTCAATAGTGTAGCCTAAAACGTTTGATCTCATATTGCAGTCACAGCCATAAGCAAAACAAGCAAACAAAACCCAGCAGAGTTTTTGTTTTTTTCAGAAGGGGCTGGATTTTAGAAACTCCTCATAAAAGCCATCGGTTAGAACCATGGTTTCATCCCCAAAAGAAAGATCCATGAATGGAACCACCTTGCATTGACATGGAAAAAATAGGGTGTTCCCTGTGATAGACGCAGGGTCAGGGGCTTACTTCACTTGGAGATGCTCAAGCATGAGATGTTACCTAGTACTTCCCAGATGACAGGACCCGTAGGACTGTGTTCAGTGAGTGCAGGCTACCCATCTATTAGAGGTAAGCCACAGATCTCAGAGATATCTTTCAAACGCATGGATCAATGTTCAAAGCAAAGCTAGAAGCATCCTGCAAGATTTGTGACATAAGTATTTGTGATAGTGAATTTTATTAAACACTGATGGAGCCACAAGTTGCCCAAACACTCTTCATCCCTAGAATAGTTTTTTCTGAGTATGTCTGTGAAATTACTTTAGGTGAGATTAATATTTCAGTTTGTAGTCTAGCCATCAACTGAAGGCCTGAGGAAAATTGAAAGGCAGAATGAGAGGATTTCTCCTGTTCATTGCTTGAACTCTTCATCTTTTCCTGCATTGAGATTCACATGGAATCATGGGATTGTTTGAGCCTTGGTCCTCCAAGTCTTCAGACTGATGTTTACACCTTTGATTCTCCTGGTTTTTCAGCAGGAGACCTCAGATTGGAGCTGCACCATCAGCCTACCTCTTTCTCCAACTTGCTGACTGCTGATCCTGGATCTTAGCCTCAATGTTTCTAGAAAGAAATACACTAAAATCTATCATCTTAGACCCCCAGAGAAAGACACATGTTGCCCTGAAAGTCATCTGGATATTTTTCTAGTTCAGAGTTTCAACTTTAAAAACAGATCTGGGGTCATGAAATGCTGTAATTCTTCTGATATGTCCCTTTTTATTTTTTTTTTAAAGAAAGTATCTTACCTCTAGTTACTGTTTGCCTATGAAGTTGGATATAGAGGGGCAAGAATCAACTGCTAAAGGACAAGATGATAAGGAAATATTGGAAGAGAGAAGGGAGCAATGATGAGTTAGAAGTGAGGCTGTAACTGATGTGGTATTAGATTGAACTCACAATTATTTTAAATGATCAGAAAACAACAAAATTGTACCAGTTTTCTTCTAAGAGGTATGTGGGAAAGACTGATATCTTTGGAAAAAAAACTGGGATGGCAGAGATGGGGTAATGTTCCATGACATAAATACATTTTATCTTCTGCAGTAGGGCTCTATCATCAGTTTGTGGACTACAAACAATAACCTTGCAAATACCCTCTGATGTTTAGTGAGTGATCTATAGGACCCTGTGGGCTAACAACTCAATAATGTGTAACTTATTCCAGGAGGTTTCACTTGGTAAAATAAGATGTCTGTTCTCAGCCTTGATGGCTCATGCCTTGAATCCCAGCACAGGGGAGACAAAGGCCAGGTGGATCTTTGTAAGTTCAAAGTCAGTCTGGTCTAAAAAATCAAGTCCAGATCTATTAAGTGGAGAAATCCTGTATCACACAAAAAATAAACCCCCCAAAATAAAATAAAACGATGTCTGTTGTCTTCCCTATTATATGGTGACTCCAATTCAGTTCCTTTTATGTACATGTACATTTTAGTAAGCCTCTAGGGTAGTAGTCGTCCATATGGCTTTTCAAAAGGCTTTTAATGTTATTTAGTTGTCAGTCTCCACAGTCTCTCTTTCACTCTTGCCTCCCATCCCTCTCCTCATTCTGTTCTAGCTCCCCATTTATCTCTTCATAAAACTCTATATTCTATCTCCCCTTCCTTGGAATAGTATCTCTTACCCTTGGCCATTTACTAGCTACTTAATCTCTGTGGATGTTTAGATTAGAACATACATAGTTTTTCATTTCCTTCTTGATTTTTGTCCTAATCCAATTTTCATTTAGCAGTGGTTTAGTGAGTGATCTATAGGACCCTGTGGGCTAACAACTCAATAATGTGTAACTTATTGCAGGAGGTTTCACTTGGTAAAATAAGATGTTTGTTCTCAGCCTTGATGGCTCATGCCTTGAATCCCAGCACAGGGGAGACAAAGGCCAGGTGGATCTTTGTAAGTTCAAAGTCAGTCTGGTCTAAAAAAATCAAGTCCAGATCTATTAAGTGGAGAAATCATGTATCACACAAAAAATAAACCCCCCAAAATAGAATAAAACGATGTCTGTTGTCTTCCCTATTATATGGTCCAGCTTCCACGAGCTTGTACTCTTTCTGACATGTCTACTATTATTGATAACCAGCTTTAATGCATGGTAGTCTGATAGAATGCACAGTGTTATTTTAATATGCACTTTGTTAAATGCTTTCATATCTTGAGTTGTTTTCATTATTTCATTTGTTGGTGTTTTCAGTATCTTCACTGAACTATTGGTGGTGGGGTGGTCCCTGAGTCCCAGTCAAGAACAGTGTCTGTGGGATCCTCAGTAGAGAGCTGCTCTGTAGATCTGTGGGAAGGTTTTGCCCCACAGAGCCAATTTTAAGAGCTATTCCAATGATAGTTTATGTTCTCAGTCTAAATATAACTGATGGGCAGCAAACCGTGTCAATAGATTCAGAGACACGAGAGCCTGATGCTGCCATCTAATTCAGTACAGCCATCTGCTGAGTCTTGAAATGTTGCCTTTTCGTAGCTAATGTGACATGCTATATCACTGTGGGTCTGCATAAGACATGTTAATACCTGCTAATTAATCTATTACTTCTAGTTGCATAAATTAAACTATACTTGATTAAAAATGGTCTTCCTTTCATGGGAGCCCAAATAAACTTAATGTTTATGAGCTAGGTAAACATGTGATTATATACACAGTGCTGGTGGCCATATTAAAAAGACTGATATAATAGCTCAGTCCTTGAACAAAAGCTTCCTTCTAGCGGTCCATACTGAACACAAAGTTGGTGCTTTTTCTTTACATCAAGAACTGTAATATTGAAAACATAATGTTCATTAAACTAGATTCAATTTTAAGGGTAAGACCAAGCATGGCCCAATTCACAATTTAAATAATCTGGGGCTTCAAAACTTTTATTGGTTTCAGAGCAACTCTCTCAATATTGCTTTTATAGCTTCCTCTTCAGGGGTTTGGAAGTGGCCGTGCTCAGTTTTTATATGCTTTCTGAAAGACAGCTGAGAGCAAATGCTCCTCTAATTTTCCCAGACTCTACTATCTTCTAGCATATTATTTCTGGGCATTTCTTTTTGTTTTGCATAAGTGTGATTTGGTTTGATGGTTCTTGTGTGGGAATGAATGACTCAACTTCCACTTAGTTTAACAAATTCCAGAGCAGGAATATAGTTTTGCTTCAGATTATTCAGTTGAAGAGATTCATGTTTAAGTATTAATTAAGAGGAAAAGCAAGAGAGGTTCTAAACAGGAAATGCTGAGAGACTGATATAGAGGTCACTATATGATATGGAGGTCACTCATTGCCAAACATGAGGATCATGGGAAACTCACAGGATCATTAGTTCCCATCAGGAATGGGCATTGTGAAAGAGGGATTCACAGGGCTGAAATGGGGTTGGAACCTTAATCTCTCCATCTACTGCACCAAGACCCCCTTCTGTTGAAGTCAAATGAAGTGAAAGTTTCTGATTATGTCATGTGATGCAGACTCACATGATGTTTAGCTTTGTAAAGGCCAATAGGGAGACACACAAGGTTTGGAGAGAATCTAAGTGGGACTCAACAAACTGTGATGGGGCACTTGTATAGCAAGCTGTTCAAGTCTTTGTCTCCTGTCTTCGCTAATATTCATTTCATTGAGAGAGGCATGGCAGAGAACTCCTAGTATTCTTGCTGGTCCCCGATGCTCCTGCTGACTTGTGGGATTTGGAAGAGGCTCGGCAGTTTCTGCTGGATTGTGCTGCAGTTGCTGATTCATGTTTGGTGACAATTTTGAACTGGACTGCTGGTATCCTGACAACAGAGATTGGAATTGCCCCAAAGTACTACTTCTAAACATGTCCTCATCTCCTTATCTTATTTACCATCTTTTCTCCCTTACCTTTGGACAAGCCAGAAGTGAAGTCAAAGTGTTTGAGAACCCTTATTAAAGTAGGTTTTGAAAAACCTAAGCCTACAGTCAAACCCAGCTGAGAGCTAACTGAGCCAGGGAATATTGATGGAAGTCATATACGTCAGCTGCTTGGGATCTTGGAAAGTCTGAAGGATCACCCAGGGTAGTGCTAAGACTACTAAGAGAAGTCTCTCATCTGCTTGAAATCTTGGTTTCTATAACTCAATAAATGCAGATTTGAATGAGAAAATACTAATTATAACTTATTCTAGAGCTTTCTTTCAATCCTATGTTATTATCATTGAGAGCTAACAATATTTTTTGAGACCAAGTCTCACCATACCATCTAGGATTCCTTTGAATTCATAATCCAATCTTATCCTTCTGTGTACTAGAATTATAGCCCTGTTTTATCATATTTGGCTTAAATTTGATGTCTCAATTACTGAAAGTATGTTCCCAGATATATCTGACAAAACACTTTTGGGCCAACTTCATAAAATGTTCTAGAACCCAGAAAGAAACATTGTTATTCTGTTTAAACAACTGAAGGAACTGATCATAAATATTTATGAGATCTTTGTAGGCATAGAAAATATTTTATTAGAAATGAAAGGTTTTCCGTTAGCATAAGAGTCAAAAGAGTTGATATTTTTTCTAGATACAAGCATTTCTCTTGTATAAGCTATTTTCATCTATCTCCAAAAAAACATAATTCCCTAGTTATGCTAAGAGTTTTTGGACAAAGCATGCTAACTTAAATGGATAGTTCTGACTTATTTCACAGAATCCAATTATTTCTTTATTAGGATCTTACTTTGGAAGGCCAGGGTGGTCCAAGAGCTATTATGCCAACTAATTAAATTGGAGCGTTAAATAGTTTCTCTGATCCAACATCCTAAAGGCTTTGCCTTGGCAATGGTGCTAACGAATGTTCCATGGTGAGCTTGCATCTGAGTTATGCATTACCAATTAGTCTTGCTGCATGTGTTCCCCCTGTGAACATAGAAATCATTTTCTGAATTTATTGCTAACTTTTAATGTAAGTCAGAAAATCTTACCTCGTCAAGATATTTTTTTATGTGTATGAAAGATACCAATGGTATGAAAATAAGAAGTATCTCAGTTTTACTCATTGAGGGTTAATTTTCTTGATCTACTCATTAAGGTTTATCTATCTATCTGCCTGCCTGCCTGTCTGTCTGTCTGTCTGTCTGTCTATTTATCTGTCTATCCACCTATCTATCATCTATTTATAGATGTAAATAATATGAATATAGATATGGATAAAAGTATAGGTGTAGATGCAGATATAGATATAAGCCACCTATTCTAAATTCCAAGCCTATTCTGTGTTGTTCAATCTAAGCACTAGATGCATTTGTCAAATATGAGTTTCATTTTCTCCATGTACACTTGTGCTAAATGAAGGAAAGCCACCCTCCTTATGCAAACCTTCGTCAATTCTGCTTAAGTGTGACAGAGAAGGGGTCAGTACCTATCTGTTCTCTAACTAGATGGTTCCTAACAGGCATGTACATATCTGAATCCCAGTGATAGTATCTGAAGAACATTGAATGTTGGTCTTATGAACACTTTGAACACATCTGAGATATTTCAAATAAAATATTCATCCATTGTAGAAAAAATAAAAGTCATTTATTAATTTTTAGGGCCAGCCAGTTGAGCTTAATGCATTTTTTTCTGAGTATTTAGAATCCACATAAGACAATTTTAATATAGAAGGCCTAAGTCTCAGACAAGATCCATTGTAGGGATAGGAAACTGAATTATACATTCACTAAGGCAAAACTCTCTTGGACAACTTCTAAACAAGCTTCATGGGTACTACAGGAGGCGGCTGTTCACTTGATCTGGATGAAGAATTTTATTGTTAAGAGATCTTCATCTCCAGCTACTGTCTTATCTCCTTCTCCACACCCATCTAGAAATTCCCTCATTACCCTCCCTCTTTGGGTTAAGAATATGAACTTTCCACGGACTTGTATATTATGGAGATGAATCTCTGAGGAACTGCATGCTGAGCTGTTAGCTCCTCACCACACAATTAACCCAAGGCAGCTGATCAGCTTGAGGGCTTATCTGTCAACTGGGCCCAGAGAAAGTAGGACACCTCATCTGTAGGATTTGGTATGAGAAGCTGGAGAGAAGAGTAAGGAAGAGAAAAAGTGTGAAATGGGAGAATAAGAAAAAATATGGGTCCAGGTGGAGGACATCTAAGAAGATAAGAAGCAAAAATGACAGATGTAAATCAAAAGCATTATGGGAAAATATGAGTCCAAGTAAGTAGTATTTCTCCTGTTCCTGGGCCTCACTACTCTCCTGGATGCTGTTTGATCAATGAGTATCTGTTTTCATGTTTTTAGAAAAAGAGCTTGCCCTAAAAGTCCAGGGATTCACAACCAAATATTCACAGCATCGTTAGTGATACTAATCATCCTGTCAATGGTTTCATCCTTTGATGGTGACTATGGTTTGATGTTGATGTCTTTTCTTCACTCCCCCAACCATGTAGCAGAACCTAACAGTGTGATGGTCTTAATAGGAAGAGCCTTAGTTTAAGAGAAATGATTCTGCCCTCACAGAAGACATTAGTGCCCTTTTATGAAATTCATAGGTGCAATGTAGATTACTGTGTGTGTGTGTGTGTGTGTGTGTGTGTGTGTAAGCGTGTGTACATGCCATATGTGGAGAGATATCCACAGTGACCAGAAAAATCTGTGGGGCATTCTGGAGCTGGAGTTTACAGGCAATTATAAGCCCACCTAACATGGGTTTGGGAATTTCAGGTTCTCTGAAAAACCAGCAATTGTTCTAAATCACTGAGCCATCTCTCCAGCCCCAGGTTAGTGTCACATGACAAAGTCTCAAAGTAGTGTTCTTGCCTTTTCTATCATATGAAGACGTAGTGATAAAAGACCACAGATGAAGTACCTGGGCCCCCAACTGACACTGAAGAAACTGACACCTCACTTTGAGCTTCATGGCTCTTAAACCTCAATGTATATTTTGCTTACAAATTGCTCAGGCTAAGCCATTTCATTTTAGGAGTTGGGATCAATAAAAATAATGATATTTTACAATTTAATAGATTTAAATTATCACCCATATTTTTATTGCCTACAAAATTTTGACAATTGTCATTCTTTTTAAGATATACCTAAAACTCCCACCAATGTTACGTAAAATTACAATTCAAGTAAAGGTACAGATTAATACTTTGAAGCTGAGAAATGTATAGATTTTCGTTCTTGGAATTTAAGCTCTAGACTTGGATTCTTGATTCATCTATGGGATCCTTGCCTTAACCTGTACCAAATGTGTACTCCAGGGACCTCCTCTGCCTTACTTAAAGTATTATCAGATTAAAAAAATGATTGTGCTGCTCTAGAGCATGAATTTTGTATGTGCAAGGAATATTGCAATGTTAGACAGTTGGACATGTCTACCTACATCTGTCCTGTGCTCATGGCTACCTCCCTAAGGATATGAACTGACAACAATTAGCATAGTAGAGACAGGAACTTACTGAGCCTTTTCTACATCCTAGGCTTCCTGAGCTCTAATTTTCATACAAGTGTGCTGTTTCCTCTTACATAGAAACCAAGGCATAGAAAAATACTGACATTCACCCAAGACCACAGCATTTACAACTGGCTCTGTCAAATCTACTAATGTGTGTGGAATGAACACACAACTGCTTTCTTACTGCCTCCTTTCATCGTACTGGTTTCGGATGCCCTTTAATTTTCTGTTTGTTCTTTTGAGAATTCTGTACAATGAATTTAATCATACTCACTCTCTCTCTCTCAGCTCCTCCAAGATTCATCACGCGTCCTTACCAGATCCATCACACCAACCCTGAGTTCTCCTCTTCCCCAGCCATCATACTCAGTTTGCACTGCCCATATTTTCATGGATGTGTAGCTCCCCACTCCCGTGCACTTAACCTATCTGATTTCCTATTGATGAGGCATCACAAGCCTTAGTGGGGACAAATGGAAAGTGAAAACTGAGTACTTTTCTTTTTTTCTTTTCTCTTCTTTTCTTTTTTCTTTTCTTCTCTTTTCTTTTCTTTTCTCCTCCTCCTCTTCTTCTCTTCTCCTCCTCCTCCTCCTTCTTCTTCTCCTCCTCCTCCTCCTCCTCCTCCTCCTCCTCCTTCTCCTTCTTCTTCTTCTTCGAAGAGAATTTTTTTGTGGGATTGTTTCAAGTCATCCTGGAAACCAAGAAATCCTTCCTGCCACATTCCATCATGCTTGACTTGACATAAAGTGATTGGTGGCCAAAGTCTGGATTCAATCATTATCCTTATACTCTCTGTATCTTTGCTAAAGTAACGCAAGAGACTCTTAGCATCTTAGCATAAATCAAAACCCTTACGTGTTATAACGAGGTTTAAGATATGCAAGTTATGATAGACATGAAACTTAAGAGAGAATCCTGCATAGGAAATTCAGATTTTGTCACCTGAGTTTTTGATTTTAGCTATTCTGACTGGTGTGAGGGGGAATCTCAGGGTTGTTTTGATTTGCATTTCCCTAATAACTAAGGATGTTGAACATTTCTTTAGGTGCTTCTTGGCCATTCAATATTTGTCAGTTGAAAATTAGTTGTTTAGCTCTGTACCTCAGGGTTAATAGGGATATTTATTCTCTGGAGTCCAACTTCTTGAGTTCTTTGTATATATTGGATATTAGCCCTCTATTGGATGTAGGATTGGTAAAGACCTTTCCCAATATATTGGTTGCTCTTTTGTACTATTGACAATGTTCTTTGACTTACAGAAGATTTGCAATTTTATGAAAGCAATCTACAGATTCAATAAATCCCCATCAAAATTCTAACCTAATTCTTCATAGAGTTAGAAAGAGCAATTTGCAAATTCATTTGGAATAACAAAAAACCTAAGATAGCAAAAACTATTATCAATAATAAAAGAACTTTGGATGGAATCACCATCCCTGACCTCAAGCTGTATTACAGAGCAATAGTGATAAAACAAAAAACCTGTATGGTATTGTTACAGAGACAGGCAGGAAGATTTGTCCTATTTGTTGATTCTTGATCTTAGAGCAAAAGCCATTGGTGTTCTGTTCAGGAAAATTTCCCCTGTGCCCACATGTTTGAGGCTCTTCTCTACTTTCTCCTCTATAAGTTCCAGTGTGTCAGGTTTTATGTGGAGGTCCTTGATCCACTTGGACTTGAGCTTTGTACAATGAGATAAGAATGGGTCAATTTGCATTTTTCTACATGCAGACCCCCAGTTGAGCCAGCACTGTTTGTTGAAAAGGGTGTCTTTTTTTCACTGGATGGTTTAAGCTCATTTGTCAAATATCATAGTTGTGTGGGTTCATTTCTGGGTCTTCAATTCTATTCCATTAATCTTCCTGCCTGTCTCTGTAACAATACCATACAGTTTTTTTTGATATATTTTTTTTATTTTCTATATTTTTTGTTTACATTCCAAAGGCTTTCCCCTTTCCCAGTTCCCCCCTCACCATATGTCCCATAAGTCTTCTTCCCTCAGCCCAATCCCCAACCCCGCCCCCAATTTCTCTGTTCTCATACTCTCTTACAAAACTGGATCCAGTCTTTTCAGGACCAGGGTCCTTTCCTTCCTCCTTCTTGGGAATCTTTTGATTTGCTAATTGTGCCTTCAGTATTCAGAGCTTTGGGGCACATTAATGTCCACTTATCAGTGATTGCATTTCATGTGTATTCTTTTGTGATTGGGTTAACTCACTTAGGTTGATATTTTCCAGATCCAACCATTTGCCTACAAATTGCATGAATTCATTATTTTTAAATGCTGAATAGTATTCCATTGTATAAATATACCACATTTTCTGTATCCATTTCTCCTGTGAGGGACATCTGGGCTTCTTCCAACTTCTGGCTATTATAAATAAGGCTGCTATGAACATAGTGGAGCATGTGTCTTTATTGTATGCAGGGGAATCCTCTGGGTATATGCCTAGGAGTGGTATGACAGGGTCCTCTGGAAGTGTCATGCCCAATTTTCTGAAGAACTGCCAGACTGATTTCCAGAGTGGTTGTACCATCTTGCAATCCCACCAGCAGAAAAAGGATTATACTAATGCAGCAGAGTTCTGGGTTAGAAATGATGTCAGGCAGGGGAAGGGTCTCTGATAGAGGGAGGGATTCAGAAACTGGGAGACTGAGGATGTAGCCTGTACTTCCAGATCTGAATGCAGAGAGCTCCTGGCTAAGGGACCAAGAAGAGAAAAATGTTTGGAGGTAGTATCTTGGTAATCTATTATTACATAGCACATTATTTTAAGGTACTCTCAGCCCTTATGGAAAAGAAGAGGAGAGGAAGACCATGAAGACCAGGCAGGTCAAAGGAAGTTCTGTAGACATTTGCTGATGGGAGTTTGGTAAAGAAGTTACTGCATTGATTTAATCAGACCATCCAAATTAGGCTGCCACAGTCATGTGAGTAGCAGGAGGGATAGATTGACAGTTGGGATCAAGTTAGGACTATTGCTCTGTAATACAGCTTGAGGTCAGGGATGGTAATTTCATCCAAAGTTCTTTTATTATTGATAATAGTTTTTGCTATGTTGGGTTTTTTGTTATTCCAAATGATTTGCAAATTGCTCTTTCTAACTCTATGAAGAATTAGGTTAGAATTTTGATGGGGATTTATTGAATCTGTAGATTGCTTTCATCAAGATGGTCATTTTTACTATATTAATCCTGCCAATCCATGAGCATGGGAGATCTTTCCATCTTCTGAGATCATCTTCAATTTCTTTCTTCAGAGACTCTAAGTTCTTGTCATACAAATCTTTCATGTGCTCGGTTAGAGTCACACCAAGGTGTATTTTATATTATTTGTAACTATTGTGAAGGGTGTTATTTCCCTAATTTCTTCCTCAGCCTGTTTATCCTTTGAGTAGAGGAATGCTACTGATTTGTTTCAGTTAATTTTATATCTGACCACTTTGCTGAAGTTGTTTATCAGCTGTAGGAGTTCTCTGGTGGAATTTTTGGGGTCGCTTAAGTATATGATCATATCATCTGCAAATAGTGATACTTTGACTTCTTCCCTTCCAATTTGTGTACCTTTAATGTCCTTTTGTTGTCTAATTGCTCTGGATAGAACTTCAAGTACTATATTGAATAGCTAGGGAGAGAATTAGCAGCCTTGTCTAGTACCTGATTTTAGTGAGATTGCTTCAAGAGGATGTGGAGAAAGAGGAACTCTCCTCCACTGCTGGTAGGATTGCAAGCTGGTACAACCACTCTGGAAATCAGTTTGGTGGCTACTGAGAAAATTGGATATAGTACTACCTGAGGACCCAGCTATACCACTCCTGAGAATATACACAGAAGATGCTCCAACATGTAATAAGGGCACATATTCTACTATGTTCATAGCAGCCTTATTTATAATAGCCAGAAGCTGGAAAGAACACAGATTTCCTTCAACAGAGGAATGGATACAGAAAATGTGGTACATTTACGCAATGGAGTACTACTCATCTATGAAAAACAATGAATTCATGAAATTCTTAGGCATATGGATGGAACTAGAAATTATCATCCTAAGTAAGGTAACCCAATCACAAAAGAATACAAAGGTATGCACTCACTGATAAGTAGATATTAGCTCCAAAGCTCTGAATACCCAAGATATAGTTCACAGACCACATGAAGCTCAAGAAGAAGGAAGACCAAAGTGTGGGTGCTTTGGTTCTTGTGAGAAGTGGAACAAAATACTCACAGGAGCAAGTATGGAGATAAAATGTAGAGCAGAGACTAAAGGAAAGGCCATCCAGAGACTGTCCCACCTGAGGAATCATCCCAAAGCCCAACACTATTGTGGATGTCAAGAAATACTTTCTGAAAGGAGCCTGATATGGCTGTCTCCTGTGAAGCCCTGCCAGAGCCTTACAAATAGAGGCAAATGCTTTCAGCCAACCATTGGTTGCCAATAGAGGAGTTAGAGAAAGGGCTAAAGGAGCTAAAGGGGTTTGCAATCTCATAGGAAGAACAACAACATCAACCAACTAGACCCCCCAGAGCTCCCAGGGACTAAGACATCCACCAAAGGGGTACACATGGCTCCAGCTGCATATGTAGCAGAGAATTACCTTGTCAAGCATCAATGGGAGGAGAGGTCCTTGGTCCTATGATGGCTTGATAGATGCCCCAGAGTAGGGGAATCAAAGGTGGGAGTGGGTTGGGTGGAGGAAAACCCTCATAGAAGCAGGGGGAGGGAGGATGGAATAGGGGCTTTCTGGGATGGGGAGAAGATACTGGGAAAGGGGATAACATTTGAAATGTAAATAAGGAATATATCCAATAAAAAAAGAAACTCAGAGGGCTCCTCTCTGAGTGACTGGTAAGAGAGAGAGGCAGAAATGATATATTCCAAAACCTTTAAAATAGTATAGTGTGGGCATTAGTCAATCATTAAGGACCAAGTAAACTAGGTCCAAATCACTAGGAGAATCTCATTTCTGACTGAAGAGTTGGAATGAGAAAAGACACAGTCACTTGGAGGGACACCTCTCTGACAGACTCTGAGAGAGCTCGGGTAACATTCTCTTTCTCAGCATAGAGAGAACTTAATTCTTTTAGTGGACTCAGGACATCATGTGCTTAAGTGTGACAGAAAGCTCTTTATATACTGTCACAAAAATCATGTTTAGGATATTTTTCTTTAACCACATATATGATAGTACATTTTTGGAAATGTGAGTGAAAAAAGGAATGAAGGAATGAATATATAAATAAATTCAAAGAGAGTAAGATGTCAAGATGGCACTGTAGAAAACTGACAGCACCTCAACAATCAACTGTATCCTCTCAGAGCTCTGAGCTCATCTTTGTTCTGAGCCTGTGATAACTCATCATCTCTCCGGTTCTCCTTTGCATAAGCTACTTCACAATTTGCTCATCTGTTCATGAGTTCCATAGGGAACAAGTAGGTAAAAATGCCCAACTGACTTCACGTGGTGATAAGGAGCATGCAATAGCCTATATTCCCAGACAAGTACCTATTCCTTGCGACCTGTTCTTTATACCTCTTGCAAATTGGAAAGGTAGCAAGCAATTAACCCCAGAATGTCATATAAGATTGTTATAGAAAAGTGGCAAATACCATAGCAGCTAAAAATGACCAACTATCATACCTGAAATAATTGTCATAAAACTATTTGGTTTCACCCAATGTGATAGGCTGTTTTGTGAAGCACTGGGAAAGTAATGCAAACGTCATGAAATTATCTAGTCATTTGGTGTTCATTCATCTAAGAATAAAAGAAAAAAGTCATTTGCAACCCAGTCACAGAGGAGATGGAAAGAGGACTCTCTTGGCCAGTGTGTATAGCAGACTAGTAAATGTCTTAGTGACTTTTCACATCAATGTGATCAAAATCCTGACAGAAACAACCTAAAGGAGGGAGGGTTCATTCTGCCTTATGATACAGGAGATACAGTCCATTGTGGCAGCAAAGATGTGTGTGTGTATCTGTGTGTGTGTGTGTGTGTGTGTGTGTGTGTGTGTGTGTGAGAGAGAGAGAGAGAGAGAGAGAGAGAGAGAGAGAGAGAGAGAGAGATTGACGTATATCTGCACATGAGTGCAGGTGACTATGGGCTCTGGTGGCATTGGATCTCCCTAAGCCTAGAGTTTTGAGTGGTTGTAAGCTGCCTGGCATGTGTGCTAGGAACAAAATTCATGTCCTCTGCAAGTGCTATCCCTCTAGCCCCTAAGGAGTCTGGACTCAGAAAATGCTTCTGCTTCTGTGTTATTTCATAATTCATTCTTACTTAGCACGGAGTCATCCTCATATCTCATAATATACATCCTACATCTTAAAAGCCTCAAATTAATAGATGTTGTCCTACAGTGTCACTTATATTTAGCCATACATTTTAATTTCCCTCATACTAAAGATCCTTTACTGCCAGCAAATATTTCATCCTAACAACCAATTGGAAATTGATGAGAAAGATAAATGGTCTGTTATTTCTTATTGTTCTTAAATCTGGAATAGTAAACTCTTAACCATCCGGGGTTATATTTTTATGGGTGTTTGTAGTGAAAGTGCTGGTCAGGTTGCCATGAATAATCAGGCAGAAGAGGAAGAAAGATACTGCCCACACTATCCTGGCAGTAACAGAATGAGCATACATTATGGACAATGGGTTTGTTTAAAGATTTGGCATATACTCCAGTTCTGGTTAAACAACTAAATGTAGTAAGCTGAATCCAGAGGGAAATTGCTCTCCCAGAATAAAAAGTAGAATGTCAGACCTCAAAAGGTCACTGGGTGCTTTATTCAATTTACTTGAGAGTGTTAAAAATACTGTTCAATTGTCATCTTCTTTTGGGGTCCTGGCATCAGGGACCTGCAACGTATTAAGTGACAATATGTGCAGTCTATTAAGAGATATTTATTTGGAAATAAAGGAGAGTGGATACGTTCTTTAAGCATTTTGCAAATGGGCTGAGTTTGTTTTGTTTTGTTTTGTTTTGTTTTGTTTTCATCTAGAAGCTACAGACTCCAGGGTGGCAGAGTCACAGAAAAGCTAAAGTGTGTCAGCTCTTACAATGAGCTGGGTATATTTCTAGTGCTTTGTATATTAATGAATAAAATTCTCACTAACAACCTGTGAATCCATCCATTCTCTATTGTTGCCATAGCAAATTATCATTAAACTGGCAGCTTAAATAGCAATGGTTTACTGACATGTACAGCTGTGGGTCAGAAGTCAAATGGGAAACGGGTGTAGATTGGCTAAGATCACAGGCTCTAAAACCCTGTGTTTCTTTCTGTAGGCTCAGGGGAAGAATGAACATCCTTCCCCTTCAGGTTTTGTCAGGACTGAGCTTTCCATGGTTGGAGGAAGGAAGTAGTCATGTGCATGCTGTGTCAGCTAAGGCTTCCTTCAGCTTCCCAGAGGCCACTCAAGTCCTTAGCAACTGGCCCACTTGGTGCATATTTATGCATTGTATTTCTCCTCCTCTTCTTTAAAACCTGATTTTTATTTATTCTCTGAAATTTTCACACAGTATATTTTCTTTACTTCACTCCTTTTTGTTTATGGTATTTCCCCCACTATTTATATTTATTTATATATTTATATATAAATATATTATATAGTTATTTATATATTTATATTTATTTATTTATTTATTTATTTATTTATTTGCTTATTCACTTTATATCCCGATCTCTGCCCTGTCCCATACTGGTCCTCCCTCACACCCTTCCTCTCCCAATACCCTTCCTCCCTTCCTCCTCTGAGTGGGTTGAGGGCCCCCTGGGTTTCCCCCCAACCCTGGCACATCAAGTCTCTGCAAGGCTAGGCACATTCTCTCCCACTGAAGCCAAACATGGCAAAACAGTTAGGGGGAATGGGATCCACAGATTTAGGGACAGCTCTCTCTTCAGCTGGGGTACCAAGCTGCACATCTGCTACATATGTGGGATGAGAGTATTAGGTCCAACTCGGGCATGCTGTTTGGTTGGTAGTTCAGTCTATGAGACCCCCATACAGGTTAATAGACTCTGTTGGTCTTCCTGTAGGGTTCCCATTGTTTCTGGGTCCCTCAATCATTGCCTTAAATCTTCCATAAGACTTCCCAAGCTCTGCTCAATGTTTGGCTGTGAGTCTTTGCATCTGTTTCAGTGAGCAGCCGGGTGCAGCATAGTTATGCTACACTCCTGTCTCTAAGTATAACAGAGTATCATTAGTAGCGTCAGGGGATGGTGCTTGCCCAAGGTATGGATCTCAATTCAGGCCAGTTATCAGTTGGCCATTGCCTCAGTCTCTGCTTCACCTTTGTTCCTGCATTTCTTGTAGACAGAACAAATTTTGGGTTGAGAGTTTTGTGAGTGGTTTGGTGTTCTTATTCCTCCACTGGGAGTCCTGCCTGGCTATAGGAAGTGGCCATTTCAGGTTCCATATCCCTACTGCTAAGAGTCTCAGCTAAAGTCACTCAGATAGACTTTCTGGAAGCCTCCGATCTCAAGTCTCTGGCATGTCTTAGAGATGTCACCCAGCTCCATCCCCACCAGCAACCCATTTCCATTCATTCTGCAGGTACTCTGACCCTCTCTCCTGTCTCTCCCTATACCTGAATAATCTCATTTAGATTTTCCAATTTTGTGGAGTACGGGCATTTGAATTAATACCTAGTGGGTTTTTTTTTAACTTCCTCGGTGTCTGTTGTTATATCTCTTTTATTTCTGATTTCGTTAATTTGGACTCTCTCTCTCTCTCTGCCTTTTAGTTAGACTATGGGTTTGCCTATATTGTTGAATATCTCAAACAATCCACTCTTGGTTTCATAGATTCTTTGTATTATTTTCTTTGTTTCTAATTGATTGATTTTAGCCCTGGGTTTGATTATTTCTTTCCCTCTACTCCTCTTGCTTGTGTTTATTTCATTTTGTTCTAGAATTTTCATGTGAGCTGTTAAGTTGCTAGTATGAGATCTCTCCAATTTCTTTATAGAGGTACTTAGTGATATGAACTTTTCTTTTAGTGCTGCTTTTATTGTATTCAAGAAATTTGGATATTTCGTGCTTTCATTTTCTTTGAATTGTGGAAAGTCTTTGATTTCTTTCTTTATTTCTACTTTGACTCAATTATAATTGAGTAGAGAGTTGTTCAGTTTCTGTGAGACTGTAGGCTTTCTGTTGTTTCTGCTGTTCTTATTGAAGTCCAGCTCTAGTCTTTGGTGATCTGATAAGGCTTGCTTTGTGACTAATGATATGATCAATTTTGCACTAGATTCCATGAGGTGCTGAGAAGAAAGTATATTCTTTTGTGTTTGGGCAAAAGACATTAGGTCCATTCAATTCATAACATCTGTTAGTTTAATTATTTTTCTATTTAATTTCTGTTTCAATTACCTGTCTGTTGGTGAGAATGGGGTGTTAAGGTCTTCCACTGTTCATATGTCGAGTTCCATATACAATTTAAGCTTTAGAAATATATCTTTTATAAATGTGGGTGCCCTTTTATTTGGGGCATATATGTTCAGAATTGAGATGGAATTTGGTGAATTTTTCCTTTGAGG
This sequence comes from Apodemus agrarius, assembly GCA_964023405.1. Taxonomy (NCBI): domain Eukaryota; kingdom Metazoa; phylum Chordata; class Mammalia; order Rodentia; family Muridae; genus Apodemus; species Apodemus agrarius. The sequence goes on from OZ030014.1 coordinate 79,335,238, forward strand.
AGTAATAAAGGAGACAATGTGTGGAACAGAGACTAAAGTAAAAGCCACCCAGAGACTACCCTACCTGGGGATTCATCCTATAAACAGTCAACAAACCCTGACACTACTATGGATGACAAGAAGTGTATACCAAAAGGAACATGCCACGGTTGTCTCCAGAGGGGCCCTGCCAGAGACTTACGAATACAGAGGCAGATGCTAGCAACCAACTATTGGACTTGGCATGGGGTCCCCAGTGGAGGAGATGGTGGGTGATCCAGAGGAGCTGAAGGGGTTTGCAGCCCCATGGGAAGAACAATATTTTGGCCACCCAGACTCCCCAAGACTCCCAGGGACTGAACCATCAACCAAGGGGCACACATGTTTACAACCAAAAATGTGGCAGAGGAAGGCCTTATTGGGCATCTCTGGGAAGAATGGTCCTTGGTCAGGTAAAGGCTCAACAGAGGCCCCAACAAAGGGAAACCAAGGGGAGGAGGTGGGAGTGTGTTGGGTGGAGGGGCATATATGTGGAGGCAGCAGGAGGGAGGAGGGGTAAATCGGAAAAGGTTTTATCATTGGCAATGTAAATGAAGATGATATTCAATAAAAGTAAAAAGAAAAAAATGTCTTTTGCCATCTCTTTTGATTATTTTTGGTTGAAAGTCTACTTATTAGATATTAGAATGGTGACTCCAGCTTGTTTCTTGGGTCTGTTTGCTTGGCAAACCTTTCCCAGCCTTTTACTCTGAAGTAGACCCTATCTTTGCTTCTGAGGTGTGTTTCTTGTATGCAGCAAAATGATGGGTCTTGCTTATGCATTCACTCTGTTAGCCTGTGTCTTTTCATTGGTAAATTGAGTCCATTTATGTTGAGAAATATTAATTACCAATTTTAGTCCATTTTTGATATGGTGGTGGTAGTGGTGGTGGTGGTGTATGTATGTTCTCTACATTTGGTTTTGCTATGAGATGATTAATTTCTTGTGTTTTCATGTATGTAGTTACCCTCCTTGTATTAGAGTTTTCTTTATAACATCCTCTGTAGAGCTGGACTAGTAGAACTATATTATTTAAATTTGGTTTTGTCGTAGAATATCTTGGTCTTTCTATCTATGGTGATTAAAAGTTTTGCTTGGTATGCCATCTGTGACATTTTAGGGTCTAAAGGACATATGCCCAGGCTTTTCTGGCTTTTAGAGTCTCTCTTGAGAAATCAATTCTGATAGGTCTGCTTTTTTATGTTACTTGGCCTTTTCCCCCTTGCAGCTTTTAATATTTTTCTTTGTTTTGTACATTAAGTGTTTTAATTATTGTATGGTGAGAGGATTTATCTTTTCTGATATATTTTCATTTGGTGTTTTCTAAGCAAAATTTCATATTTGGTGTTCTGTAAGAGATTTATAGCTATCTCTTTCTTTAGATTTGGCATTTTTGCTTACAAATGTATTAATTTCTTCTATCTTCTATGCCAGAGATTCTCTTTGCCATCTCTTGTATTCTGTTGGTAATGCTTATATCTGTAGTTCCTATTCTTTCTCCAGATTTTCCATCTCCAGTTTTCTTTATTGCTTCTATTTCTATTTTTAGGTCTTGAACAGTTTTATTTATTTCCTTTACCTCTTTGATTATATTTTCCTGTACTTTTTTATATTTACTTGTTTCCTCTTTGAAGGCCTCTAGTAGTTTGTATTTTCTTGTATTTCTTTAAGGTACTTCTTAAAGAAATACAAGAAAATACATCTTGTATTTATCATCTTCATAAGATGAGACTCAAGGTCAGTGTCTTGCTCTTCAGATGTGCTAGGATACCCAGGGCTTGTTGTAGTAAGAGAGCTGAGTTCAAATGGTGCCATGTTGCTTTGGCTTTTGTTGATTATATTTTGTGGTGACCTTTAGCTATCTAGTTGTTTTTGGTATTGGTGTCCCTGGTAATCTCTGGTAGTAACAGGCCTCTGGAACTGTAGGTAGAATTGGTAGGCCTTAATGGCATTAGGCCTCTGGTTGTCTCGGGTAGCAGCAAGCCTCCAGGGAGACAGGGTTATGGACCAGGGTGTGGTGTGGAGATCCCAGGTTGCAAGTAGAAGTGTGAACTGAATGATTGAGCACAGGAAAGACAGAGCAGAACTTACTATTGCTGGGCTGGCCAGGGGCCCAGCAGATAGGGGGTTGGGGTGTAAGTATCTCAGTTGGTTGTTCTGGATGACAGCAGATCTCCTAGGAGGTAGGCAGATCTGTAGCCCAGGGATGGAGTGCAGATCCAGGATTGCAGGTCACACATATTTTCTTCATATTCTTTCCCATCTCAAACTCTTACTATATCATCCCAGTCTCCCGCACATCATATTCCTTCTCTCTCTCAAAAAAGAAGAAAAAGAAAAACAACCACTACGAGTAGAATCTAATTTGTATTTCTCAACTTCTCCTGAGAGTGGAAACTGTCCTGTAATGTAGTTCATATACTTGGTGTCATCCCACTGGGGAAAAAAATCTTCTTTTACTTTCCCCAGCAATTATCATTTGCAAATAGCCTCTTGTCTATAGTGGAACATTATGCTCTCTTCCCCTCCCTTTTAAAAAATAGATTCTTCTCTCATACAATACATCCTGACCACTATTTTCTCTCCCTCCATTCACCCCAGCTACCCTGACTCCTTTCTCCAAGACTTCCCCTCCTTTGTGTTAGGAATTTTTCTGGCTTGGGCTTGGATAGGTCTTGTGAATGATGTTACTCTGTGAGTTCATGGTTGATCTGCCTTGTTTTCTTAAAATTGTCTACCACCTCTGGTTCTTATCATCTGCCCACCCCTTCATGTGCATGGACCTTGAAGGAAGAAGGAATGGGAATGGGGTGGGGGAAAGCCTGAGGAGCATGGTAAAGGCAGAACATATAATCACATTTATTTATTTATTTATTTATTTATTTATTTATTTATCTATCTGTGTGGAGGGGGCATGTCACAGCACTCATATGAAGGTCAGATGACAACCTGTGGGAGTCAGTTCTTTCCATCATGTAAGTCCCACATCATCAAGATTGATGGCAAAGCACCTTTCTCTGCTGAGTCATTTCACTGTTCCTCTCCCACTCTTCTTCATTGAATCTCTCTGCCTCACTCTTCTGCCTGCATTTGCATATTTTAAGGACTCCTGTGATTAGATTTGACTAGATAATTCAGGATAGCCCCACCCCCCCATTTGAATTCCTTCACATAAACCACAGCTGAAAAGTCTGCTTTGCTAGGTAAGATAGCAATCACAGATTCTGAGGAGGCTGTACACATTTTGGGAGAAAGCATCATTCTATGGGTCATAGCAAACAATTATTGTTACCTCTTTTTCAAGTAGAGGCTGTATTACAAAATAATGAAAATAAATCTCTTCCTTTTCTCCTTCAGAATGGCAGGGGTCTCTCTTACCAACTTTGCTTTGGTGAAGAATCTCACAGTCAGGTGTCTGTACCTTTGTGTGGCTATAGGACAAAGCATAGCCTATTTCTGGAAGCATTTGCATTAGGATGCATTTGTAATTAAATGAAAGATATTCTGTAGAGTTATGCGAAGCAGCAGGTTCATTAGAAGAGTTATTGTTGCCTTCTAATTGCTTCTTATTAGCAATCACATATTCCATTTATAGTGGGAGTTGCTCTGGGAATATCTAAAGGAATAATTAGGGTCTCACATCTTATTCATCCACCTAACCCAGAGCTGTTGAAGAGATATCATAGACTTTCCAGAAAATTCCTAAGGTTTATAAAGTTCCATTGTACAAGTAGTTTAGCCATGAACAATCCCAGTACTATCTGCTTCTCTCCAAGCCCAGCCTTCTCACTGTCATTGTGAACCTATCAACATAGGCATTTTTCAGGAAAGACTGTACAGTCTGAGGTCCTGGTAAACTTCCTTTCTGCTCTATTTCCTACCTCTACAATATGGATATTCCTTAGAGTTTCATAATCCATTCTCTCAAATCCCAACAGTGAATTTGAGGAAGGAACAGGCCTTGTTTGATTGGTTCATCATATGTCTTCAGCATCAATATACACAGAACATTCCATGGAAGGTGTGCTGGACAGCACCTCACAAGTCTCCTGGTGATGTCCTCCTTTTAAAATTCATCCTTCAAGTAATCCCATTCCCTTGAATGTGGTTGGGACTTATTGCTTTGTGTCTAGCAATAGAACTCGGCCAATCCAAAGAGATGTGACTTCCATGATTCATCTTTTTATATTGAATCATTTCTCAAAGACAAAGATGAAGTGGAGTCCGTTACTTCTTGGCTCATTGATGGTAGATTCACAATGACAGTGATAAATCTGGCCTTGAAGAGATGCAGAAAGTGCTGCAATTGTCTGTGGCTAAGTTACTTGTGCAATTCAAGTTTATAATCCTTGGAAAAATTCTAGAGATGAATACTAAAAAATATATATGGCCTAATTCCTTCATCCCATTTTTAAGGCAGAGTAGTGTTCATAAATGATCTTAGCCTCTCTTTGTCTTTAGATATGCATTTTTTTCCTGGAAAGAATGTAATCAGAGCACAGTGCATATATAATCTGCCCTGGGGACAGCAGCAGGCTTGGAGTTTGGGGGGCTTAAGTTTCCTCACTGTGACTCTGTTCATGTTGCCCATTTCCTGTTATGAGTAGTTGTGTTTGACTAATTAAGGTTCTGAAGTCTTTCTAGGGATCTCCATGAAAGCCCTATGTGGTGAAGAAGTGTTTTTATATACATTCTACACTCATTTTTTTCCTGATAATATGTCTCCTGACTGACTGGGGGAGATCAGTGTGCTGAAATCAATGTTGATCTTTTCCCCAAGGGCACAAATCTCATTGCTGAATGGCTGCTATTTCTTAGTATATTTTTTTCCTCTGTTGCCTCATTGGAATACTACTAATTTTCACTGTAATTGGACAGGAAATTAAGATAGTAATAAGAGTAATTGTGCTGACTGGTTTTGTGTCAATTTGACACAGGCTCGTGTTATCTGAAAGGAAGAAGCTTTAATTGAGAAAATGCCTCCATAACATTGTGGGGCATTTTCTTAAGCAGTGATTGATGGGAAAGGTTCAGGCAATTGCGGATGTTGACATCCTTGGACTGGAAGTCTTAGGTTCTATAAGAAAGTAGAAAATCAAAAAAGAAAGAAAGAAAGAAAGAAAGAAAGAAAGAAAGAAGGAAGGAAGGAAGGAAGGAAGGAAGGAAGGAAGGAAAGAACGAAAGTAGGCTGAGGAAAGCATGGAGAACAAGTCCTTAAGTAACACCACTTCTCCATAGCCTCTGTATTAATTAGGTCCTGCCCAAGTTCCTGCCCTGTTTTAGTTCCTATCCTGACTTCCTTTGATGATGAACAGGATTGTGGAAGCGTAAGACAAATAAAGTCTTAACTCAAGTTGCTTTGGTCATAGTGGGTCTCATAGCTATGTTAGGGAGTGGTCACTATGCCTAGGCTCGTAAGTGGACACTACTCCTACACCGTTGAGTGGGCTGTATACATAGGCAATTTCTACATTTAGAGCAGAGGCCAGGAGTAGCAATAGCCAAGACAAGTGAAGAAGTCATTGCACATGAAACTTAAGGGAATTCAAAACTTCTCTTGGATTGAGTTAATATTTTAACATGATACTTCTAAAATTCAAAAATATTGGAGTTTTAAATAAAGCTGGCTAGTATCAGTGTATCTTCAGAATCTGTCTGACCTATGTAAGCTACTCCTTTTATCTCCTGCAGTTCTCCAGAGGACCCAGGTATCATGTGACATGAATTTTCTTGTAGCACTGGTGAAGCCTGACAGCCTCAGGAGACTATGGCCTCTTCTATAAAGGTGACACTTATCAGCTTACCACTCCCAGTTAACTGGTCCTTCTCCAGGGATGTAGCCCATCCTCTCCCTCCAGCCATTGGCACTTCTACAGTGTATCCTGTTGTGGATTTGGCTGTCCTGGATATCTCATGGACACAAAATTATATAGAATGTGATCACTGAACATGGATTCTTTCCTTCAGCATTTAGCTCTCAAGGTCTGCCCATATATTAGCAGGTTATCAGTTCTCTTTCAATTTCTTTCATTTTTATAGATATATCTATATCTATTTCTGCCTCTATAGATATACAAATCTATCTCTATCTTTATCTCTATCTCTATATCTCTAGAGAGATATAAATATTCCACATTTTGATTGTTAATTAATGGGCAATTATATTGTTCCCACATTTTGGCTAATGTGAATAATGCAGCTGTGGACATTTATGTGCAATTATTTTTGTTTGAATGTCTAGTTGTCAGATTTTTGATCTATATCCAAGTGTGAATTTCTTGAGTCATCGTCATTAAATGATTAACATAAAGAACCACCAAATTACTTCACACAGTGAGTGTGACATTTAGCACTGCCATTTAACAAGGTTTAATAAACTCGATATCATAATTAATGAAAATTAAGACTACACCTACTCTTAGAACACGTGCATGTCTAAGACATTCCTAAATCTGCAAATCCTTTGCATGTGGGTGCTCCAGAGGCTAGAAAGGAACTGTCAGTCATGAAGTAAACTTTGTAAAACATTTCTTTGTATTCACTTTTGAGGATCCCTCAAATTCAGCCAGAATACTTGGCTGTGGTTTTTCTATTATTTAAATCCTTAATGCCTAGTGGGATTTGTATTGTTTAAGTCCTAAATGTCTGGTGGGATTTCTTAGCCATCAGAGACTTATGGATATGAACATATTTTTTATATATATGTATACATATATATGTGTATATATGTATACATATATATACATGCTAGTCCTGAAAATGTGTCAATATAGACTATCCAGTTCACCTCTTTTCAGGTTACTTTAATATAGTTATTATAAGGGTCCAAGATTCAAATGTTCAAATCATTCCCACTTTTCTAAGTTTTCTAAGTTTCTTCATGTCCTACCAAACTGAAAATCAGTAGCTTCTGAGATAGAGATCATGTGACTTTGAGAACTCAAAGTATAGATCTATAATCAAGACATTAAATGACTTTATCAAGATTTACTACTTCTGTGAGACCAAGAATAGCAGTCCTGTCTTGGCCTTATGTGCTATGGCATGTAAATAATCTGCATAGGTTTTTTGCTTACACCAAGTGTGCACACACATACACATGCACATATGCATGTACTTATGTATGCACACATGTATGTACTCTCCAGTCACCTGACTAACTCCTTTTTCATTCTTCCAGTTCTTTGCCCCATTTATTTATTTGTGTTTGCTTAAGTTTCTTATTTGTTTGTTCTGTTGTTTCATATAGATCATTGATATAACCCTAATTATATTATTACTCATTTTCAGTCCATGCTGGCCTCAAACTTACGAAAATCCCCTGCCTCAGCCTCTGAAGTGGGGTTATTGATAGGCATGCACGACCATTCCTGGCTTTCTGCATGTTTATATTTTACTAAGTAGAAATAATATTGTATAATATTATAATTTGTTTTAGAACTAAGAAATTGTTCACAAATATGAGTTAAACATGGGAAAACATCAATATCATTAGCAAATGCATATAAAATAAAATGTTTCTTTGTACAAGTTAAGCATATAATCTATAAAGTAGTATAAATACAGAATTTTACATATGCTACAGTCATATAAAACATAATTATACTTAAAAAGATAACATAAAATATAAGTGTGATTTTGTCATTTTACTCAATTCATATTCATAGGATTACAAAAATAATCCAATCTTGAGGAGTGAAATTAACAGTCAATGTCTTACAGATGCTAAGAAAAATAAATGTTAATTTATATATGTAGTTTTATTCTTGAATAAAATCATATAATTATTAAGGAAAGATCTTAAAATATAAAGTATAGGTCTTTGTACAAAATTCTCTAGGAATTGCAGATTTTCAAGTAAGAGTTCATAATGTAAATGGGATCAATAATATTTTAGACTTGGAAAACAAAGCTTCTCTATGTAGTTAAATGTAGATGGTAATACATTAATATAAGATCAAAGTATCACACAGCATGTTTTTTTGTTCACACATTATTGATTTGCCTTTGTCACACTTAATAAGCACATAGCTTTTTTTTAAGTGTATAATTTGTTGTTGTTGTTGTTGTTTTCAAGACAGGGTTTCTCTGTGTAGCCCTGGCTGTCCTGGAACTCACTCTGTAGACCAGGCTGTCCTTGAACTCAGAAATCTGCCTGCTTCTGTCTTCCAAGTGCTGGGATTACAGGCGTGTGCCACCACCGCCTGGCTTAAGTGTATAATTTTTAATTAAGTTTTTAAGTGTTTCACAGGCCCTGCGAGGTAAGTCGTTTAAGCACATAGCTTTTAATGAGAGCCATTTCTGGCTCATGAGGCACTGTCATGATTCCCACACTGTAGATATTTCCATGGAGCATGGTAACCCAGCTTCAGGACATCCTTTTAGGAAACCCCAATGTGTTATTTTTTTCTCATATAAAACTAAGGATTGGAGAGGCTGTTACCCAGTTGTACTACATACACAATGGGTAGAATCAGGCTCTCTGATTTTAACTGTGCTTTTCCTATTATAGTACCCCTAAGCAAACATTCTAATTTTTGATTAATGCTTTTTAAAATATTATTTTTTATTTATATTTAGGTATGTGTGCATATGTCTGTGTGCATGTGTGTGTGTGTGTGCCTGTAGAAGTCAGAATAGGGTCAAATATCCTGGAGCTGTGGTTACAGTTGTGAGCCATCAGATGTTGTTTCTGGGAATTGAAATCTGGTCCTGTGAAAGGGCAGGAAGAGCTCTTAACCTCTGAGCCATCTTGTCAGAATATAGTCCAAGGATGGAGTCACATGATAATTGTGAGTGCTTGTGAGAAAACTCCGAGAAAACAAGATAAGAGTCTTGTGGCCTCCATTTCTTTAAAACACAGAACTGTTCTTGGCATGTGTGTCTGTGCTCACCCCAGGAGTATTGGATAGGAGTGAGTTTACTTCTGCTGTTGTTATTCATGTACCTCTATGGAAAAACATGGTTTTGTGTGGCTTGTCCTTGTGATTGTACATTTTATTCATGCAACTCCTCGTAACCCTCAGAGTATAAATTGTCCAGTGCTCTGAATAAAGTTGACTATTGCATGAGACTTTAGCCTGCCTCATTTTTCACCAACTAGATGCTCATGAACACTATCTCTCTAGCAACTTTTAGTTAACTTTTGATCTATATATCAAAAGATACTCTTATCTTTGGTTTGATAGATTCTCTGGAAGTAATAAGAAAAGGTGGTATGAAAAGAAGGGCATCTCTGAAATCTAGACCAGTGCTCATTCAAATTGCATAGTTCCTAACTGTGGGTTCTTGGGATGTGTATCAAAGTGCTCTAAGTTTGTGTCTATATCTAGAAAAGGAGCAAAATATACACTTCAATATGTAAAGCAAGTATGTGCCCTGCAAGAATGAGGACCAGAGTTTAGATACTTATCGTGCATGGAAAAGATTAGTTCTGCAAGCTCTGGGTTCAAGTGAGAGATGCTGCCTCAATGTATTACATGGAGAGCAATTGAGAAAGACCTTTAACATCAGCCTCAGCTGTCTACAGGCACATTCAAATACATGTACACGGAACTTCAAGCACAGTCTGGATGCATGGGTGCATATATACTACATACATATACATGCAAAAATAAACATTTAAAAAGAAGATTAAAATTCTTGACTGAGTTAGGTTAAAATTAGGACATGAGGGGTCCTTGCTGGGTATGGGATCTCACAGTTCATGATGAATCATCAGAAAGTATGTAGTGTGATACCAGGAGTATAGTAGAAACACAAAAACACATCTGCTTTATGTTTCGCCTTGTCTTTTTGTCTCTCTCTACTTTTTAATAAATTTATCTATTCTTTTGCTACCCATGTCATTGATATCTCCTTAGTATGAATGACTTAGAGAAATGATTTCCACACTGAGCCTCATGAGACCATTATAGAGAAAATGGGAAATTAGTCTTAGGATGAAAGAAAGCCATGACGATCATACAAACACGTGCTTATCTCCACGTATGTTGTTGACATGTTAAGGGAATGCCTTTCCTTGGTTTCTGTGGGCTGTTTAAATTGGGTATCCTTGGAGACATAGCACTTTCAAGCCAGTAGTACTCAAAGTTGGGAATTTATGTCATGGGGTCTCTCTATTTTAACATTTGTTCTGATATTGGGTTGGAGTTGAGGATCATTAGCTGGGCCAACAACTACTAACAGCCTAAGGATCAATCATGATCTGCATATAATGCACAATATGGATTATCAATGCAAAACAAGGCAACTTAGGAGGCATACACGTGGTAGAAATCCAAGTATCTTCATGACATTCATGATGATTCTCCTAACTGGATCTTAACTATAAGCCTATAAGTATGTTTAGAAATTTTACCTCTTTTTTATCTTTGTGACAAATACTCAGAAGACACAGATTAAGGGAGGAGTAAGGAGTTCTTTTGGCTCATAGTTTTGACTCATGGTTTGTTGGAACACTCACTATTTTAAAGCTACAGTGAGGCAAAAGCATGAATAGGTGCCAGGAGCCATTCTCACATACATCTCAAAACCTCCTTTCAGCCATTTCTAGCCTGCTTCTTCTAGCCTGCTTTTAGAAGGAAAAGTACTAGCTTAAAGATTAGCTAAGTAAGCTAGATGGTCAGTACATGCAGAACTCACCCGAGTGGGCTAGAACAAAGGAAGCTCACCTGTGTTTCGGTTACCATAGCAACCCCTTTCCACTTCACCTCCCCTTAATCAATTTCTAATGCCAATTTCCTACAGTAGATGCCAACCTTCCCTGAGATTCTGAGAGACAATTCTGAGAAACTGTTCCTGAGAAATGATACTAGCCCCCTGAGATTGTTCCTCTGAATACAATGACTTGCCCCCTTTCACCCCTCCCCTCATCTGCTCGTTCCCCTTTAAAAAGCCTTGGGTAAAAACTAAAATTTGACAGCTTGATCAGAATATTGTCTTGCTGTCTGTCTCTCGTGTCTCTTGTCTCTCGCCTTCTCTTAGGTGGTTCGGGGACCCTGTTGACTGTCCTGCTGGTCAAGACAAAAAGGTATAGTTGTAGGAAAACCATTTACCACAAGATGTAAAATGAAATAACAAGGTGGAGCCAAGGCCAAGTTATATTTTTACAGGCATATCATCAGAAACCATTTCTTCTAACAGCCCCATCTTTCATAGATTCATCTTCTAGTAGATGATTGGAATGTTGAATCCATCAAGGGCTTAAACTATTCATTAGGTCAAAGTGTTTCAATATAACATCTCTGGGAATACCCTTAAAAATGTCCTCAGAAGATGACTGTCCTGATCATGCAGATATCTCTCAGTCTAGTCATATTGGAACCAAAATTCACCACCACTGTGCACGCATTCTCATTCTGTATCACCTTATATTTGACATGAGACCTATGGGTTTGCTGGATCTGTGTCCTGTGGATAGTTGGGATACCATTTTAGTCCCTTTCCTTATGGTTCAAGCCAGAGAAGGGTAGTTGAGAGTGGTTAAACTTATTCTTCAATAACTAGAAAACAATATCTAGGAGTTTTAGTGGGGCATTTCAAAGTCCTTGTTAATTTATTTTTTCTGTATTGCTTTACAATTATTTCCATTTTGTCCTTTTCATAATTGAGTTGTAGACATTCTACATGCCCTTGGCCTTTTAAAAAATATGAACTTTTGTCCTCTCCAGAGATGGAAAGCAAACATGAGATAACAATAGACTCATCATTAAATTAACCATGAGAATGAGTCTGACTGGGGTACTCTAAGTCTAATAGATATTCACTATTGGGCTTAGGAGAAAGCCCTTCTCTCTTCAACATGCAGTCTGCTGTATAGGACACTGGTCCATTTTAGTACCTATGGCGTGGCAGCTTTCTCTCCTTTTTTGAAGGGCCCTGAGTATTCTATTCCCTTCTTGTCAGCATTCCCCTTCTCTGCTGGTTCAGTCATTTAAACCCTGTTTTCCAGGCCCCTGGGAAAGTAATATGAGTATGATCTACTTTTGTGGACAACACAGATTGCCATAATCAAGAGTCCAGTTCTTTATGGCATTTCTAGGAGATATTCTATGTATAGCCACAAGCAAGTAGAGCCAGCACCTACTTCCAACCCTGGCTCTTCCTTTCTGAACCTTCTGGCCTGCATGTATACTTTAGATTGGCAGGTCTTGTTGCTGTGAGCACTTGGAAGAATTGGTGAGGGATTCTTCATGTGCATCTCTTACTGTGGGACTTCCAAGTCAAGGAGGTCACTGGACTTTTTATTGACTTTGATGTGTGTGTGTGTGTGTGTGTGTGTGTGTGTATGTGTGATGAATATAGAGAAATAATAAAAGCATCATTGCTTATCTCCTAAAAGTTGCCTACAATCATGTGTATTTACATAGTTTTTGTATTTTGAACATTTTTTTGTATCATTTTCCTTGTATACTCTGTATCATATCAAGGGGATGTATAAACTCATTTCAAAATGAATGTAAAATAATTAATTTTTTGAAATTAAAATTAGCATACAATTTTAAGAGTACTCAGATTGGAAGAAGTAATGATGACAAATTAAGAGGAGGAAATGGGTTGAGCTATAAATATATTTACTAATGAGACTCGTGGAGGTTGCGGTTTGCACAGGAACACAGATGCCACATTCAAATGGTTGATTTAAAAGGAGTATAGTAAAGGTTGTTTACAAAGGCATGTGCAAACTTTAAGAAATAAGGCACAGCCTGGTATGGTAGCTTTTAATGCCAGCACTTGGGAGGAAGAGAAATTAGGATCTCTGAGAGTTCGAGGCCAGCCTGATTTTACATAGTGAGTTCTAGGAAAGACAGAACTACATATTGAGACCCTGTCTCCAACAAACCAAAACACAAAACAAAAAACACACATAAATAGAAATGGAAAACAATGAAGGCAATACATTGCACTGCAACATGTCAGAAGTGCAGGAGTGAAGATCAGGAGGGATCTGACAGAGGAAGGAACAATAACCCAGAACTGTGGGGAATGTGGCGATAAACCTGGTTGAGGAAGAATTGGGATGGAGAGCGAGGCACCATAAACTCCCTCAACTCCTTGAAGAGTCCTGATCCACTGTACACAGGGTACAATCTGACATTGCCCCCAGTGTACTGCTGAGACAACACGAAGGACCTAAGGTCAGGGTGGTGGCTGCTTCCCCTGTCCCCAGGGGATGGGGGCATTGGACCCTCCCCTACAGGTTGCTCAATAGACCAGTCCCATTCTGCTAAACAACACAGCTTGCATCGCAATTTGCCCTTGAATACAAAAACATACCCTAATTGGCTAAAATGCTATATATAAGCTTGTATAATAAACAATAAAATTAGGTCTGCACTCTGATGCTAATCTCCAGAGTCTGAATCCTGGGCATCCTCATGGGCTCCATCTCCAACACCCTGCTCCCTCCAAACACACACACACACACACACACACACACACACACACACACACAAACACACACCAGTGGAAAGTAGTTGGATTCAAGGCCCTTGGATAGAACTTACCTTTGAAGAACACCCTCAGTCCAGAAGGCCAGGGCTTGGGAAAGTTCAGGACAAACTGCCACCTCAGGCTCCTCCTTATCTCTGCCCTGCTACCAGAATTCCTAGAATATCAGAGGGATGGAAAAGAGAGCCCATAAAGGCAACCTTCTGTCTCTGGACTTGAAGCAAGAGGTAGAAGATAAAACCTAGACCAACAGAAAAGGCCTGTCAAAAGTAGCTCTTGAGTAAGGCTTCCTATTTCTTGCTTCTAGTCCAGTTTATAAGAACGGCAGACAATTGCAGAGCTTAGCAGTAGACTATTGGAGAAGTGCAAAGATCACAATGTGGGAAAAAAAGTAAAAGAAAAGAAAACAGAAACTCTTTATCAGAAACACTTCCACACACACCTAGCATATTCAGTATTCAAAAAGCGACTTAAGATACCTGTTCATTGAATACTCATACAATGGGTGTTATTGAGCAAGATTCCAATGTTATTTGTACACATTGTAGGGGTTGAAATTGAAGCAGACAATTAAATAACATACCAACCAAAGACACTACCATTTCACTTTTCTCATTTCTCATCCAGTTTTTTCCCCCCACATTTCTGAATCACTCCCAGGGACAGAATTAGAACATTTTCTAGAACTACTCACCCAAACAAATTTCAATAAATATTTCAAATGTAAGCAAAAGGATACTTGTTCCTATAGTAAAATTGATTTTAGACCCAGTCCAGTCATAAGACATCCAATTAAGATCCAGAATCCATGGACTTTGCTGAAGACCTGATGTAAATATTCAGAGAAGATAAAGTGTGTATGTCTGTGTGTGTGTGTGTGTGTGTGTCTGTGTATGTGTGTGTGTGTGTGTTTGTGAGAGAGAGAGAGAGAGAGAGAGAGAGAGAGAGAGAGAGAGAGCAAAGCCTTCATATGTGCTCACATCTTGTATCTCTTCAGAGTTCTACTCAATCTTCCTGTTAATCTATGTATCCAAATAAGGCAAGCAGTAACTCTAACTTAAAGTGAGATAGTTCTTCATCATAATATTATTCAGAGAATTGTTAATGTCCCTCATGGCTTTCACATATATTACAGTAGAAAGAACGGCATGTTAGACTTAAGGCCTTGAAAGTCTTCCTGTGTTAATTCTTTGTGCGTGTGTGTGTGTGTGTGTGTGTGTGTGTGTGTATTTTGTGAGTATGTATTTCTCCTAACTCTCAAGATCAACATCAAGTATAAACACTTTATTTGCTCTTATGTAAGTATACACAGATAACTCAGGCTTAATTCAACACTACCAAAAAAACCATTTATTTTTATTTTGTTTGTTTTTATTGTTGATTTGATGTGCCACTCATAAATATATATTTTAGTGCTAACAATTTAGTATTGGATAACTTATCAGGGTGCCTATTTTTAGAAAAAAACTGACTCTTCTCCCTCAACTGTTGTTACTACTTATAAATCTCCATCTGGGGGTAGGGGCTTATGAGATTTTCTCCTTCCACATTGGTAGGTCAACTAGTGCTGTTGTCCACATCTTGTTTAGGCAGCCATATTGTTGAGATTCTATAGGTGTAGCTTCCCTTGACTGTAGGGAAGACACAATCTCACAGCAGATATCCTGTTCCTCTGGCTCCAATAATCATCCCACCCAATCTTCTAGGATGTCTCCTGAGCCTTAGGCACCAGAGTTTTGCTGTAGATGTATTCACTGGGCCTGAAGACCCTATGGTCATTTGTTTTCTTCATTTTGACCAGTTGTGGCTTTCTCTAACAATCTCAGTCTTCTGAAAGAGAAAAAGATACTTGTTGGATAAGGCCACCCTCATATAAGGTGCATAAGGACCTGTGTGTATAAGGGCCTACTGAGATTGCAGCTAGAGATTATATGGGTTTGATATCCTAGACAAATGCTCATGGCTAGTGAAGTCATAAAACCAACAGGGAAACCTACTATGCCCAGTATTTTTAGACCTAAACAGGTCTGTATTTAAAACTGAGTTAAAATATGTATATTATTTAATAATAGCTATCTTAAAAAGGAAAGTCACACTAGGGTTTCTTTTTTTTATTCAATATATTCTTTATTTACATTTCAGATGATTTCCTCTTTCCTGGCTCCCGGTCCCCCAAAGTCCCATATGCCCTTTTCCTCCACCCTGTTCCCCCATCCACCCCTTCCCACTTCCCTGTTCTGGTATTCCCCTATACTGATGCATTGATCCTTTCCAGCACCAGTGTCCACTCCTTCCTTATTGTCAGATATCATTTGGTATGTGGATTGTGTCTTGGGTATTCCAAGATTCTAGGCTAATATCCACTTATCAGTGAGTACATACCATGAGTATTCTTTTGAGACTGGGTTACCTCACTTAGTATGATGTTCTCCAGCTCCATCCATTTGTTTAAGAATTTCATGAATTCAGTGTTTCTAATGGCTGAATAGTACTCCATTGTGTATATATACCACTGTGTATACCATTGTGTATATATACCTGAATTCTGAAAGAATTCAGGAGTCACAGATCCAAGTATTAACAACAGAATACCAGAGATAGAAGAAAGAATCTTAGGTGCTGAAGATACGATAGAAAACATTGACTCAACAGTTAAAGAAAATGCAAAATGCATAAAGCTTGTAACTCAAAACATCCATGAAATCCAAGACACAATGAGAAGACCAAACCTAATTATTATAGGTATAAAAGAGAGCAAAGGATATTGCAACCAGGACACAGCTAGAAAGGTGCAGGTAGAGACTCCGTCTGGGGCTAGAGCAGGGAGAGCTGCTAAGCTCTCGCCCCCAGGCGGGCCCAGGCGCCTAGGCTCTGTCGCACGACCCTTCGAGTTTAGGCCCTGCACCGAGGCAGACAGAGCCACCCAGCTCCCCAGGACCCCGGACCAGCGATAGCGGCAGGCCTCCATATTGCAACCAGAACACAGCTGGAAAGGCACAGGTAGACAGATTCCATCAGGGGCTACCACGTGGGGGGATCTGCTAGGCTCTCGCTACTAGGCAGGCCCAGCAGCGCCTGCCAAGGCTCTGCTGCACTCCCCCACACTTCCCGGAGACCTCAGGCCGTGCACAAAGTCAGCGGGTGGCAGCCAGCTTGTGATCCTGTTGAGCAGCAATCATGCATAACCACCAGTAAAGAAACAACAGGTAAGCCCAGCCTCACAGGAGATTCAAACACCAGCCAGTGACAACAAGGTCAACTAACACCAGAAATAACCAAATGGCAAAAGGTAAATGAAGGAATGTCACTAACAGAAATCAAGGCAACATGACAGCATCTGAACCCAGTTCGCCAACAACAGGAAGCCCTGGATACCCCAAAACACCAGAAAAACAAGACTTGGATTTAAAATCACTGGTCAGGATGCTGGTAGCTGAACATATAGAAAAATCTCGTAAAGAAATAGAGGAGAAAATGGATCAAAAGTTAGAAGCCTTTACAAGGCAAATACAAAAATCACTTCAAGAAATGCAGGAGAAGATGGATCAAAAAGAAGAAGACAATAAGGAGGAAAGACAAAAATCACTTAAAGAAATACAGAAGAACGTGGGCCAACAAGTAGAAGCTATGAAAGAGGAAACACAAAAATCTATTAAAGAAATACATGAAAACACAATCAAGCAAGCGAAAGATCTGAGCACATCCATCCAGGTACTAAAAACAGAAGTAGAAACAACTAAGAAATCGCAGAGGGAGACAACATTGGAGATAGAAAACCTTGGGAAGAAATCAGGAGCCATAGATGCAAATATCAACAATAGAATACAAGAGATAGAAGACAGAATATCAGAAGCCGAAGATACCATAAGAACCATTGATTCAACAGTCAAAGAAAATACTAAATGCAAAAAGGCTGTAACCCAAAACATCCAGGAAATCCAGGACACAATGAGAAGACCAAACCTAAGGATTATAGGTATAGACGAGAATGAAGATGTACAAGTTAAAGGGCCAGCAAAAATCTTCTACAAAATTATGGAAGAAAACTTCCCCAACCTAAAGAGAGAGATGCCCATGAATATACAAGAAGCATACAGAACCCCAAACAGACTGGATCAGAACAGAAATACATCCTGTCACATAATAATCAAAACTCCAAATGTACTAAACAAAGAAAGAATATTAAAGGCAGCAAGAGAAAAAGGCCAAGTAACTTATAAAGGAAGACCTATCAGAATAACACCAGACTTCTCACCTGAGACCATGAAAGCTAGAAGATCCTGGGCAGATATCATGCAAACTCTAAGAGAACACAAACTTCAGTCAAAACTACTTTACCCAGCAAAGCTCTCAATGGCCATTGATGGAGACATCAAGGTATTCCATGACAAAACCAAATTTGCATGATATCTTTCCACAAATCCAGCCCTACAAAGGATAATAGGGGGGAACACCAAGACAAGGACAGAAACTACACCCAGGAAGAAGCAAGATAGAAACCTCCTCTCATCAAACCCAAAAGAAGATAACCTCTCGAATATAAAAAATAAATAAAATAAATAAATATAATTTCAAAAATGTCTGGAGATAATAATTACTATTCCTTAATATCTCTTAACATCATTGGACTCAATTCCCCAATAAAAAGACATAGATTAACAGACTGGATATGGAAACAGGACCCTACATTTTGCTGCATACAGGAAACACATCTCAGTGTTAAAGACAAACACTGCCTTAGAGTAAAAGGCTGGAAGACAATTTTACAAGCAAATGGTCTCAGGAAACAAGCTGGAGTAGCCATTCTAATATCAGATAAAATTGACTTCCAGCCTAAAATCATCAAAAGAGACTCAGAAGGTCACTTCTTGCTGGCCAAAGGGAAAATCCACCAAGAAGAGCTCTCAATACTGAACATCTATGCTCCAAATGCAAGGGCACCCTCATTCGTAAAAGAAACCTTACTAAAGCTTAAAGCACACATTACACCTAACACAATAATTGTGGGTGACTTCAACACTCCACTCTCCTCAATGTACCGATCAGGAAAGCAGAAACTAAACAGGGACACAGTGAAACTAATTGAAACTCTGGACCAATTGGATTTAACAGATATATATATATATATATATATATATATATATATATATATATATATATATATATATAGAACATTTCATCCTAAAGCTAAAGAATATACCTTTTTCTCAGCACCACATGGTACCTTCTCCAAAATAGACCATATAATTGGTCACAAGACAGATGTCAACAAATACAAGAAGATCGAGCTAATCCCATGCATCCTATCAGATCACCATGGAGTAAGAGTGGTCTTCAATAGCAACAAAAACAACAGAAAGCCCACATACACATGGAAACTGAACAATACTCTACTCAATGACACCTTGGTCAAGGAAGAAATAAAAAAAGAAATCAAAGACTTTTTAGAATTCAATGAAAATGAAGGTACAACCTACCCAAATCTATGGGACACAATGAAAGCAGTGCTAAGAGGAAAACTCATAGCTCTAAGTGCATCCAAAAAGAAACTGGAGAGAGCATACACTAGCAGCTTAACGACACACCTTAAAGCCCTGGAAGAAAAACAAGTTAATTCACCCAGGAGGAGTAGAAGACAAGAAATCATCAAACTCTGGGCTGAAATCAATCAAATAGAAACAAAGAGAACCATACAAAGAATCAACAAGACCAGGAGCTGGTTCTTTGAGAAAATCAACAAGATAGATAAACCCTTAGCCAGACTAACCAAAGGACACAGAGACAGTATACAAATTAACAAAATTAGAAATGAAAAGAGAGACATAACAACAGAAACTGAGGAAATTCAAAAGATCATCAGATCCTACTACAAAGGTCTATACTCAAAACAACTGGAGAATCTGGAGGAAATGGACAATTTCCTAGACAGATATCAAATACCAAAATTAAATCAGCATCAAATAGACCAGCTAAATAGTCCCATAACCCCTAAAGAAATAGAAGGGGTTATAGAAAGCCTCCCAACCAAAAAAAGTACGGGACCAGATGGTTTTAGTGCAGAATTCTACCAGACCTTCAAAGAAGACTTAACACCAATACTTTTCAAACTATTCCACAAAATAGAGACAGAAGGGACACTGCCCAACTCATTCTTCGAAGCCACAATTACGCTAATAACTAAACCACAAAAAGATCCAACAAAGAAAGAGAACTACAGGCCAATTGCCCTTATGAATATAGATGCAAAAATACTAAATAAAATTCTTGCTAACCGAATCCAAGAGCACATCAAAACGATCATCCACCATGATCAAGTAGGCTTCATCCCAGGGATGCAGGGATGGTTCAATATACGGAAATCCATCAATGTAATCCACTACATAAACAAACTGAAAGAAAAAAACCACATGGTCATCTCATTAGATGCTGAAAAAGCATTTGACAAAATTCAGCATCCTTTCATGCTAAAAGTCTTGGAAAGAGCAGGAATTCAAGGCCCATACATAAACATAGTAAAAGCAATCTACAGCAAACCAGTAGCCAACATCAAAATAAATGGAGAGAAACTTGAAGCATTCCCACTAAAATCAGGGACTAGACAAGGTTGCCCTCTCTCTCCATATCTTTTCAATATAGTACTTGAAGTTCTAGCAAGAGCAATTAGACAACATAAGGAAGTCAAAGGGATACAAATTGGAAAGGAAGAAGTGAAACTATTATTATTTGCAGACAATATGATAGTTTACCTAAGCGACCCAAAAAACTGCACCAGAGAACTTCTACAGCTGATAAACAACTTCAGCAAAGTGGCAGGTTATAAAATTAACTCAAGCAAGTCAGTGGCCTTCTTGTACTCAAAGGACAAGCAGGCTGAGAAAGAAATTAGGGAAATAACACCCTTCACAATAGCCACAAACAACATAAAGTATCTTGGCGTAACTCTAACCAAACAAACAAAAGATTTGTACAACAGGAACTTCAAGTCCTTGAAGAAAGAAATCGAAGAAGACCTCAGAAGATGGAAAAATATTTCTTGCTCCTGGATTGGCAGGATCAATATAGTAAAAATGGCCATCTTACCAAAAGCAATATACAGATTCAATGCAATCCCCATCAAAATCCCAACTCAATTCTTCATAGATCTAGAAAGAGCAATTCTCAAATTCATCTGGAGCAACAAAAAACCCAGGATAGCTAAAACTATTCTCAACAATAAAAGGACTTCTGGGGGAATCAATATCCCTGACCTCAAGCAGTACTACAGAGCAATTGTGTTAAAAACTGCATGGTATTGGTATAGCAACAGGCAAGCAGATCAATGGAACAGGATTGAAGACCCTGAAATTAACCCACAGACTTATGGTCACTTGATCTTTGATAAAGGAGCCACAACCATCCGGTGGAATAAAGATAGCCTTTTCAACAAATGGTGCTGGTTCAACTGGAAGTCAACATGCAGAAGAATGCGAATTGACCACTCTTATCTCTTTGCACTAAGATCAACTCCAAGTGGATCAAGGACCTCCACATAAAACCAGACACACTGAAACTATTAGAAAAGAAACTTGGGAAGACCCTGGAGGACTTGGGCACAGGGGAAAGATCCTGAACAGAACACCAATAGCTTATGCTCTAAGATCAAGAATCGACAAATGGGACCTCATAAAATTACAAAGTTTCTGCAAAGCAAAGGACACTGTCAGAAGGACAAAACGGCAACCAACAAAGTGGGAAAAGATCTTCACCAACCCCACATCCAACAGAGGGCTAATATCCAATATATACAAAGAACTCAAGAAGTTAGACCCCAAAGAACCAAATAACCCTATCAAAAAATGGGGCACAGAGCTAAACAAAGAATTTTCACCAGAAGAAATTCGGATGGCCGAGAAACACCTTAAAAGATGTTCAACATCATTAGTCATCAGGGAAATGCAAATCAAAACAACCCTGAGATTCCACCTCACACCAGTCAGAATGGCTAAGATTAAAAACTCAAGAGACAACAAGTGCTGGCGAGGATGTGGAGAAAGAGGAACACTCCTCCACTGTTGGTGGGATTGCAAAATGGTAAAACTGCTCTGGAAATCAGTTTGGCGGTTCCTCAGAAAATTGGGCATGTCACTTCCAGAGGACCCTGGCATACCACTCCTGGGCATATACCCAGAGTATTCCCCTGCATGCAATAAAGACACATGCTCCACTATGTTTATAGCAGCCTTGTTTATAATAGCCAGAAATTGGAAGGAGCCCAAATATCCCTCAAAGGAGGAATGGATACAGAAAATGTGGTATATTTATACAATGGAATACTACTCAGCAATTAAAAATAACGAATTCATGCAATTTGTAGGTAAATGGTTAGACCTGGAAAATATCATCCTGAGTGAATTAACCCAATCACAAAAGAATGCACATGAAATGCAATCACTGACAAGTGGATATTAATGAGCCCAGAAGCACTAAATACTCAAGACACAAATAGCAAGTCAAATGATTCCCAAGAAGAAGAAAGGAGAGGACCCTGGGCCTGTAAAGATTGCATCCAGTTTAGTAAAGAAACCGAGGGGGGAGGGGGAATGATTGGGGGACAGTTGGGGGGGAGAGGAACTATGGGAACTATGGTGGGTGGGAACTGAGAAAGGGGAAAGCCTTTGCAATGTAAACATAGAATATAGAAAATAAAAATTAAAAAAAAAAGAGAGCAAAGAATTCTTTCCAAGGTTTTCTATCTTCAGAGATGTCTCACTTTGTGATTTTTTTTTGTTTCTACTTCCATTTTTAGATCCTGAATGGTTTTGTTCAGTTCCTTTACTTGTTTGTTTGTGTTTTCCTATAATTCTTTAAGGGATTTTTGTGTTTCCTCTTTAAGGGCTTTTACCTGTTGACCCATCTTCTCCTATATTTCTTTAAGGGAGTTATTTATGTCCTTCTTGAAGTCTTCTATCAGCATCATGAGATGAGATTTTAAATGCAACTCTTGCTTTTCTGGTATGTTGGGATATCTGGGACTTGCTGTGGTAGGAGAACTTGGTTCTGATGTTGGCAAGTAGCCTTGGTTTCTGTTGTGTAAGGTTCTTGGCCTTGCCTTTCACCATCTGGTTATCTCTCATGTTAGTTGGTCTTGCTGTCACTGACTGGAGTTTTTCCCTCCTATGGACCCATAAACCTGTGTTCATACTGCTGGGAGACCAACTCTCTTCTGGCAGGGTCTGTGCACACAGAAGCCTGTGGAGCCACTTGGCTCCCTGGTGCAAATGGTGGCCTGAAGGGAAGACTCCTGTCCCAGCAGCTCCACTGATCATATGCCCTGTGCACTCCTAGCTTTTCCCCTCCAGAGAGAAGGTGGAGATCTTACCTCTGCACTCAGAAGTGAAAGCACTACTAGGAGACCACTTTCTCCTGGTGGGCTGTGCACAGAAGACTGTGGAGTGCCTGCTTCCCTGGTGCCAGATTTTCTTTTTATTTGATTTTTCTTTTATGGCAAAAGTTAGTCATAACTTTGGCATAAAGTTTGTTAGTAAAATAGACTTTTCCTCTCTGGTCAGAGACTAAACCACTCTGGGGATTTAAAAATATTTTTATTTATTAATTTTCATATATTAATACTTTATTAACTTATATATGTATGCTTAGGGGTATTCTTTTTCTAAAAATCACTTATATTACTAGAAAGAATTCTCCAGGAAGTGCATCTCTTTCATCAAGAAGGAACATATGTTAAAAAAAGTTTGAAAACCAGTATATCTTTTAGATGAAGGAATGCATACACTCATGAAAACATGAAGTTAATTCAGTATGTGCTTCAACCTATAAGTATGAAACATACACACACTACTACTACTACTACTACTACTACTACTACTACTACTACAAGGACATAAAAGTGTTATAAATGGTGTTTCATTCTGGTTATTGACCCATCTTCACTGTACCTCCTAGATTTCTTATTATCATGAGTTTTACAACCACGAAATGCATTTATTCCTTTAACATGCCCAGGAAAGGAGCCCTGTGTGCAATAGTGAGGAAAGGATTCCTTGTGGAGCATAAAATAGGCTTAATGCAATGGGAGGGGAGCGTGCCGCCTGACTGTGGCAGGTGCATTGTGGTTGAGATGATCTGAGGAGGAAAGCTGAGTGAGAACAGCAATATGTCCAAATGCTACATCCTGGTTCTAAAAATGTCCATGTGTATCAATCACTTCCTTGATCTACAGAGGCAAATAATTGTGCATCTGTCTATGTGCCTGTGTGATGTGCATGTGTGCTTATACTTGTCTGTGTGTGGTTGCATAGGTACATGTGTGAGCATACATTTGGAGAACAGAAATCAAGGTTGGTTTCTTTGTCAATCACTTTTGATTTTGATTATTTATATGCGATCACCTGCCACCTTAATTTATACTATGTATAAGCATGTTTTTCCTTGCAGGTATGTGTGTACTGTGTGGTGGAGGCCAGAAGAAGGTTTTGGATCCCCGGGAACTAGAATTGCAGACAGTTATAAGCCATATTGTGGGTGCTGGGAACTGAGCCTGGGTTGTCTGAAAGAGCAATAAATACTCATAACCACTGATGAGTCTTTCTACAGCCTACTGCCTTATTATTAGAGAGAAGATCTTTCACTGTGTTTGTGTTCACAGATTCAGCTAGATTGGCTGGCTTGTTCATCAAGCCCCAGGATTCCTGTCTCTCTCTTGCCAATGCTGGGGATACAGGTATATACTTCCATATATAGATTTTTATGTGTATGTTGGAGATCTGAAGTCAGGAACTTGTAGTTGCATGTAAGTACTTTCACTGACTGGGCTATTGCCCTACTGTTTCAGTATTTATTTGATTACCTTAAATTTTAATTTGGTATGGATATTTTGCCTGCATGTATATATGTACTGTGTGTATGTCTTGTACCTGTGGAGGCCAGAGGAGAGCATCAGATCTCCTGGAATTGAAATTGCAGATAGTTTTGAGCTACTGTGTAGCTTCTATTTAAACCTTTAAAAAATCAGCTAGTATGACATGGGTAAAGGGGAATCTGCAGGAGCATGGGACTACATCTCCTGTAAATGTAAAAAGCTGGTCCCCTACCCCATCGGTTGTCAGTACTTCCTCAGATAGTGGTGGGGCTTCATCCCTTCCCTCGGCTTAATCTTGTACTGGCCTTATGCACACAGTCACATCCAACTGTGAGTTGGCATGCCATGTCTGGAAAATACCCATGACCTCTGGCTCTTACAAACATTTCTTTTCTGCAATGATCCCTGAGCCTTCAGAGATGGGCATAATATAAATGTCCCATTTAGCACTGAATACTCCACAGTGTCTCCTTATCTGTGTGATGACCCACTGTGGGTCTTTGTACTAATTGCATCTACTGCAAAAGGAAACTTCTCTGATGAGGGTTGAGAGACACTCGCATTCATGCTTACCCCAGCATCTTGAACTGATTGACCTATCACAAGCATGACAGGCCAAGCTGAGAGGGTTTCCTTCCTAACAGAAAATGGGACCAGTTAGCTTCTGTGGACTCTGCATTCTCATCTTTCTCGACAGAATTATCTCTTCCTCTCAAAAGTTGTTTATCAGATTTAGCTCACTATTTTATGATCTTTTCTTCAAAGGCCGATAATTCAGTCATTCTTTTTAACTGTGTGAGGAGTCAATGCTCCTGCGCTGACTAGATAGAGTAAGTGCTCAATAAATATTTGTTGGTTGCTTTATTTCATATAAAGAGCTAAATAAATTTGGACAATTCAAAACAGATAAATATTCACAATGACAGCATCCAATGATGAGGCTGGTGTGTCACATATTTTATTAGATTCTGCCCTGAATAACATCCAACCCACATAATGCAGAGAATAAGGTATGAATAAACATAGTCTAAGAAGGAATTTTAGAGGACATCATATACATTTTAGTCACATAGCACTCTCAATCAACCCACAGGGATTTGATTGCTCTATTGTCTCTCATTCATTGTCAAATTTTATCTTTGTTATCTAATAATATACATGGAATGCAAAGTGAAAGTGTGTTGAGGGTTATTAGCTAAAGACTAGACAGCCAAAGAAAGATTTTGAAATTATAGCGTTACCTTTTGGCACTATGCAAATTCTATGATAACAAATACTTTTGTGCTTGAGACAGCCATAGTTCTCTGTAATTCTTTCATTTTCATTGACTGTACATGGTAACCTAAAAAAATGGAAGATATGCTATTCTTTTGAAATTATGGCAATAATTTGAATAGCTTATGTATCTCTCTTTTTTTCCAAATATTACACTTTTTCCATGTGGGAATTATTCATCAGGTACCTGTTTTGTACACATTACTCATAGGCTGGGTACCGAGTTGATGATAGAAAGCTTAGTTGCTTTCAAATTGCATGCTCAGTGACTGATAGGCAGTGTCTTGTCCAACGGGGATCTATAAGTAAAGAACATTAGACAAATAAATGAATGGCTATTACTAGGAATACAGTCCTTAAGAAAGCATGATACAAACTTCTGGCTTTATAAGGAGACTCTGTGTGTTTTGGGTGGGGGGAGGTATCTTAACCCTTTAACCATGGCTCACTTGGAACTATTTTAGACCAGGATTTCTTTGAACTCTTAGATATCCATCTGAGTCTATCCCTCTGCCCCAACAACTGTTTTATATAGATGATGTAGATGTAGATGTAGATATAGATATAGATATAGATAGAGATAGAGATAGAGATAGAGATAGAGATAGAGATAGAGATAGAGATAGAGATAGAGATAGAGATATATCACAGCACCCAACTAACTTTTGGTTTTAAAGAAGAGAGAAATTATACCTTGAAAAGGAAGATTTAGATTTCTACATTATTATGGTCAGGCTAAACCATGCTACACTAAAGAGTCAATGACACAAACAATTTACCAAAGCAAAGGTTGGTGTTATCTTCCCATTGTGTGGCCATTGTATGTGCATCCAAAAAAAAAAAAAACCAAATCCATTCCACTCAATCATTCATCCACTTTATCTCTGTATTTTGCCATTTAAGATCCACTAACTTGTAGGGTCTCTGAGACAAGGGACAGGAGAGATTGCACGTGGAATTGTAATTCAATTCAGAAGTGACAGATGTCACTTCCACTCACATGTGACTGTTTGGAAGTAGTTGCATGTTTCTGTTTACCTGTATCAGGACTAGAAAGTATGGCTTATTTGAGTATCCAGGAATGAGAGAAGAGCTGGGCATACAAGAACACTGATTTCAAATGAGTTTTCTAAGGGAGAATTGAGAGAATTTAATGTGATTCTTGAAGAAAGAATGGAAATTTGAGTGTTTCATTTCATGAGTATTGTGACATGCACAAAAGCAAGGAGTGTAGAAGGGGTCAGAGGAGGCATTCAGAAAATTAGCCATCGTTCCTCATGACATAAAATGAAAAAGAAGAGGAAGTTGCTAGAAATATTAATGGATACATAGCCTCAAAATATAACACAGAATGCTATATCTAGATAAATGCTTGGGTACCAAGCTTCACTGGCAATGGGTTCATATTTAGATCCTTATTTAGAACTTACTGAGCCTTCTTTTATACAACCATGTTGGGGGTAAAACAGAGTGAGGAGAGATAAGAGACATAGAAAACATTTGCAAGATAATACAGGTGATTTGAAATATCAGGGTATGAAAAGAAATAAAAAAGGAAAGAAAATTAAGTAGGACTTAGAAGTAGCATCTACAACTCCCAACACATGGCTGAATTTGGAAGGGTGGAAAGAAAGAATAACTGGCCTTGGAGCTGGGGAGGGGATGCTCTGAGGTTGGAAACCATGTTTCAACCAGATCACAAACAAAAGAAAGGAATGCTAGCCCCCACCAAATGCATGCTTAGCTAGAAGTCACCTATGTAAGGGAGTGGAGGTAAAGGTATAAGACTGAGGCTCTAAACACCAAAGGTCTTCAGTTTCAAATCCTATGTCATTTACCAATTATGTAACCGACGTAACCTCTTTAAACTCCATCATCAGAAAAGCAGGGATGTTAAGGATAAATTCACCATAAGCTTGCTGTAAACATGAGTGGTTCCTTGCAGAAATTTTTGAAAAGATTCCTTTATTTTATGTGAATACACTGTTGATCTCTTCAGGCACACCAGAAGAGGGTATAGGATCCCATTACAGATGGTTGTGAGCCATCATGTGGTTGCTGGGAATTGAATTCAGAACCTTTGGAAGAACAATCAGTGCTCATAATCTCTGAACCATCTCTACAGCACCCCAATCTTGGAAAAAAATGAGATGCATGAAAGTACTAGGTTAAGAAACTTACTATTTAGGTGAGATATAAAGACATGGACTGTCATTTGGACATAGGGGCAAAATCAAGCTCAGCATTCGAGAGTCTGGTTGAAACATCTTGTCAGCTGAGGGGTTTGCTCACTCTGCTTCACCCATCATGCTTATGTAAAGGATGCTTCAGTGGTACATGATGTAAGAATTCCAATATACTTACACTGGCTGTGAAGATTGCTGTGGGAGTTTGAATGCTTAGTCACCAGGTAGTAGAAATGTTTGAAAGGATTAGAATGAGTAGGAGGGAGATGTGGCCTTTTTGGAGGAAGTGTGTCATTGAGATGACCTTTGAGGTTTCAAACACCCATGCCAAGACCAGCACTCTCCTCTCTTCCTCCCTCCCCAACCTTTTCCCTTCTCTCTCCCCCTAAGGATCAGAATGTATCTCTCAGCTACTACTCCAATGTATGCCTATATGCTGCCATGCTTTTTGCCATGACAGTTATAGACTAAACCTCTGGTACTGTCAGCAAGCCACCAGTTAAATGCTTTCCTCATAAAAGAGTTGCCTTGGTCATGGTGTCTTTCCACAGCAATAGACAGTGGCTAAGAGAGTCCCTGACAGGAAGATAATATATAGAAGTAATACTATTATGATTACAATGACCCAGGTTCTGTGTCTGAACACATCTGACCTCAAGTGTGGTCTCATTGTTTTCCTGGATAATTTCTAGCAAGGCCACAATCAAGATGTCTAACTTTTGTATACAATAGCAACCATCTTACCTCTTCTGTTATCTAGAGTTTTACCTTCTCAATGGTATCTCAGTCCATTGCAAAGCAAGAATTACCCTATAACCTTATTTCAACACTTTATTAGCATGTTGGTAATACAAATTTTAGAGTTTACTGAAATTGTCTATGTTACTATTATGAAGGCAATGAAGAGCAAGCCCCTGCTGAAGCCCAAATCCACACTGGGCATGTCTTATGCTTTTTCTGAACATCTCTGAAACCTCTGTGCTGTCCTAAAATTCAAAACCATTGACTTTAACTGGGTGCTGGTGTTTTAGTTTCCTTTTCTGTAGCTATGATAAAATATCTGACCAAAGCACCACACAGGAGGAAGAAATTATTCCATCTCATGGTTCATTGATACAGTCCACTATGATAAGGAAGTTGAGGCAGTGGGAATGTAAAACAGCTGGTTGCTTCACACATCTATAGTCAAAAGGCAGGGAGGGCATAATGTCATACTTCTGCTGAGTTCCCTTTCTCTACTTATATATTCCAGGATCCAAAACAGGAAATGGTACGACCCACAGTAGATAGGTCTTTCCACCTCAATTAATATAATCAAGATAATGCGGCAAACAGCGGGCACACTGGACGCAGTGAGTGGCTGGAATCAGGTGCGTGGCCAGAGTTATAGCTTAGCTTAGCTCTGCAGGAGATCCAGGCACAGAAAGCTCAGCTGCGGGTGCAGACTACCGGCCGGGACCAGCTCTCTGAGCGGACTAGCAGTGAGGGGCCACCTGGCCGCCTCGGGGCACAGCTCAGAACTCTAGCAGCTGGAGTCAGGGACCTGGACTCAGAGCGAGCATAGTCCAGCACAGACAAGCTGCCAGAAGGGATCTGTCTCCTGGGGACAGGCGTGCTGTGCTTTCAGCAGGGCGCCATCTACAATAAGACCAACTAACGCCAGAGATAAAGAGATGGCAAAAGGCAAACGTAGGAACGTTATTAACAGAAATCAAGGCAATATGGCACCATCTGAACCCAACTCGCCAACCACAGCAAGTCCAGGATACCCCAGCACACCAGAAAAACAAGAGTTATATATAAAAGCACAGGTCATGATGCTCCTAGAGGAACACAAAAAAGACATAAACAAATCTCTTAAAGAAATGCAGGGGAACATCAATAGAGTAGAAGCTCTTACAATCCAAACACAAAAAACACTTAAAGAACTCCAGGAGAATATGGGCCATCAGACAGAAACCAATAAAGAGGAAGTGAGAAAATCAGTTAAAGAAATGCAGGAGAACTTGAAACAACAGGCAGAAGTCATGAAAGAGGGAGCACAAAAATATATTAAAGAATTACATGAAAACACAAACAAACAAATGATGGAACTGAGCAAAACCATCCAAGATCTGAACACAGAGGTAGAAACAACTAAGAAATCACAAAAGGAGGCAACCTTGGAGATAGAAAACCTTGGGAAGAAAACAGGGGTCGTAGGTGCAAACATAAACAACAGAATACAAGAGATAGAAATAAGAATCTCCGATGCTGAAGATAACATAGTAACCATTGACTCCACAGTCAAAGAAAACGCAAAATCCAAAAGGCTTGTAACCCAAAACATCCAGGAAATCCAGGACACAATGAGAAGACCAAACCTAAGGATTATAGGGATAGATGAGAGTGAAGATCTACAACTTAAAGGGCCAGCAAATATCTTTAACAAAATTATGGAAGAAAACTTTCCTAACTTAAAGAGAGAGATGCCCATGAATGTACAAGAAGCCTACAGAACTCCAAACAGACTGGACCAGAACAGAAACACCTCCTGTCACATAATAATCAAAACCCCAAATGTACTAAACAAAGAAAGAATATTAAAGGTAGTAAGAGAAAAGGGCCAAGTAACATATAAAGGAAGACCTATCAGAATCACACCAGACTTCTCTCCAGAAACCATGAAAGCTAGAAGATCCTGGGCAGACCTCATGCAGACCCTAAGAGAAAACAAATGTCAGCCAAGACTACTATACCCAGCAAAACTCTCAATCAACATAGATGGAGAAATCAAAATATTCCATGACAGGACCAAATTTACACAATATCTCTCCACTAACCCAGCTCTACAAAGGATAATAGGAGGAAAACTCCAACACAAGGAAGGAAATGGCACCCAAGAAAAAGCAAGACAGTAAACTTCTTCCATCAAACTCAAAGGAAGATAACTACTCAAAAACAAAAATAACATCAAAAATGTCAGGAAGTAATAATCTCTATTCCTTAATATCTCTTAACATCAATGGACTCAACTCCCCAATAAAAAGACATAGACTAACAGACTGGATAAGGAAACAGGACCCTACATTTTGCTGCTTACAGGAAACACACCTCAGAGTCAAAGACAAACACTACCTTAGAGTAAAAGGATGGAAGACAATTTTGCAAGCAAATGGTCACAGGAAGCAAGCTGGAGTAGCCATTTTAATATCAGATAAAATTGACTTTCAACCCAAAGTCATCAAAAGAGACACAGAAGGTCACTTCCTGCTAGTCAAAGGAAGAATCCACCAAGAGGAACTCACAATTCTAAACATCTACGCTCCAAATGTAAGGGCACCCTCATTTGTAAAAGAAACCTTACTAAAGCTCAAAGCACACATTGCACCTAACACAATGATTGTGGGGGACCTCAATACTCCACTATCTACAGTGGACCGACCAGGAAAACAGAAACTAAACAGAGACACGGAGAAACTCATTGAAACTTTGGAGCAATTGGATTTAACAGATATATATATATAGAACATTTCACCCTAAAGCAAAAGACTATACCTTTTTCTCAGCCCCTCATGGTACCTTCTCCAAAATCGACCATATAATTGGACACAAGACAGATCTCAACAAATATAAAAAGATTGAACTAATCCCATGCCTCTTATCAGATCACCATGGAGTAAGAGTGTTCTTCAATAGCAACAAAAACAACAGAAAATCCCCATACGCTTGGAGGCTGAACAATATTCTACTCAATGATACCTTAGTCCAGGAAGAAATAAAGAAAGAAATCAAAGAATTCTTAGAACTTAATGAAAATGAAGGCACAACATACCCAAATCTATGGGACACAATGAAAGCAGTGCTTAGAGGAAAACTCATAGCCCTGAGTGTCTCCAAAAAGAAACAGGAGAGAGCATATACTAGCAACTTAATGGCGCACTTGAAAGCTCTGGAACAAAAAGAAGCAATTTCACCCAGGAGGAGTAGAAGACAGGAAATCATCAAACTCAGGGCTGAAATCAATCAAGTTGAAACAAAAAGAACCATACAAAGAATCAACAAAACCAGGAGCTGGTTCTTTGAGAAGATCAACAAGATAGATAAACCCCTAGCCAGACTTACTAAAGGGCACAGAGACAGTATTCAAATTAACAAAATTAGAAATGAAAAGGGAGATATAACAACAGAAACTGAGGAAATTCAAAAAATCATCAGATCCTACTACAAAAACCTATACTCAACACAACTGGAGAATCTGGAGGAAATGGACAATTTCCTCGACAGTTACCAAATACCAAAATTAAACCAGGATCAAATAGATCGTCTAAACAGACCCATAACCCCCAAAGAAATAGAAGGGGTCATAGACAGTCTTCCAACCAAAAAGAGCACAGGACCAGTCGGTTTTAGTGCAGAATTCTATCAGATCTTCAAAGAAGTCCTGATACTGATACTCTTCAAATTATTCCACAAAATAGAAACAGAAGGAACACTACCCAACTCATTCTATGAAGCCACAATTACCCTGATACCAAAACCACACAAAGATCCAACTAAGAAAGAGAACTACAGGCCAATTTCTCTTATGAATATCAATGCAAAAATACTAAACAAAATACTTGCCAACCGAATCCAAGAACACATCAAAACGATCATTCACCATGATCAAGTTGGCTTCATCCCAGGATGCAGGGATGGTTCAATATATGGAAATCCATCAACGTAATCCACTACATAAACCAACTCAAAGAAAAAAACCACATGATCATCTCATTGGATGCTGAAAAAGCATTTGACAAAATTCAGCAGCCTTTCATGCTAAAGGTCCTAGAAAGAACAGGAATTCAAGGCCCATATCTAAACATAGTAAAAGCAATATACAGCAGACCAGTAGCCAACATCAAGGTAAATGGA
Source organism: Apodemus agrarius (assembly GCA_964023405.1). Classification (NCBI taxonomy): domain Eukaryota; kingdom Metazoa; phylum Chordata; class Mammalia; order Rodentia; family Muridae; genus Apodemus; species Apodemus agrarius. Next base: position 79,367,924 of record OZ030014.1, read on the forward strand.
GAAAAACTCGAAGCAATCCCTCTAAATCAGGGACTAGACAAGGCTGTCCCCTCTCGCCATATCTCTTCAATATAGTACTTGAGGTACTAGCTAGAGCAATTCGACAACAGAGGGAAGTCAAAGGGATACAAATCGGAAAGGAAGAAGTTAAACTATCACTATTTGCAGATGATATGATAGTTTACTTAAGTGACCCAAAAACCTCCACCAGAGAACTCCTGCAACTGATAAACAACTTCAGCAAAGTGGCTGGCTATAAAATCAACTCAAGTAAATCAGTAGCATTCCTATACGCGAAGGATAAGCAGGCCGAGAAAGAAATTAGGGAAATGACACCCTTCACAATAGCCACAAATGATATAAAGTATCTTGGAGTGACGCTAACCAAACATGTGAAAGATTTATACGACAAAAACTTCAGGTCTCTGAAGAGGGAAATTGAAGAAGACATCAGAAAATGGGAAAATCTTCCATGTTCGTGGGTTGGCAGGACTAATATAGTCAAAATGGCAATCTTGCCCAAAGCAATATACAGATTCAATGCAATTCCCATCACAATCCCAGAGCTAGAAAGAGCAATTCTCAAATTCGTCTGGAATAACAAAAAACCCAGGATAGCTAAAACTATCATCAACAGCAAAAGAACTTCTGGGGGAATCAATATCCCGGACCTGAAGCAATATTACAGAGCAGTGGTATTAAAAACTGCATGGTATTGGTTCAGTGACAGGGAAGCGGATCAATGGAATAGGATCGAAGACCCAGAATTGAACCCACACATCTATGGCCAATTGATCTTCGACAAAGGACCTGAAAACATCCAGTGGAAAAAAGATAGCCTTTTCAACAGATGGTGCTGGCTCAACTGGAGGTCAACATGCAGAAGAATGAGAATTGATCCACTCTTATCTCCTTGCACTAAGCTCAACTCCAAGTGGATCAAAGACCTCCACATAAAACCAGACACACTAAAACTAATAGAAAAGAAACTGGGGAAGACCCTTGAGGACATTGGCTCAGGGGAAAAATTCCTGAACAGAACACCAATTGCTTATGCTCTAAGAGCAAGAATAGACAAATGGGACCTCATAAAACTACGAAGTTTCTGTAAGGCAAAAAACACTGTCAAAAGGATAAATCGGCAACCAATAAATTGGGAAAAAATCTTCACCAACCCCACATCCGACAGAGGGCTAATCTCCAATGTATACAAAGAACTCAAGAGGTTAGACCCCAGAAAACCAAATAACCCTATCCAAAAATGGGGTACAGAGCTAAACAGAGACTTTTCACCTGAAGAAATTCGGATGGCTGAGAAACACCTTAAAAAATGTTCAACATCACTAGTCATTAGGGAAATGCAAATTAAAACAACCCTGAGATTTCACCTCACACCAGTCAGAATGGCTAAGATTAAAAACTCAGAAGACATCAGGTGTTGGCGAGGATGTGGAGAAAGAGGAACACTCCTCCACTGCTGGTGGGAATGCAAGCTGGTACAACCACTCTGGAAATCAGTATGGCGGTTCCTCAGAAAACTGGGCGTGATACTTCCGGAGGACCCAGCCATACCACTCCTGGGAATATACCCAGAAGATTCACCAGCATGCAATAAGGATACATGCTCCACTATGTTCATAGCAGTCTTATATATAATAGCCAGAAGGTGGAAAGAACCCAGATGTCCCTCAACAGAGGAATGGATACAAAAAATGTGGTATATATACACAATGGAGTACTATTCAGCCATTAGAAACAATGAATTCATGAAATTCTTAGAGAAATGGATGGAGCTGGAGAATGTCATACTAAGTGAGGTGACCCAGTCTCAAAAGAATACCCATGGTATACAGTCACTGATAAGTGGATATTAGCCTAGAAGCTTAGAACACCAAAGACACAAATCACATATCAAGTGATGTCTCACAAGAAGAAAGGAGTGGACACTGGTGCTAGAATGGACCAAAACATCATGGTGGGAGAGTACAAGAACAGTAAAGTGGGAGGGGGTGGATGCGGGAGCAGGGGGAGGGAAAAGGACATGTGGGACATTTGGGGGTGGGGAACCAGAAAAAGGGAAATGAATTGTAAATATAGAATATATACAATAAAAAAAATCAAAAAAAAAGATAATGCCCAGAGCCCTATTTCCTATATCCTGTCAAATTAATAATTAATAATACTGTGACAAGTAGCTTCTAAAAACTCAGGCTGCTATGGGGCATTGTGAGATACACCTCTGTCCCCTACTGTTACTGCCATTATGACATAGAAAGAATAAAGCCCATATCTGTTTTATAGAAGAAAAAAATGCTGGTTAAATTTGATTATCTCTGGCACATAATGGGATTCCTGAAACTTCTGCTGTTGGTGCTAGAAATTCATCAAGAAAGTGTGGCACGCCCCCTGTCACCACCCATTTCTATAGGAGTGGTAGACCTGCACCACTTCTGACACAGGGAGAATCCTACTTCCTGATACTCTTCTGGAGAACGAGCAGGAGCGGGGCATCCAGTAAGAATCACCCCGCAACCCTAGAGGCCCAGAGCCACTCTGGGACCCACTACCCATCAACTTCCAGATCACTATTCCCCTTCTGTCCCTTCTACCCCTCCCTTCTCCCCCCCACCCCGGCACTGCCCTTTTCAGTTGGATGTGGTAGACCTATGCCACTTCTGACATGCGGAGAATAATACTTCCTGATGCTCTCTGGAGATAGAGTAGGAGCAAGACATTCAGTAAGAATCACCCTCCACCTCTAGAGGCCCAGAACTGCTCTGGGATCCACTACCCAGCAACCTCCAGATCACCAGGTCATTGGAGAACTGGGACCAGTAGGGCATTTGAACTGGCAGAAGCAGGTCATTCGAGATCCTGCAGCAGCAGGGCATTTGAGATTCTGCAGCAGTAGAACATTTGAGAAATAGCGGCCTGCAGAGCATTCAACCCTTGCCAAGTCTGCCACAGGGGAGACCACATCACCTGCTACTTCCTGGAGAACCAACTATTTGCAGGGCATTGGAGAGAAAAGGAATCCCAGGAGTACAGAAACACAAGGCTGCAGGACAGAGAAGATAGAGATAGCAAGGCCAGCTAACACCAGAGAGAACAAGATGGCCAAAAGCAAATGCAAGATCATTACCAACAGAAACCAAGGCAACATGGCACCATCAGAACCCAGTTCTCCTACAACAGCAAATCCTGCAGACTCCATCACATCAGAAAAGTAAGAGCTAGATTTAAAATCACATCTCATATTGCTGATGGAGGACTTCAAGAAGGACATAAATAACTCCCTTAAAGAAATATAGGAGAACATGGGTCAACAGGTAGAAGCACAAAAATCCCTTAAAGAAATACAGGAGAATATAGATCAAAAGGTAGAAGCCCTTAAAGAAGAAACACAAAAATTCCTTAAAGATATACAGGAGAACATGGATCAACAGGTAGAAGCCCTTAAAGAGGCAATACAAAAAATCCCATAGGGAATTATGGGAAAACATGGGCCAACATACAGAAACCCTTAAAGAGGAATCACAAAAATCCCTAAAAGAAACACAGGAGAACATAGGTCAACATGTAGAAGCCCTTAAAGAGGAAACACAAAAATTCCTTAAAGAATTTCAGGAAAAAACAAACAAACAAGTGAAGGAACTGAACAAAACTATCCAGGATCTAAAAATGGAAATAGAAACAATAAAGAAATCACAAAGTGAGACATCTCTGAAGATAGAAAACCTTGGATATAATTCAGGAGTCATAGATGCAAGGATCAACAACAGAATACAAGAGATAGAATCTCAGATGCTGAAGATTCCATAGAAAACATTGACTCAACAGTCAAAGTAAATACAAAATGCAAAAAGCATCCAGGAAATCCAGGACAACATGAGAAGACCAAACCTAAGGATTATAGATATGGAAGAAAGCGAGGATTTACATCTTAAAGGCCCAGTAAATATCTTCAACAAAATTATATTTGAAAACTTCCCTAACCTAAAGAAAGGCATGCCCATAAACATACAGAACCTATGTTCTGTATCCTACAGAACTCCAAACAGATTGGACCAGAACAGAAATTCCTCCCATCACACCAAATGCACTAAACAAAGAAAGAATATTAAAAGCAGTAAGGCTGGGTGGTGGTGGTGCACACCTTTAATCTCAGCACTTGGGAGGCAGAGGCAGGTGGATTTCTGAGTTCGAGGCCATCCTGGCAGGACAGCCAGGGCTACACAGAGAAACCCTGTCTCAAAAAACCAAAAAAAAAAAAAAAAAAAAAAAAAAAGCAGTAAGGGATAAAGGTCAAGTAACATATAAAGGCAGACCTATCAGAATTACACCAGACTTCTCACCAGAGACTATGAAAGTCAAAAGATCCTAGGCAGATGTCATACAGACCCTAAGAGAACATAAATGTCAGCCCAGACTACTATACCCACCAAAACTTACAATTACCATAGACGGAGAAAACAAGACATTCCATGAGAAAAGCAAATTTACACAATATCTTTCCACAAATCTAGCTCTGCAAAGGATAATGGGTGGAAAATACCAACACAAGGCAGGAAACCACACTGTAGAAAAATCAGTAAGGTAATCCTTCAACAAACCCAATAGAAGATAGCTACACAACCAGAGTTTCACCTTTAACTAAGAAGATAACAGTAAGAAACAATCACTTTTCCTTAATATCTCTTAATATCAATGGTCTCGATTCCCCTATAAAAAGACATAGACTAACAGACTGGATATGTAAACAGGATCCAAAATTTTGTTGTATACAAGAAACCTACCTCAGTGACAAAGACACTCTATTTAAGAGTCAAAGGTTGGAAAACAATTTTCCAACAAATGATCCCAAGAAACAAGCTGGAGTGGGTATTCTTTTTTTTTTTTTGATTTTTTTTTATTGTATATATTCTATATTTACAATTCATTTCCCTTTTTCTGGTTCCCCACCCCCAAAGGTCCCACATGTCCTTTTCCCTCCCCCTGCTCCCGCATCCACCCCCTCCCACTTTACTGTTCTTGTACTCTCCCCCAATGATGTTTTGGTCCATTCTAGCTGGAGTGGGTATTCTTATATTGGATAAAATTGACTTTCAACCAAAAGTTGTCAAAAAAGTAAGAAGTAACACTTCATACTGGTCAAAGGAAAAATCTACCAAGATAAACTCTCAATTCTGAATATCTATGCTGCGAACACAAGGGCACCCACATTCATAAAAGAAACTTTAATGAAGCTCAAAACACACATTGCACCTCACACAATAATAGTGAGAGACTTCAGCACCCCACTCTCAAAAATGGACAAATCATGGAATCAGAAACTAAACAGAGAGACAGTGAAACTAACTGAAGTTATGGACCAAATGGGCCCACAGATATTTATAGAACATTCCACCCTAAAGCAAAAGAATATATCTTCTCAGCACCTCATGGCACCTTCTCCAAAATTGACCATATAATTGGTCACAAAATGGGCCTCAACAGATACAGAAATACTGTATCTGTTACAGTATTATTCCATGTACCTTATCAGATCACCAAGGCCTAAGGCTGGTCTTAAGCTCAAACAAAACCAATGGAAAACAAACATACTTGTGGACTTTGAACAATGCTCTTCTCAACAGTAGCTTGGCCAAAGAAGAAATTAAGAAAAAAATTAAAGACATTTTAGAATTTAATGAAAATGAAGACACATCATACCAAAATTTATGGGACACAGTGCTAAGAGTGCTAAGCAGTGCTAAGAGGAAAACTCATAGCTCTGAGTGCCTACAAAAAAAGAATGGATAGAGCTTACACTAACAACTTGAAGGTGCACTTGAAAACCCTAGAACAAAAAAAAAGCAAATACACTCAAGAAGAGTAGACAGCAGGAAATAATCAAGCTCAGGGCCAAAATCAACCAAACAGAAACAAAAAGAACTGTACAAAGAATCAACGAAACAAGGAGCTGGTTCTTTGAAAAAAATCAACAAGATAGATAAACCATTAGCTAGACTAACCAGAGTGCACAGAGATAGTATCTGAATTAATAAAATCAGAAATGAAAAGGGAGATATAACGACAGATACTGTGGAAATGCAAAAAATCATCATATTCTACTACGAGAGTTTATACTCAACAAAGTTTGAAAATCTGTATGAAATGGACAACTTTCTAGATACATATTAGGTGCAAATGTTAAAACAGGATCAGATAAACCATCTAAATACTCCCATAAGTCCTGAGGAAATAGAAGCAGTCATTAATAGTCTCCCATCAAAAAACAACAACAACAACAAAACAAAACAAAAAACAAAACAAAACAAATCAAAACAAAAAACCTCAGGACCAGATAGGTTTAGCGGGGAATAATATCAGATCTTCAAAGAAGAGTTAATACTGATACTCTTCAAACTATTCCAGGAAATAGAAACTCAAGGAACACTACCCAACTCATTCTATGAAGCCACAATAATGCTTATACCTAAACCAAAAAAAGACCAAACAAGGGAGGAGAACATCAGACCAATCTCCCTCATGAACATTGATGCAAAAATACTGAACAAAATTCTGGCCACTGAATCCAAGAATGCATCAAAACTGTAATTCACCACAATCAGGTAGACTTCATCCCAGGGATGCAGGGATGGTTCAATATAAGGAAATCCATCAATGTAATCCACTACATAAACATACTAAAGGAAAAAAAAAACACATGATCATTTCATTAGACGCTGAAAGGACTTTTGACAAAATCCAGCATCCCTTCATGATAAAAGTCTTGGAGAGATTTGGAATCCAAGGCCAATACTTCAACATAGTGAAAGCAATATACTGCAAACTGGTATCCAACATCAAGTTAAATGGAGAGAAACTTGAAGCAATCCCATTAAAATTGGGGACCAGACAAGGCTGCCCACTCTCTCCCTATCTATTCAATATAGTACTTGAAGTCCTAGCCAGAGCAATCAGGCAACAAAAGGAGGTATACAAATTGGAAAGGAAGAACTCAAAATATCACTATTTACAGATATGATAGTATACTTATCCCAAGACGTCTACCAGAGAACTCCAAAAGCTGACAAACAACTTCAGCAAAGTGTCTGGATATAAAATTAACTCAAGCAAATCAGTAGCCTTCCTCTACTCAAAGGATAAACATGATGAGAAAGAAATTAGGGGAAAAACACCCTTCACAATATTCCCAAATAATATTTCATACCTAAGTGTGACCCTAATGAAGCAAGGGGAATATCTGTATGATAAGAACTTAAAGCCTCTGAAGAAAGAAATCGAAGAAAGTCTCAGAAGATGGAAAGATCTCCCATGTTCATGGATTAGCAGGATCAGTATAGTAAAAATGGCCATCTTGATGAAAACAATCTAGAGATTCAATGCAATGCCCATCAAAATCCCAAATCAATTCTTTATGAATCTAGAAAGAGCAATTCTCAAATTCATCTGGAATAACAAAAAACCCAGGATAGCAAAAACTATTATCCACAACAAAAGATCTTCTGGGGGAATCACCATCCCGGACCTCAAGCTCTACTACAGAGCAATAGTGAGAAAAACTGTTTGGCATTGGTATGCAGATAGGCAGGAAGATCAATGGAATAGAATTGAAGAGCCAGAAAAGAACCCACACACAAACAGTCACTTGATATTTGACAAAGGAGCTAAAAACATCCAGTGGAAAAAAGACAGAATTTTTAACAAATGGTGCTGGATCAACAGGAGGTCTGCATGCAGAAAAATGCAAATGACCAATTCTTATCTCCTTATACAAAGTTCAAGTCCAAGTGGATCAAGGATCTACACATAAAACCAGACACATTGAAGCTTATAGAGGAGAAAGTGGGGATGAATCTTGAACACATGGGCACAGGGGAAAAATTCCTGAACAAAACACCAATGGCTTATGCTCTAAGAACAAGAATCAACAAATGGGACCTCATAAACCTGCAAAGCTTCTGTAAGGCAAAGGACATGGTCAATAGGACAAAACAACAACCAACAAATTGGGAAAAGATCTTTACTAACCCCATATCTGATAGAGGGCAAATATCCAATGTGTACAAAGAACTCAAGAAGTTTGTCTCCAGAGAGTCAAATAACCCTATTAAAAATGGGGTACAGAGCTAAACAGGGAATTCTCAACTGAGGAAACTCGAATGGCTGTGAAGCACTTAAAGAAATGTTCAGCATCCTTAGTTATCAGGGAAATGCAAATCAAAACAACACTGAGATTCCACCTCACAGCGGTCAGAATGGCTAAGATGAAAAACTCAGGAAACAGCAGATGCTGGAGAGGATGTGGGGAAAAAGGAATACTTCTCCATTGTTGGTAGGATTGCAAGCTGGTAAATCCACTCTGGAAATTAGTTTGGCAACTCCTCAGAAAATTAGACATAGTACTACCTGAGAACCCAGCTATACCACTCCTGGGCATATACCCAGAAGATGCTCCTACATGTAATAAGGACACATGCTCCACTATGTTCATAGCTGCCTTATTTATAATAGCCAGAAGATGGAAAGAACCTAGATGTCCTTTAACGGAGGAATGAATACAGAAACTGTGGTATATATACACAATGGAGTACTATTCAGCTATTAAAAACTATGGATTCATGAACTTCTTAGGCAAATGGATGGAACTAGAAAGTGTCATCCTGAACGAGGTAACCCAATCAAAAAAGAACATATATGGTATGCACTCACTAATAATTGGATGTTAGCCCAAAAGCTCAAAATAGACAAGTTACAATGCACCCAGCATAGGAAGCTCAAGAGGGAGGACTTAAGTGAGGGTGCTTTGGGTCCTCTGAGAAAGGGAAGAAAATACTCACAGGAGCAATAAGGGAGACAATGTGTGGAGCAGAGACTGAAGTAAAGGCCACCCAGAGACTGCCCTACCTGGGGATTCATCCTATAAACAGTCTACAAACCCCAACACTACTATGGATGACAAGAAGTATATACCAAAAGGAGCATGCCATGGTTGTCTCTGGAGGGACCCTGCAAGAGCCTGACAAATACAGAGGCAGATGCTAGCAGCCAACCATTGGACTGGGCTTGGGGTCCCCAATGGAGGACCTGGAGGGTGGTCCAGAAGAGCTAAAGGGGTTTACAGTACCATGGGAAGAGCAATGGTTTGGGTCACCCAGACGCCCCAGGACTCCCAGGAACTAGACCATCAACCAAGGATTCCAGCCAAAAATGTGGCAGAGAAATGCCTTGTTGGGAATCAGTGGAAGGAGTGGTCCTTGGTAAGGTAAAGGCTCAATAGATGCACCAACAAGGGGAAATTGAGGGGGGCAGGTGGGAATGGGTTGGGTTGAGGGGCATATATGTGGAGGCAGGGGGTAAGAGGAGGGGTTGGAGGTCTTTGGGGAGGGGGGAAATCGGGACAGGTTTTACCATTGGCAATGCAAGTGAATGCTATATTCAGTTAAAAAACAATTTGTTGGGATCAGAACAAATGAATGTTTTCCCTATTCTTCTGAAGTTCATCATTAAGAAGACACATGAAAAGCTTTTACGTGGTTCAAGGTTTCTTCCAGAAATCAAATGCTTTTCCAGCACTGCTCCTCATTTTTTGTTACAACCAGTCCAAGTTTATTGACAAGATGCTGCTGCCTGTTCCTGAAGAAAGACTAACAGAACAGTGAAGAACTTTGAGGTCAAGGGAAAATGAAGATGAATAATGTTCCTTAGACTTGGGAAAGGTTGAAAGCCTTTGGTCCTACAGATTTGAGGACATGGATTTACTGTCTGTCAGCATGTTCCAAGGAAGCAGAGTTTGCTTGAAGAATTAGATCCAACACTTGGAGAACTCATACTTGATGATTATTGCTTTGCCCCACATGTGGATTAAAAACAGCAACATAGTTCAGCCTGATGAGACCTCTGACCTGAAATGGAGGTACTAAAGTGCTCAAAATAAGGACAAGTGACAGGAGTCAATTTCAGATAATTTTGGACTCTACTAATTCTCTGAGAGCAATAGACAGCAGCGAGAACTGTGATCTGCTATCTCCTTTGCCTGGTCAGTCACAGTTGGCTTCAGGGAGCTAAACTTTCCTAAAATATGTACTCCCCAAATCACATATGTGTGCACATTATTTGCTTGACAAATAGAAAATGATTTTTAGTCTTGGGTGGTGCTGTGGACCAAACCTAGAGTCTCACATAGGCTGGGGCTGCTAGACTGTACTCTCTTAGTCCTCTGAGCTGCATACTTTAATGTATGAGCCTCATCCACATGCAAGTGTCTTACGAGAGAGGCTAATAGAAAAGATTAAACAATAGCAGTTCATTGACTAAAGCAATGATTCTCAACCTTCCTAACACTGTGACCCTTTAATACAGTTCCTCATGCTGTGGTGACTCCCAACCATAAAATTACTTTGTTGTCATCATAACTGTAATTTTGCTACTGTTATGGATCATAATGTAAATACCTGATATGCAGGATATTTGATATGTGACCCCCTGTGAATGGGAGATTTGAGTCCCCAGAGAAGTTGGAGATCCAGAGGTTCAGAAGTACTAGACTAAAGAAATGTCCAAATCTGCACAGTAGGAGTACAAAGGCAAAATCAAATCAAGTATTTAGTAAACATCAGAATGTGTATATGACAGTTGAACCTTCTGGAAGACAAGGGCCATCTTGAATAAATTTTATGATCATAAAACTGCCTCCAAATCATTTTAATCTTCTTAAACTTATTGAAAATTATTTTGTGGTTTTATCTTGAAGAAAGAAGAAATATATGCAGTAAACTTGGGGGTTATAGTATCCTAGAAATATAATTTACATCAAAATAGATCGTAATGTTATTTAATCTCCTATGTTTTCAGATCCTTCCTTTTCTCCTGTTTCCTCCCCTTCTCTTTTTCTTTCCACTTCTTTCTTTCTCCATCCCTTTCTTTCTCCCTCCCCTGTTACCCCATTCACTTTCTCTTTTCTGTTCTTCCCTCTGTGTACAGTAATCCTAACAATAACTGAAAGATGAATATTTCATAATGCAATGGCAGAATTGTCTGTTTCTCACTTTAACACATACACACAGACACAGAACACACACACACACACACACACACACACACACACACACATGTTGTCTTTGGGTGGATACAAACTTAAAACTTTTAGGTCTTCACGAACAAGTCTGTCATTATGAAACACTTTATTGCTGGCTTCATGTGAAGACTTAATTGTTGATATTATTATATCCTATATACACTTGTTCTTTTTTCTGGGTATATGTCTTTCCAACCATTCAACTGACTGTGTCTTTGTATTTGTATTTAAAGAGTATCTCATGTTTGTAGCTTCTATATGACTCTTATATTTTATTTATTCTGAGAATCTAAGTACCTTAGTATTTGTACAGTACCATGATACGATTAAGATGATTTTAGTGTATTATTTTTAGATTATTTTAAGTAATCATTTCTGGATTTAGTCTCCATTCCTTGACTTATTTTATATTATCTGTGTTTAGTTATTAAAAATTGTCTTAGCTATATCTGGCCAATGCATTGAAAACATTGAAAAAACTATAATTATTATAATCAAAGCATGGAAATATTATTCACAATTACATTTACTATCAGGTTCTTTTGGAAAATTGAAACCTTTTTTAAAAAAATCTATATAGTTTTAGAAAAGTGGAAAACTTATGGGGAGTCAGGAGAGAAATCAGAAATAACAAAAGAGCTGGCACAGGGATCAAAAATGATAAATGAGCAGATACATTTGGCCTGAAGATGAGAAAGCTCGAAGATAACATTTGTCTTTAAATCAATGGAGAATTTCATATGGCGACCAGATGTTTTCATCTTTACCCAGAAGAAAAGAAAATACCATTAACTGTAACAAAGTGAACTTAATTTCTGGGGTGCAGGAGAACTATATGAACTCCTCAAATGTCCTATGGAGGTAAAGTTCCTGAAAAATATTAATATTCACTATTCACTGTGGTGCCTTTAAGAATAATAATTCTTGGTTTCTGAGGTCTGTAATTTCTTATTTTTCTTAAAGGATGCCTGCAATCATTTAGCCTTTGGTGATTTTTATCAGGTATTCATTACCAACATGGAGAGGAACAGATGAAATGAGGTTGGTTAAATCCTTAAGTTGCACAACCAACTGCCAACACTATTTTCCCCTTGATATGACTAAAACAAAAAGTACAAAATAAAACTACATGTTTATTCAGGCATAGGGTTTCATAAGGATTTGGTAATCAACAACAACATGTCCTATCAAATTAGTACATTATGTTTAATGTAGCCATGTCCCAGCTTGGAAGATGGCTTTGTCAGTAACGTGCTTTCTGCTCAAGCATGAAGAAAAGCCAAGCATGATACTATGTGCCTGTCATCCCATGGATGGGGAAGTGGCAGTAAGAAGTTTCTTGGGGCTCACTGGCTGGTCAGAATAACTTAAAAATGGTGAATCCCAGGTCCCAGTAAGAGACCTTGTCTAAAAAATAAGATGGATAACTACTAAGAAATAATACTGGAGGCTGTCCTACAACTTTTACATGCATGTGCACAGACAGACACACATACCATAAGTACAAACATACATGTCCATCCAAACATATATGCATATGAATTATAGTAATATTAATAGTAATATTACTATTACTATTAATATTAATATAATTAAATTATTAATATTGTTAATACATGAACATAGTTGGCTTTAATTTTCTATACATACTAGTTATATTAATCTGAATATAATTAATAGTTATTAATATATTAACATAGTTGACTTTGCCCTTCTGAGTGTACCCATAGTGTTCGTGTGAACATTTTTTTCCAGCCAATGAATCTTTCCATATTCTGTGATTGATGATATTACCTTCTTAGAAGACTTCTTCCATCTGGATGCCCATTATTAACTAAACAAGGCAACTTGCAGAAAGATGTGCATGTAAATGATACATCTAAGTATTTAGTTTTAGAAGTCATTATATGACAGCCTGTGGATATTACAGTGTCCTCTAAAAGGAGCTGCCATCACTTACCTCCTCCTACTCCTCATGTTAAATGGTGGAATGTAATTCCTGTCATTTTTAATCAAGGTTGGTTTTAGTGATGTGTTGACCAATTTGGCAGTGACCTTCCCAACATACATTACATGATGTTGACTCATAAGAAAACTTAACCTGAGTCTCTGGCAATGCTCACTCTGGCGGTTTTCTGGTAGACACATTTACAACACTACAAAAAGCTCAAAGAATATAAAAAAGTCACATTTGGTGACAACTGAGGACCTTTGGAGTGGTCCACTTTGAACACTCTGTCACTAACTGAATCTCAAACTGCTGTAAGACCACTCTACTTTGAACCTCCATCTTTGAACAATCCAGCCATGTGTGCATTTACTAAGAATCCTGCTTTGTTGGTGCAGAGTCCCCTCATGCTTGGTACATGCTAATATTTTTAATGATATATAATAAAATTCCTCATGTATATCTGATCAGTCTAGCCTTCCTTCAACAACAATCCTTTTCAGTCATTCTAGCAAGGCTCCATCTGCACCAGCTTCTGTTCTCATGGACATGGTAGAATCCCTGACAGAAGTAACTTAAAGGAATAAGAATTTATTTCAGCTCATGGTTTAGGAGAATACAGTTCATTATGACAAGAAATGTACAGCATCAGTAACCATCTTCCATGCAGTGGGAGCTGGTGTCAATGGCTTTCTCCCATCTCTATGAGTCCAAGAAACAGAAAGCTCAAGAGGAAATGTTATTTGCCTAGATCCCTCACATTCCAGTCCAAAAATTTCCACAGCCCACCAATTGGTGCCTCCGAGGACCAAAGGTTTAAACACATAAATTTGTAGGGACTCCTTCACATTTAAACCACAACATACAGCTTTCAACCAACCATAACATACATATACTGCTTTCAACCAAAACATAACATACTGCTTTCCATGAAGCAGTCTTTTTGTTGTTCCCCATTCAATATGTCCATCAGCTACAAATATTCATATATATATATATGTATATATATATATACATATATATACACATATACATACATACATACATACTTTTTGTACTACTTTAACTGTAGATTCAAAGCTGAACTCTGTTTATCTCTGATGTTGGTTATCACTGGACTATCGTGGACCTGTAGGTTCCCTAATAAAGACACGGAGACTTATTATTTATTGTAGCTTAGGCCTTAGATGGATACCTTCCATGTAGCTTACCTAACTTAAATTAACCCAACTATTCTAGTCTCTGTCTACCTCGTGATCCATTCATTCCATCTCATTCCATCCTGGCACCTGTTCCTTCCACCTCGGTGTCATGCTGGTGAATCTCCCCACTTCAGGATTCTTCCTCAAAGACCCCCTCTCTGCTGGAAGTCCTGCCTTTCCTCTCCTGCCTCAGCTATTACTTATCAGATCTTTATTCAACCAAACAGAAGTTGATGGCCCTATATGTTTACAAAATACTGAGCCAGGTGGCAATTTATAAGAATAACAGTACTTTTTTTTCTATTTTGCAATATTATTTTTTAATTTTTTATCAGATATTTTCTTTATTTGCATTTTAAATGTTAACCCCTTTCCCGTTTTCCCCTCCAAAGCACCCTATCCCATTCCCCTCTCCCCCTACTCACCAACTCACCCACTCCTGCTTCCTTGTGCTGGTGTTCCTCTATACAGGGTCATCGAACTGTCTCAGGACCAAGGGCCTCTCCAACAAGGCAATTCTCTGCTACATATGTAGCTGGAGCCATGGGTTCCTCCATGTATACTCTTTGGTTGGTAATTTAGTCCTGCAACCCCCCCCAAAAAAAAACAGTACAAAAGTCTGGACAGTACTCAACTCTCTGCAGGTACAGAAATAACCACTTGAATAATACAAAGACAACCTTTATACAGTGCATAAAAAGACTGCCCCAATAGTTGTTTTTTGTTGTCATTGTTGTCATTGTTGTTTTGCTTTGAACAGCAGCATCCAGCCCTGCTAATCTCTGATGACTGCATCCCTGTATAATTGCAATGAAAAACTGTGTGAGCTTCCCAGAGGAGACATTGAACCTTTAAAACTGTGGCAAACAATTCCGAACTGTTATTTAGAAACACTAAATTCTGTAGTGGTTTATTTTGCAATAGAAACATGGAATATTTGCAAACTTTCTGAAAAGTTGTATTTTTTTAAATTAAAAATGTACCTTGGTAGATGCACACAAACATGTACCTCCTTATCATCCACACCAAAAAAGCGTATGTATATGCTTTCCTAGTTAGAAAGCAGATGTGGGGCTACAGAGATGATTCAGCATTTAATCGTGCTCACTGCTCCCGCTGAGGACCTGAATTTGGTTCTCAGCACCCCAATTAGTCAGTGAGTGAATACTCAACACTCCTGCTCCAAGGGATTTGTAACCTTTGCTTTCTATGGGCACCTGTGTATACATATGCATACCCACACACAGACACTCACAGATACACATAATCAAAATGAAAATAAATCTTTTAAAAACAAAGTAACTAATGGATAATATTGGATGGCACTTAAAGCTGTCTTAGCACGAATAGAATCACTATCATTTATCTTTATTGTATAGCTCAAAAAATTGAAGAAAAAGTACTATCAATGACTGATGCTCTTGTTTTTTGAGATGAAGTCTAACCATGTAGCACAGGCTGGACTTGAACCAACGGTCTTCCTGAATCAGCTTCATGAGTGCTGAGACTGCCCTTCTATGCCACAATCCCCAACAGATACCTTCTTGCATCTTCTCTTCTATTGTTAGCCTCATGACGTGCTCATAGTGTTCTTTAATGTGGCACTTAGGAGTGAGTGATGCTGGTGTCTTTACTTCCTTAACTGAAGACAACACAGAGAACTGAAGTCCTTGGATAATTGATTCAGTTTTTCCTGGTTGAGATTTAAATCAATGTGTCCTCATTCTCAAGGTTAGGCTTTTTTCCAGGAATCTCAGCCCAGACCGAGTTTAATAAACCAACACCAAATCTGGAAACATCACCCTTGGTTTCTGAGTTCTGAGGCCGTAACTGCTTTGAGGAATGTCTTGCTTTTGGGAAACACACATTGGGAGAGATTGATGTTTTCACAACGAATCACAGAACAAAGAATTCAGATCAAATTTCACTCCGGACAGCCTAGCTTTGGTGTTTTTCAAGATTAAAATTTGATTTTTATTCTAATGAAAACAGAATGTGATTTTATAAAAGGGAATATGAGACCAAGAGAGGAAAGAGTCTGGCCCAAATTCTCAGGATAGACTGGCAGTAGAGAAGCTTCTAGAACCCCCATCTTCTGTTTCCTATTGCAGATGCCGCCCACCTCTCAATAGGTCTGAGACAAAGTATTACAACTTGGCAAATACAAGTGGGTTTTCCAAGGAACCTCAGCTAACATTCTCACATGCATAAACTCAACACTGTTTCCTAACTGAAGAGATGAAGGGATATTGCTAGATACGGTGTCTGTCCTAGCTTTGTCTCTGCTCTCTGGACAGACTCAGCAACATTGCTTGACAACTAACTTGTCATATTTATTTTTTGTAGTAGACTGTCCTTTCAGGAAGATGATCTACCATTCTGCCCTCCACTAGGATGTTTTCATCAATAGGAATGTTTTCTGCTTAGCAGGACTCAATGTGACATCCACAAGTGTTTATTGGGTATTTGTGATGTGACTAATGTGGCTGAGAAAACGAATTTTAAATTCTATTTTGTTGTAGTTAATTTGAGTAGCCTATGTAATTAGTGGCTGCCATATAGAACAGCCCAGTCTGGGTCACAAGATAAACTTCTCTAATTTTGTAAACTGGGGGGGGGGAGGGGAGGGGGAGGTGAGAAGCCAAAGGGTTTCTTTTCTTTTCTTGTTGCTTTGAGTCAGGATGCTGATTAAGCATAGACCATTGGCTTTGAACATATCCAAGGATTGCCTTTTTAAAAAATTGTTTTTTTTAAAGTAAGGATTAATTAAATAAACTAGATGAAAATGAAACAACGTAATCTAGACTGGTTTGTTGTTCCCACTCTAAATCTAGAGAGTGAGAGAAATAGATGAGAGTAGAGACATTGGGTCAATACCAAAATCAGTTAAAGTTAAGGTAAACAGCACCCCCACCCCCACAGCTACAGAAACTCCCAGTGTTTAAGACATCGGAAAGCTTGGGGAACCCTTGGTTCTTAAATGTCAGAACCTCTAACCAGGATTAGCAGATCAGGTCTAGCACCTACTTGGCATGTCTTAGATTCTAGGTTCAATTCCCAATCCCCAAACAAACAACAAAGAAATCAAAAGTCAGGGGTGTCTCAGAAGTGGCTACTGTCCTCTCCTTCTCTTCAAGAATACTTGCTCGTCCGTCTTCCTACTCTCCAGATGGTAATTCTATCAGCTTGGAGGATTTCTAGAAATATGACCAAGTTTGCTTCTGGAACAAGCAGAGACACGCTGTGGATCTCTAATTGTCAAATTCCACCAGAACCGAAATGATCTAATCAGTTTTTCTCTGGGTAGACAATTGTGTTTATTCTCCTCCCTTCTTCCTCGAGTTGTAGCTTTTTCTAAGCCTGCCCCAAGCCCCCTCACAAGATCTCTGCTTCTTAATAACATCTGAATCCTGATTTTAGTCTCATAACCACGTGATTCTGTCTGATGTTCTTGTCAGCATCTGAATCTCCCAGGAATTGGTAGATTTTTCTTCATGACTGGGTTCTTCACCTCCAAATCAATTTTATATGTTTCTTCTTGCTTAACTCTTATGAGCATAATTCTTCATTATCGTGGGAAGCTCTCTATGCCTTCACAGTGATAGTTGCTTGCTTCTGTTTTAAAACTTAACTAGTTGTTCTCAGGAGGAAGAACAGTGTGAATTATCTACTCTGTCTATCTTAGTCAGTGTTCTCTTTCTGCTAAGAGACTTCACAGCCAAGGCAACATATCGAAGAGAGCATTTAACTGGAGGCTCCTTTACAGTTTTCAAGGGCTAGGCCCCTATCACCATGGGAGCAGTCCTGCAGGGGCAGGATTGATGTCATCTCATCTGGTCCAATTGGAGCAACGCAAACCTAGTCATCTGTTGCATATGCTACAATGATTTTCCTAAAGCTTCTTTATGACCTGGGATCATGAGATACTTGTATTTTCTCTGGAAAAGGAATTGAATATTGTTATTATATTACACAGAAGCAGTTTCCTATGGAAAATATATTTGTTAGTTCATTAAAGGTTAATGATTGAAAACATTGATGTGGTCATCTCAGTTTGGGACCAAACTGCATGGATCTTTGTAAAAACTAGTTTTGGGTATCAAGAAGTTTAAGGCCTTCAGCAAAGTGGCTGATTATAAAATCAACTCAAGCAAATAAGTAGCCTTCTTATATGCAAAGGACAAACAAGCTGAGAAAGAAATTAGGGAAATAACAACCTTCACAATAGCCACAAACAATATAAAGTATCTTGGCGTGACTTTAACCAAACAAGTGAAAGATCTGTATGACAGGAACTTCAAGTCTTTGAAGAAAGAAATTGAAGAAGACCTCAGGAGATGGAAAAATATTCCATGTTCTTGGATTGGCAGGATCAATATAGTAAAAATGACCATCTTGCCAAAAGCAATCTACAAATTCAATGCAATCCCCATCAAAATCCCAACTCAATTCTTCATAGATCTAGAAAGAGCAATTCTCAAATTCATCTGGAGTAACAAAAACCCCAGGATAGCTAAAACTATTCTCAAAAATAAAAGGACTTCTGGGGGAACCAATATCCCTGACTTCAAGCAGTACTACAGAGCAATTGTGCTAAAAACTGCACGGTATTGGTACAGTGACAGGCAAGTAGATCAATGGAATAGAATTGAAGACCCAAAAATGAACCCACAGACTTATGGTCACTTGATCTTTGATAAAGGAGCTACAACCATCCAGTGGAAAAAAGATAGCCTTTTCAACAAATGGTGCTGGTTCAACTGGAGGTCAACATGCAGAAGAATGCAAATTGACCCACTCTTATCTCCTTGTACCAAGATCAGCTCCAAGTGGATCAAGGATCTCCACATAAAACCAGACACACTGAAACTAATAGAAAAGAAACTGGGGAAGACCCTGGAGGATATGACAAATGGGACCTCATAAAATTACAAAGTTTCTATAAGGCAAAGGACACTATCAGAAGGACAAAAAAGCAACCAACAAATTGGGAAAAGATCTTCACCGACCCCACATCTGACAGAGGGCTAATATCCAATATATACAAAGAACTCAAGAAGTTAGACCCCAAAGAACCAAATAACCCTATCAAAAATGGGGTACAGAGCTAAACAAAGAATTTTCACCAGAAGAAATTCGGATGGATGAGAAGCAACTTAAGAGATGTTCAACATCATTAGTCATCAGGGAAATGCAAATCAAAACAACCCTGAGATTCCACCTCACACCAGTCAGAATGGCTAAGATTAAAAACTCAAGGGACAACAGGTTCTGCTGAGGATGTGGAGAAAGAGGAACACTCCTCCACTTTTTGTGGGATTGCAAGATGGTACAACCACTCTGGAAATCAGTCTGGTGGGTCCTCAGAAAACTGGACATGACTCTTCCAGAGGACCCTGTCATACCACTCCTGGGCATATACCCAGAGGATTCCCCTGCATACAATAAAGACACATGCTCCACTATGTTCATAGCAGCCTTATTTCTAATAGCCAGAAGTTGGAAGGAGCCCAAATGTCCCTCAAAGAAGGAATGGATACAGAAAATGTGGTATATTTATACATTGAAATACTACTCAGCAATTAAAAATAACGAATTCATGCAATTTGTAGGCAAATGGCTGGATCTGGAAAATATCATCCTAAGTGAGTTAACCCAATCACAAAAGAATACACATGAAATGCAATCACTGATAAGTGGATATTAATGAGCCCAAAAGCTCTGAATACTCAAGGCACAATTAGCAAATCAAAAGATTCTCAAGAAGAAGGAAGGAAAGGACCCTGGTCCTGAAAAGACTGGATCCAGTTTTGTAAGAGAGTATCAGAACAGAGAAATGGGAGTGGGGTGGGATGGTTGGGTAATGGGCTGAGGGAAGAGGTCTTATGGGATGTATGGTGAGGGGGTGAATTGGGAAAGGGGAAAGCCTTTGGAATGTAAACAAAAAATATAGAAAATAAAAAAATATATATCAAAAAAAAGAAGTTTAAGGCGTTTCTGACACAGTGACTTCACTTTCCTGTGCAGTCATGTATGGCATAAAGTACCAGACAAGCATTGCAATGTGCTTGAGTTTTTATTTCTCCTGGGTTGGGCTTTCTATTCTCTACTGACAGTTCCAATATCCCATACTCTGCTCCTCAGTATCAGAGGTGGAGCCTAGATGGTTGTACTGGCTGGTTTTGTGTGTCAACTTGACACAGGCTGGAGTTATCACAGAGAAAGTAGTTTCAGTTGGGGAAGTGCCTCCATGAGATCCAGCTGTGGGGCATTTTCTTAGTTAGTGATCAAGGAGGGGAGGGTATTGTTGGTGGTACAAACCCTGGGCAGTCTTATGTTCTATAAGAAAGCAAGCTAAGCAAGTGAGGGGAAGCAAGCCAGTAGTAAGTAACATCCCTCCGTGGCTCTGCATCAGCTCCTGCTTCCTGACCTGCTTGAGTTCCAGTCCTGACTTCCTTTGGTGATGAACAACAGTGTAGAACTGTAAGCTGAATTTCATGATGTTTGTGCAGGATTAGAAACCCTGACTAAGACAATGGTGCTTCTAGTTTTGTTTTATAAGAGACTTCTACATTGTTATCTTTACAATTATAACATGATAAAATATTTAACCAATATTTTTATTAACCTTTTTATAAAATGAAAAGAAATTCATATGGTTGATGAAAGATGGTTGGTGGAGCTGGATGGTTGTGGGGCTGTGTGTTGTTTTGGGTTTATTCTTTGTTTTTCTTTTTCTCCTTTTAATTAAGTTCAGAAAATGGGTCCTTGTGTTTTCCCTGGGGGAGGGTCTTCTGAACAGAAGAGTCACAATATTTGTATGTATGTTCTGGCTTATGAACTGTTCTTCGCCCTCCACCCTTTTCTCTTGGGTTGTTGTGCAAGTAGCACCTTACATTGGGGATTTCTAGTTAAATTTGTTTTGTTTAAATGATTCATATTTAGGGGAACAAAAGAAAAAGATCCTTAAAGTTTTGTTTCAACTCCTCTTTCAAATAAAAAACAACAAATGAAACAGTAGATGTAAAAAAAAGAAAAGGTTGAATGACTACATCTTAAATATATCGTAACTCTTTGCCTCAAAATATATTTTTATCAACTCAGTTTATTTTTATTGAGACGTATTTGTCTTCTTTGTGCAATACATTTTGGCAATTTAATACATGTATGAAATAAATAATAACCAGATCAAGATCAGAATTTGCATTTCTACAAACAGGAATCATTTTTAAGTGTTGTGAATTTTGTAGATTTCTAGACATTTTGAAATATTTCAGAGGTGATTTTAGCCAATAATTGCTATTTAGTCTTATAGAAGAGTAGGAAGCAGTGATTCTATTCCATTTTCTACTAAACTCCCCATATATCCCTACATTAGATTGGGTGCTTTCATAATGTATTATTCTACCTGACTCTCCCAAGTTTAGTTTCTTATTTTTCCTTCCTTAAGTAGGATATATCTTTACATTCCTGCTCCTATAGACCAGCTCTATGGGCTAATTGATGCTGTCCTTATTTGAAGTGTATTCAATTCTGTCAAATGCCTTTCAGCATGTCACACCGGACCCTCAGTCATAGCCCTGAAATAAATCCTTGCCTGATCTTAATATTAAAAACGGTCCTAAGAAAATAAACAAAAATATAGGACATTCTCATGCAATTTTTTTCTGCCCAGTGCCTCCCATGATAACAGCTGAAAATAAGATCCAATATTGAAGCTCCTATGAGAAGGATTGAAATACTCTTTATTTGTTTCCATATCTCGTGTTACAATCATGGTTTTAATAACTTTCTCTCTGACTCACCAGGAAGAGCTTTGACATATTTTTTCAGTCCAAGTTTCTGAAAGTGTACTTTATTTCCTCTTCTCTGGACTTTAATTTTCTTCCTGCCTTTGTCAGTAAGGAAAGCTTGTCAGTAATTTTATTAGCTCCACAGACAAAAGGTAGGAAAAAAATCTTATTTCTGATACAGCGTGTGGAAGATGTGATATGTCCAGTAAATAATTCAGTGGGGTTTTTAAAGATGTAATATATTTTCTGTGACTCCCTGAGTACCAAACTCCTCTTCTTTGAAGCAGCTTAATGAATGCTACAGTGATTTAACTGAGGTCTTTTTTCCTGATTAAGGTCACATGTCATTGTTTTTTCTTATATAACATACCACTGTAAAACTGGAAGACTTGCTTCCATAACAGCAGGAAGCTCTGTCCACTTTCTTGTTGTATTCTACATGTTTAGAATTGGTTGGCACAATAATAACCTCATTAAATATATGTTAAATAAGCAAATGGATAACACTATAGAACTTTAGACTATTAGAGAGTAGACATATTGAGAAGCCACACTCCCCTAACTGAGTAAGCAGGGACATTGTGATGAATGACCTCCAGGTCATAGTCAAAGATAGAGATGAGAAAGATACCTAAAGCACATCTGACCTGTGGTTGCTACTCTTTAACTCCTCCTACAAATCCCAATACAGTTCTGATGAGTTTGAAACTGAGATATGTTGGGGTCCAGGAATCACCTCACAAACCACTTGAACATGGATCTTTGCTAGACAGGGATAGTTTATTGAGCAAACACCCCCAGGACTGGTCAACCAGGGCCTTGATCCAGATTTTGGAACTGAACCATGACAATAAGTTATGATCCTATAAGGCATTTAAGCCCCAAATCCACGAACATCTATGCCAAGTTGTTCTACCAATCAAGATTTAGGGTTAGGGGAATTTCCTTAGAAACATGCCTTTGTTGTACATTTATCCTGCTTCCATTGATTTGTGTACTCAACTGGGCCAAAAGACTGGCCTTTTCTAACATTCATGTCTTAACTTTTCTACCAGGATGGGACTTGTCTAACATTCATGTCTTAACTTGTCTACCAGGATGTTAGTTACTCACATACATATCTCTTTCTGCCAAATAGGATGTTAGTTCCAAGGGAAGTCTTGGGAACTTAAACTTTACTGACCACTACTCAAAATGAAATTCTTATTCCAAATAGTTTCTTTTATTGGTCCAGGTGTCTCTCTTATGTTTGGATCCATCCCATGGGTACTTTATATCATAAAAGCTTATAAATAGGTACAGAAATCACTATTGGGTGGTTGGTTCAGGTCCAAGCTTATTGTGAGTAACTATACAAATCAGTTCTACTGACTTTTGTAGTGATTTTCCAAAGGCATAGAACATAATAAAATATGTAATCAATCTTGTCATTAGAAAGTTTCCTAGTAACAGCATATGAGAAATATATGATAAACATATGAGAAATGTTCTTTATAATGACAGGGTAGACATGAAACTGTTACTCAGCCTTAACATTCATTTTACTTAGGTTTTAACATTTTATCTAAGCCTTAATATTTTACCTAGGTCCTAACAAGATATAGGTAATCCACACCAAGGTATCTGAAACCCACAGGCAAGCTTCCTCCAGTATTTTTTAGGGTCTGCAGAGAACCTCTGTGATGGTTTGTATGTGCTTGACCCAGGGAGTGGCACTATTAGGAGGTTTGGTCTTGTTGGAGGAAGTGTGTCACTGTGGCTGTAAGCTTTATGACTCTCACCAAAGCTTAGAAGTCAGTATTCTGCTAGCAGCCTTCAGATGAAGATATAGGACTCTTAGCTTCTCCTGCCCCATGCTTGCCTAGATGCTGCCATGCTCTTACCTTGATGATAATGGACTGAACCTCTGAACCTGTAAGTCAGCCCCAATTAAACATTGTCCTTTATAAGACTTGCATTGGTCATGGTGTCTGCTCAGAGCAGTAAAACCCTAAACAAGACAATCCCTTTAGCCCTCATCATTCATCCTTATCATATTTATCACTCAGCTGCTTTATTTGGAAAGATAGAAAGGTCTAGCCACTGGCCACTCTGTTTGCCCTGGAACAACCTGAGGAACTGTCATGTCTGAGTGTCTAGAACTTGAACTCGGTTGAACTCAAACTAGTCCCACCTCTTGTTAAGTATTGCTTTTTCTTCCTTTCTAATGTAGATGTCTAAGGAATTACCTGTTCCCCACCCAAACTCTTATTCAGTGCTTATTTCTGAAGAACCCAAACTTTGACAATTCACTCTCTTTTCCTAAACACAGTAACAATATTGGAGTTCCTTTACCATGGTCTATTGTCTCTTCAGAATCTTAGGTCACCAGTATAATCAGTGTTTTTCCACAGATACCAGGGGTTTCACTGCCTTGTGTATTTCACATTGCAGTTCAGACTTATCTCCATTATCCACTAATTTGAAAACCTAATCTTTCAGTTGTGTGGCTTTTCTTGGGGGGTCTATCTCTAACCTAGATAGAAAGAACAGTGATTGATTAATCCTGGTAGTCAACTTGACACAGCTGGGAAGAGGGTGTGCCCATCAGTTTTGCCTGTGGGGTTTTGCTTAGGCATTTTCTTGACTGATGAATGTTGTGGGTGGAACTCATAAAACTGTGGGTGGTAACATCCCTGGGTAGCTGTATAAGAAAGAACTGAGCCAGCCAGGGGAAACAAACCAGTAAGCAGTTTTCTTCCCTGGTTTCTGCCTCCAGATTCCTGCTTTGAGCTCCTGCCCTACCTGTCTTCCCTCAATAATGAACTCAACCTGTAGGAAAAACAAAAATCTTTTCTACTTGATTATCATTTTTATCATTGCCACAGAATAGCAAACTAATACCATTAAACTAGCTACAGTATGATATGCCTGTCATCCCAGAACTTTGGAGGTTGACCCAAGAAAATCAGGAAGTTCAAGGTCATCCGTGGCTCCATAGTCAGTTTGGGGCCAGTCTTGGCTTGGAAAGATTCTGTCTTTAACCGTTCCTGTTTTGGGGTATAGATTAGAACATAATTATGCAGGAGTAATCACAAAAAAGAGATGTTGCATAGAGAATGAAATCTCAGTTTAATGAAAAAGTAAACATTATTTATAATAGACTAATAAAATGCTTTTGTGTATACTTAAGTATATACTTTAAATGTTTACATTCTCAATTATAATTTTTATTTAGGTTGGTAAATGCAGTTTTATTTAAAGGATATAGCTGAAAATGTACAAACAAAAATAAATCATGAAAAATAATTTGATTACTTTAGTTTGTTTTTCTGGCTATTAATATTAAGCGATAGCCCTTTTTATATAACATCATTCCTCCTTTTAAAAAAAGTCATTGTTCTGATCAGTCATACATCTGTGTAAATTCCTTTGTTTTAATCAGATATGCCTGTATACATTTATAGTCTAAAACTATAATCACTTACAATAGCAGATGAATAGTATCTCACTAATGGTATGTGATCTAGATTTCAATAAAGCACATGGCATGAAGATTTCATGGTATATAACAAACAAAACAAAGATAAGCAACATCATGATAGATCAAAAACTTTGTGGCTGGCTTGGTGTTTCTTCCTTGGTAGCCTGTAGACTACTTTCCTGTACCAAAGCTACTAGTGCATGGGGATACAGGCTGTATGTAGGCACTAGTTATACTTCCTCATGTTTAGTGAGTTGTGTAGGTGTTGTCTTCCGTAATAGGGTCTTGATGTCAGTCTTGACAATAGCTTGGGTTGTTCAGGGAAGGGCTGTTCCCTTGGGGCCCCTTTGGCCAACAATTTAATAGGATGTAGATGCTACTGGAAGCTTTGTTTGGTATCAAGAATTTTGTTCAATTGGGTTTCTGCCTCCCTCATTATTTGGCAATTTCATTTAGAACACCTTTATATATGTGTATATTTTAGGAAGTTCTTCCTGTATTAGGTTTCCATATCACCCCTCAAATGGCCCTTAATTTGTCTCTCCCTTTATTTTTCCCTTGTCCCTCTCTTCCCTCCCCCCCAGTTAATTTACCTGTTACAGTCCCTGCCCCCCACCCATCCATCCAAAACTATCCATTCTACTTTCCTACTCTAGGGAGATCTATCTGTCTCCTCCTAGTCCCTTTATATCTAACCTCTGTGGTTCTATGGAGTGTAGCTTCATTGACACAACAGCTGATATACACATATAAGCAAATACATACAAGATTTGTCTTTCTGGATCTGGTTATCTCACTCAGAATGATTTTTTACAGTTCTATTCATGATTTATTTGCTTTCTTTTATTTTCTCCACCCCCTCCTCATTTTTGCTGAGTAATACTCCATTGTTTAAATAGGCCATATTTTCTATGTCTATTCATCTGTTGAGGAAAATCTAGGTTGTTCCCATTTTTATCTATTATGAATAGAGCAGCAATGAACACAGTTCAGCAAGTGTCTTTGTCGTAGCATCAAGTGTTATTTATGTATATGCCCAAGAACGGTATAGCTGGATTTTTAGGTGACTTGATTCCTGTCTTCCTGAGGAACTGCCACACTAATTTCCATAGTGGCTCTACTAACTTGCACGTTCACTAACAATGGATGAGAGCTCCCCCTTTTTCACATCCTCAACTGCATGAACTGTCTCTTGATCTTACTGATCTTAGGCATTCTGACAAATACAAGAGGAAATATCAAAGTACTTTTGATATGCATTTCCTGATGATGAAGGATGAAGTATTTTCTGTCATGTGAATTTCTGCTTTTGGGAGTTCTCTGTTTAGATCTGTACCACACTTTTAAATTGGACTATTTATTTTCTTGATAACCAGGTTTCTTTATTTATATATTTTGAATATTAGTCCTCTATCAGATGTGTAGTTGGTAAAAAATCTTTTTCTATTCTGTAGGCTGCCAGTTTGTCTGAATGATGGTGGCCTTTGCCATGCAGAAGCTTTTCAACGTCATGAGGTCCCATTTATTAACTGTTGATCTTAGTGCCTGTGCTACTGCTCAGAAAGTCTTTTCCAGTCTTTTCAATGAGTTCAAGGCTATTTCCCACCTTCTCCCTATCATATTCTATATATATGATTTTATGTTGAGGTTTGTGTATCTATTTTGAATGACTTTTATGCAGGGTTATAAGTTTGAATCTATTTAGATTCTTCTATGTTCAGTCATCCAGTTTGACCAACACAATTTTTTGAAGGTGCTGTCTTAATTTTTTCAGTGTGTATTTCTGGCTTCTTTATTTTAAAAAAAAATCAGATAACTGTAGGTGTGTGAATTTATGTCTGGGTCTTTGATTTGATTTCATTGATCACTATGTCTGTTTTAGTGCCAATACCATGCTATATTATTGTTATTGTTGTTATTGTTGTTGTTGTTGTTGCTGTTATTATTATGGCTCTGTTGTACAATTTGAGAACTATATGAAGCTTAAAATTGTCATTCAAGATCTGCGAAAGTTTATGTTGGAATTTTGATGGGGATTGCATTAAATCTATAGATTCCTTTTAGTAGGATACCCATTTTTATTAATCCTATTGATTAAGGAGAATGGGAGATCCTTCTATTTTCTGATATCTTCTTCAATTTCTTTATTTAGTGTCTTAAAGTTTTTATTATGCAAGTCTTTCACTTGGAGTTTTTAATCATGCAAGTCTTTCACTTGCTTGGTTAGAGTTATCCCATGATATTTTATATTGTTTGATATATATTATATAATTATTATATCATGAAGGGTGTTGTTCCACTTGTTTCTCAGTTTATTTGTATATAGGAATGCTTCTGATGTTTTTGCATTAACTTTGTATCCAGCAACATTGCTAAATGTGTTTATCTGTAGGAGTTTCCCAGTGGAATTTTTTAGCATCCCTTATGTATATCATCATATCATTTGCAAATAAAGATACTTTGACTTCTTTTCCTATGTGTATTACTTCAGTTGTCTTAATTGATATGGAGATAGTGGACAACCTTGTCTTTTTTTCTGATCTTCATAGAGTTGCTTTGAGTTTTTCTTTAAGTTGATGAGCCTGCTATAAAAAAATGCCTTTATTATGGTGATATATGTTCCTTGTATCCTCAGTGTCTTCAAGACTTTTATCATTTAGGTTTTGTCAAAGTTCTGTTCGGTATCTAATAAGTTGATCACATGGGTTTTTTTTTTTTGTCTTTCAATTTTTTCATATGGTGAATTCCATTTCCTGATTAATGTATGTTGAACCATCCCTGTTCTCTGAAATGAAGCCTACTTGATCATGGTGGGTGATCATTTTAATGTGACTTTGGATTCAGTTTCCAAGTATTTTATTGAGAAGTTTTGCATACATATCCATAAGGGTAATTAGTCTTTAATTCTGTTTCTTTATTGGTCTTTTATGTGGTTTGGGTATTAGGGTAACACCTCATAGAAATGGCCCCATAAAATGAACTGGGCAATGTTCGTTTTATTTCTATTTTATGGAATAATTTGAGAAGTATGTTTTTGAAAGTCCAGTAGAATTTTGCACTAAAATCATCCTGTGCTTGCTTCCTTTTCTTTTCTTTTCTTTTCTTTTCTTTTCTTTTCTTTTCTTTTCTTTTCTTTTTTCTTTTCTTTTCTTTCTTCTCTCTTCTTTTCTTTCTTTCTTTTTTCTTCTTTCTTTCCTTCTTTTTTTGTATAAGCTTTTAATTATTGCTTCTATTCACAAGGGGCTATTGCTTTTCTGATCTTAGTTTAATTTTCAATTGGCTTACAATTGGCAGGAGTTAGTCCCTTTGTAAGCACAGGATAAGCTCAATATGACATGGCTGTGTGCTGAGAGGGCTGGGATGCCACTCAGTGTTTGAGCATTTGCATAGAGCATCTGAGGCCCTAGGCTCAATCTCTGGCCCTGAAGAAAGCTAAGTGATAGAGGGAGAAAGAGAAAGGCAGAGAGAAGTGCGAGAAAATCCTTGCTTGTGCCATGAAACTGTTTAGAAAGTCCTGGGCAGCTCCTCACAGGCTTCTAGTTTTCTGAGAAAAAAAAAGCAACAACAAAACCAATTTTAAAAAGCTGTTTCCATTATTTTAAAATCACTCGTTTCCTTGTATCAGTAACCAGATGCTAAATGTGTTTTCTAAGTGGTAAGAGAGTATACTTTGCAAAAATAAACTGGATGGGACCATTTTTCCTCTGATGTAAACTACAGACAGCAAAACTAAATCAATCCTTTTTGTCAGAAGTAGACTATAAAGAGACATCTTAAAAGAGATGGGGAAGGCTAGATTCTAGGATGAAAGTTATTTGAGAATTGAGTCTGCTTTGTTCTCGGCTATTTCTCTGGTGCCTTGCACAAAGTGAGGCACACTGAGATATGGCCAGGAAGCTCCACTTGCTAGTCACTGGTCCAGTGTCAGGACTAGAAACTCTGCATTCCCAGAAATAGAAATGAAGAAACTCACTCCATTCTGTGAATGAATCTACAAGGCTATGCCACAGGAATATCATTAATTATCTTCTCGTGAGATATGTTAATGAAGGGAGGTTAACTTGTAGAAAAAAATACTAGAGAAAGCTGACACTTCAGAATCCCAACCCTGCCTTAACTTTGAGAATCAGGATTAGGGTTAGTATTATTTTGTAGCATATCAATTTTTAAATATTGTCCATAGGTGCATGGCATATAAGCTAGTAACTGATATGAAGGAACTCACTTCATATAGTAGTTTCCAAAAAAGCTAAGATGTGCTCAGTCTTTTACAGATAGACATGATATAAGGTCCATGAATGAGACCAGATACTACTCAGGTCTACAGGTGGGCTTTTGGGTTCAGTAGTAGGTGACAATACTATCTCAGCCAAACCATCTAAGGTCTTGGAGACACAGGCAAGGATGGCTAGGCGCAGAACCACAGCACTTGATGAATAGCTGGAGAATGTGGGAACACTCAAAGAAGAGAAAAATTAAGGGAAGCAGAAGAATGTTCTTTGGATTCTTGGCAGGGCCTCTTAGTTTAAAAGGCTCAGTGTGCTGTGTGCCTGATTTTTCCATTACTACTCCAAATAAATGAATACATATCTCTTAGGATCATGCAGTGGATGAGTCCTGGGGTTCAGATGTTAACATGGTCACCAGACCAAAATCAAAATATGACAGATTTATGACCCTTCCGGAAGGTCCAGGAGATGACTGTCCTTGATTTATCTTCCCCGTGGTTTCTAGAAGCTGCTCCCATTCTCAGCTCATGCCTTCGCCATCTTCACAGCCAACATGGCAGCATCTCTCTGATGCTGAATGCTCTTCGTAACTTGCTTTGACATTGCTCTCTTCTGCCTTTCTCCTCTATGTTTAAAGGACTCTTTTTATTACGATAAACCCAATTAAGGAGTTCTGACTAATTTCACCTACTGATTATCAACTGTGACTCTGGAGACTCTGAAAGTGCATTTCTATTAAGAATCTTGAAGATACTTTGACCTGGGCTTAGGACACGGTAGGAGTGGAGACATGGAGCATTGTAAGTCTGAGGTCAAACTTATCTTGGGTTTTGTCTTTTTAATAACCAGCTATTTTCAATCTCTGACTTAAATGCTCATGGCACAACTCCCAGATACTATCATTAAGTTTAGTGCAGTCTCTAGTCCCTGCCAACTCTAAAGCTGAGAAAGCTGTAACATTTGAGACCTGAAAGAAACTATCTGCTTTGATGGAGCATACCTAAGTACTATCTCCACTGATGTGCTTATTAAGTATAAGGATTTATGACTTTCTTTGTTCCTCAACTACAGAGGTTCACATAACATCTTTCTGTGGTAGAGTTTGTGATTCAGAACTGTGAAAATCTGTTTCTTAGTCACAGTCACTTATATGGCTCAGGAAAAACAAAACAAAACAAAACAAAATAAAAGCCTTTCTTTTTCCCTTTAAACTAGTTCTTTCACTTTGTATTAAATCAGCCTGAATTTCATTTGCAGCCTTAGTCCCTCCTTGCTATATAACATATGTTTATGTGTCTTGAAAATTAGAAAGTGGTCAATATTTTTCTTATCTGTGCTTATTGCTAATCAGCTTAACTATTGTGATTCAACTACTTTAGTAAGTAGACAGTTTCCTATCTCTACAGACCCTCAATCACAGATGTGATTAGCAAGAATGTTCTAGAATTGAATTACCAGTTTTATTAACTGATCACTTCAAGAGCATAGCAGCCACCCAAGACTGGCTGCTACTTAACCAGACAGCGCAGAAACCAAATAGCTGTTACTACCAAAATCTAGTGGACAGCACATTGGTGCCACTTAACTTATCTGCATGCACTTTGAAATTTTATTCAAGAAGTAGATGAAATCTATGGAATTCCAGAAAATCTTCCCCAGGTTCTTTATTTTGAAAATTGTTTTTCTGGGAGTTGGAGGGATAACTCAGAGGATAAGAATGATTGCTGCTCTTCCAAAGAACATACGTTTGGATCCCACTATCCACACGTGGCATCTCACAGACACCTGGACCTCAAGCTTCCTGGGACCTGATGCCATCTTTGGTCTTCATAGACATTCATTGTTAAGAAAACTGTGTGCCATGTCTCCCAAGTGTGCTTGCATTTTAATGAGAACTAAAGGAGAGAGACTAAGAGTTCTGAGTCACGTGACTCTGGGCAACCTTCATCTTATATTTCTCTTTTTATATAAAGTAAAAAACATTTTGGACTATGATGTCTCTTCTGATCCAAATATTATGATTGCACGCTGGAAACTTTCATGCAAATAGAAAAGCCATAATTCTCAAGGGCTTCGAAAAGGGTTCTAAAATTTTTTAGGCTCTATCACAGTAACATTCTGATTTGTGCCAGAGACAAATTGCTCCAATACAAGTAGACACGGGGGTGCTTTCCTTGTGACTCAGTTTTGATAAGGCAAGCTCTTAGTGACAGGTCAGCTCAGGGGCCTTTTCTCTGCCTAATGAGCAGCTACTTTGTGGTCCTAATAGTTTCTGCTATTTAGAACATGATAAGAGCATAATTTTTCCCCCAGCAAATTGGATATCCATTTTTCTAATGTTCTTTCTATTTCAGATGAGAGGCCCCTTATCTTTCATTATTTTAATTTTGGAGATGAGGGACTCAAGGTCTGATTCATGGCCTTTTTCATTTAATGAGAGGGAAAAGGGACACCATTAAATTTTCTATCATTTTTATAAATTGAATTTGAATTATATGGTAATTTCTAGGGAACATCCACACCATAAGCTTTAGCTTTGTCCATGGTGTGTGTCATGTACACAGGACAAATGAAAAACCAATGTTCAAAAAGCTTATAAAATAGGTTTCCTTATTACATTTCCAAATACTCTTGGTGTCATTTAACCCTCTCCCCTCCTACCCTCCCACACACCTAAGATATCCCACACTGGTTCCCGCTTTCTCACCCCACAGCATCTGTGTTCTATCCCTCTCTACATAACTCTACTGTTTTAGATAGATGGATATACTGTTTTAAATATATAATATGTACTTTTTAAAATATATGTATAAAGTTTAACTGGAGTTACTTCATATAGGTATAATGCTCTTCCTAGAAGCAATAGATTAGCAAACAAAATGTCCAGTGTCAGATGGGAGATAATCCTCCTTTGAGCTGTTGGTTGAAGCAGTCCAAGAGACTCACACAATAATACACTCTGATATGATTGTTCTTAGTGACATGCCAGAACCTGGGAGTAAAGACTGTGTTGTTGTAGACAGCACACATATCAGTCACAGGACAAGTCACAAATGGTACTGACCTGGAATCATAGGCTGTTTTCACCATATTGACAGGTTCTGCGGAAGCTACTGAAGCAGAAAAGTTATCAGTGGTCCCACCCAGCTGTAAATCCTGTGATTATTACAATAATTAACCCTGTAAGGGCACAGCTAGATATGCCCAATGGCACGACAGTGTCAGGAATGTCTTGGGAACTAATGTCTTGTTAGAATTAAGGCCTGCTTAACAGGAGGGAAGTCATGTTTGATACTGTAAACCTAGCCAAGGACCTATGACTGGAGAGGTCATAGAGGTCATTTTTTTCTAAAATAATATAGTAGCTAACTACCTTCTGAACCCTGTCCTTAAACCAATAGTTCTCTCTGCTCATCAAAAAGGCTTCTTTTTGCAGAGAGTAAGGTCATTACAAAGAAGCACACTGGCCAAAGCAGAGAGAAGAAGTGACTATGGAGTGTTCAGCCTAATGGGATTTCTCTGTCATGTGCCCTCTCCCCGAGCCTCAGAAAATAGCCTAGGAGAATGGATGTAAAGACTATATAGTGAGAAGAGCTACTGGGAAACTATCTTTCAGACATGACAGACCATGTTGCAGTGCTGGCTGTTATCAGCAACCTGCAGAAGATCGAGCTAGTGTGTATTTGAGATTGGAGGTAAGAGGGACTTGGCAGGCACTGCCTTTAACTGGACAGCTGTTTGGAATTGATGGCTGCTGTGGGCCGGTATTCTTCACGAGTGCAGGCCTTGCTGTAGTGGATGCCCCAACACCGATGCACCTAGACAGCACTAATTAGGCTCAGTGACTTTAAAGCTCAGAGAGAAAACAGGACATAAACTGGAGAGGGCACATTGTACAAATGGCATCCAGGAGGAGTTGGAGAAGATAGAATGGGTAGATATGATTGAAACACACTGCAGATAAGAAATCATCCAGGGATAAATAAAGATGATGAAACAGCCATGATTTGAGAATTATTTAGCTCCTGTGGAGACAGGTTGAGCTGCACACTATTCACTGAGAAACAACACATAACAAGGCCACAGTTTTTCCTCAGACCTGCCTGACTACAGTCCAAGGTTGCACAAAGAAAATATCCCTTTAAAGTTCACAGTGGAGATGAAATTACCAATTAGGGTTATGCGAACGTTTGGTTTGTGCACTCCGTACTTTTCAGAAGCACTCTTAACTCTGCCGGTTGTCAAAGCATCAAATTACTCTTTAACCAAAGGTAACAGAATACCTTCTCTTTGATCTGTATTTTGATCATTAATTTTAAGAATGTGCCCAATTGGCATTGCTGCTGTTAATGAGTGAAACCAGATGCCCTGCAAGTAGAGGGTAGGACTGGAAACCTAAGCCTGACAATCACTAGCAGAGTCATGCCGGCCTTAGATTCTACTACGAAAAATAGCATATTCTTCATGAATTCTGCTCAGATAAATGTACTTTATGGGCTAAATGTCACATTTCTATGAAATTCAGTTTGACTGTTCTTTCACGTGTTAAGCACAGAGTTACCATATCACCCAATGGTACCATTCCTAGGTATACACCAGAGAAAAATGGAAATAGGGGTCCACAGAACAATTACATGCAAATGTTCTTAGTGGTACTAATCCTAATAGCCAACAGTAATAATCAATCTCAGTACACCAATGATAAATGGATAAGTAAGATCCATCATGTCCATAGCATTCAATATTATCAATTGACAAAAGGAACAAAATACTATATTAATACATAAATAGCATATGTATACATATACTAAATGGTTAAGGTTATCATAACAAAGTATCAGAATCCAGGTGGCTTGAATAATAAGATGTTTTCCACACAGTTCTAAAGGCTAGAAGTCTGAGATCCAAGTATCACCTAGAAGGATTTGTTCTTGGGTGTCTTCGGTCTATAAATGGCCATTTTTTCCTTGTTGTTGTTGCTTTTCCACACTCTCCTTGTATGTATGTATCCTGATGCCTTTTTATAAAGGCACTAGTTCTATTGGATCAAGACTTTCTCAAATAACTGCTGGTCTCCAAACACAGCCATATTCCCAGATTCAGAAAGCTAGGATATCAACATGTTAAGGATTCCTGAGAAACAAATAAATCCAGAAAAACCCCAGAATCATGTGGTTGAAAAAAATCAACCTAAAAGACTTACACACACACACACACACACACACACACACACACACACACACACACAGAGAGAGAGAGAGAGAGAGAGAGAGAGAGAGAGAATAGAAAATTTTAAAATAATGTTTTATAAATGATTATATAGAACCATAATTATACTAGAACCTTCTGGATTATACTATGTAAGTAAGTACAGTTGAGGGTATTTGGATTTTAGCATCCCAAGAAAACTATTAAAATAAAATACATGTGTGACCAATGCAATACTCATTTCCATAAGCTTCTCTTTTTGTGTCCTTTATTTTGCCATTGATAAAGTACTCTAAATTACTTTAGTCTCTTAAGGCTTCAATCAGACAATTTAGTAGTTTTCTTTTCCCTCTTTGCTGCCTGCAATGGCATCTAAACTTACATGGTTTCAAGTATTATTGTCAAGAGAAATAATCTGATGTGTTCACGCAAACAGCCCCTGAGACCTACACTGAGCCACCAAGTCCTTGGATGTAGCTATCACTACTGGGCACTCATGTGTTCCCAGTCCCTGGCATCCTTTCTTCATTCCCCTGGTGCCTCCTTCATCCCGGGGCAAGGCTTAGATCTCTCAGCATCCTTGTTTTCTTAGGGCACATGGAAGAGCCTGCCTCTGACTGTCTACTCCCAACAGCCTTCTGTTCTTGGCTCAGGGGGCTTCAGTAGAATGGCATGTCTGAATTTTAGTAAGAGATGGACTCAGCTTCCTCAGTCCTCAGAGCTTCCAACATTTATCCATTGCATGGCCAGTTTTGCTTTTGTCTGAAGACAGGCTACAGGTTAGGAGCAGGGTGTGGAACCTTTTCTGAAATCTTAGTAGCATCTGCTTCTGTTGTTTTTAAAGTCAGATTTACCCCTCATGGGTTGGGCTGGGAATAGTTATGTGAATAAGAATGAAAGCGTAGCGGCATAGCAAGAACCCATTCAGTATCTTTCTACGTTCTGAACTCATTCATCTCAATTATGATGTTTCTGATTTCATATATGACAAGCCATAGTTCAGCAAGGTCCCAGAATCCATGGTGGCACCTAGATATACTGATCAAATTCCTTATACTAGGTACCTTGGCTGGATAAATTACATTTGTATATAATGAAATATCAAATAACCACTAAAATTCACTGTGGAGAACAATATTAAATGACATAGAGAATAGATCTCAATTTTGTAGAAAAATGTATATGACATTCAATAAAAACTTAAATGAACATCTATCAATAAACAATGTAATTATCTCTAGATGGTAGGATTATACATGATTTTAATTTTATTTTGCTTTCAGTCTTTGTACTTTCAGACCATTTTAATGAATATGCATTACCTACATGTTTTTAGAAAAACAGAAAATTGTGATAAATGAAAGAGATCCTGTCTTACTGGGAGCTCTTTTCCCCTGGCAATACTGAATGAAGTAAGCCTTGTCCTCAGGACTGATCCAGAATCCTCCTGCCATTGGTCCTGAAAGACCATGGACAGTAGATGAAGGAAGCGCTCTGAACAGAAAGTAACTTCCTGTGTCTCCATTATTATGAATGCTAAATAAAAAACTAAAACAAACAACGGAACAATTATTAGGTGCTCTGAATTGAGTATTGGAACACTGTATTGGTCAAGGGTCTCTAGAGTAACAGAAATGACAGAAAGAATGTCTCTGTCTCTGTCTCTCTGTCCCTGTCTCTCTGTCTCTACACACACACACACACACACACACACACACACACACACACTCATATCAGGATTTGTTAGAATGGTTATGAGTTATGAATATTCTAATGATGACTGTCTCCTGATGGAAAAAATCAAAGAATCCAAGAGTTGTTCAGTTCACGAGACTAGTTGTCTCAGCCGGTCTTCAGAATACACTGGAATCCTAAGACATAAGCTCTGATACCAGTGAAGGGGTGAACTTGTCAGCCAGAGTTAAGGGTAGGCAGACAAAGAGAAAGCAATTCCTTCTACCATGTCTGTATATAGGCTTGCAGCAGAAATCCTGGTCCAATTTAGATCTGGGTTAAAGAAATGTCTTCCTACAACAAGATCCTGATTAGAAGTAGGTCTTCCCACTTTGAATTAAGCAGAAGTCCTTCACAGGTGTGCCCTCTATTTTTGGGTTTTAGTTAATTGCAGATATAATTAAATTGATAACCAAGAGTAGCCAGCACCTAACCCTCACCCTCACCCTCACCCTCACCCTCACCCTCACCCTCACCCTAACCCTAACTCTAACCCTAATACCATTTACAAATAGTTTTCCAAACATACAAAAAAATGTTAGTATTGGAAGACAAAGACTAGAAATTTTTCTATGTTACTTACTAATGATAAACGGTGATTATAGGAAATGAGATAATTCCAAACTTCATGGCCTTCGGCATGCTGCAACACACAGAAGCATCATCTGTACACGTGACAAAGCAAATGCCTTTCTTTTACCATTAGTCTGCATAAGGCTTTAAACTCCTATAAATGCTGTCTCATTTCTCAGTAGGATAGATAATTTCAACACTGTCGTGAAGTTAAATGAAAAATTATTTGGGCAGTTTAGTGTCTATCAACCCTTCTCTCCTTTTAGAAGCCAGTCTGCAAAGTAATGCTTCCATACATTTTTATGGAAACACATTTTTCAAATTAACTGTATTTATAATGTACTCTCATCGATACCGTATTAATCCTTGTACTATTGATG
The DNA here is from genome assembly GCA_964023405.1 of Apodemus agrarius. Lineage (NCBI taxonomy): Eukaryota > Metazoa > Chordata > Mammalia > Rodentia > Muridae > Apodemus > Apodemus agrarius. The sequence continues at coordinate 79,405,537 of OZ030014.1, forward strand.
CTTTGAAGAGCCAGAGAAGAAGTTATCCTTTGCAGTTCACTTTTATAATTACAAGGGTGTTAGTTGACCAGTTGTCCCATCTATCTGTGTATATTATCATCATTCCATGTGATGGTTAATCTTCATGTGAGGTCTTCTTGTCCCTGTGGTGAAGGTTGAGCATTTGGGAAGGCAATAAAGAAATGTTTTTAATGATGGCAATACTTTACGTTAAAATTCAGATTTGAAGATCAAGCATAATTTTATTACATCCCATCTGTGACTGCCTTCACTCATATCTTTGATACATGCCTCTCTGCTTAAACACACAATTAAAATAACAATAATACCATTTTTATTTTCAAAGTTTTTGAGATCAAGAGGAAAGTTCATTACAGAGAAGATGCAAAGAAATGATGGAAGATAGCATTGAAAAAAACAGTGAAAATCATTTGCTAATTGTGGGTTAACCATCATATAGCTCTGTTCTGCTTCACAGACATGATGGTTTTCTGGTGCCAGAAGATTACGTAAAGTAACAAAGAATAAAGAATCTCTGCAGACTTCTTTGTTCATTTTCTCGCCTGTTTGATTGTATTTTCCTGTAATTCTTTAAGGGATTTTTGTATTTCCTCTTTAAGGGCTTCTTCCTGTTTACCTGTGTTTTCCTGTATTTCTTTAAGGGAGTTATTTATGTCCTTCTTAAAGCCCTCTATCATCATCCTGAGAAGTGATTTTAGATTCGAATCTTGCTTTTCCGGTTTGATGGTGTATCCAGGACTTGCTATGATGGGAGAATTGGGTTCTGATGATGCCATGTTACCTTGGTTTCTGTTGCTTATGTTCTTATGCTTGCCTCCCGCCATCTGATTATCTCTAATGCTACCTGCCCTTGCAATATGTGACTGTAACCTGTCATATTCCTGTGATTCTGGTTGTGTCAGAACTCCTCAGAGTCCAGCTGTCTCTATGGTCCTGTGATTCCGGGATCCTGTGATCCTGAGATCCTGGATGTGTCAGAGCTCCTGGGAGTCAAAGTGCCTCTGGGGCCTTGGAATCTTGGTGTGACCAACCTCCTAGCATCCTGGGATCCTGGGATCCTGTGAGCAGAGGTTCCTCTGAGTATTGTAGGGCTGGCTAGGAAGTTTACTCCCAAGGTAAACCAGCCCAGACTGGAAGGAACCTGTGCCACTGGTAGGGTGGGGTTCCTGTGTCCCTGGGTCCCACTGGTCACAGTTATTCCTAGTGGTGATGGGACAGATGTTAAGTCCTCCTCACCTCTGCTCCTATGATCCTGGGAGTGTTAGCGTGCCTGCTACTGGAGGTTTCTCTGGCTTTTGCAGGCCCCTGCATACTTCTTAAAGCCCAGAGATCATAAAGACTTTAGTCTTTGAAAAACAAAAACATGCAACATATATTCTATCTCAGTAACTTAAAACTGAATCAGTACATTCAATGAAAGCCTCATCAAGAAGACCTCATGCTAAATATAAACTAATGGCCATAACTATTCACTGTAATCAGTGCTGCTGGTTGTTCTGTTTTTGGAGAATTTGAGGTTTACATGTTTCTGTGATGCTATGGTTATCCCAGGGTCTTCCTTTGGTTGGTTCACAATGAATATTTTAGAGACCTGGTACTTGATACTCTTAGTACATCCACCCCTGCTCTATGATATAAAGCCAGTTTCAGTATGCTTTTTTTCTCTCCACTTTGGTTATTTATAAGCATATGAGTTCACAACTATCATGGTAGGTAAGTCAGAATTTCAATGATGATAGCAGTGGACCCAACAAAAGTAAATTTCATCTGTGGGGTCAGAGATGCTGATCTTTGATGCCTTTTCTATTCTTTCTTAGTGATATGTTGCCCCCATGTCCTCCTACAGGGCTCTTCTTACACGTCATCGATCCCAGGTCAGGAATGTATGGCATCATTTCTTCTAGGATCTTCTAGCTCCACAAATGAGAGAACTCAGAAATCTTAAACTTGTGTCTAATGATGCAACAACATGCAGAGAGGAAGCACTCATCACAGATGAGAGATTGTGTGTTACCTGTCATCATAGCAGACAAGGAGGAAAATATATGAAGATCAGCTGTCTGACTTTTTCAGCCCAACCCTGGGGGGACAATGCTATGAGTCATTGCAACAACCAATATTTAGACCAGAGAATAAATTCTGATAGCTAGAAAAGTAGTTTATGGCCCCTGTGTAGTTCTCCTGTTTCAGATTGCAAGACAATAATTCATATTATTTCCTCGTAGATGCTCTTGTGCCTAGGATACAAAAGACGTCTCTGGTTTGAAGAGGAAAGCTCTGCCAAGGGCAAGTTGATCCAAAGAAGCTGTAAGTCTTATTACCTAAAAGGAATGTTTGAGACATTTTTTTCTCATTTTTTTCATGGGTAATAAAATGCACTTGAACTCTCTCAAATTAACCTTAGCATTGATTAATACTTACTAACAAGCAAGCTTGGATGAACTTTGGTGAGAACAAATTGCCATCCGAAACCCTACTGCAGAGCTGATTGTCCCAGGATTGGCAAAGTATAAATGCAAAACAAAACAAACAAACAACATCATTGAATAAAAAAAAAAGACCATTTCACACACTCCTGACTGGCTTCAGAGGTGATACAGAGAGCAAGGGATACTGTAAGTGATTGCTAGATTTATCAAGGGGACTTCTTTGGAACTTTGTTTCGTGTGTGTTTTTTTATCTGTCCAGAGCTCTATATGAGTTTCTCTGTAATTCTTATCAACTGGGTAGCTCCTAACCTTTGGCACATATTTAAATCATTAATTAAATTTTACAGAAAACTATCCAACTCAAAGGTAAAAGGAATAGTAACTCAAATGGTTATTTTCCTCAAACAGAAACTCTGAGTTTTAGTTCCTTCTCTCTATTAATATATGTGTAAATGAGAAAGCCCTTTTCCACACCCCTACCTCCCAACCTTCTACTCCCTAAGCCCTATATTTGAGTGCTTAATCATCAAGGAGTGATGACTATTTGAGAAGAATTAGGATTGGAGGTATAGCCTTGTTGGAGATGTGTCACTGGGGGGTGGACTTTGAAGTTTCAAAAGCCCATACCAGGCCCAGTGTCTCTCTCTCTTTTTTTCTCTCTCTCTCCCTCTCTCTCCACATATATATGTATAGACACACACACACACACACACACACACACACACACATATATATATATGGACTGTATCGGGATATGGCTCTCAGCTAATGCTCTATCACCATGTTGATGATAATGAAACTGTTAACTTCTGAAACTATAAATGAGCTCTGAATTAAATGCTTTCTTTTATAAGACTTGCCTTGGTCACAGTGTCTCTTCACAGCAATAGAACATTGACTCAGACAAATATTGTCCTTGTTGGGTTTTGTTGTCACCTTGATACAACATAGGATCAACTGCAACTTCCTCGGTTGAAGAATTGCCTAGATCAGACTGCCTGAGGTCATGTCTATGAGAAACTGTCCTGAATTGTGATTGATAAGTGAGGGTCCAGCCCACTTTAGGTGGCACAAGCCCTAAGCAAATAGACTTGGGTTGTATAAGAATGCTAGTTAAAGATCTTTTCCCAATTTGTTGGTTGCTGTTTTGTCCTTTCGACAGTGTCCTTTGCCTTACAGAAACTTTGTAATTTTGTGAGGTCCCATTAGTCAATTCTTGATCTCAGAGCATAAACTATTGGTGTTCTGTTCAGGAAATTTTCCCTGTGCCCATGTCCTCAAGAGTCTTCCCCAGTTTCTTTTCTATTAGTTTCAGTGTGTCTGGTTTTATGTGGAGGTCCTTGATCCACTTGGACTTGAGCTTAGTACAAAGAGATAAGAAAGGATTGATTTACATTCTTCTACATTCTGACCTCCAGTTGAACCAGCACCATTTGTTGAAAAGGCTATCTTTTTTCCACTCGGTGGTTGTAGCTCCTTTGTCAGAGATCAAGTGACTATAGGTGTGTGGGTTTATTTCTGGGTCTTCAATTGTATTCCATTAATCTACCTGCCTGTCACTGTACCAATACCATGCAGTTTTTAAGACTATTGCTCTGTAGTACTGCTTGAGGTAGGGGATACTGATTCCCCCAGAAGTTCTTTTACTGTTGAGAATAGTTTTAGCTATCCTGGGTTTCTTGTTATTCCAGATGAATATGAGAATTTCTCTAACTCTTTGAAGAACTGAGTTGTGATTTTAATAGGGATTGCATTGAATCTGTATATTGCTTTTGGCAAGATAGTCATTTTTACTATATTAATCCTGCCAATCCAAGAGCATGGAAGATTTTTCCATCTTCTGAGATCTTCTTGTATTTCTTTTTTCAAAGACTTGAGGTTCCTGTCATACAGGTCTTTCACTAGTTTGGTTAGAGTCACACCAAGATACTTTATATTGTTTGTGGCTAGTGTGAAGGATGTCATTTCCCTAATTTCTTTCTCAGCCTGTTAACCCTACATCCAAAAGAGTGCTAATAAGCAAGATACACAAAGAACTCAAGAAGATAGACTCCAGAGAGTCAAATAACCCTATTAAAAATGGGGGTACCGAGCTAAACAAAGAATTTTCACCTGAGGAATATCGAATGGCTGAGAAACACCTAACAAAATGTTCAACATTCTTAGTCATCAGGGAAATGCAAGTCAAAACAACTCTGAGATTTCACCTCACACCAGTCAGAATGGCTAAGCTCAAAAACTCAGGAGAAAACAGGTGCTGGTGAGGATGTAGAGAAAGAGAAACACTCCTCCACTGCTGGTGGGGTTGCAAATTGGTACAACTACTCTGGAAATCAGTCTGGCAGCGCGTCATAAAACTGGGCATAATACTATGGAGAACCCCACTATACCACTCCTGGGCATATACCCAGAGGATTCCCCAGCATGCAATAAGGATACATGTTCCACTATATTCATAGCATCCCTATTTATAACAGCCAGAAGCTGGACAGAACCCAGATATCCCTGAACAGAGGAATGGATACAGAAAATGGAGTATATTTCCACTATGGAATACTACTCAGCTATTAAAAACAATGAATTCATGAAATTCTTAGGCAAATGGGTGGAACTGGAGAATGCCATCCTGAGTGAGGTGACCCAATCACAAAAGAATACACATGGAATGCAGTTACTTGTCAGGAGCCATAATGGGACAAGCTAATATACTAGCAGATGTTCATCCTGAAATGCCTGCCTCGGATTATTATATAATCTGCGACAGGTGAGCCCCCATTCAGCAAGGCTGTGGGGGACTAATTTTAGGAAAGATTTCCTGCTATTTATATGCTTTTCCTGTTATTATTATTATACATTTATAATAATCAATAGTAATAGCACATTCCTTTGGAGCAGATCCTTGCAGATCCATGAAGATGTCTTACAGTGATGCTATGTAGACAAATAGATGACTTTAGTTTTAATGATGATCCTATAAGAATTCCTAAAATTATATCTGTGATTACTAAGCTCTTTTCTAATGGGACTGCTACTAGATCCCTCCTATAGCCAAACTGCAATGAGAACTCTGCCAGTCTCCCAAGTGTCACAAGTTAATTGCTCTTAGATGGCAACCAGACTTTCTCCTACTCAGAGCACATTCCAAGAGGTTGTAAAACAATTAACTAAAGGTCATAAAAAGGGAACTAGGATTTATTATAGGTGTTAGGACAGAAGGTAAAATATTGACTGGGTTTTTCTATACAAAACGTCACTTATAACTTAGTTATGGTTTTAAACTTTCTACGAACCTGTAGAGAAGACAAGTGATAGATAGATAATTACTCCTAATGGATATGCATGTAAACATTCTCTGTTGTAAGCTTCTATTTCAATGTAGGACTTGGTTTTCTGTGTGAACTTATGATGAACTTTGTAACATGTGATCATGCATTCTGAAAGACGTTTTAAGGGCTGAGGACAAAGAGAAGTCAGGCCAGAAGAACTAAATGAGAGGGACAGAGCTGAGAGGAGAACTGAACTGAGGAGAAGTTTTTTAGTCAGAAGAGAACAAGACTAGAAGGATAATGCAGAGTGGAGTAACTTAGAAACTATAGGTAACATAAACTAACTAAGAGAATAACAATGTGCAGGAGGCAGAGAGAAAGAGGAAAAAAGAAGATGTTGCAGAGAGTAGAAGAAGCAGGCAGGCTTCTCCTTACCATTGGAAAGGACAGGTCCCATGGTAAGGACAAAGCAGGCTTAGTCTTATTAAGAGAAACAAAGTCTTTTTCTTACAAACATGGATTTAATTCATTTAGCATTGAAAGGATGGAAGCTTTTTCTTTCTCCATGCAATAAATATTGTAGTCCATCTTTCATCCAGAATGAGTGAGTTCTTTCTGCACCGGTGCTTGGTCTTTGCTCCATATGCATATGTAAGTATGGATGTGTGTGTAAGTATGCAATTGTGGAAATATATGCATATATGTGTGTAAGTATGAAATTGTGAGAATGCATGCAAGCTGGGCCCAGCTGACTGCGTGAAAGATGTATGTGTGAAGCTATGTATGAAGATGTATGTGTGAATTTATGTGAGATTATGCATATTCACGTATGTAGAAATTTTTTCTGTCTACAAGTGTTATTCTCTTCTCCAGGTTCATTAGAAGTTTATTGCTCCTAACTTCCCCCCTAGACTGACAAGCAAGAGGCATCTGGACAACAGGGAAAAGGCTCTAGCAATTAACCCTTTACTTAATCTCCTGCTGTTTTAGGATGAGGTGTTAAATGCCTGAGACTGCAGTCTCTGGCTCCAGAGGAACACAGAAGGCAGGTCAGCTATGTTAGCCTAGTAACTTAGATTTAGATAAGTAAACCTTTTATTATACAACAACCCTAAACTTTCTGTAAGACAAAGTCTTACCCCCGCCGACTCTCTTCCCCCCTCCGCTGCCTCAAGAAGGACCAAGAAGAAACACCTTTGCTGGGGTTGGCTCCCAGCATTATTAATGGGAGGCAGGAAATCTTTCCTAAAATTAGTCCCCCACAGCCTTGCTGAATGGGGGCTCACCTGTCGCAGATTATATAATAATCCGAGGCAGGCATTTCAGGATGAACATCTGCTAGTATATTAGCTTGTCCCATTATGGCTCCTGACAGTTACTGATAAGTGGATATTAGCCCAGAAGCTTGGAATACCCAGGAAACAATTCTCATATCAAATGATGCCCAAGAAGAAGGAAGGAGAGGCCCCTAGTCCTAGAAAGGCTCAATACTGCAGTGTAGGGGAATACCAGGATAGGGAAGTGAGAAGGGGTTGATTGGGGAACAGGAGGAGGGAAGAGGGCTTATGGGACTTTTGGGGAAGGGGATCCTGCAAAGGGGAAATTATTTGAAATGTAAATATAAAATATATCGAATTAAAAAAAAAAAGAATGCTAGTTAATCATGAGCCAGAAAGTAATACAGTAAGCATGGTTCCAGATCCAGGTTCCTAGTTTCCTTACTCTAGTTCCCTTAATGGATTATCACCTGAAATTGTAAACTGAAATAAACCCTTGGCTACTCATATTACTTTGATTGTGGTGTTCATCATAGCAACAAAAAGCAAAGTAAGATAAACATTAACAGTTGCTAACTCTAAGATCAAGGACTCAAGCTTGCAAAAAGTAATCATTTTCTGTGTCAAGATGTTCCTGACATTAAGCAGAATCTTAAAGAGATGAAATAGTTCCTTCAAGGTCTCCTTTCCAGGCATTTCCTCTACTACTGTCCTTTATTTTCTTATTACATTCAATAACACTCACTGAGGTATTTTCTTTTTTTCTTTTTCCTTTTTTTATTGAAAAGGGAAATAAAAGCACTTTATGATAAAATTAAAGATTTACATGGAAAATATTTCAGATAAACACATTAAAATTGACAATTTTCATGGAAAATTAAAGAGTAAAGTGGTAGACATGTAAAACATTGCTAAATTAATTGAAATATGGAATAGAAACATTTTATGATAGAATTGAATATTTATGTGGAAAATATTACTGATAAAATTGTAGAAAAATGTAGAAACACGTTAGAATTGAAGATTATCATGGAAAATTTTATATAGATACAATAATGGTAGGCATAAAAGTATTCCTAAGTTGATTGAAAGTGGAATTATAAGCATTTTCTGATAAACTTGAAGATTAACATGGAAAATATTTCTGATAAAATTGAAGAAATATATAGAAAAATATGTTAAAGATTATTATGGAAAATATACAGATAAAATGATAGGCATAAAGATATTTCTAAGTTGATTGAAGGTGGAATTATAAACATTTTCAGATAAAATTGAAGATTTACATGGAAAATGTTTCTGGTAAAATTCAAGAAATATATAGACAAACACATTAAAATTGAATATTTCAAGGAAAATGTTACATATAAAATGGTAGATATAAAAACTCTTTCTAAATTAATTGAACGTGGAATTAGAAACATTTGTGATAAAATCAAAGATTTACATTGAAAACATTTCTGATAAAATAGAGGAAATGTACAGAAAGACATATTAAAATTGAAGATTATCATGAAAAATAATGCAGATAAAATGGTAGACATAAAACCATTACTAAATTAATTAAAAGGGAAATTACAAACATTTTCTGATAAAATTGAAGATTTACATGAGAGATATTTCATTAGTCTATGTCTTTTTATTCGGGAGTTGAGTCCATTGTTGTTAAGAGATATTAGGGAATAGTGATTGTTGCTTCCTGTTATTTTTGATGTTATTTTTATGTTTGTGTGGCTATCTTTTTTGGGGTTTGTTGGAAGAAGATTACTTTCTTGCTTTTTCTAGGGTGTATTTTCCCTCCTTGTGTTAGCATTTTCCATCAATTATCCTTTGTAGGGCTGGATTTGTGGACAGATATTGTATAAGTTGGGTTTTATCGTGGAATATCATGGTTTCTCCATCTATGATGATTGAGAGTTTTGCTGGGTATCGTAACCTGGGCTGGCATTTGTGTTCTCTTAGGGTCTGTATGAGGTCTGCTCAGGATCTTCTAGCTTTCATTGTCTCTGGTGAGAAGTCTGATGTAATTCCGATAGGTCTGCCTTTATAAGTTGCTTGCCCTTTTTCCCTTACTGCTTTTAATATTCTTTCTCTGTTTAGTGAATTTGGTGTTTTGATTATTATGTGCCAGGAGTACTTTCTGTTCTGGTCCAGTCTGTTCAGAGTTCTGAAGGCTTCTTGTATATTCATGGGCATCTCTTTCTGTAGGTTAGGAAGTTTTCTTCAATAATTTTGTTGAAGATATTTACTGGCCCTCTTAAGTTGGAAATCTTCACTCTCCTCTATACCTATAATCCTTAGGTTTGGTCTTCTCATTTCCTGGATGTTTTGAGTTACCAGCTTTATGCATTTTGCATTTTCTTTGACTATTGAGTCAATGTTTTCTATGGTATCTTCAGCACCTGAGGTTCTTTCTTCTATCTCTTGCATTCTGTTGTTGATGCTTGCATCTATGATACCTGAATTCTTTCCAAGGTTTTCTATCTCTAGAGATGTCTCACTTTGTGATTTCTTTATTATTTCTACTTCTACTTTTAGATCCTGGATGGTTGTGTTCACTTCCTTCACTTGATTGTTTGTGTTTTCATGTAATTCTTTAAGGGATTTTGTGTTTCTTCTTTAAGGGCTTCTGCCTGTTGATTCATGATCTCCTTCTTGTGTTTCTTTAAGGGATTTATGTGTTTCCTCTTTAAGGGCTTTTACCTGTTGACCAATGTTCTGTATTTCTTTAAGGGAGTTAGTTAAGTCTTTCTTGAAGCCCTCTATCAGCATCATAAGATTTTAAATCCAACTCTTGCTTTTCCAGTATGTTGGGACTGCTATGGTGGGATGTTGCCCTGTGGCCTTGGTTTCTGTTGGTAGGCTTTTTGTTCTTGGCTTTTGCCATCTGGCTATCTCTGTTTCTAGTTGATATTGTTGTCTCTGATTGAAGTTTGTTCCTCCTGTGGGACTGTAAGCCTACATCCTTAATCTTCTGAGCTCAAAAGTGAAAGTACTGCTGGGAGATCTCTTTCTCCTGGTTCACTATGCACAGAAGGCTGTGAAGTCTCCTGGTTCCCTGGTGCAAATGGTGGCAGGAAGACTTCTATCATAGCTGCTCCATTGATCTTATGTCCTGTGTGCTCCTAGATGGTCCCCTCCAGAGAGAAGGTAGAGATCTCACCACTGAGCTCAGAAGTGAAGGCGCTGCTGGGAGATCACTCTCTCCTGGTGTGCTGTGCACAGAAGGCTGTGGAGTCTCCTGGCTCTCTCATGCCGAGGTATTTTTAATGACACTATTGTTACTCGTCCCTTAAAATGTTTCTCAAATTTTAGTGTTTAAAGGAATCATTTAAGGAGTTTGCTAAAAATGTACATTTCCCAAGCTGTGTTCCTGGAGATTCTGGTTGGGAGGAAGTAGGTCACCAGTCAAGAGTCTATTTTGAAAAGAAGAAGGTAGATGTACATTGGACCACCTCTGAGCAACTCTGCTCTAGATAAGTGGTCCATGCATAGGAAAGCAGATATGCAGTATATAGTTACATTAAGTTACTTTTTTTTCTTTTTTAACATCTGCCAGACCCTATGATTCAGCTTTTTGGAGATGATTTCAACACATGATACCTTTCCAGAGATGCTGTGATTAAACTTTAGTCATAGACATGATGCCTTCTCAGTGCTTGTTATAAGCTTGATAATTTTTACAGTCTCCTTTGTAAGAAAACCAAAATGATGGAAATAACAAATTGTTGGAGCTAGGTATTATTCTCAGCTTAGTCATACCAAGAACTCTAAGTTCCTATTTTGATGAATAGAATCTTCAGAACTTTCAAGTCTGTTTCCTGTGAGTAATTTTCACCCCCTGCCCTTTGATGCCAACTTACTGTAAATATGTTGGCAGTTAATAACCAAAGAGGGATCAGCCTGCATAGCCTTTTGCAAAAGAACTGGTGGTGGCATTGTAATTTGGTTTCATCATTTACAAGAATATCTGTTGGTGTTGGGGAAGGAGGCTGTTAAGAACTGCTAAAATGTCCCGAGCTTTGAGAAATTACCCAGAGGAGGCCAAAGTGGGGGAAAGGAGATAATGTCATGGTTCTTTTCAGATAAGACCAAAAAACTCTTTCACAAGGATGGCATGTGCTAAGTCTTCATGGAAACTATAGACATGTCACTCAACTGAGTCTCTATGGTAACCACTGTTGTGTCAGTCAGCTTTTACTATAGACTAAAGAAAGAGCAGCCCCCTCTGCTTCTACGTTTTTTTTTGAAGACCTGTAATTGTCTTGTATACATGAATGCTAAGCCCAATTTGGAAAATTAAAAGTCACTGAACTCTTCTTGAATCCCTGCAAGTACACAAAGGTCCATAAAAAATGCTGAAGAAGACAGGAAAGAAATTAGATTTAGAAGGTAGAGGTTTTAGTTTAGGAACCAGAAGCCAACTTCCAAGACTGCAAAGGATTTAAACTGACATTCTGTTCAACAAAGGTTGTTTAGAATATTGGCTATGAGTCAGACTCCTAAGGATTTAATATCTCCTCTGCTACCTCTGACAGATAAACTTGAGTAAATTGCTGCCTCTAAGGCCCTTGTCCTTATTTGAAAATGGAAATAACAACAATACGTATTGTACTAAAGAAGAAAATTTCACCAAGTGAGGGAACAAAGACTCCATAAACATAATGGTTGAACAAACAAATGCTTCCCCAATTACAAGGACATTAAGATAGCTGTAGCTATAGAGACATGACTCACTTTTGAGCATATGAAGCTTCTCCTAAACATTGCTTCTTCTTCAGCTTAACAAAAAAAAATCATCATGATTGTAGGTTCGATGTCATCATTTCCTTAAAAGGAGGCTGTTCCTCTCTACGTCTTAAGGAGATGAGGCAAGGAGTCAGGGGAAATGAATCAGTGGAGAGAAGTTAAAGTTTCTGCAGAAATTAGAGTTAGTCAATGAAAGTGAGGTACATTTGAAAAGTAAGATGGTGGATAAACATGTTTTGCTCTTTCTGTATAGTTTATGAGAAATGTAAGTGAAAGATTTCAGGTATTTTAAAATTATATTTGCTGTCTAGGTCAATTGTTCTCTGCCATAATATAGTTCTTGAACATCTGCAGCATTAATAGTAGTTTTACAACTTGTGATAGAAAGACTTAAATCCTGAGAAAAGGATCTACCTACCTAAATCGACCTTGTAAGCATTTTATGTATCCTAAATCCCACCTTTGGATGAAGCATAGTGAATAGATATATATCTTTCTACCTTCTGAAGTCACAAGATGTTTCCAAGTGTATCAAAGATCCAGGGCCAGAAGCTATAGGAAGGCTATAGGAAGGAATAGGAAGGCTATTCCTTCTTTTTGGCCTGTGGCAATCTGTTCCAAACTGGAGTCTATCCCTTCACAAGTACCAGTGTGTCAAACTACATCCAAATTTTGCTGATTAACAACTTCTGGCCAGCATTTCTGGTCACTACATGGTGGCTAAAACTGATGTACAAAAAAATGGACAAGAGACTTAATATTCTTCTTATATGAAGAAATTTATCAAAAGGGATCTTAGTGAGATCCAGGGACAGGATGGCAACATTGCTAGAGGTGCTTAGTAGCACAAAATCAAACTGCAATCTGTCTCCCCCTACTGTTAGATATCATGCCTTCCCTAAAATTTACTAGATGCTGAGACCATAGACCTCAAAATGTACCATCTCATGAAAAGATGGGTTAATATAAGACATCTTGTAAAGTACTCCTAGAATTTTGTGAATGTGTCAGGTTGATAGAATGACAACATTCCCAAGTAGCTAAGTGCTCAAAGTCACCAGAGAAAAGATGTATTATAGAACCAATGTCAAACCAAATAGGAAATCTACAGATGGGAGAGGACTTCTGGCCAGAGTGGAGGTGTCTCCTATCTATTACTAAGTACATGATAGGCTTGATAGACTATTTTTCCTCTGACAATACATTTTATCTGCCAAATCATAAACTAAAATTTACAGTGGGAATAATATCTATATTTATCTAAAATGATAACAAGGTGACAAAGTACTCAAGTTACAAAGGAAAATAAAAATGTTTATGGAAAAAGATCCAAGAGTAAAGTGTCATTATACTTTTAAATATTAATAAGGATCAACACTTTAAATTATTGAGAATAAGTAAAAAGTTTAATACTAAAAAAGAATGAAAATTAAAATTAGAGACAGTAAACATTGGGGGGGGTGTCTAAGACAAATGCTGAACTATCAATGTTTGGGATTTAAAAAAAGGAAAATTAGAAAGTCTTCCAACCAAAAAAGCACAGGACCAGATGGTTTTAGTGCAGAATTCTATCAGACCTTCAAAGAAGACCTAATACCAATACTCTTAAAACTATTCCACAAAATAGAAACAGAAGGAACACCACCCAACTCATTCTACGAAGCCATAATTACCCTGATACCAAAACCACACAAAGACCCAACTAAGAAAGAGAACTTCAGACCAATCTCCCTTATCGATGCAAAAAAACTCAATAAAATTCTTGCCAACCGAATCCAAGAACACATCAAAACGATCATTCACCATGATCAAGTTGGCTTCATCCCAGGATGCAGGGATGGTTCAATATATGGAAATCCATCAACGTAATCCACTACATAAACCAACTCAAAGAAAAAAACCACATGATCATCTCATTGGATGCTGAAAAAGCATTTGACAAAATTCAGCATCCTTTCATGCTAAAAATCTTGGTAAAAACAGGAATTCAAGGCCCATACCTAAACATAGTAAAAGCAATTTACAGCAGACCGATAGCCAACATCAAGGTAAATGGAGAGAAACTTGAAGCAATCCCACTAAAATCAGGGACTAGACAAGGCTGCCCCCTCTCACCATATCTCTTCAATATAGTACTTGAGGTACTAGCTAGAGCAATTCAACAACATAAGGAAGTCAAAGGGATACAAATTGGAAAGGAAGAAGTCAAACTATCACTATTCGCAGATGATATGATAGTATACTTAAGTGACCCAAAAAACTCCACCAGAGAAATTCTACAGCTGATAAACAACTTCAGCAAAGTAGCTGGCTATAAAATCAACTCAAGCAAATCAGTAGCCTTCCTATACTCAAAGGATAAGCAGGCCGAGAAAGAAATTAGGGAAATGACACCCTTCACAATAGCCACAAACAATATAAAGTATCTTGGTGTGACTCTAACCAAACAAGTGAAAGATTTGTATGACAAAAACTTCAGGTCTCTGAAGAAGGAAATTAAAGACCTCAGAAAATGGAAAAATCTTCCATGCTCGTGAGTTGGCAGGATTAATATAATTAAAATGGCAATCTTGCCAAAAGCAATATACAGATTCAATGCAACCCCCATCAAAATCCCAACTCAGTTCTTCATAGAGTTAGAAAGAGCAATTCTCAAATTCATCTGGAATAACAAAAAAGCCCAGGATAGCTAAAACTATCATCAACAGTAAAAAAAACTTCTGGGGGAATCAATATCCTAGACCTCAAGCAATACTACAGAGCAGTCGTGTTAAAAAATGCATGGTATTGGTACAGTGACAGGGAGACGGATCAATGGAATAGGATCGAAGACCCAGAATTGAACCCACACATCTATGGCCAATTGATCTTTGACAAAGGAGCTGAAAACATCCAGTGGAAAAAAGATAGCCTTTTCAACAAATGGTGCTGGCTCAACTGGAGGTCAACATGCAGAAGAATGAGAATTGATCCACTCTTATCTCCTTGCACTAAGCTCAACTCCAAGTGGATCAAGGACCTCCACATAAAACCAGACACACTAAAACTAATAGAAAATAAACTGGGGAAGACCCTTGAGGACATTGGCTCAAGGGGAAAATTCCTGAACAGAACACCAATTGCTTATGCTCTAAGAGCAAGAATAGACAAATGGAACCTCATAAAATTACAAAGTTTCTGTAAGGTAAAAGGCACTGTCAAAAGGACAAATCGGCAACCAACAAATTGGAAAAAGATCTTCACCAACCCTACATCTGATAGAGGGCTAATATGCAATGTATACAAAGAACTCAAGAAGTTAGACACCAGAAAACCAAATAACCCTATCCAAAAATGGGGTACAGAGCTAAACAAAGACTTTTCACCTTAAGAAATTCGAATGGCTGAGAAACACCTTAAAAAATGTTCAACATCATTAGTCATTAGAGAAATGCAAATCAAAACAACCCTGAGGTTTCACCTCACACCAGTCAGAATGGCTAAGATTAAAAACTCAGGAGACATCAGGTGTTGGCAAGGATGTGGAGAAAGAGGAACACTCCTCCACTGCTGGGGGGACTGCAAGCTAGTACAACCACTCTGGAAATGAGTCTGGTGGTTCCTCAGAAAAATGGACATGATACTTCCAGAGGACCCAGCCATACCACTCCTGGGCATATACCCAGAAGATTCCCCAGCATGCAATAAGGATACATGCTCCACTATGTTCATAGCAGCCTTATTTATAATAGCCAGAAGCTGGAAAGAACCCAGATGTCCCTCAACGGAGGAATGGATACAAAAAATGTGGTATATATATACACAATGGAGTACTTACTATTCAGCCATTAGAAACAATGAATTCATGAAATTCTTAGAGAAGTGGATGGAGCTGGAGAACCTCATACTAAGTGAGGTAACCCAGTCTCAAAAGAATACCCATGGTATACACTCACTGATAAGTGGATATTAGCCTAGACTCTTGGGACACCAAAGACACAATCCACATATCAAATGATATCCGACAATAAGGAAGGAGTGGACACTGGTGCTGGAAAGGATCAAAACATCAGTGTAGGGGAATACCAGAACAGGGAAGTGGGAAGGGGTGGATGGGGGAACAGGGAAAGGGAAAAGGGCATGTGAGACCTTTGGGGGATGGGCAACCAGAAAAAGGGAAATGAATTGTAAATATAGAATATATCCAATTAAAAAAAATTAGAAACTGAGTTGGAAGAAACTAGAAGGTTGTAAAAGTAGTTTTAAAAAAGAAGACATGATAAGCATTAAGAGCATCATGAAAGGATTAAGCAATGGAAGCATGATGTTTCAAATTTACTGACTGAAGAAGTTACAAAGAACATGTAAAGATATGCAAGGCAGGGCAACAATGGCAATGAGTCAAAGCAGAAGCAGTCCGAATGGATTGCTTAAGACATGCAGGACAGAGGTGCCCTCAGAGCCGTTGGCTCTGTGGTTAAATAAGGTCTTGGGAAACTAAAGAATAGAACCATCATCCCTGGGGGCAGCTGGATGGAATTAAATATCATGAAACCATATGTCACAGCACAGTGATGATATTCCTCCGGTTTGAGCCATGTAATATATGTCCATGGGTTTTGAAGGGACCCGCAAAAGACAAACCATGACTGTTGGCTACCATGTAAGAGTGAGAGTTTTCTAAGCAGAGTGAAGACAGAGGTGTTCTGGGAAAGAGGAGCAAATCATCAACTGCTTGAGGGTACTAAAGGAGTGGTACAGCTGGACTAATTCTCCACACCAATGAGCACAGAACACAGAGAGACTGGTGAGAAATAGACAAGTGCTGGGTCACAGATGGTTACAGATTTAAGTTTCCATTAAGGTGAGGATGCTATGATCTTCCAGGCCAAACGCATAGGTGAGAGTTAGAGAGAAGACAGACATCTGTGAGATCTACTAAAGGGAGAATCATTGGAGTTTTCAGTCTTTGATATCTATTTGCACTAATGGGGAAGGAAAGAGCAGAGGATTGCCTGTCTATCATCACTAAAGGGACCTTTGTGTGAAATACGGATTCTTTCCCCTTTCCATGTGGATCTTCAATCTCTCTAGCACCATTTATCAACAATGCTTTCACTTCTTCCCATATTCCAGAAGTGTTCATGTGTGTGTGTGGTTTCAGTTATGGACTCTGTAGATCCATTGTCTCTTCTTTTGCAACTGATTAAAATTTAATTAATTAATTAGTTAATTAGTTAATTAATATAGCTTCTAGTGAGCTTGAAGTTCAGTGTCATAAATTCTTTAACTCCTCATTAAAGATTCATTCAGGCCGGGCATGGTGGCGCACACCTGTAATCCCAGCACTTGGGAGGCAGAGGCAGGTGGATTTCTGAGTTCGAGGCCAGCCTGGTCTACAGAGTGAGTTCCAGGACAGCCAGGGCTACACAGAGAAACCCTGTCTCGAAAAACCAAAAAAAAAAAAAAAAAAAAAAAAAGATACATTCAGGATGTTTACGTTTCCATGTAAATTTTGAAACCAGATTTTCAATTAACATATAAATCTCCTAAAAGAGATTTACAACATTCAACCTCCCAAACTGTTACCCAAAAAAGAAGACATATTAAAAATGCTGTTTTTTTTAAAAGAACAAACAAGCAAATTTGAGAATGTAGTGTAATCCCTCTACATATAGTTAAGTCTTACATAATTTTTTTTAATTTTTATTTTCTATATTCTATGTTTACATTCCAAAGGCTTTCCCCTTTCCCAGTTCCCCCCTCCCTATGTCCCATAATTCCTTTCCCCCCAACTATTCCCCAATCATTCCCCCTTCCCCCACGGTTTCTCTACAAAACTGGATCCAATCTTTACAGGCCCAGGGTCCTCTCCTTTCTTCTTCTCGGGAATCTTTTGACTTGCTAATTGTGCCTTGAGTATTTAGGGCTTCTGGGCTCATTAATATCCACTTATCAGTGATTGCATTTCATGTGTATTCTTTTGTGATTGGGTTAGCTCACTCAGGATGATATTTTCCAGGTCTAACCATTTACCTACAAATTGCATGAATTCATTATTTTTAATTGCTGAGTAGTATTCCATTGTATAAATATACCACATTTTCTGTATCCATTCCTCCTTTGAGGGATATTTGGGCTCCTTCCAATTTCTGGCTATTATAAACAAGGCTGCTATAAACATAGTGGAGCATGTGTCTTTATTGTATGCAGGGGAATCCTCTGGGTATATGCCCAGGAGTGGTATGACAGGGTCCTCTGGAAGTGACATGCCCAATTTTCTGAGGAACCGCCAAACTGATTTCCAGAGCGGTTTTACCATTTTGCAATCCCACCAACAGTGGAGGAGTGTTCCTCTTTCTCTACATCCTCGCCAGCACTTGTTATCTCTTGAGTTTTTAATCTTAGCCATTCTGACTGGTATGAGGTGGAACCTCAGGGTTGTTTTGATTTGCATTTCCCTAATGACTAATGATGTTGAACATCTCTTAAGGTGTTTCTCAGCCATCCGAATTTCTTCTGGTGAAAATTCTTTGTTTAGCTCTGTACCCCATTTTTTGATAAGGTTATTTGGTTCTTTGGGGTCTAACTTCTTGAGTTCTTTGTATATATTGGATATTAGCCCTCTGTCGGATGTGGGGTTGGTGAAGATCTTTTCCCAATTTGTTGGTTGTCGTTTTGTCCTTCTGACAGTGTCCTTTGCCTTGCAGAAACTTTGTAATTTTATGAGGTCCCATTTGTCAATTCTTGATCTTAGTGCATAAGCTATTGGTGTTCTGTTCAGGAACTTTCCCCCTGTGCCTATGTCCTCCAGGGTCTTCCCAAGTTTCATTTCTAATAGTTTCAGTGTGTCTGGTTTTATGTGGAGGTCCTTGATCCACTTGGAGTTGATCTTAGTGCAAAGAGATAAGAGTGGGTCAATTCGCATTCTTCTGCATGTTGACCTCCAGTTGAACCAGCAACATTTGTTGAAGAGGCTATCTTTATTCCACTGGATGGTTGTGCCTCCTTTATCAAAGATCAAGTGACCATAAGTCTGTGGGTTAATTTCTGGGTGTAATCCCTCTACATATAGTTAAGTCTTACATAATTT
This sequence comes from Apodemus agrarius, assembly GCA_964023405.1. Lineage (NCBI taxonomy): Eukaryota > Metazoa > Chordata > Mammalia > Rodentia > Muridae > Apodemus > Apodemus agrarius. The sequence goes on from OZ030014.1 coordinate 79,424,351, forward strand.
AATGGTCTTATATTACTTCCATATTAGTCAATAGGCTTCTCCAACAGCACTTGATATTTTGCTCCTATTGTTGACTTTAAATGAATACTTTAGTTAGTTTTGACAAAGGTCATCATCAAAATAACCAAGATAGGAAATATACTCTTCAATACCTCCAAATATTCTTTCATCCCTTGTAGTCATTTATATATCTATTCCTCACTTCAGCTTCAAATGTGCTTATCAGTTTATTCTTTCCAGCCCTAAATTTTCACATAAATAAAATTATACACACATGATATTCTGTACTGAGTGTTAACATTTCTGATCTTTGTGTTGCTGCATAGTATGCCAACTTAAAAAACCGGCAAGATTTACTTAACAGTATCTGTTTTGATATTAGAGATTCCAGTCCATAATCTAGTAGAACAATTACTTTGAGCCTTTCTTATGGGTGATGGATGACAAGAATGGGCAACTTCTGACTTAATTGGTTCTGGTTCTGTCTGGTTATAACATGATCTAGGAAGCAAAGATTGAGAAAAAGGGGTAGAGATCACTGTACTGTAACCCTCCTTGAGGGTAGTCTCTGACTTAATGACATCCTCCTACCCCCACCTCCACAGGTCCCCCATGGATCCTATTGATTCCAATAGGACCATCAGGCTAGGAACCAAGTTAGTAACACATGGATCTCCAGGGGAACAGTTATGTAAATGGTAGCAAATATGACTTATTGTTTTTTTCTTGCTGTGAAGTTTCCCATCAAATGGTTAGACTACAATTTATTTACCTCTTTCTCCTTTTTGTTTGTTTGTTTGTTTGTTTTTGTTTAGGGAACAGGGTTTCTCTGTGTAGCCCTGGCTGTTCTGGAATTAGCTCTGTAGTTCAGGCTGGCCTTGATCTCACAGAGATGTACCCGCCTCTGCCTTCCAATGCTATGATTATAGGTATATGCCACCACCTCCCCACACTGGCTCACATTTCAACAGAACATGTACTTCACTTTACTGAGTAGTGGGATGTAAGTGAAAGTTTAGTTGTTCCCACATCCTGTCTTTGTTTCTTTTCCTTATTTTTGTTTTTGTTTTTGATTTTATACTGGTAAGAGCACCAGAAAAATGGCCAAAAGAATTGATAATAGTTATAACTTTTTTCCATTTTCAAGAGGAACTGTTTCAATGTTTTACCATTATACATGGACATTTTTTATAAAATATTTTAAAATCCAGACTTTTCTTTATTGGATTGGGAAAAATTGCTTTCTCGTTTTATAAGTCTTTAAAACTCCAGTTTTAGTTCTGTTTCATTTTCCAAATGCCTTATTGCATATAATGAGATGAGTATTTTCTTTCCCCACATTTTATTTTAATCTAGTAAAATTTTAATAGTGTTTTAAATACTGTAAGTAATCCATTTATAGGTGATTTTATGCATCATTGGATTTTACCGATATTATTTTGAGAAATTTTATAAATATATTCATTTAAATTTAGGCTGAGATTCTGTTTCTCTATTGATGGATTCAGATCTTGAGACTCTTTAGGAAAGAACTGGTTCATGAAACTTTTGATCAAACGTTTTATAAGAGGAAAGTTTTTGTGGACCTATTTCTTTTTTTAATTTGTCTTTATCCATATTCCTTCTATTTAAATTATTTAAAATTTATACTTATATAGAAATGCTAAAATTGTATAATTAAATAATGTGTGAACTCTGACAGATAAGAACTAGATAAATGTTGCACATTTTAAATATCATATTTCATATTATAAAATAATTTTGCTTTCAATAATGTTGGGGTAAATTTCCTCCTTTCATACACCAGTTTTTATTGAGAACTAATCACAAGAAATTTCACTTTGATGATTCTCTCTCTAATACATATAGTAATTATATATTAATAAAGTAGTATAATATATAGATTAGAGGGAAGTAGAGAGGGAGGCTGGCTGAGAACTTGCTATGTAGCAGAGGATGACCTCAGCCTCCATCTTCCAAATGTGAGGGTCACCATGTCTGATTCTATCTGGTACTGGGGCTAGACCCAGCACTATCAACTTAACGACATCTCCAGTCCTGTTTTAGTTCTTTAAAAGTGAATTAGTAAGTCACAGAAACATTTCAACAGAGAGTTACGCTCCAAGGTCGTAAATACTTGAATGTGGATTTCTCTGGAAACTACTTTATATTACTCTTGACATAACAGCATTGTTCCAAGCATTCATTTTCACAATGATATTTCTGTGGCATGAGTTTTTCTCTTATTACTGAAATGTCATCTTTACCTTGAAAGGTAGAGATTAAGTATATTTACATTTTATAGAAATGTTGTCAAGGTTACACAACTGTTTGTTGTCAGAAAAGGTCAAAACTTTTGGAATAATCATTTTGAGAAGCATAAATTCATGATTCATTTAAGCTCAATAACCTTTATGTACTTTTCTACATTAATAAATATTTTGGGCAAGCTAACCATTTGATATGCAGTGAGCTGTTTGCTTTTTAAAAATTATCTTATATAATTTTTTATTAAAAAACTTGTATCTTCTTTGAATTTGCAAGTGAGGGAAGCTAATTTCACATAGTAGTTTTGGCATTTAAAAAATATTTATTTATTTATTTACTTACTTATTTACTCACTTACTTACTTATTTTGATTTTCCAATACAGAATTTCTCTGTGTAGCATTGGGTGTCCTGTAACTTGCTCTGTAGACTAGGCTGGCCTACCTGAAACTCACAGAGTTCTGTCTCCCAAAGGTTGGGGATTAAAGGCCTGTACTACCAACAACTGCTTTTATTGTTTGTTTGCTTGATTGCTTGCTTTAATCCAATATCACTCAGAAGTGTTTGTAGACCAAATTCCTCAGACCAAGAACAACATTTGTTTACCAAAGGATGTAAGGGATATATTAAGAAGAGATGACACAGGGAAGGGCTGTGGGGGGGGGACTGGGGGTATGTGTTTAGGAAGCAGAAAAGGGAGGAAGCCAAGCTATGCACAATTTTAATGAAGTCACAGCCTCCCCCAGCTCATCTAGTCATCTTAGAGCATAAAATGAATCATGTGTGCAATTTTCGTACTGTGACATGAACCTTCACAACCTGGTTCAATCAGGCCATGCCACTTTCAGAGGATGAAGTTGCACATGCCTTCAGCTTTCTACTAGTTCTGAAAAGAAGCTTTAATAGCTACCAAGTAAAGAAAAGTACACAGCAGTTGGAGGATATACACAGGGATGACCCAGAAGGATGGAAGAGGCTGAGTGGAATACCATCAGTCTTGACCTGTTAGTAGATAGCACACCAGGATCAAACCCAAGCACTGTAGTTCTGAACCATATGCTCTCAGTCTGTATGCTGGACTACCCCAGATAACCAACAGTTTCTGGGTAGAAATTAGACATCATTTCTCATCCTGTTTATCTCTTAATTGCATACAAAAAAGTATTGTTATTTACTGAGATTTTTAAAGTCATTAAAATCAACTTACAAAATTGATGACATCCTGAGGTACTTTAATTATTTGGACCTAATCAGATTATCTTCTGTAATGGTTTTATATGTGAATTATACAGTGAATATCTTTCCTTCGTAGTGCTATGGCTACATTACCAGCAGATTTATTTTCAGATTTCAAAGAAGACATTAGACTAATCTAGCAGATATATTTGTTAGTATGGGTTAACATATTCATGAATATATTCCTCATACCAGCTGTATGTATGCCAGTGTATCCAGTCTACTGCTTTGCACAAAGGTGTTAAGCTGCAGTGATGTGGTGGAAATCTTGAAACTCAGAATCATTGACCTTAGGACTCTGAGTTCTTCCTTTCCATACCGTTTTGGGGGATACATATGTAGCTGGGCTGTTGGGCTGCTACTCTAGACTAAGTGACTCAGATTTAGATCTTTACATGGTGATGAGGGTAAAAGATAGGTTTAGGGAGCAGACTCTCAGCCAGATAGAAAGATGAGAGGAGATGAGAAGTGATTGAAGACCTGAAGCTACAGGTGCATTCCAATGAGTTGTCAGCATGAATAAATCCTAGAGTAAATTTCATGAGTAAATTTACATCTCTCTTTGACACCAGGAATGACCCATTGTAATAAGCAAAGCATGTTTATAGACTGTGATATATAAAAATAGGGCTAGATGGTGTTAAATCTGACAGATTTGTTCCAGACAGACTCCATGCTGACTTCTTACTGGCTCATTGAAAGAGGAATATTTACTTCACAATTAGAAACAAATTAGAAACTTACATGTTGCAATCGTTGAAAATTAAGACTAGCCAATACCTACATGGTACTTACTGAGTTGTGAAATCTAAATGCTTGTTTGTTATCTTCGTATACCATTTATATACTAGCCTATTAGTCTTTGCTTACTACTGAAGAAAGTGAGACACAAAGAGGGTATGAACCTTGCATAATGCCTTCTACAGCTTGGGAGAGATATCTCAAGTGTGTACCCATTTAATGGTTTTCACTACTGAGAAAGTGAAAGTTGGATTGGGCAAAGGGGAATAGAAGTCAGCTGCAACTATTCTTTGCATATGTTTTTAAATTTTAATGTGAGTGGTAGATACTATGCATATTTTTGTATACATAGAGTGAGACATGATTTACAGAAGAAATTCTTCTACAAATTTCAAATTTTGCATGAAGACAAAGTACAAAGGAAGAGCTTGCTAAACCAAATCATCTTTCCTTCCATGTCTATTTTAATACATTTTAAGAAAGTATGAGAATCTCAAGTTTTTTCTTTTTTTTTCTTTTGTTTTTTTCTCCCAATTTTGGACTTTAATAAAGGCAGAAAAAGTTCAAAACGCTCATTCTTTCAAAACTTTACTAGGCACGGAGGCTGAAAAAGTGGCTAGGTTGAAAATTTATATTCTTCTGGCGTAAAAAAGGAGAATGAGTCAGAAGTAGATACCAGAGAGCAAGACTAAGACACTCAAGGAGTGACCGCCAGAATGGGCAAACACTGACCACAGCTGTAGTCAACTCCTGTGGCAACCTAACTAGAGTTTAGAATCATTATGGACTTCTTATTGTGTACTGGAGTTCCTGGATATTTTGGGTTACCAGTTTTATGCATTTTGCATTTTTTTTGACTGTTGAGTCAATGTTTTCTATGGTATCTTCAGCACCTAAGATTCTTTCTTCTATCTTTTGTATTCTGTTGTTGATATTTTCATCTATGACCCCTGAATTCTTTCCAAGGTTTTCTATCACCAGAGATGTCTCACTTTGTGATTTCCTTATTGTTTCTACTTCCACTTTTAGATCCTGGGTGGTTTTGTTCACTTCCTTCGCTTGATTGTTTGTGTTTTCCTGTAATTCTTTAAGGGATTTGTGTGTGTGTGTGTGTGTGTGTGTGTGTGTGTGTGTGTGTGTGTTTCTTCTTTACGGGTTTCTGCCTGTTGACCCATGATCTCCTATATTTCTTTAAGGGCTTTTTGTGTTTCCTCTTTAAGGGCTTTTACCTGTTGACCAATGTTCTCCTGTATTTCTTTAAGGGAGTTATTTAAGTCTTTCTTGAAGCCCTCTATCAGCATCATGAGATACGATTTTAAATCCAACTCTTGCTTTTCTGGTGTGTTGGGGTATCCGGGACATGCTGTGGTGGGAGAACTGGGTTCTGTTGTTGCCATGTGGCCTTGGTTTCTCTTGGTAGGGTTCTTGTGCTTGCCTTTTGCCATCTGGTGCTAGTAGGTATTGTTGTCTCTGGCTGGAGTTTATTCTTCCCGTGGGCCTGTAAACCTGTGTCCTTATTCTTCTGAGCTCAAGAGTGAAAGCACTGCTGGGAGATCTCTCTCTCTCTCTCTCTCTCTCTCTCTCTCTCTCTCTCTCTCTCTCTCTCTCTCTCTCTTTCTCTCTCTTTCCCCGCAGGCTATGCACAGAAGACTGTGGAGTTTCCCAGATCCCTGATGCAAATGGTGGCAGAAGGACTTCTGTCCCAGCTGCTCCACTGATCTTATGCCCTGTGTGATCCTAGCTGGTCCCCTCCAGAGAGAAGCTGTGGATCTCACCTCTGTGCTCAGAAGTGAAGGCATTGCTGGGAGATCACTCTCTCCTGGTGTGCTGTGTACAGAAGGCTGTGGAGTCTCCTGGTTTCCTGGTGCAAATGGCAGCAGGAAGACTTCTGTCCCAGCTGTTCCACTGATCACAGAAGGTTATGGAGTCTCCCGGCTCCTTGGTGCAAAAGGCTCAATAAATATCTTCAACAAAATTGTAGAAGAAAACTTCCCTAACCTAGAGAAAGAGATGCCCATGAACATACAAGAAGCCTACAGAACTCCAGACTGGATCAGAACAGAAAGTCCTCCTGGCACATAATAATCAAAACACCAAATTCACTAAACAAAAAAAGAATATTAAAAGCAGTAAGGGAAAAAGGGCAAGTAACTTATAAAGGCAGACCTATCAGAGTCACACCAGACTTCTCACCAGAGACGATGAAAGCTTGAAGATCCTGGGCAAATCTCATACAGACCTTAAGAGAACACAAATGCCAGCCCAGGATACTATTCCCAGCAAAACTCTCAGTTACCATAGATGGAGAAACCATGATATTCCACGATAAAACCCAATTTATACAATATCTGTCCACAAATCCAGTCCTACAAAGGATAATTGATGGAAAATGCTAACACAAGGAGGGAAAATACACCCTAGAAAAAGCAAGAAAGTAATCTTCCAACAACCCCCAAAAAAGATAGCCACACAAACATAAAAATAACATCAAAAATAACAGGAAGCAACAATCACTATTCCCTAATATCTCTTAACAACAATGGACTCAACTCCCGAATAAAAAGAAATAGACTAACGAAATATCTCTCATGTAAATCTTAAATTTTATCAGAAGACATTTGTAATTTCCCTTCTAATAAATTTAGTAATGTTTTTATGTCTACCATTTTATCTGCATTATTTTTCATGGTAATCTTCAATTTTAATGTCTTTCTATATACTTCCTCTATTTTATCAGAAATGTTTTCAATGTAAATATTTGATTTTATTACAAATGTTTCTAATTCCACCTTCAGTTAATTTAGAAAGAGGTTTTGTATAATTTTTATGTAAAATTTTCTATGAAATAATCAATTTTAACATGTTTGTCTATATTTCTTGAATTTTACCAGAAATATTTTCTATGTAAATCTTCAATTCTATCTGAAAATGTTTATAATTCCACCTTCAATCACCTCAGAATTATCTTTATGCATATCATTTTACCCATATAATTTCCATGATAATCTTTAATTTTAACATGTTTTTCTATATATTTCTTCAATTTTATCAGAAATATTTTCCATGTAAAAAAGTTTTCCATGATAATTTTCAATTCTAACATGTTTTTCTACATTTTTCTACAATTTTATCAGGAATGTTTTCCATATAAATCTTCAATTCTATCATAAAATGTTTCTATCCCATATTTCAATTAATTTAGCAATGTTTTACATGTCTACAACTTTATTCTTTAATTGTCCATGAAAATTGTCAATTTTAACGTGTTTATCTGAAATATTTTCCATGTAAATCTTTAATTTTATTATAAAGTATTTTACTCCCCCTTTAAAAAAAGAATTCTATGAATTCTATGCTTCAAGGAGTTAATAGAAACTTACAAAATACTAGGGTATTAAAGTTCTCTTGAAAAACAAACAAAAACAAACAAACAAAAAAACCAAGCCCAAACAGAAATATGTTATATGAAATTGTTAGTTTTATCAGAAAATGTCTCCACTTCCTTTTCAATTATCTGATAATTCTATTTGTATGCCTATCATTGTATGTGACATTTTTCCCAAAAAATCTTCAATTTGATCAGATATCCTATGTAATCCTCTTTTTTATCATGCATATTTTAGATGAAAATATTCAGTTCTATCATAAAAATGTTTCCACTCCTTTCATTTATTGAATTCTAATTATATTTGTATGGCTATCATTGTATTTGAGGTTTTTTTCAAAAAATCTTCAAATTTATATATTATCTCATGTTAACCTCAATTTTATCATACATATGTTCATTACTTTACAAAAATGTCTCCATTTCCTTTTTCAATTCCATTCTAATTGTATTTATATCCATATAAATGTATCTGATTTTAACAAAATATTCAATTTTATAAATTATGTTATGTTACATTATCCTCATTCTTACCATACATATATTAGATGAAAATCTTCAGTTTTATATGAAAATATCTCCACATCTCTTTCAGTTATATTTATACTTTTATTCCTATCATTGTATCTGAGTTTTGTCCAAATACATCTTCAATTTTATCAATTACCTTAGTAATCTTCAGTTTTATTAGAAAATGTCTCCACTTTGTTTTTCAGTTGTATTCTGTGTTTCTATGCCTATGATTGTATCTGAGTGTTTTTCCAAAAATATCATTAATTTTATAAATTATAATATCCTCATTTTATCATACATATATTATATGAAAACCTTCAGTTTTATATGAAAAGGTCTCCACTTTTTCCTTCTACTATATTCTATATTCTAAATGTATTTGTATGCCTATCATTGTATTATTAGTTTTCTAAATATTTTTGTATGTCTATCATTGTATCATATTTTTTCCAAAAATATCTTTAATTTTATCAGTTATCATATCTAATCCACAATTTTATGATACATATGTTAGATTAAAATTTTCAGTTTTACCAGAAAAAACAAACAAACAAACAAAAAAGGATCATTATGGACCAGTAAATGTGATTGATGTCTCTGTCTTCCTCTCTTTTGAATAAGAATGTCCCCTGCAGGTTTATCATACATTGACCTTGGCCACTGAGGACATAGAGAAAGAACAACTTCCCCATTCATAGATCATCATCAAGATAAATTCATCCAGGGGAGGATGCTTATTTGTGTGGGTCAATGCATGGCCAATTTTGAGTTGGACTGTTCTACAAGTGATCTTGAAATAAATGGCTATTATCAAGATTTCAAAATGATGCCTTACAGTGTGATTATACATCTATTTTCCTGTACCATAGAACTACACATCTTCCAGAGGCAGAGACACTTCCACAAAATTTGATATCTATTCTAAGAAGAGAATTTTTTAACCTCTTTTGCAACCTGGAAAGATAGTATAATTCATGTTTGGTCAGTGGATTTGCAGTGAGAATAAGAGTTTCCCTATTCAAACCTGCCATATGAGATCTATCTGTCAGAATTTCTACCCTTTCCCCTTAATTCTGTAGCCAACTTACACAAAGAACATAGTACTGGCTATAATTCTGATGGAAAAATCATGGGAAGCATTGAAAAATGAAAAGAATAGTTTTCCATGCTTGCTCAGAGTCAGGATGTCCCTTAATACTGTGTCACCAACATGAGGTGCTAGCTAAGTCCCTCCCATTTGCTATTACTTGAAATAATACAAGCAGTAATTTAATATCAGAAGAGTACCAGAGTCATCACATCCTTCCCACCCTTATGACCATCAACCCAGTCCAAACTGTCAACATTGCTGGTAGGACAACTGTCACAGTGCTTGTATCTGTCCTTGCTATATTCTAATGTGTCCCAGCATTTTGGTGAGAGACTTTTTCAGCTAGTTCACTCTTTAAATTAGACCTTGAAGGGCCTGCCTTGGCTGGCAGCATCTACCACAGCAGTCTTGTCGTAGATCACTCTTGTTCTAGCTTATTTCACTGGAGCTCCACCAGCTTTGTTCCAGTTCCCAAATGTTCTATGCTTTTTCTCTCCATAGAAACTTCATCTCAGCCTAGGCTTAAACTTATCCTGATGTTGGAGTTCTTTCATCTTATATTTCTTTGCATTTCGCTCACTCTGAACATATATGTGGAATGAATGCTTATTAATAATAATAATATAATGTTTAAATAGTAAACGTATATGTTTATATGGTCATTTACGGGCCCATGGTGCCCACAGGATCATATATTTGAATGCTTAGTCATCTGGGAGTAGAACTGCTTATACAGATTAGGAGGCTTGACTTTATTGGAGGAAGTATGTCATTTTGAAGTTTCAAAAGCCCATGCTAAGCACAGTTCTCAATCTCTCCCTCTCCCTCTCTATCTCCCTCCCCTAACCCTTCCCCTGCCTCTCTCCCTCTCCTTCCCCTCCCCCTGCCCTTTCCCCTCCCCTCTCCTCTCCCCCTCTCTCAAACACACACACACACACACACACACACACACACACACACACTACAGATCCGGATGTAACTCTCTGCTACTGCTCCAGTGTCATGAAAGCTCCCTCCATGTTCCCTACCAGGATTGTAATGGACTAAAGTCCTGAACCAATAAGCAAGCCTCCAATTAAATGTTTCTGTTTTAGAAGAGCTGTCTTGGCCCTGGTGTCTCATCACAATAATAGAACAATATCTAAGACAATCATGTTATCAAATATTCTTCAGGTAAATATCATATTACATTCTTAACTAACAGAAAATGCATGGACCAGAGTTATAGTGAACTCTAGGGTAAATATGGACTCTGAGTGTTCCTGATGTGTTATTGAGCATTCAATTGTAACCTGAGCTACCCTGATGGAAGGAATATCATGGAAATCCTCTCTACTTTCTATTACATTTTGCTGTGAGTCTAAAATTTCTCTAAGACAAAATCAGTTGAAAATTGGTGAGAGAGTAAAAGCTAAGGATGTAGCTCAGTGATAGAGTGCTTCTTTGGCATACATGAGACTCTGATTGTGATCTCCTCTCCAGTGTTGAAAAGAAAAAAGCAACAAAACAGAATAGAACATCTATTTTCTGGATCTTTGCACCACCTGCTTTTTGCCAACCCACATAGCAAATCACATCATTCTTGAGAAGTTGTGTGGGGGACTGTGACATTAGCAGTCAAGTAAAATCCCCACAGATCCACAGTCCCAAAGGCGGCGTCAGGTCTCTCTCCTTCAAACCTCTTATATTATTGGTTGGCATTATTATTGGTATGTGTCAGTAGGTTGCCTTCCTTGGAAAAACAGTAGCCAAGAAAACTTGACTGGCAGCCTGTAGAGATAGACCTTCAAGAGGCCAAATGAGTCCAGAGAAAGATGGAAAGGGAATTAGTAAGGGTCAGTAAATATTTTTTTATACAGGGACAGATACTATTTGAGGCTTTGCAGTCTACATTGCTGTGATTGCAATCCTTCAACTTTTCTGTTTAATACAAGCATAGCCAAGTGTAAAATGCACAAAAGAATAGATGTAGATTGTTCCAATCAATTCAATCTAACTAAATGCTATTTCTAAAACCAAGCAGTAGGTCTGACTTGTCCTGCACTCTACAGAATCTAAACTCCCATATTAGCACAGAGAAACAGTCACTCACTATCTAGGCCACCAGAACAATGGCCATGTTGCCTCAGTGTACACTTGAAATAAATGTTATCTGCCCTACTTCCTACTGACGGACATTTACAGCAATTCTAATGCTTACCATCATGAACAATGTGTACAGGGTAACCCCATAGCACATGTGATAAAGTGTCTGAAAGATTAATTTCTGGAAGTGAACTCTCCTGGACAACATGTTTATGAGTCTGTAGTTGCAATCAGTGGCAAAATAGTCCTTAAGAATGATGCTGATTAAAATCCTGTACTACAATTGATGAGACTCTTTTTTGATAGATCTTTTACATGGAATATGATAAAAAAATCTTTGGCAGTTTTGACATGGTGAGCAGAATGGAGATGTACAAAAATTTAGCTCTAAGTTGTAGTGCCAGTTTGGTGAGAATTTCGAACAACTATTCATGTGTCTTTCCTGTGAATTGTTAATCACATACTTGGTCTATTTTTCTCTTAGCCAGTTTGTTGCTGGCCATTTTCTTCTTGATGTCTCCATATTAGAGATTAGTATTTTGTGATATAAAAGACATTTTCTTTTCTTACCATGTGGTTGGACATTGATTTGGTGTTAGTTTTCAATGTGAAGGGATGTTGTGGTTTGAATGTGAAGTGTCCCTCATAGGCTAACAGGTTGGAACGCTTGGTCCCCAGTTGGTAGTGATGTTTGGGAAGTGAAACATTTAAGAGGTGGTGACTTACCAGAGGATCTAGGTTACTGGAAGGGGCGCAAGCTGAAGGCTTTCCAGCTTCGTCTTACTCTTTGTAAGTATAGATACAATAGGAGCTCGGCTTGCCCCCTATTTTTGCCACCATGCCTGTGGTGCCACATGCCTGTCATGCTGGACTGGCTATGCTCCACCACCACCCCCAAAAACTATGAGGTAAAATGAAAACTTTCCCCCTTAAGCTTCTTTTAAAAAGGTATTTGAAAATGCAACAACAGAAAAAAATCGAGGCATAAAATTGGTACCAAGAAGTGGGGTTGTTATTATAAACCTGGCTATGTGTTTCTTATGGTTTGTGGGACAAATGTGGAAGATTTTGAAACTATAAGCTAGAAAAACCCTTAAATATTGTACATAGAGTATAATGGGCTATTCTGATAGAAAGGCAGAGAAAAATGAGGACTTCGGAGGCCTAACTCATAAGTTTTCAAAGTGGGGAACCAAGACTGTTGAGAACATCTGGGGCTCACCCAGGTTATAGGAATCTTCCAGAGGACCCTGCTATACCACTCCTGGGCATATACCCAGAGGATTCCCCGGCATGCAATAAGGACACATGCTCCACTATGTTCATAGCAGCCTTATTTATAATAGCCAGAAGCTGAAAAGACCCCAGATGTCCCTCAGTGGAGGAATGGATACAGAAAATGTGGTATATTTACACAATGGAGTACTACTCGGCAATTAAAAACAATGAATTTTTGAAATTCTTAGGCAAATGGTTGGAACTGGAAAATATCAGCCTAAGTGAGCTAACCCATTCACAAAAGAACACACATGGAATGCAGTCACTGGTAAGTGGATTTTAGCCCAGAAGCTCTGAAAACCCAAGACACAACTCACATATCAAATCATGCCCAAGAAGAAGGAAGGAGAGGGCCCTGGTCCTGGAAAGGCTTGATGCAGCAATGCAGGGGATTACCAGGACAGAGAAGTGGGAGGGGGTTGATTAGGGAATGGACGGGAGAAGAGGGCTTATGAGACTTATGGGGAGGGGGAAACCAGGAAAGGGAAAATCATTTGGAATGTAAACAAAGAATATAGAAAATAAAAAAAATTAATCTTTTGAATTGTTTGTAGATTGCTCTGCTATACATTGTGAAGTATTGTTTCACAACACTATCTAGTTTTCCCAGTACCTTATAGGATAATATATTTTCTCTGTTGATTTACAAGCTCACTGTTGCCTTACTCTGTATTCTGCTCTGCATTTCGTTTTGATTCTGAAATTGCTATTCTGGACCATAGGTCATCTGTCTGTCTGTATACACACACCACACCCCATTTAATCAATAACATTTTCTTTCTTTCTGTTTGTTTTGTTCTATTAAATGTTCTTATGCTTTTATTACCCCATTTGCTGATATAAAATGATATCATTTTGTACCCATTGTGGCATCAGCAAATTTATTCTGCCTTCAATGTATTTTCTTCTCATCTGGCTTTTTTTTTTTAGATGTTATAATTTCCACATTGACAAAGAATAAATGCTTATATTTCTTTTCTGTCTCTTTAAATTCTACACTTGAATTTAAAGTGTAAATTTAAATTCTACACTAGATCTATTGCTGAACAATTTAATCATTATCATATCTTTTTTTACCAGTTAGTCTCAGTCATCTTGTCTTCATGTGACACAACCTGAAGAGTAGATAAAGATGAGGATGCATAGATAACAAATGTGGAGGTGTAAAATGATGACACCGAGTGTCATTATTCATAAATGGACCTTGAGTCTTAAATTATAAAAGGAAGTGAGAACAGAATGGGATTGAAGTATATGATCTTTACTGAACAACCCTGCATTAGAATTTCTGTCAAGAAGCAAGAACTGTGGTGTAGATGTGTAGGAGATTCACAGAGATGTGGCTACTGCTAGAGAGGGGATGACCTAATTTAACTTACAGCTTCTGATATCAGAGGTTGGAAACCCGTGATTGATCTTAAGGTCCAGGATTCGAGTATGCAAGTGATTTCTGAGAGTACAGAAGATCTTTAGATACGGAGAGGTCAGGAGGCAGAGGACGGGGTAGAGAAATCATTGACACATATCAATGAAAATGCATGGTCTAGGAATGTAGCCAGGACTAGGCCAGGAGAAAGGCTCCTGCCAACATACCCAAGCCTTTGATTTGGATATTAGGCTTTCATTTGAAGATAGAGGGATACATATCTGAAAGTCATCTTTGGGGGGAAAGACTGCTTCTGTCTTGATCAGGTTAGACTTTTGTACCAAAGCACTAGGCTTGCTGGTGGAAAAGACTCATCTTTCTGCCAGTGTTAGTGTCTGGGTTGTTCAAAATCAGGGTACAAGCACATTCCACATCTTTTTTTTTTTTTTAACATATGGCCACCTTCTTGCTATGTTTCCACTTTGTTGATTAGTTGCTTGGATTTCAGGAGGGTAGGAGAACATTGGGTATTGACTCCTTCTTCATAATCTACTGCTTGACATACTAAGGACCAGAACAGCAGGATTCAGATTACTGTTTACTGGAATGGGACCTGAGTCATATTTTTCACCTTGAGAGGAGACATAACATTCTTAACTATTGCAGTTCAATGACTATATAAATATGGTTTTTCAGGGAGCCTGAAACTTATGAGATTACTGTACTGCAAAAGGCCAGCTCATAAACAACAAGGTCATACCACTGTCTCTCCTGTTAAAATTAACCCAAAGAAGACTAATCTGTTACCTGGACAGAAAACATGCTTTCTAAAAAGCTGTCTGCTCCAGAAATAGTATAAAGCCTGCCTCAAATGTAGAGTGGTCCGTTGGGCTTTCTGGTCAGTCCACTAGAATGCTTTAAAATGTTCTGTTTCCACCTTTGTATTCTTTGCAAGGCACTCTGTATGCCACTTGTAAGTTCTTTTTGATGGCGATCTCAAGGAACAGGAAGTTGAGGGGACTGCAGATTGAGAGGCTCCAGTGACAACCTGTAGACAGCAGGGAGAGTATTAATCCTACTTCTTTATTTTTAATTTTTTTTTAAATCAGGGCTTCACTCTCATGACTTTATTTCCTCCCAAAGGCTCCACCTCTTGGTACTAGTACCAAGGCCTACAGTTTCAGTGCATGACTCTGGGAATGGCATAAGCTGTCAGTGCACAATCTCTGTGTCCTTGGTCTCCTCTGTCTGCCTTGAGTGCTGAGAGGGTAAGCTCTAAAGAAGAAGGTGGTTGGGTGGGAGGAGAGTCTACTTGGGACATGCCAGCTCTCCATTTCAATGAGGAAGAAGAAAGACTTGCATCACATCAGGAAGAGGCCAGAGATGAAAAGCTTTTGTTTGGCTTGTGCTGAAGAGGAAGCATCAGCTGGTGGAGTTCAGGAGGAAAATTAATAGAGTTGGGTTAAAAGAGACCGAGAGGGCCAGTGGCAACCAGCGCTTGCCTCCGGGAGAACCTGCATCCCCGACAGACTCCATTTGCAGATATTAAAGAATCAGATGGAAATGTGTCCTTAGGGCTTGTCATCATTTGTGTTGATATTGCTTATTATGTGCAGTTTGAGAGATAATTGCTGTAAATTTTCTGGGTTTTAAATTTTCCTTATTTTTTTTTCAAGAATTTCATAATAAACATTGCATCTACATCACTCCTCTCCACTCTCCCTCCTCCAATTGTGTCTCTGCAGTACTTTCCAAATTCATGAACTCTTCTTCAGCTTTTGTCATTAGATATATTAGATATACATACTTCTGTGAGCAACCCACTGGGCCCTGTTAGGATTGCTTAAATATGCATGTGTCCAGGGCTGATTTTGTGTTTTAAGTAAATTGGACTCAATGTTCCAAAGAATAATGTAATCAAACTACATTAGAAGTAATTGAGTAAATTGTGTGTGCGTGTTTTACTTACTTATCTCTCTCTCTCTCCCCCCCTCTCTCTCTCTCTCTCTCTTTCATGAGTGTGTGTGTGTGTGTGTGTGTGTGTGTGCGTGCGTGCGTGCGTGTGTGTGTGTGTGTGTGTGTGTGTGTGTGAATGCATACGTGCATGCGCAGATGCCCTCAGGGTCTAGAAAAGAATCCTGAACCTATGCAACTGTAACTAGTCAGTTGTGAGCTACCCAGTGTGGTTCTTGGATGTGAATGTGGACTGTCGGTCTTCTGTAAGAGCAGTATGTGCCTGTAACTACTGAGTCAGCTCCTTTATACCTCTCTTTTGTTAATAGTTCTTTTTCAAACTCTTAGTTTAATTTTATCTATTTATTTTTACATAATATTTTATTCTTTGGAAACTTCATACAATATATATTTCTCTTCCCTATCTACCACTAACTCCTTTCACTTGTGCATAATACCCCTACCCATGCTGTCCCAGCTTCATGTCCTCTTGTTGTTGTTATAAATAGACCTTTGTATTAGTCAGAGTTCTCTTGAGGAACAGAGCTGAAAGAATGAATATAAATAATACATTATTAAATATATCATCAATATAATTATTCATAGTATATAACATATCGTGTATTTATTACATAATGATATAACATTTTATGACATATATAGTAAATCATATATATGTGGCAATCCCATTTATATATATGGGATTTATCAAGAATGGCTTATAGGCTGTGGTCTAACTAGTCCAACAATTACTGTCTACCAATGGAAAAATTGAAGAATCTAGTAGTTTTTAATCCCACAGGTTGGATGTCTCAGCTGGTCTTCATTATACGCCAGAATCCTGAAAAAGCCGCCTCTAATGGAAGTGACAGAATGGAGTTTCTGGCTAGAGCAAGCTTCCTCTTTTCATGTTCTTTCTATAGGCTGCCAGCAGAAGGTATGGCCCAGACCAAAGGGCTTCCTACCTCAAATACCTGAATGAAAGGCGTATTTTCCACTCCAAACATCTGGATTAAAAGTGGGTCATCCCATGTCAAATGGTTTAATTTAAAAAAAAAAAAAACTTCCTCACAGGTGTATCCAGTCACTTGGGTTGTAGTTAGTTACATATCTAAGCACCACACTCTCTGATTCTAAGTAGCGCTGCCTAGTTTTGCATGGGTATGTAGCCATCCACTGGGCATGAACAACCCATAGCATGGCCCTTTCCCCTATAGAGAGGGTCTTTCCCTCCCTTGGCACAAATCAACTGCCAATAGCTTCAGGGACTCCCCTCCGCCCTGTGCCATGCTAGGATTTTTATTACTGGCTTGATGGGGTGCTTATCAAATTATTGAAAATCTTCCTATAGTCTTTATAACAGCTCTCATCAGGAAGAGAATAGAAAAATAAACAACTGTGTTGCTCTTTTTTTTCTCTGACAATTATGTGGTTTATTCATATTCACTGTACAAAATGTCTGCAGTGTGTAGAATTGGAGAGGTGTATAGACAGATAATTCTGGTGGCATAGCATTGAAGATAGTTATATAGTAGCGTCCTAAATAAAAAGCTAGAATTTGAGTTAAGATGAAAAAAATGAAAATTTATGCGATTGAGACAGAAGGGTTGCTGTGAGTTTGAGAGCATCCTGAGCTACATTGTGAGTTCCAGACTAGCCAGGGCTGCTATATAGCAAGATGCTATCTCAAAAAGTGATATATATATATATATATATATATATATATATACACACACATATATATATACATATACATATATATATACACACATATACATATATGTATATATATATAGATAGAGATAGATAGATAGATAGATATAGATTAAAAATAAACAGCAAATATGTAGCTTTCTCAATATAATGCCCAAAGCAGCAAGTAAATAGAAAAGAAATATAATATTACCCTTGTGACCAGAAATAGAGCTCCTATCCCTCTTCAGCCTATACAAGTGATGAAACTCAATGCATCCTTTTTATTGATAGTGTCATGTCATAAAAAATTTTTTAAAAGGAATTCATCATGCCTTTAATAAAGAGTGCCTTTAATAAAAGAGGCAGGGTAATATGATCACCCAAAATTGTAGCCATGAAAAATATCTTTATTATTTCTTTGTAAAGATGCTGCATTGATACAGGTAAAACTGCATGGTTTTCAAAGATAAACAAAATAAGGAAATAACTGTGAGAAGTCAAATAATTATTTATATATTTATGTGTGCTGTGCACATATGTGCAGTGACGCACCTGTGCATGTGTGCATGTGTGTGTGCTTGCGTGTGTGAGTGAGTGTGTGTGTGTGTGTGTGTGTGCACATGCGTGCGCATGTGAAGGGAGCAGAAGAATGCATCAGGTGTCATTTCCCACTCTCTGTATATTTTTTTCAGGTCTCTCTGTGAAGTTTGAGCTAGCACCTTCTAGACTATACAGGAAACCAGCATATCCCAAAGACCTTTATCTGTCTGGCCTTCTTAGAGCTGAGTATACGGGCATTTATAAGTATATAACTGATTATGTAGGTACTAGAATCCAAGCTCTGGTTTTCATGACTGTGGAGCAAACACTCTTAACCACGGAGCCATTTCTCTAGGTCTAATATGCAATACTTTAAATTGTTAACCCTAATATAAATGTTTGGTGTTGGTTTGGTATTATTAAGCAGTGCCATTATAATTAACACGGTCTTAAGCAACGTTATCAGAACCAGTGTAGAGAAGTAGAGAACTTACTGATATAGCAAAAAAAACCTAAAAGATGGCCAAAGCCTGTGATTTCAAAAATTCTTTGCTTTCTGGGCAAAGGCTTCTTCAAAAGAAACAGACAATCCAGAGCTTGGGAATCTATCTTTGTGGTGAGTGAAATGTTTTTTTACTTGTAGTTATGCTTGTTGAAACAGACTTTGGCTTTTGTTTTTTAATAACAGGCCAATGTCTTCAGCCTTACAACAATTGTGTCTGCATTCATTCCTGGAAACTGAGAAAGATACATTGGATTGTTACTAGGAAAGGTATGTAGTTCTGGGGTTATATCTGGGAAGAGATCATCACAAAAATATGTGTGCTATAACTAAATGGCACGTGTGCTTTCTTTTACAGTTGCCATAACTGGAAGGGTGGAAGCATATGCTGCTTATCGTGATGAATCTGGCTCTAATTATCACCAAAAAGATACCGCCGTGCACGGATGGTGTTTGTTTCTCATCATACGGAATGCAAATACTGAGTGTCACTTCTTCTGCCCCATATGCTCCTTTTAGAATCCAACACAACATATTAGAATCGGCCTCCTTGACAAACCTTCACCATCCAAATCCTCACATAACCAATGGTGTAAGATTTACTGAGTTGCTCCTAAATACCAAAATGATGGATTGTATAAAACATGTTTATTATTGGAAATTATAGCAGTTGTTTGTGTGTGACGTTTTGGTCAGGTTAGTCAGTTATGTTCAATGGAAGCACACATTGAGAAAAAGTTCTGGGGAGAAAAAAAACATTGATTGGCATCCAAAATTGCAAAGTAAAAGACCTGTAGGCTTTATAGAGAAAGAAACCAAATAATAGGCAAAGCTATACTGTTTGGCTGAAGGAAAGTTCTGGAAGAAGTGTGGACACTCAATGTATCCTGCACTGGGCCAGGTGTAGGTGGTCCTGGGGAGAACATGGCGGGTGTGAAAATGGCTATAGAAAGATGGGGCAGAGACAGAAGATCCTAAAAACTGGAGCCTGTGTGCTAAGCACCCCTCTATGGCGAGTGCGTCTTGAAGGAGAGATAGAGGCTGTGTTGAGTATCTGCCAGATGACAAGCTGGAATAGACCAAAGGGCATGGCGGATGTGTGTACTTCCTCTACTTCCAACAGAAATCCCTCTTCTTTCTGAATTTATGTCATCATCGTTTCTACTGGATAGAGGAACAGTGTTGTCAAGTTGATTAGTAGTGAATGAAGGCATCAAGAAGGAGTCATGAGTTCAGGCTTACAGTTATGTGGGCAACTTCAAAGGCTCCATGAGCAAGCAGGGATGTGTTCTAATATGGAACATGATAGTATGAATATGAATTGGTTTTGAAGATATAGTCAAAATGATATTAGAGTTTAAGAGGAGCTTTCCAAGCAAGAATTCTAGATGTCATTCTATTTATATTAGTCTTCATTATGTTATTAGAAAGTTAAAAAAAAAACTACCAATAGAAGGTTATGACATAAAATTAGATTTAGCTGTGAGGGCTTACCAGGTAGTCAAAATGCAGAACAAAATAAAGGTTAATGATGAGAGTTTTCTTCTCAGGACAAAATAAAGTAAAGAACAACAGATTAAGCCTACAGTATATGCTAGGTGACAGGCTTAGCCCTCTTTGCATCCCAACAGCTTACCCTGACTTCATTAGCCTTGGCACTCTATTACGGCCACTCTGATTCCACAGCGTCGAGTCCCTCGTGGAAATCATCTGAATCCATGAAGGCTGCTCTCGGACTTGGGAGTATAGTGATTGACTAGGAGTCATGAAGTCAAGACTCTTCCTGATGTCAGAACTATACTCCAAGGAAGAGGTGGTATATTGGGGAACAAGAACACTGAAGTTTACACCCTTAATGTTTTTATGCTAGGGCTCAGCTTTCTTGAAATGAGAGTATTCATTGAGGTCCTGGGGATTTAAATAATTGATTTATTCAAATATACACCTACTGTCTCAGAAGTAACAGCAAACCAAACCAAAACAATATCATCAGTAGGCAATAGGTTTTCCATACCCCTGGGATGTAATTGAATTGTGAATCTGTATAGGAGCCCCTGAAAATAATGATTCAGGGCTTCTGCCTTCCTAATACCATTCCTCCTTTTCTCTGGTCACTGAACACACTCCTCCTTTCATCTGGGATAGCCAGTCTATGAGTCTTGGATGGCGATGACCACGTCTGTGCTGGCAAGTGCTATGCCAACTTGACACAGAAACTAAAGTCATCAGAGAGGAAGGGGCCTCAGTTGACAAAATGCATCCATAAGATCCAGCTGTGAGGCACTTTCTTAATTAGTAATTGATGGAGGATGGGTCCAGCCCATTGTGTATGGGACCTTCCCTGGGCTGGTGATCCTGGGTGTTATAAGGGAACCAGCTGAGCAAGCTATAGGGAGCAAGCCAGTAAGCAGCACCCCTCCATAGCCTCTACATCACCTTCGGCTTCCATGTTTCTGCCCACCTTGAGTTCCTATCCTGACTTCCTTTGATGGTTAACAGTAATATGGAGGTGTAACTCAAATAACCCTTTCCTACCCAACTTCCATTTTGGCCATGGTGTTTCATTGCAGCAATAGAAACACTAACAAGGACAACTTCCATAAGAAACTCAATTTATGGGTAGAAGCAATTGGTTTTTGGTAAAACGAACAAAAGAACATGAAGAATAGTACCAAGCAAATCTTCCAAGCCTTAAAAATACAAAAATTGGTGGGGACCCAAATGCAGTCCTCACTTTCATCTGGACCAACCATGAAGTAGTCCACCATGCAGTGAGCCCATTGAAAGATGGCAAACACCAGAACTGTGAACCCCAAGACTGAGCTGTTCCTGGAGGCAAGTTCCTGTTGCTTCTTTTCTCTATTTTGAACTGTTATTTCTTTCTTGTCTCATTTACAATGAAACAGCCTCTGACTATTGAATACTTGTACATGGAAGTGACAAAAGCATGTTAGAGCAGTGTTGCTGCCATCCTAAGGACCTATTATATGTGCTTTGCATGAAACTAGACACAATCAATTATTTGTTTATTAGAATATGTTATTTATTTTTGATAAATTTATATATGTTGGCCACATTTATGTCAACTCACTCCTCATATTCTTCCAGACATACCCAACACAACCGCTCTCTCTCTCTCTCTCTCTCTCTCTCTCTCTCTCTCTCTCTCTCTCCCTCTGATAACCCATTGGATCTATTAGTGCTGTATCCTATAATGTTGACTGGTCTTAGTTTTATATTGTGCAGGCCTTGTATAAGCAGCCATGCTGCAACCAGTTCATGAGTGTAATGTCCATGTCATGTCAAGAAGACAACCCTTCATATATACATCATATACATATTAATGTATATTCATATATATTATATACATATAATGTATGTTTGTATATACATTATATGTGTATTTAATGTATATTTGTATATACATTGTATTTGTATATACATTATATGCACATATAATGTATATTCATATATATACAGATATGCATGTATATTTTATGAAGAATGAAGAAATAGAGACTAAAATAGGTTATGAAATTCAAATATCTTGTTATGAGCTACAGTACTACCTCTAGCCACTGTATTGTAGCATGCTGCCTTCTTCCATATATGTATAAGAAGAGTGCTGTCTATGCATTTGTTCCCTATGGCTCACTCAGCCTACCATCTCATAGCACCCAGGGCCATTAGCTCAGGGATGGCACCACCCACGATGGGCTGGGCCTTTCCAATAAATCACAGCTAATCTTATGGATTCATGTTCTCAACTGATATTCTCTCTCCTTAGAGGAATCCAGTTGTACTTAGTTAATATAGCTAGCATAGTAGTCTTGTTCACTCCTACCTATATAATACTTCTCTATTATCTCTTCTAATGAAAATGGTGACGTCTTGTAGGCTGGGTTGTACAAAATTATTTCAAGTTATCTATATTTTAGTTCCGTTGTTGGTTCTTCTATCAATGAACCATAAACCTCCATTTTCTTGTCTATAAAAAGGGGACAGACTGTAAGCAGTAGCATTTGAAAGAGCAGGTCCTATATCTATATCTGTCCTTCATCTGGGCAGCAGAGTAATACAGAGTATATACACCTCGTCTGGTGGTAGGGAAGCAGGTAAGTGGGCCCTGAGGGCAGAGGACACAGAGTTGGCCCCTCCACTTGCCTCTTGCCACTCATCTGCTGTGAGGTGGTGTGGGTGCAGGGGCGATGCTCTCTCCCTTTCCCCTTCCCTTGCCACCTCGATGGGAGAGCTGGCTGTGGGGCCTGAGAGCGGGAGAGCAAACCCTACTTTCTCACTGTCTGCAGCACTCAGGAGAACAGACCTTGTACCATGCCCGGGGAACACAGTGTAGCTGGCCCTGATGGCAAAGGCTCATGTGAGCCAGCCCCAAGGGTGTGAGAGCAGGAGAACTGTCCCAGCCCTCATAGGTTGAAGCACTCGGGGGAGTGGGCCCTGTACCTGGACTGGTCCACACAGGGGATCTGGCTCTGGAGGTGTGGGTAAGGCTGAACTGCCCCGAGGGCATGAGAACAAGAGACCAAGAGAGCTGATCTTGCTTCCTGCCAATGGGCAGCCTTGGGTGGTCTAGCTGGAGCAGTGCTGGAGAGTTCCTCCCGGTGGTGTGAATAAGGGGGAACCTGGGGGGTGACCAGCTCAGCAATCATCCAGTCCCAGATTCAAAACTATGAATTGGCTTACTCCAAAATCTACATCATCTGCAAATGGTTTGGATGAGTGAAGGGTTAGTCCTGCTGTGCCAAAGCTGCAGGATCTTCATGACACACGTGGCAACAACAGGATAACCAGGAGGAGTTCCAATGAGCATCCAGTATTGATGGTGTCACAGAAGCAAGAGACCAGGAACCAGACCAATGTGACTCATTGCAATGAACATTTGCATGAGAGGCTGTGTAGGCAGAAAGATTTACTGTGGGACACACTGCTTCCATGATGAGATGTTTCTATGCTTTTTGTTTTGTTTTGTTTTGTTGTTGTTGTTGCTGTGTGTTAATTGCGGAGAGAGGTTGCGAGAACCAAGGGGGGAATATGAAGGGATTGGGAGATGAGTGGGACTGGAATGCATGATGTGACACTCACAAAGAATCAATAAAAGGTTTAAAAAAACAAACCATTCGGGCTGTAAACCTCAGCACTTAGTATCACCGACCAAAGCTAAAACAAGGACCTCCTTCATCAAAGTCCTTAGTTCTAGAAAAGTCTTTAAATGTACTAACCTTGCTTTTTGACTTCTGTGGTTCTGCTTCTGGGTAACTGTTCTTGTTAACTGAAGTATGACAACTCAGGTCATGGTATTTGTGTTTAAAAGCTCACCCTGAGAAAGGCTCAGGGCTAAACTAGCATCCTGAACACACAGAGTAGTCTCTGTCCAACTAATACAAACTTTCTATTGGCTTTAAAAAATGGGGGAGCATCCTAGAGCTGTAATACTGGGCATGCTGAGAAAACTCAAAAGCAGATCCCTCAACTTCCTTACAGCTTTCTCAGGCAAAAGTAACTTTAAAAAAGATTTATTGCAAGGAAAAGGCAGGGCTCAGATGTTGAGTCCTTGCTGCTCCTGCAGTAGACACATCTGGTTTCCAGTATGTGTATCAGGCAGCTAGAGACTGTGTGTAACTCCATCTTCAGCGAATTCAAAGCCCTCTTCTGGCCTCTGTGGGTACACACACACACACACACACACACACACACACACACCTTTTGTTCTTGTTTTTTAGTTATTAGAATTATTTTAGAAATAATTTTACTATGTACTCTATAACATATTTACCTATTGGCTTTCTATATTCTTAATGAATAGTTTTCCATTCCATCTATTAAAGCTTTATTTACCTGCACTGAAGACTTGGGCATTATTCTACCTAGGCTGAGCTCTAGACTTACATTGATACAGAAGAAGATAACCTGTCCTAGCTGCACTGAGCTAGAAAATAGTTCATTCTGTTCTATGAGCTACTTGGTAATGCTTCCATTTATTAAAAACAGGTGCAAACTATGCTGAAGTATTCCTAAAATAGATGCTCTCTCTTCTATTAAGAATGGTAGCACATGGCAGCGGGGGGTAGGGGGGTGGGGGGGTGGGGGGTGAGGGGGTGGGGGGGATGGGCAGAGTGTGCCCTCTAACTTAAAATGGAGATAGAGCTGTGTAGACAATACAGACGGCAATTTTAGCTTTCAAAATATATATTCGCACCTGACACTCAATTGACAATGTGATTGGCACTTTTTAGGCTTTCTACGAAGTAGCTGAGTGCAAGGGACAGCTAAATTGAAAAGCATATTACAAAAGGAACAGAACCCGTGAAATTAATAGGTACTTTCCCTCTTGGTTCATAGTTTATGTCTTCTTGTAAAGCTTCTGTTGACTGGTATTACATTATAATTGAGAAGGTAGTTGGGCACTTTAGAGAGTTACCGACTGATTTTCATCTCTTTTCATGAACTTGTTTTAAAAAAACAAAGCTTCCTAGACTCAAAATTTTACTACCTTCAAATCGTTCCCTTATTCTATGATATGAAATAATTTCTATTTCCTCTTACTTAGTCTAAATTTGCTTAATGTGCAAGAAAGAATGGCAAGCCGTGTGTGTGTGTGTGTGTGTGTGTGTGTGTGTGTGTGTCCCTTAGTATTCATCCGTGCTGATGTGACCCAGCTTCTGTGACTTAGTTTGTTGATTTAGTTCAGGAAATATATTTCAAACTCCTAAGCCTCAGTTTCCAAGTTTCTGAGTGTGTGTGGGATAGTATTAAAGATAAATCAGCTAATAATGTTTCAATTGTAGTAGAAGCTATTGGTTGTGTCCACACAGAAGTCCTTTTCACCCCAACCCCCTTTCCCCTCTCTTTTGAATTATGCATGGAAGAATCTTAGGAAGACCCCATGTTGTGAAGGTCTTCTCTTCCCAGTTAAAATAACAACGCTTTTCTTCTGGGCTCCTCTCATATTTCAGAAGTTGTGGTACCCAGGAGTAAAGATAGTACAAAAGGAAATTAGAAAGAATGCCCTCCTAGTGAGAGTTGACATGTGCTATTATCTCAAGACCTGCTAGGTGAAATCAATAGCCTTGACTATTGATAGAGTCAACACCAAGTTTTATGTGACTCATAAAAAGTTGTAGTATTTCCATATGACTCAATAGCAAAAGCGACCTCCAAAATATAGGAATATTCAAACAAAGTAACTTGTCCTTTTACTTTCACGCCATTAGTAAGAGAAGAAGACTCGTGTGTGTGTGTGTGTGTGTGTGTGTGTGTGTGTGTGTGTATTCAGGTACGCAAGGACACATTTGTGTGAGTAAATCAGGTGTCAGTATTGGGTGTCATCCTTGTTGTCTTTGAGATAGAGTCCCTCACTTTTCCAGAGCTTGGCCTATGGCTGCAAATATAAACAAAATATAAACATCATTATAACATATTTATTTGTTTTCTTCCTCCATTTACTTATGACTCTTATTTCTCTGGGTGAGGAAATACATGGCTTTTTGCTAAATTTGCCCCCTTATCAAGTCATATTGAATAACGCTATGTGCTGTTTTTTTAAAAAATCCAAAACAAAAATTATTTTTGAATACTGAGGAAAACACCATCTGTGGCAACTGAAATAATATTAACTATTTTTTTTTCTATTCTCAAAGCACATGAATGTTATATAAAGAAAGGAGAAAAACGGTTGGTCCCAGGCTGACTTTTTTTGGTGCCAAATAAGTATGCTAATTTTGTTGGCTAGGTTAAAAGACCCTAAAAACAGAGATTCATGCAGGGATTTGTGAAAGACAGATTACTAGTTTACATCTGCATCTGTACGCTTCAGGTCCTGGTGCATTAAAGATGAGTTGTATACTAGAAGAGAAATGAGAATGAACACAGTTGGAGACAGACAGACAGACACTAGGCAGTGCATGCTTTCTATCTTTAACTTGAAGTCAGCCGAAGGTTTGGATGGGTCTATGATGGCGATACAGTGCCAACCTAGAATGCCTCGCACATCATGCTTCTTTTAAAAACACATCCACATTAATCTCGGGTAATCTCCATAACCATTCTGAAGCTTCGATATTGAGCGAGAATACTGAAGGTCAAATAAGTCAAGGCAAAGAGGCAAAGGCGGCTTGCAATGGAGACGCTCGAAAAAGCATTTGGTACAGGATACAGCCTCATCCCATGGAGAAGAACGTGCGTATCCATTTAAAGTCAAGTGGGCAAAGAGATGAAGGCTGCCGTGGGAGCGAGCTGTTCTTGTACTGAATATGGGCAAAGGCTTTATAGTTTTCTCTATCAGATACAGAACCTGAAAACAGGGTTTGCCTGGGCTATTCTAAATTTAACCCTCCCAGGCATGATCTTGAAGGGTCTGACTCCTGGTTCAGGTGAAAATCTTGAGGGATAAGAAAGAAGTTAACAGTAGGTTGGTATAGAAAGGGAATAACAATCAGAGATCCCCTAAGGTGGTCCCACTCCTAACAACTGTCCACGAGCTGCAAGCAGCAAGACAGAAAGAAATGATGCTGTTTCCTACAAAAATCTTCTTTGCATGGTTGAGCTGTTCTCCTTCCATGTTATCCATGTGCATGTGCAGTGAGATGCGCACGACACATTCCAGGCTGACGTTATATAGATAGTGGCCGTCACTGTCATTCCCAACCCACTGCCCCATCAGATTTTTGTCAGAATCAAAACATATGCTCCTGAAAAAAAGGAGGGATGCTTGCAAGGCTTAAGAAACTAAGGAAACGTCTCAGGCTTTGCATGGTCTCAAAATTTAGGAAACCCAGGAAGCTCAGAAAGTCATGAGATTCACAAAGCTTTTCTCAAAATTATAAACATACTAAATGCTGGAGAAAAGTCGGCCCTTCAGGGGAGCTGTCTGCAGGTTGTGCATGGAGCTTAGGGATACAGCTTTCACAAGCTGTCTCCTGTACAGGACAGGCTGTGATACAGTTACCAGAAATAACCCCATAAATACCACCCCCATCCATGTTCCTGTAAGTAAAGTGAATAAATTCATTGGTTCCCTGAGCTAGAAATGGGTGGGGTTTCTTTGGTTTCTTGTTGGCACCCTGTCAGGGTGAATGAGATTTGCTTGTAAGTGTGGAGAGAAAGTCACGAAAGAAGTTACTAGTGCAAGGATCGATTTTGCTTCACAGCAAAAATGAAAACCTTTATGAAATGAAAGTGGCTTCCATGTCCAGCCTTACTATTAATTGTTCCCATGATGGTCTTATACTGATTACAAAAGGAAGACTCTGAAAAGAAAAAATTATAATCTATAATCTCGTTCTATCCCATTGACTAGTCTTGATGAGAAACATGCGGAATTTGAACTCCAAATTGTTTGGTACTCTGTCACTTCTCTTCTTGGGGGGAAAAAAGAGGACAATTTTATGTGTAAATTTTTGTAAACAAGAATTTAAAGAGAATGAATTGAGTTTTAATAGTTTAGAAGTTTCTTCCATTTGTACAAAACTGTTGTCCCAATTGAAAATTCTATTATATAAATAGTAATTATAGTGAAAGTTAAAGAAAAAAAAACCAAATTTCTCTTCCTGACCTTCTGTAATGTAACCTTGCTATCAATTTCAATTTGTCTCTTTTGGAAACCAAGTAACATCTGAAGGGCTTTTTCTCCCCTCAAAATTCCAATGCTGTAAGATACTTCTTCATTTGATCGAGATATATTTGATTTTTTTTCAAATTGAACTGAAAATGAGTTTGCAAGATAAAAGAACTTTCCAACCTTTTCCCATATGAGAAGAATCTATTTTATCTTATTTGATGAGGGATATCAGGCAAGGAAAAGGTCCAGGAACCAGAAAAAAAATGTGCATTTCTAGGAAAACTGATAGGTATTCTCAAAACCCTTGAAGAAATCAATAATGATGGTTATTTTGTTTTTGTTTTTTACATTCTCTTTGTATGTTAAGGAGAGATCACAATGCTTGGCATTCTCAAAAGCAAACAAAAAAGCGTTAGATCAAAGCACAGGCTGGAACTGTGCCTTGGTCCCTCCTTTGTTTTTTAGTTTCCCTGCTGCCTGCTCCAGTGATAGATGTTGACACATCTTGCCTTCAGCTGAGTCTCTGCTTCTGGAAACTGCAGCAAGAAGCACTCCATCAATTGCACCAAGTCTTCTTAAGATCGATTGAGGCTCTGGGCTCCAAGCTACACTATTCTTCTGTCAAAATGCATGAAATAAGCACCAAAGAAATGTCAGCTCTGCCTTCTATAGCAGCAAGGATGCTTATGAAATGGTCTGAAATCAGCAAGTCCTTGCAGGAAGGGGAAGGTACACAGGCGTTCTCTTTCAAAGCAAAATTAGACCATTTCCCGGAATGAAGAGTGAACACTTCAAAGTCTGTCTGGGCTCCACTGGGCAGCACACATTTTAACTTCCTTCATCAATCCACCAGGATGATCCCCTTACAGTTCTCTGGGGACTCTCTGCTCTGCCTTCCCTGCCCCTCCTCTTTGTCATTTTGCTTCTGCCCCACCTCTGTTCCACCTCTTGTCAATGAAAGAACCATCTTGAACCTCAAAGGAACAAAAGAGATGCCTTATTCTCGAGCAAAATTTTAGTGCCCAAGACCCAGGGATAAAGATTCAGATTTTCCAAATACCAAGTTCCAATGACATAACAGTTTCATGAAATTTTTTAGAACCAAGAAAGCCAAAGAGAAACACACCTTTCAGGTGCATTGGTGGGTACATCAGGTTAGAGCAAAACAGAAAACTCTACTGTATTTCCTGCAGATGCTGCTTGACAATTCTTAACTCTTTGGTTAGTGAAAACTGTGCATTCCCAAAGATTTACCTAATGGTCAGAAATATTTTAGATTGCATCGGATGCACAATAAATAGCTATTAAAGGGGAGTAAAGATTCCTCAAGATAAGTTGGCATTGTGCTGCCAACACTGCAATTGCTCCATACCATCAAAGTTTTAATAGTCAGTCAGTCATCATAGCCCCAGCTTCTGTCCAGAGATCCCTCCCTCCCTCCTTCCCTCCCTCTCTCTTCCTTCATTCCTTCCTATCTTTCCTTCTTTTCTTCCTTCCATTTTTCCTCCTCATGGTAACCATGACCCATGGAATGCCCTAGCTCTTCTTTCCTTCCATGTTTCTTTCCATTCTGTCTCTCCTCTTCAAGACACCTTCTTTCTTCTTTCTCTTAGAATTGCACAGGATCCGATTCTCCACCTTTGTGCCTGCTGTTGGAGATAGCATTTTTTCCCTCACACTGAAATTAAAGAACTTTGATGCCAATGTTCTATGTGCTCTTCTGGGCAAAAATACACAGCCACCAGTTAACATGAAGGGCCAAGGCTTGGGACACCCTTTAGTGAAGGGTGTGTGTGTGTGTGTGTGTGTGTGTGTGTGTGTGTGCGACCTTTAAATCTGAGAAAGCTGCATTTGGAAGAGTCTTGGAGATAGATTTCGTGAAACTATCAAGTGATAAAAATGATGCAGAGACTCAGAGAGGGTAAATGGATCCTTTTTTTCCAGACTCTCAGGCCAGTGCTCTTTGGCTTCCTTGTGAAGATCCAAGATGGAGGGATGCAGTTAGGCATGCATTTAAAAAGCACGGGAAGGGAGAGGCATGACATGCTAAGGCTGCCGAGCACCATCCAGGTTTCTGTGGACGTGTTCGTCGCAATCTCTTCCCAAGACTAGCTTTCAGGAATTCTTTTCTGTTTTCTTTATTTCCTCCTACCCACAGAGTCAATTTCACTTTTAAGAAATTATTTGTTTTCCTGTGCTTCCGATCATACCATGATCCATTTTCCTAAGAAACTGCTTGCTGGGGGCAATGGGAGTGAGATCCTTCCCTTGCACAATCCTAAGAGTCTTTCCTACATTCTACCTCTATTCCTAAGGATCTTTGCTTGCCTTTAATATCTTTAAACTAACTTTAATTGTGTTGCTTTTTTAAAAATGTGAACAAACATTCCACTATTTTGGTCAGAATTTAACTCTTAATAATTCTGCATTGGATCCTGTGCTTTAGTGGGCCTTTGAGGAGTACTGGAAAGAGATGCAAAGTGCCAGAGAATGTGAAATTGAGTGACCATACTGTGAGATTTGGCAAGGTATCCAGCAGCCTTCCCCCAGAGAAGCCCTCAGGAATGTGGACCATCCAAACAAAAACAGATGGAGCTGATAATGGAATTATTAGTGAAGATTAAAGGCGTTTTTGTGGCATAGAAAAATAGGAAAATATGTAGACATAAATACATATGTCTGATCATTTTTTCCACACCCAAGATCAGAACCAATGGTATGACCCACTCTGAGCCTAATAAGGGAAATATGTTTTGGAAGGAAGGACTTTCCCAGAGAGCACTCTGTGTGCAGGGGTAAAGGTGGGGGTAATTTGGCAAGCATTATAGAGAAAGAAGAGCAGAAATAACAGACAAAGACTCTAACTAGAGAAAGGAGGGTAAGGAGGGGAGAAGAGGGTGGACAGGACTAGGGTAGTGCCCAGACTCTGGTTTTCTAGCGGGTGATGCGGTTTTGATGACCACACTTGGACTATTGCTCTACAGTCTTGGTCTCACTCATTTTCATACTCTGAATACCTAGTAGCAGACACAATCAATACTTGCAGATATTTTACATATGCACAAAGTTATTTAGTCTCACTGACATCCTCCATGATCTAACCCCTCCCCCTTTAAGAAAATGTGTCTTTGCAACATATGAAAACTGTAAGAGAAAACCACAACCAATCAAAAAACAGAATTATAGAGCCCATTCATACATACATGAGCAAGCTGTATTTGGAAATTATATGTGTATAATTCCCACATATGTATCCCACATATACATATATATGTGTATGTATGTATGCATATGCATGTGTATATGCGTATGCTGTATACATGTGTATGCATGTAACAATAATTAATGCAAGAAGAGGACATGAATTTGAAAAAAGCAAGAAGTATTCGGGCAGGTTTGATGGTAGGAAAGGGACAGGGGAATGATATAAGTATATTATAATCTCAAAGAGCAAAAGAAATATTTTTTTTTACATTTCCTCACTGATCTAATACAGGTGTCCTCACCCTCTTTTACAAATGAAGCTGATGATCTCAAGCACTTAGCGATTCAGATCTTTCAGAAAATCTACAGAGAACTGGGCATCCTTGGAGCTCTGGACTCAATCATGTCAATTCTTTCTTCAAAGGCTTATACCTTGAATGATCTGGAGGAGTTATTGTGCTAAGAATAAATGCTGAAACCAGTTAGATCATGTCTAAAGCTCAGTCTCAGCTCTTCCTACCTTTGTAACTTGAGCGAGAGTGCTATCACAGACCCTTAATTTATTCTATCACGAAGAATGACAGAAATGAAATGACTCCCATATATAAAACAGCAGAAATACATCTAGCATCTTTTGTCAGATTGAAAAAGGATTTGACAATGGTGGGCCAAGAAAAGAGCTATGAAGGTCATTCAGAAAAAGTGGCACTAGAGTACTTTTAAACATAATGCATTGTCTCAAAAATCTGTCCTGCAATTTCTTGGGACTTGAAATTATCTGGTGGATTTATTCTGAAAGAAAATTGTACCAATGTTTTTCCAGTGCTCTGAAACCAAGTAGTATATCTCAATTTGAAAAATTAAGTAGATATTTATAAATGCACTAGACCATTATTAGGAAGATATTGTCAAAGGTGAGATTAAAACCCTAAAAGAACTCCATTTTTGGAACATAGTACATTCTAGTCTAGGATTCTTATAACACCTTTCCACCCCTTCCCCCATGTTTTTCTAGAAGAGGTAGAACACAGTATGCTCTCTTTTCTAAGTATTATTTTATTTCTGGCAAGAGCACATTGTATGTTTCCACCCACTGGCTTTTAATGACACACAGGAAACAGTGATTCATCTCAGTCAACATTCTAATATTATTGAAATATCTTCCTTAGTCCCTAAGATGATTTTCAAAACATGTGAATCTAAGTGAGTGAAAGGTACATCAAACTGTCTTTGAACAAATCATTTTCCAGTCGCTTCCTCTCAGCTCAAACTCCCTCAGAACTGTACATTATCAACCGAGACTAAGGCAAAGGTTGGAGACACATTTCTGGTTAACTCCCCAAGCACTTTCTAAAGTCACTTAGAAGCACCCAGTACTGGTCACTGAGGATCCACACTGTGGCTACTTAATGGGCCTCCTGGATCCAGTTACAATTTTGCTGTGTGCAAAGAATGAATACAAAATCCCTCTTAGCCCAAGATACATTCCTAATGAAGCATGGTCTCATTTGGACGTGATTACATCATCTCCCCATCATCTTCCAAGCGTGATAAGGAGCTACAAGACCCACAAAAGCTGCTCAGTGCTCCTGCTTGTCTTGTTTTGAAGTAGAAACAAGTCGAAGGTTTTCCAAGGATTGCAGCAAATGCCTCCACTAAGCCATTCAGTATCAAGATGCTGCCATTCATAATCCTAATGGAGCTCAGTCCCTGACCCAGACTTAAGGCCTTTTTAAATATTTTAACATTCCAATTTTGGCTTCCAGCCTTGCAGACTTTTAACAGTCACAATAGTTAGAAAGCTAAAGTTAAGAATTAATTAGTGCAGGCACATGGGTCTGAAAAGGATTTGAAACAGCCCTGAAAGAAAAGAAGCTAGATGCAAGTAAAAGATCTAAGGACTAGGCTCTGGGACCACAGCATTCACAAGCCCCAAGGCTTTTCACTCTTCCTGTCTTTGGCAAGACTGGCACGCCTCTTTCCTTCCACCAGCCCTCCTCCCTCCCCTTCCTTTGCCCTCTCACTCTTGCTCAGAATTCAAGATTCTCTGTCAACATTTTGTGTTGATTCTAGAAAGACATTCCATCCATCCATCCAGCCATCCATCCATCCATCCATCCATCCATATATACATATTTGTATTAATGCATTGAAATCGATCAGCTTCAGAGGCACCCAAGTTAAAAAAAAATAACAATATTGCTAAGGCACTGGTCATATTTCTCAAGGAAATCAGTTTGGAGTTGTTCTGACAGCTTCCATGAATCCTTTTAGATTGTGTCTGCACCATGAGGATGTAGCAAGGAAGGTACACGCTATTATTTTGTGTTTAAAATGCTTAGAACTGGAAAGACTGGAAGTGGGGGCTTTGCTTTCATTGTAAAATCTTAGCAAAGAAATTCATTCCACTGATGAAATATTAACACTATCCCAGTTACTTGCTATGTATCTCATGGTTATTTTTTGTCATGTATTGATAAACCACATAGAGGTATAATGATTAACACAATAAACTGCTCATGTTTCAAGTGTAAGATGAGATTTATTACATGTGATATCATAGCTACTAGCCCAGGTAACATGTAAATCATGTGCATTATGAAAAATGGTCCTCAGAACCTTGATACTTAACCAGTACCTCCTGACCCCTATTTCTACCATGAGAACCATCTGCATTGATCTATGTTGTGTAATTGCTATACTGTAGATTGCTTCATCTGCTCTAGTATTTCATAAAAATGAAATTGCCCAGTATATTCTCTGTACAAAATAGGCTTTTTAAATACAGCCCTTCAGCTCTGCACATCAGCCATTTGATTTTGTTTTTAACTCTGTAAGAACTATTCCATTATAGGAACAAACCAGTTTGTCTACTCATTCTTCTGTTGTTGGACATTGGAGTTGTGTTGGGATTAGTCTTACGCACTGTGTACTCAGAAGCTGAGTTCTGTGCCCCCGTCCAGACTGCAGCCTGATCTTGACACACTGCCTTAACCTTTGTGCTGTAAAGAATGTTCCCCAATAAACCCTAGGACTGGATTGAGAGGATAAAGAGGCAAAACTTGGGAGAGAGTTGGGAGTCTTGGGTAGAGAACACAAGGAGAAGGAGAGAGGATGGAAAAGAAGAAGGTCACCAGGAGGCAGGATGGGCCATGAGAATGGGTCATGAGGATGGACCATGAGGATGGACCATAAGTATGCAACCAAAGAAGCTTGCATTGAGGACACACACAAACTCATTACTTGGCAAGACTCAGTTGCCAAGTAATGGGGTATCTATCTGATTAATAGCCTAGCCAGGTTTTAATAATCTCAGAACCTGCCCAGTCTGGCTTGGGAGCTTGTTAAAAATTTCTGAAGTGTCTGTGTTGTTTACTTGGGAGCTAAATGGGAAAGAGTAGAGCAGAAAGCCCTCAATAAAAATATTTCAATAGAGTTGTTTAGAACAAATAAACTTTTGATTCCTAAGCCCTGTAAGCCTTCCGTGGGCATACTTTCATTTTTCTTAGAGAAAAGTTCCTTGAGGCTGTGGACCAATATAGCATAGCCTAACTTTATAAGAATGGATTGCAATCCTCCCAGAATGCCTTTAGGGTTCATGCCCTTGCCAAGACTGATAAGCTTTGCACATGAAACCTCCACTGGCTGTTAACTGTAGAGACTAACTGTCCCAATGCATGTTGAGCTTATAGTTTGTGATGTGTACCTTCCGAGTGCTCCATACTACTGATCACTGTTCTATGCTCCTATTAAGCCATTCATGATGTTATTTTATGAAGAGTTCATTCATCGATGGACTCTTGAGTTGCAACCATTTACCCTGTGCTCTAGAGAGGAGGTCTTTGTGAGATAGCTGCATGTTTTGCTCTAGCTCTTGTCTTCTTATTTTGGTTTTGTAATGATCTTCTGGTCAAGCAGATGAATTTTTTAACCACAACTCCAATTTTTAAATTCTGTTACACTTAGAACCTTTATTTCCCAGCTGTTTCTGCTCTTACTCTGACTGCATGTTTTCTTCTAGAAACGTTGCTTTACAAGCCTCTTTCAGAATGCCTTAAAAGCGGCTTGGTTAGTGTTTGTCTCTCAGACTTCCAATTCAAATTGAGTTGATTGTAGATGGAGTAGAGGCTCCATCCTCTGGCTTCCAAGTACATATCCAGATGGAGTAATGTCTTCTGAAAAGATATTTCTTTCTCTTTCTGTCAAAATCAACTCATTATTTGAGTGTATTTTGTCCTATGGACCACACTGTAATCAATGACATGTCCCATATCATAGCATCTTGAACACTGAAGCTTTAGAGTAAACCTTGAATCATATAGGATAAATCATACAATATTGATCATTCATCAATATTGATTGATGGGTTGGAGTTTGGGACATTTATAGTTCAATTTAGAGAGAAAGGACATGCTGGCAATATTGAGTGCTTGCTATAGTCCCATCTTGCTAAGTGAGCATACATTCCTGGTTTTCCCCACACTGAATAAGAACATGTCCAATGTTGCATTATTATAATATGATGGTAGCCATGGATACTTCATAAATGGTCAGAAGTTCTTTTATTTTGATGATGGTTTTTACTTAGTTGATTGATATTACTGGTCTATTAAAAGAACCAGTTTTGAATGATTTCTCTCTGTGTTCAGCTTTCTACTTTATTAACCATTGCCCTTACATTGGCTAGTTACTCTTTCTGGTCCCCTTTGGGTTTAACTTGCTCTTCTTTATTTCACTTCTTGAGATAGAAACTTAAAGTATTGTTCTTAAATAATATTTATCTAATGTAATCAATTAAAACTATGTTAAAATATTTGCATTAAAATTATTTATGTCGTAGGGTTGTTAGAAGAGTGTTTTGTAAATGACAGTTACATCACACTGGTTGAGTCTGGATCTAAAACTTTAATCTTACTTGTGTGTATAGGATGTGTGTATTTATGATGTGTGCATGTTTATGTGCACCTATGTGTGTGAATGTGGCTGTGTATATGTGTATGGGCATGTGCATATGACAATGAGTATGTGGAGGACAGGGGGCAGCCTCAGGTGTTGGATTTCCTATTCCATCTTTTTTGAGGCAGTCTTTCTCTTGTTACTTCCTGCCTATGTCAGGCTACCCAGTCTTCAAGCTTCTGAACTCACCTTGTCTTCTTGTCTCTTTTCTCACTATGGGGTTTTGGGATTACATATATTTACAGGTCAGGATACTCTTTCTGGTTAGATGTGGGTTCAGGAAATTTGAACTCTCATCATCACGTTTACAAGGCAAGCACTTTACCCTACTCAGCCATCATCTCCATATTCTTACACAATTCTATCAACTTTTACTGAGAGAGCATTGCTAAAAATCCTCTATTTCTTCTTTTTCTCATGTTTTCAGTCTTCTTCATTATAAAACTACTTATTGAACATTGCTACGTTTTGTCATCTTATCATTATGGATTCATATTCTTGAATGTTACTTTGATATCCACATGGTTTTCTGTTGGTTTGTTTTTTTTTTCTCAAGTTTCTGGTAGGCATAATCTGTCTTTCTCAACCTTGCTTTCACGTCTGAGTTTCATTTAGAGGCCATTTTATGCAGATACGTACACAAACCTCACAATTTTTTTTTATTTGAACTGATATTTTATTTACCTTTAGTAAATCATTGCCTACTATTAGCACTTATTGGTACAGCTGGGATTAGTTCCATCTCACTGTTATCTGTCATCGGTTTGGTCCACCTGCATTTTGTCTCATTACTCTTGGCCCTGTTTTGTTCCCATACTTATTTGGCTTAATCGATGCCTTAATTGTTATGTTTACTTCCTTATTCTATTTTAAACTCATGCCATACATTTCTAATAGTTATGTCAGGGATCATTATATTAGGCATATGACAAAATATATTTAGAATTATTATTTTTCTACTTTAGTCCACTCTCCATACATTATAGTTTATTCATTTATCTCTATTACAACCATTGTAATGAAACAGTTCTATTTCTACCTACTTCTTCTTCTTGCTCTTCTGGTATTACATTTTACTTCAACATATATTTTAAATATCTTTGTGCAGTGACTTTATTTTCTTGTTCTGGAAAATTAATTAAGAAAATTAAAAAAGAAATACATAAAACTAACTAACTTTTCCTATTAGGTCTTTTTTTTTTTTAAACTCCACTGTTTCTTATGTTCGTTGTGCTCCTATCTTTTTCAGCTTTTCACGTGGTGCCATTTTTTTTTCTTTTTACAACTTGGCAAATGCTCTCATGTATTTCTTGCCATACAAGTGCATTTCTAATGCATTGCATCAGCTCTTTAAAATCAGGGAACTATTATAATTGCTTGCCCTAATGCACAAAGATTATTTGGACCTAGGAATCCCTGTTTTGTTTTGTTTTGTTTTTGCTTTTCTTTAGCTGTTCTAGAATTGTCATTTAACTGCTTTCCTCCCATGTTATCGTTGATAAGGAATTGAGTTTAAATGAAGCACATTTTGTTTTTTGAGTAACATGACTTGTTTTTCCTGTTGTTGTTGCCTTCAGAATTTGGACTTTGGTGGTTGTTAGTTGCAGATTGCTTTTGTTTAGCCTTCTCTGATTGACTGAGCTTCATGGAGTTCTAGGTGGACATTTAGACAGCCATTTCTTTAGGGATTGTCCTGTGCTATCTCATTTTTCTCTAGCTCTGAGCTCGTCTGTAGCTCACTTATTCACATGTGCTACTAATGCTTAGTTTCTCACGGCTCGCTGAGACCTCTATATTCTCATTTCACATCTTTTGATCTTTGTTCTTCACGATAAAAATTCTATAGATCTGTTTTGTTAGCTGAGCATTTGCTTTGTCCTCTTCAAGTTGCCCTTAAGTTTCTGCTTTGAAGATTTCTATTTTGAACTTTGTGTTGTTAGAACTTCATTTGGTCATTTTATTATTTCCTGTTTGTTTGTAGAGACTCAAAATTTGTTCATACAGAAGCCACGTTTTCCTAGTGTTGAACATATTCTGAGTAACCACCTTGGGTTGCTGCTATCTTTGCAAATATAAGCTACAGTATCACCTTGGGGGGTGTGGGGGGGTCTGTTCACTGTTGACTACTTCCTTTCTTGAGGATGGACCATAAGCTCTAGCTTCTTGTTCCTTTAATTTCCTACAATATCCTGGATGTTATGAATATATTATAAGATATGTGGATTACAGTTTTCTCCTTTAAAATATTAAGTTTTAAATTTCCAAGATGTTAATTTCTATCAAAACTTTCTATATTGCCTATCAAGGCCATAGTTCAGACTTTATTTTATTTGTATTTACTGAATGGATCTAATTTCCTTACATCTTAGTTACTCCTTTCAAACTAAAAAAAAAACTAGATTCCTCTACCTCCACTTTGAACTCCTCAGCTTACAGTGCATCTACAAACCCTGGAGCTTTTCCTTGACCTACTGTCTTCCTCTCGTGCTTGTGTTATCAACCATGTTCTTCCAAATGGGACTTTTCCATGTGGCTGCCACTTAAATTTCAACACTCCCCACATTATTCGGTGATATGTCACCTTTCTCCATCATCTTTCCTTTAGTATGTATTATCATCTGACATGCCACACATCATAGAAAATATTTTAAATATCAGCCTGGGGTTTCTACCCTGCTTTGGTTATTGAGGTTCCAGATAAGAAACACACTTAGCCTTTATATTTTTAATAAGCCCTAAACAGCACAAGAGCTCAGCAGATACCTACCCTCCATGCTGTTAGAATTAATAACCTTGAGTTATTAATTACTATTTATTATGTTCCATCTGGGCTGCTCTTAACCCCAATTGGGCAGCCCTCGGGGCCACACTTTTAACCCTTAACCCATGGCAGACTATCCTTCCTCTTCTTCTGCACATTTTTCTTCCTCCCATGACTTCAAAACCTAAACCCCAACTATGTCTCTTCTGCCCAGATATTGGCTGTTGACACCTTTATTCACCAGTCAGAATTAACTTGGAGGCAGAGTCACAGGGGCTACATGCAGACTCCAGGTCTTGGGCCTGCACTTGGCATTACGATAGACAGTACAAGATAAAACCTCAACACCATATGTTTTATGTTAGAAGCTTTGCGATACAGGCTAAAAATACAATGCTGACACCTAAGCCCAAGAAACGTTTTTTTAGGCTATAGATGGAGATTATAATAAAACACACACACACACACACACACACACACACACACACAAAAACCTCACAGGAAAGAAACACTCTGTGAGAACAACACAGTAGGAGAAGTAGGGCTGGGCAGAGAACTTGAAGAAACAGCATGGAGCTATCAAGAGAAGTAGGGATCCCTTGAGAACCAGCCCCTTGGGAAATAGTAGTAGCTATCGAACACCTTTGAAAATAGAAATTGTAACACTGGATCTGTGTCCCATTGAGCCTTCTACAAACATTCCCTCCTGTCTTGTGGATTAATCTGCATCACCAATCAGTGATTGTTTTCCATATTTTTAGGAAGTCCTCCATTATGCTACCCTGAGGGGATGGTAGTGAGGTGGGTTAGTACATTCTTAAACCACAACACAAGTGCAGTGCACATCCATTCTGTTGGCCAGGTACCTATTTACTAAAACATTTGTTATATTTAAATTACTCTTATTTATAGCCCCCTTTATCAACCTACCCCTTCCAAATACACACTAGCATGCTATTTTTGTAGAAACTAGAATAAAAGCATATTTGTTTTGCATTAGCTTTTTCAAATCTTCAATCACACATAAATACTTCAATTACTTATTGTTGTATGTCTGTTTGCATATGTGTGTCTTTGCAAGTCTCTTCGGTTTGTGAATTAGTACTGGTGTGTGTCAGATGCAGAGGGCAGATTTCAGAGATTAACTCTTTCCCTCCACTGTGGGTTCCAGGTATCAACTTAAGTAGTCAGGCTTACATGATGATTGTCTTTACTCGATAAGTTATCTTACTGGTCCTAATATGTTTTGGTCAAAGAAAATGAATGCAAATTGAATCTAGCCCATAATTCAAGTCATTAATTAAATGGCATACCTTACTGGTTTCTAAGTCAATCAAATAATGTACTAAGTTGTTTCCAAGACAGTGTTTATTTTCCTTTTCACACTTGACATGTTCATTAAAGTTTACTGAGCCATTGCTCTGGGGAACATATCATCTCAGACAGTCTAAACTGATGTTTAAAAGCCTGGCTTTATTAAAATGGTCTATCCATGAAGTCATCCATCAACTGTTTCAATGAACAATGGTTCTGCTTAGAGGGTGACACAGACATAAGGTCAGGGTAAGATTCTGTTTCATTGGCCATGATGATTTTGAAAAGCATTCATCTCAGAAAAAGAGTAACTTATAAGGTCATCTTTAAAATTAATACAATGATTATAAGTATTAAGTAAAACATTTAGTCTCACTCTTTATTGTTCTCTCAAAAGCTACTTCCCAAATTAATTTTCTATCTTCCTTTTGGCTGTGTAAATAATATTGAAAGATATAAGCTGTTCTGAAAACCATAGTATAGTATAAAAACATCAAATAAACAATCCTACTTATAGAGAGGCTGAAATAGAAGCATGATTTCAAGACCATTATGTGGTACACAGAAAGACACTGTCATGTACAAACAAGCAGAAAATGTATATGTATTGTGCAATATTGGACATCTTTCTCCAATTACCATATCAGAGAGACCACTGAGTGACAGCCAAAAAATTTCTAATTTCTCATATTTTTAAATTTCAATCAATTAGGATATGTTAGTAATATTAATTTTCATATTAAGAGATATTAAGGAAAAATGATTACTTCCTGTTATTTTTGTTCTTAGAAGTGGAATTATGTCTGTGTGGATTTGTTGAAAGATTACTTTTTTGCTTTTTCTAGGGTGTAGTTTCCCTCCTTGTGTTGGCGTTTTCCATTTATTATCCTTTGTAGGGCTGGATTTGTGGAAAGAGACCATCTTAATATACACACCATTTCTTATATGAATGTAACCTGTACCCTGTGGGCTGAGAATGATGACAATCACTCAAGTCAAATAAATAGCTTTAACCATAGCAGGAAATCTGTATCCAAATAATTGTGCCTACAATTCATTCCTTGGCACAGCAGAACTGTCAACTACTGTTGAGGTAAAATCCTTTGGTGAGGTGAGGGACATTGAAGTATAGCCTTACTGCAATGAATTCCAATGTCTAAAATTTGTTCTTATTTTGGGTTTCTACCACAGTAAGAGCCAATATTTTAAGCTCTACTTAAAACAAAATGAAGAAACAAACAAAAAGAATTTATCTTTTTATGTTCATTTAATAATATTTCTATTAATTTTGTGATTGGTATAAAATATATATTATATTGAATATAAAAAAATAAATAAATAAAAGCCTGGCTTTAAGTAGTTTATCATTTCTGTGGTCTAACTGAAAATCTCCTCTCCTCCCTTTCCTTCCCTTCCCCTTCCCCTCCCCCTCCTCTTCTTTTTCCTCTCTCTCCTTCCTCCTTTCCCCTCCCCTTTCTTCTTCTCCCTTCTCCCTTCCTCTCTCCCTCAATTATAAGTGAATGTAACTTAAATTACATTCCCCTTATTTCCTTTTGTTCCTTATTACTCTAACTGGAACTTCAATTATTATAATGAATAGATAGGAAGAGAGTTGGCAGCTTTGTCT
The DNA here is from genome assembly GCA_964023405.1 of Apodemus agrarius. Lineage (NCBI taxonomy): Eukaryota > Metazoa > Chordata > Mammalia > Rodentia > Muridae > Apodemus > Apodemus agrarius. The sequence goes on from OZ030014.1 coordinate 79,466,438, forward strand.
TCTCTGGGATTTTAGTGCAATTCGCTTTAAATTTTTCTCCATTTAGTTTGATGTTCACTTATTAGCTTGTTGTATATTGTTTTTATTGTGTTTAGGCATGTGCTTTACATCCTTGGTCTCTCACTTTTAACACGGTGTGTTGGATTTTGTCAAAGGCCTTTTCAGCACATAATGTGATTTTTTTTCAGTTTCTTGTATGCAGGAGAATGATGGATCCTGTTTTTGCATCCATTCTGTTTAACCTGTGTCTTTTTATTGGGGAAATGAGTTCTTTGATGTAAGAGATATTATTGAACAGTAATTGCTATTCTCTTTGTTATTTTGATGTGGGTGGTGTGTGTGTGTGTGTGTGTGTGTGTGTGTGTGTGTGTTTGATGGTTTGGAATTACTTGTTTCCTGTGTTTTCTTGGATGCAATTACCTTCCTTGGTTGATAACTAGAGTTGGATTTTTTGATTTGTCTTGAAATATCTTGTTTCCTCCATCTATGGTGATTGAGAGTTTTGCTGAATATAGTAGTCTAGGTTTGCATCTGCATTTTTTTAGAGGATGCAAGATATCTGTCCAAGCCCTGCTAGTTTTTAGAGTCTTTGTTGAGAAGTTGGGTGTAATTCTGATAGATCTGCCTTTGTATGTTACCTAGCCTTTTTCTCTTGCCCCTTTTAATATTCTTTCTTTGTAGGGGGTTTTCTTTACTCTTCCAGTCTAATTCTTGTATTTTCATAGGCATCTCTTTATTTAGGCTGAGAAAATTTTCTTCTATGATTTTGTTAAAAATATTTTCTGATCCATGGAGCTGGGACTCTTTATCTTCTTCCATTCTTATTATCCTTAGGTTAGGACTTTTCGTGGTATCCCAAATTTCCTGGATCTTTAGTGTCAGCAATTTTTTAGATTTAACATTTCATTGACAGATGCATTAATTTCTTCAATTGTATCTTCTATGCCTGAGATTCTCTCTTCCATCTCTGACATACTGTTAGTGATGCTTACATTTGTTGTTCCTGTTCTCTTCCCTAGGTTTTCCATCTCCAGGATTCCCTAAGTTTGTGTTTTTTTTTAATCGCTTCTATTTCCATTTTCATGTCTTGAATGGTTTAGATTTATTTTCTTTACCTTATTAATTGTATTTTCCTGTATTTCTTTATGGAGCTTATTTATTTCATACTCAAAAAACTCTATCTTTATAATTTTGGATTTAAGGTTATTTTCATTTGCTTTGATCATGTTAGGATATCCAGGGTAGTATGTAAGCTATGCTGTGAAGGTGTCATGTTGCCCTAGCTTTTGTGGGCTGTATTCTTTTGAGAGCCTTTAGCCATCTGGATGGCTTTAGTGCCTGGATGATCCTCTTATAGTAGGTATTGGAAGATGGCCTAATCTTGATGATCCTGGTGTCGCAAGCCTCTGATGTGTATGGTACCACATCAACAGATCTGATGAATGTAGAGGGAGAGTTGGTGGGAGACTAGGGGTCCAGCATGAATAGCAGGCTGCTCAGGGTAGCTAGGGATGCCCCCAGAGGATTCCACAGGCAGAGAATATGGGTGCAAGTAGGGAATCTAACCTGTATGGTCTGATTCGAAGCTGCTTTCTTAGTGAGTGATCCCATGACTATTTTCAATATTAGCACATACACAAACTCTGAATATTTAAAAAAATTAGTTGATTTAATGCGTGAAAATGTTATTTCAATCCGTTTCTTGAAACTGTTCTTTTTGAACAGTTTCGTTTTGTTTTTGAATTATGTGTATTTGGGGAGCATGTGCCTCCATGAGGACAGGCGTTCATAGGAACCAGAAGAGAGCATCAGATCCCGTGAAGCTGAAGCTGCAGGTTGCTGGAAGCTTCCTGACATGTGTTCTTTCCAAGAGCAGTATGTCCTCTTAACTGATAAACCATTTCTTTCGCCCCTGCTCTTTTGCCACTTTAAATGAGTACATTTAGCACTTGGTTTTTAGTGCTATTGAATACAATTAAATCAATTCCGGCATACACATAAACTGAGATGTGTTCATTCACTAAACAATGATTTTTGAAAATTATTTATATTCCAGACTAGACATTTCATCAGCTTCTAAATGAGGTGTGCCAGAGGTTAACAGCATAATTTTATAGGTGCTCTTTATATTAAAATCAATTTGTACATAAATTTTATATTTTACAGTTATATCAGACTATATTGGCATATATATGTGTATTAGTATGACATAGAAATAGTTCTTATTCCATTATGTGAGTTTGACCTTTTAAAATTCAATATTTTTGATGCAACTCTAGTTAAAATTTCCATTTTATCCAAATGCCCACAGTAAAATTCTGCTGTCATAAGTAGGAAAGGTCAATGTAGAAGCAAAGCAATCTTAATGGAATTATGTGGTTATATTTATCTTTACAAGAGAGTCATGGGCACATATTAGGCGCTGTTCTGGTGACTAACATTGCGATTCCTTGCTGAGACGGTCTTGTCATTGGGTTTAATGAAAGTCTTTGACTTTAAACACATCTAGAGCACAGCCATCTTGGATACGGTGTTTCAGCTACTGAAAAGCTGGAGATCAAGCAATATGATATGTCTGCACAGCCACACATGACACCACACCATGTGTAATTCCAGGACTGGGGAAGTGGAAGAAGAAGGATTTCTGAGTTCCAGGTTAGCCTGAGCTACAAAGTGAGACCTTGTCAGAAACACAACACAACAAAACAAAACAAAACAAAACAAAAAGCAAAGCAATAACAACCAAAAACAAACACAAAAGGCTCAGGAATTGGCTGTATTACTCCAAAGTACATAATTTTCCTGCCCCATTGCCTTAGCAAATGCAAGTAAGGAGGCTCAGCAGTGTCTATGACATCTGCAGGTCTGCACAGCCAAAGGAGCTAATAAAAATAATTGGGGAGGGGGGCTCAAAAACTGTAGTGGTAGTGAGATACCCTCACAAAAGTCTATAATTAAATTGAAGTGAGCATTCTTGGTATGCTGAGAAGTAAGCATTGTACTATTCAAGTTCCTTAAACTTTCTTCAAGGGAAGGGAAGGTAGATGCTTCAGCTCATTGCAGGCATAGTTCAATTCATGACCCATGTTCCTGAAGCTACTTTCATGATGTCATATTTGTTTCCAATGGTCCAAGAAAGTCTGAAATGTCCTTAGGATACATACATAATGAACACGCTTTTGTAGTAGGAACAGTTCCTGTATGTGCCACAAGTGGCAGGATGCTGGTGTGATAGATAAACAAAATGCTCTCCGTAGCAGTTGTCTCATGAGAATCAACTTTCCAGACACAGAGTTTATATATTTTCTCAACCTGACCCAAACTTGAACCACCTAGAAAGAGGAAGCCTCAATTGAGGTACCACTTCCATCACATTGGCTTGTGGGTATGTTTCTGCAGCATTTTTTGATTGATGATAATTAATGTTGTACATGGGCCAAGCATACTGTGGGTGGTGCCATTCCTAGGCTGGTAGGACTGGGCTGTATAAGCAAAGTAGCTGAGCAAGTCAGAGGAAGCAAGCTCATGTGCAATGTTCTTTCATTGTCTCTGCTTCAGTTCCTGCCTTGAAGTCCTGGCATAACTTTTCTCAATGACAGACTACAACTTGTAGGCCAAATAAAGTCTTTTGTCTCTTGCTTTTAGCCCAAGATGCTTTTTACTGCAGTGTATTAGTTAGGGTTACTATTGCTGTGATGAAACCCGACAACCAAAGATACTTGAGAAGGAGGGTATTTATTCTGTTTATGCTTCCACAGCACTCACTGTTCATCAATGAAGGAAGTTAGGGCAGAAACTCAGATAGGGCAGGATTCTAGAAGCAGGAGATGATACAGAGGACATGGAGGGGTGCTGCTTAGTGGCTTGTTTCCATGGCTTTCATCAGTCTGCTTTCTTATAGAACCCAGGATCATAGGCCCAGAATGGCACCACCCACCATAGGCTAGACCCTGCTCCATCAATCACTAATTTTAAAAATGCTTTACAGATGGATCTTATGGAGATAGTTTCTCAATTGAGGTTCCTTCCTTTCCAATGACTCTAGTTTGTGTCAAGTTTTCATAAAACTAGCCAGGATGCACAACAACAAGGAAATGGGACAGCATTTCCTATACTGGTCCTACATTTATATCTTAAGTCATATCCTTATTAGACACCAGACATTCTCTTCATATTCAACTTGGCCTGGCAAAATGATCATACATCTTCTCCCATTTGCAGAGGCAGGGTATTGTTTTTACTTACAATAACTCAACCCAATATGATCTCTGTTAGGGCAACAGTTATTGAGTGGTTATACCTGTAGGATAATAATTAGCCTGAGAAACATGATTTCTAAATAACTTTGCTGTTGATAGTAATTAAGGAGTGTGGTTTCTTTTTTAGGCAAGATGTCTCAATGTGATAAACACTGATTATGAAAAAGTGGTCAGAAACAATAATGCATCATTATTCCTACAAGGTTATCAGAGCTGTCTTTCCCAATGAAAGAAGAAATATGCATACATAAGATATATGATACTTCATTTCATTTTCACATAGTAACAGATTAATATGCTAACACAAAGCAGCATCAAGAATCAGGAACAACAGATGATTTTATTGTAATTTCATGGTAACAATTTGAAAATAAATTCTTGTATTTGCTTTAAAAGACAGTCAATGGAATAAGATGTTGTGAGGAAACTGCTCAACGAAGAGCTCTTGGGTTTTAAAACAGCATTTTCTAACAGATGAAGTTTTATCTGAGGTCAAACAGATCAAATTAGAAGGCATTCTGAGTATCCATAGAAAGGTCAGGTACTTGCTATTTTTAGGAGAGCCCAGCTCCATCATCACAGCAACAGCTGAACAGGGTTGACTCAAGAAGTTTTATTTTTACATTTATCTTCTTTTCTTGAAGGAGCCTGGCATACAAGAATGACGTTACCTGCCTTTGAAGGGCTTTCTTAATGTTAACAGCTATTAATACACCTGAGTCTTTGAGTTCAAGGTCTATTTAACATGCTGAGAACTAAATGTGCTTTTCCTTGTTGTCAATGGATGGGGGGCTGTGGAGGGAGTGAGAAAAACATCAATCTCAAACCCCAGCTGTTGTCAAGCTTGGCAAACTCTAAAGTTTTAAAGACTTTCTTCCCAGCACAGTATTGATTGGTTGTGGGTATCCAAGATGAGTGTGATTTTAGTAGTCATTTCAAAGTGTCTCGTTCAAACTGAACTTTCACACCATCATGATTTGTAGAGCAACTTGGGTCTGGGTAACTGTGTAAGAACTCAAGGGCATCTTGCATGATAAATGCTGCTCAATATTTCTTCACCATTTTCTACTCTAGGTGAAGTATGGTTCTAGCTTTCGAGTCAATTGATTCATTGACTGAATCTGGGGAGAATTTTTCTTGCATGTCTTAGATCTAAGATGTTTTGACAAGTCTGTTAAGTAATGGATGGTGCACATCCTATAATGGTATGGATATGTCTCAAAGCAACCAGGTCTTTGGTAAGAGGCTTTTAGGACTCTCTGTGAAAACTACTGGAAACTTTCGAAAGCAAAAAGGAATATTCACAAAATACTGGGTGCATGGTGGTTAATGTAATAATCTAGTCTCTAGTAGGTGCATGGAGATCTTGAACAAAGTTGATATTGAGGAAGTATTGTGGAAAGAATCTTTATTCGTTGCAGATATTCCTTGAATCATGTGATATTGGTCATTTCCAGTGATATATCCAATATTTCCTAATGTTAGCTAATATGAAAGACTACACTAACTCACTGGAATAGATGTGAATTTACACCCTTTCAAGGCTTACTTGAGCTACAACATCTACAATCTTTGTAATTCTATGACCTAAGAAAACGTTGACTGTGATAATTACTCTTAGTTGTCAATGTGACTGGACTGAGAGAGACCTAAGAAACTGGTAATGAACTCTATCTGTGACTACAAAAGTATTTCCAAAGAATACTGGCATGCAGATCAGTCAGAGAAAAATGACTCACTCAATGCTAATTTCCTTGAGATCCTCCCAAGTGCTATATGCATTAACAATTTGTCCTTTGTAAAAGTGAGTAGTATTTCATTCTATGGCTATAGAATCTTTTATGTGTTCACCTGCTAAAGAACATTTGGCTGGGCTCTTGGTTTGGGGTTTTACAAATAATCCTGTTATGAGCATTTGCATATATTTTTATGTATTAAAATAACCTTTTATTTCTTCAAGATGAAGATCTAGAAGGTAGATGGTTGGTTTGCTTAGTGGATGCTTGGGGTTTGTTTGTTTGTTTGTTTGTTTGTTTATTATATGTAAATACATTTTAGCTGTCTTCAGACACTCCAGAAGAGGGTGTCAGATCTCATTATTGATGATTGTGAGCCACCATGTGGTTGTTGGGATTTGAACTCAGGACCTTTGGTAGAGCAGTCAGTGCTCCTAACCACTGATCCATTTCTCCAGCACCAGATGCTTTGTTTAGGACATCTCTAGACTATTTTCCAAAATGGCTATGCCATTTGTCTCCTCTCAAGTGGCATGGGAGTGGTACAGCTTCTTATAAATGTATAGTAGGATTTTATTTTACATTTTATTCCTCATTTTCTATTTTGCTTTTTACCCAGGTATGAGCCAATAATCTCAGTGAGCTTTTAATTTATGTCTTCCCAAAGGCCAGTGACAGGGAAAGCATCTTCATTTGCTTATTTTTGACTTTATAACCACTTTTCAGTGTGTTGGATTTTGACTTTTTCTCATTAATAATTTGTTTTCTAAATTTTTGCTCTCATTTGTTTGTTTTGAATCAAGTTCTTGTACTGTAGCTCAGGCTAACTTCTAACTCACTCTTCCTCAGCTTCTATGCTGTGGAGATTACAGACCACCATACTCTCCTCAATTTGTATACTCATGGATTTGAGTAGTTTTGAGAAGTGTGATGTTTAAATTGGGGGTGTATCGTTTTGCCTTTTGTTGTCCACAAGCTCTAGTATCAGCTGCAGAGAAGACTGCCTTTTACTATGTTCTTTTCCATTCCTGTCAAACCCCAGAGGCTGGCACTTCAGAAGGGCTGTCTTGTACTGTTTTATCTTGTTCTGTTGATTTGCCTGATCTGCTGCCAGCAGTGAAGTGACTTACTGTAGATGTAGAAGCCTGAAAATCATGTAGTTTGATTCCTCCAACTACTTTTCTTTCTGAATTTGTTTAAGCAATGTTTCCTTTTCTTTTACACGTAAATATTAGAATTTTCTTATCAATATCTGCAAAAAGCAGTCTAGAATTTTTGTAAAGATTATGTTAAACTGCTAAGATAATTATAAGACTAAAGATAATTGAAGTGGTTTTTTTGGTTACCAACACTTGATCATAATATATCTCTTATTTGTCTACTTCCTCATTTCCCTTATTAGATTTCTTTAGCATAAAAATTTGGTAAACTTAAACCTATGCATTATATTTACTGTAATAGGATGTATTTATTGCATTATGTGTCTAATTTTACTTTTCTTTTTGCTGGTTATTTACCTGTAGGAAAATGATTGAGTCCTTTATATAATATCATATTTCACACTCTTGCCAATTTCACCAGCTATGTCTCGGAGTATTCCTGTATATTCTTAGGGTTTCTCTGTGTATGAAGTATGTCACTTACAGATAGGATTGGTTTAGTTTCTCTTTCTGACTGGTATGGGTTTTCTTCCCTTGCCTTTCCTTTACAGAACATTTAAATAAACAAAGACCTTGCCTGTTTACTGAATCTTGAAATAAGCCATCCACATTCATGTAATAGGGCCAGAAGGGCAAAATTGTTGTGTAACTGCTTCTAAGTGAATTGCTAATAAACATTAGCAAGTGTTACAAACAGGTAGAGAACTTAATGTTTATACTATGCTGCCTAAATAACTATTAAAATAGAAGCATAAAGAAAAGCATCAGCTAACTGAATTTCTTCTGGTGACAATTCTTTGTTTAGCTCTGTACCCCATTTTTAATAGGGTTATTTGGTTCTTTGGGGTCTAACTTCTTGAGTTCTTTGTATATATTGGATATTAGCCCTCTGTCAGATGTGGGGTTGGCAAAGATCTTTTCCCAATTTGTTGGTTGCTCTTTTGTCCTTCTGATAGTGTCCTTTGCCTTACAGAAACTTTATAATTTTATGAGGGCCCATTTGTCAATTCTTGATCTTAGAGCATAAGCTATTGGTGTTCTGTTCAGGAACTTTCCCCCTGTGCCCATGTCCTCCAGGGTCTTCCCCAGTATCTTTTCTATTAGTTTCAGTGTTTCTGGTTTTATGTGGAGGTCCTTGATACACTTGGAGTTGATCTTAGTACAAGGAGATAAGAGTGGGTCAATTCGCATTCTTCTACTTGTTGACCTCCATTTGAACCAGCACCATTTGTTGAAAAGGCTATCTCTTTTCCACTGGATGGTTGTAGCTACTTTATCAAAGATCAAGTGACCATAAGTCTGTGGGTTCATTTCTGGGTCTTCAATCCTATTCCACTGATCTACTTGCCTGCTGCTGTACCAATACCATGCAGTTTTTAACACAATTGCTCTGTAGTACTGCTTGAGGTCAGGGATATTGATCCCCCCAGAAGTCCTTTTATTATTGAGAATTGTTTTAGCTATCCTGGGTTTTTTGTTACTCCAGATGAATTTGAGAATTGCTCTTTCTAGATCTATGAAGAATTGAATTGGGATTTTGATGGGGATTGCATTGAATCTGTAGATTGCTTTTGGCAAGATGGCCATTTTTACTATATTGATCCTGCCAATCCAAGAGCATGAAATAGTTTTCCATCTTGTGATGTCTTCTTCGATTTCTTTCTTCAAGGATTTGAAGTTCCTGTCATACAGATCTTTCGAATGGCTGGAAAACACCTTAAGAGATGTTCAACATCATTAGTCATCAGGGAAATGCAAATCAAAACAACCCTGAGATTCCACCTCACACCAGTCAGAATGGCTAAGATTAAAAATCAGAAGACAACAGGTGCTGGCGAGGATGTGGAGAAAGAGGAACACTCCTCCACTGTTGGTGGGATTGCAAGATGGTACAATCACTCTGGAAATCAGTCTGGCGGTTCCTCAGAAAATTGGGCATGACACTTCCAGAGGACCCTGTCATACCACTCCTGGGCATATACCCAGAGGATTCCCCTACATACAATAAAGACACATGCTCCACTATGTTCATAGCAGCCTTATTTACAATACCAGAAGTTGGAAGGAGCCCAGATCTCCCTCAAAGGAGGAATGGATACAGAAAATGTGGTATATTTATACAATGGAATACTACTCAGCAATTAAAAATAATGAATTCATGCAATTTGTAGGCAAATGGTTAGATCTGGACAATATCATCCTAAGTGAGTTAACCCAATCACAAAAGAATACACATGAAATGCAATCACTGATAAGTGGATATTAATGACCCCAGAAGCTCTGAATACTCAAGGCACAATTAGCAAGTCAAATGATTCCCAAGAAGAAGGAAGGAGAGGACCCTGGGCCTGAAAATATTGGATCCAGTTTTGTAGGCGAGTACCAGAACAGAGAAATGGTGGGGGGTGATTGGGGAATAGTTGGGGGGGGAGAGGACTTATGGGACATATGGTGAGGGGGGGACTGGAAAAGGGGAAAGCATTTGGAATGTAAACAAAGAATATAGATTTAATAATAAAAATATAAAAAAGAAAAAAAGAAAAAAGAAAAGTATCCAGGGATATTTTGATGAAATTGAAAAGGTACTTACATTTGAAGTGCACACAAGAAACATGGCTTATGAGGCTAAACTGTGTGTCAAAATGACCAGAAACATAGAGTTGGGCATGGAGGAGATAAGAAATGGTGATAAACAGAAGCAGGAAATTGATTCTAGCAGATTTCTAAGGGGCTTACTGTATAGGGCTGGTATACTTTTCAGCGTAACACTAAAGAAACGTGGCACCCTTTAATTGCCACCTAAGCAAAAGCAGTTTTCTCTCTCCAAGTTCCAACTGTTCTAAAGGAAGTTGCATCTCAGACATCCTTGTGGCTTTGCCTGCACACCTTGAGTAAGTAGGCCACAGATGAGAATCTAATGAAAGAATATTTAAGGGACTGAATCCCTGGGCTCCAGCACTGACCCTCGAGGAGGTGGTGCATATTTAAAGGGGATGGTTCTCAATCTTGTTGCCAGTCTCAGGCAAAAAAAAATGAAATTTTTTTCAATTTAACTTGTTCTAAGAAGAAATCTAATCAGGAGCTCAATGAGATCAATGTGGGTGACAGCGTGACAGCGACGATTTCTCCAAACCCAGGAAGATTCAGTAGAGGTGTCCTTGCTGGGATGAGGGCTCCAGGCAGTGTCAGGTGGCTTTTTAGGATGTACTCTTTTAGAATTTCTACAGTTTCCTTATGGGTGTGGAGTTCTTGATGCTGCAAAGCTGTGATATCACTCCCCATGCTTACAGGCTCATAGCCGAAAGGCACATTTCTGTGGAGTCTGTTTAGATTTTTTTGCTTCAAGATTAAAAAGCATAAATCTGAAAATGAATTCTGGGAAGGAATTTGGCTGACTACAAACTCTCTGCTGTCATCAAAGGGTTCGCATTAGCAAATTCACATAATTCCTGGTAAAGTACACACAAGGGTTTGTGGTAGGAGGCCGACATGACAAGAATCCCTGCCAGAGTTCAGCTTTCTTTTAATACATTTTCATTTTCCTCATTACAGGATGACAATGAAGTGGAGTTGATAGTAATTAAGAATCAAAGATTTTCATCTCTGACACTTAATTAGGAAAGACGATTTTAAATGAGGGAACACCAAAAACAAAGCCAGCAAAATCTGAACTTCCATCCCACTAATTGACTCAGAATTGATAAGTCACTGATATGCCCTGGACTGAGACTGTGATCTCTAGCCCAGGCTTTTGTATCCAATCAGGGCTGATATATAAGATAGAAACCCTTCACGCCTATTTATTTATTCTAGTGTTACCTCCTTCTAGCGCATCTGGATGAGAACTTCTTCCTCCATCTTCCCCACAAAGCTTTCAGAGGATAGCAATACTGTTCTTCCAGCTAACTGGCCACGCACCCCTTCACAGCTGTTTAAATTAGGAACGGAAAGGCCTTGGGACTGAGATAACCCATGCCTTGGGTTCTTAAAACAAACGCAAAGTGAATAAAAGGAAAATGGTAGGCATTCACAACACAATGAATCACCAGCTCACCTCTAACTAGGGATTTACCACCTCACCCCAATTGAAAATGTCTTTTTCTTATTCCTCAAGTAATTTATGAAAGTTTCACTTAATCTACACTCCGTGAATCCCCAGTGTGATTGTACAATGGCATGAGCACCTCATTAATTTCTATTATTTCAAATAAGCTTGTTTCAATTTTCTTTTGAAAATCTATTTCTACATACATTTTTAATTAAAATATAATTGCCTGTTTCATTTGCTATGTCCAGGCTTATCTCTGAGCACACCCCATGTGAAAATTTCGAGACACCTCTACTCAATTTGATGTCAATAGAGCATTATATGCTGGTTTTTATCAATTCTTTGAGAACCTTGCAATGCACTTTGATGATATTCACCCAGTCCCTTAACCCCTCACGGTTTCACCTCTCCTCCCTACCCACCTGTCCTAGCTTGGTTTCTATTACTGTGATAAAAACCAAGTCCAAAAGCAACTCAGAGTGGAAAAGGCCTAGTTTACCTTATAACTATAATCATCATGAAGGGAAGTCAGGGCCGGAACTAAAGGCAGGAGCCTGGAGGCAGTAACTGAGGCAAAAGCCATGTAGGAAATCTGCTTGTTGGCTTGCTCCCCACGACTTACTCAAACTGCTTTCTTATACACCCCAGGATCACCTATCCAGAGTTGGCACCACTCACAGTAGACTGGGCCCTTCTATAACAATCATTATTCAAGAAAATGTCCCATAGACATGTACACAGACCAATCTGATGGCATCCAATAGTCAATTAAGATTCCCTCTTCAAGCCGGGCGGTGGTGGCGCACGCCTGTAATGCCAGCACTTGGGAGGCAGAGGCAGGCGGATTTCTGAGTTCGAAGCCAGCCTGGTCTACAGAGTGAGTTCCAGGACAGCAGAGGTAACCCTGTCTCGAGAAAACAAAAAACAAAAACAAACAAACAAAAAAAACAAAACAAAACAAAAAAAAAAGATTCCCTCTTTACACCCATGCCTAGATTTAGGCCAAGTTGACAAAAAACAGACCAACACACCACCAAACGTTATGCCCTCACCTTTAAAAATCCCAACTGAGGGCTGGGGAGATGGCTCAGTGGTTAAGAGCACCCACTGCTCTTCCAGACTTCCTGAGTTCAATTCCCAGCAACCACATGGTGGTTCACAACCATCTGTAATGGAATCTGTTGCCCTCTTTGGGCATGAACATGTACATGCAGATAGAGCACTTATACATCAAAAAAAATTACAAAAAAATAAGTAAATTAAAATAAGATAAAAATCCCAACTGGGTCCAGTTTGTTCTACCCATAATACTCTTCAATTTGTGGAAAACCACTGGAGTATGGTTCATCTATCAAGAGCTACACTTTTAAAGAAAACTATCCCTCCTTCGGGCTGCCATCAATTGCCAATATTTCCTCCACTGGCAGTAAGACTTCATGCCCACCTCTCCTTGTTGTGCTGATGTTTTGTCTGTCTTGGGCTTGCACAAGTCTTGTGCGTGCTCTCCAAACTACTGTGAATGCACATACCCTATGATGTCTAGAAAACACCCTTTCCTTGTGAGTATCCACTGTCTCTCATATTTGTTCTGTTTTTCTGCAACTAAGCCTTCGGAGGGGTCTGAACATTTTGCAGTCTCTTATTCTCTGCATCTTGGTCAGTGGTGATCTCTGTTCATTGCCATCCAGTACAGAAAGAAACCTTTTTTTCATAAGGACTGGAACATGAAGTAATCTATGGATATAATAATAAGCCGGTAGGAGTTAGTTTAATAATCGTGACCATATAGCACAGTAATTAATAATAGTGAGTTCTCCTCTAGGGCCTATGGCTTGATTAAGTACAGAATTTTGGCCAGGGATGTGTTTCATCTTAAGAATTGGGCCTGAAATCCATATAAAAATTGGTTGGTTACTTCCATGGCACCTGTACTACCATTGCACCAGTGGGCATGTCTTGCCCAGATGGTAATTATAGTAGCTTGCAAGGTTCATAGAAGGGTATGAGTAAGGATTATTTTTTTCTCCACCAGCAGCATGGACAGCACCTCCTAGCATCCAGTAGAAATGAAGCTTCCAGGTCAGTACTTGACTGATTTTTCTGCATTGTATGACTCAGGAATGAGGTATCTTTGGTGATAGGATCTAACTGTAGGGCATTGATACTAACCTATGATGTTTGTGAGACAATGGGACCACACTGGCTAACAATTCCCTAAAAAGGTAACTACCTATTCCTGTCACTGGGCTTTTTTGTTAGCCTGTGGTATCTAGGAGGGGCCTTCTGACTTCTTACAGGACATATATATATATATATATATATATATATATATACCCAGAATATGAGCTGTACAAAAGAAGAAATTTTTTTAAAATGTATTTTACATGCTGTTTTAAACCATACATTCAGAAGTTAGTTAAATGAACATGGTATTATATATATATATATATATATATATATATATATGTGTGTGTGTGTGTGTGTGTACATACATATACATACATATATATGTGCGCATATATATATATATATATATATATACATACACATACATACATTGTGTGTCATTGTTCCCAAGGCATCAGCTCTCCAAAGGCTAACTCACCGACTTCAAACAGATGAGACAATGTCATTATCATTTTGTTGTTATTAACAACACCACTTCAATTTGAATAACTACATTTAATCACTGCAATACCCAGGGCATACAATTCAAAGCTATGGAAGTTCATCAAAACTAAACACCTGTAAGTTGATTCCACAGATTATCCTTTATAGCAAAGTAGGCGTGCCCACATAGAAGAGGATTTTGTGATTTATGGTTTAATTTTCAGTTCTTATCCTGAAATTTTTCAAGGCGCATTTTCTCCGTGGGTTGTAGCTATATTTAGATAACTGACATTATTCAATATGTGGAATATGCTGAGATATTGCTGTCTCCACTCTTAGATGCTTCCTAGGCACGGCTGAACCCAGCTGCTTAAAGAAACCTTGATTGATCATTTTGTCCGTGCCTCTTCTGATTAAAGAAAGCACCCAGTTCTAATAAAATCCCTTCTGCTTCTGACATTAATGGGGGAAAAGCTCACAGTTTTAATAAAACTTGCATTTGTGCCTTTTAAAAATATTATTCTTTTCCTTCATACCTTACATGAAGAAAATGGGAGTTTGCCTTTCTGAAGTGCACTATGGGATTTAGTTGGATTCTGTAACATATTCATTTAGTTACAGTTAGAAATATTTTCTATAAATCCTCCCAACAGAAAAGAAGCCAGGATTTCTGTTTTTATATTTTTTAAAATTTCTACCTTTTTTTTGACTTTGGGCATATATCCAGCATATTGTGAATATATCCAACCCATTCTACTCCTGTTGACATTCTTCGTCTTCCCAACCAGTCCTTCTCCTAATTTCATGCTCCCTGCATGTATGTGTATGTGTGTGTGTGTGCACGTGTGCGTGCGTGCGTGTGTGTGTGTGTGTGTGTGTGTGCATGCGTGTGCGTGTGTGTGCATGTACGTACAGAAATCTTGCACAGGTAGCCACAGCTACTATGTGTTCATAGTTGTTGCAGTCATGCAGAAGACAGCATCTCATAGCATCCCTCCCCATGGATCAAATCATACAAACTTTCCTCTTCCTCTTCCATGTCGTTCACTGGGTCTTGGAAAAGATGATATAGACACTCTATTTAGAACTAGGTACTCAACAGTCACTCATGCTTCTCACGTCAACCAGTTGTGGATATCTGTAGTAATCCTTGGCCATGGCAAAGCGAAGCTTATCTGCAGGAAGCTGAGAGCAACACTAGTCTACAAACATAAACTTTAGGGGTTAGAAAGTAACATTGGCTGCATTTCTATTTGGTAAGTAGTAACTAAGAAGCCAATGTTTCGAACTCTCAAAAGGTAACTCTCTATAAAATGAAATAAACAAGTAAAAATATATCAAACTGCCAAGTGGGAAAAATAATTAGCTTTTGATCATGTAAACATTAGTTTCTCAGATGTTAGTGTTTCTTTAAGGCATAGCTCTCCTTTGCCATTGCCTTCAGGTCCCAAGAGGGAATTAATTTATCAATACTTAATTCAGATCACTTGGACTGTTAGTATCAATTTTCATTTTCAATTCATGTAAGTTCTAGCATAGGCATAAAAGTTTAACAGTACTGCAATAATCATGTGGAATAAATTCAGTTTTCTTCATACCAAAGTTGATGTTTTTAACCACTAGTTAATAACTAGTTATGATAAGTGAAAAAATTGATTAAGTTTTTATTATTTAATTTGTTAATGTCATTGATGTTCCTTATGCTTGTTGCCAAATAAAAGCACAACCTATTTTGCTACTATGACATGGTATAGCATGAATTAAGTAAGACCAATAATCGTAATCTTCATTTTGTTACAAAATCTACATTGTGTTGGTTCAGCATGACTTTTAAAACTAAAAGAAAACCACAGGACTTAATCTAATATCTGCTTGGCTATAGGCTATGGTAAAGTGTAAGTTTCATATATTAGCTTCTCTCATGTGCTTTAACTGGCACAGTTTTGAGTGACAGCCTGTGAGCTCAGGAATATATAGTAATGAAAACTCAACACCATTATAAAATTAATTAGGTTTACTCTCTCAATGCTGGTCTTCTAGAAAGATCATCACCAGGTAAGGTTAATCTCTATTGAGATGTCAGAGCACCATGTTTTTAAGATTTTGATTTTATTAATAGTCAAAAATGCTGCTCTGAAAACTACCAAGCATAAACAAGAAGAGCAAATGTCCCGAGGAAAGAGACGAACATTGGCCAAATACCCGAGGAATGACTGTCATTGTCCTCCTTGCGTTGGACACCCCAGAACGTCATGTCCTTATTAATATCTATATCGTCATTCCCAAGGGAAGATAATATCTAGCACAACAAATTTGTATCAGTGGAAATTCATTATAGAGGAAGGTGATTTTTCTAAAATCTCTTTATAATTTTGCTTTGGACTCCTCTCCTTTATTTATTAATTCTAGGTAAAGTAAAAAAACAAATAAATAAATAAAACAAAACAAAACCCAACTTACAGTCTATGTAATCTTTGCTAAAGTATAATAAAAACGTGATGTTTTGACTCATTTTCTATCTTTCCTGAGAGGCAATTGAAATAGACTGTTCTTTACTGATGGGAAGATACATATTTTGTTGTAAAAAGCACTATTTCTTAAAGAATCTTCAGATGCCAAGTGGATACATTGAATGACAAAAAAAGGCAGGTTGAAGTGGCTATCTGACATGATTGTGTTGCCTTGTGTGGACCTTGTTACAGATATGTCCTTGCTATTGCTATAGCAACATAAAGCTGGTGCTCTCAACTACGAATACATGTGATCGTGTTAATTTATTTTCATGGCTATCCACAACTAACAAGCAGAATCATCCATAAAGTTCAGCCTTGGAGGGTGTGAGAGTTGAAGATAGAAGACAATAAACTTAGGAACTTCGTGTGAGAGATGAAGAAATAGACAGTAACAGAAGAAAAATTATTTGACTACACTTAGTTCTTGAAGGCTAGGACAAGATGAATGTAGCATAATTTACCTCCAGGAGAAAATGTCCATTACAGAAGACCAGCAAATGCCTAGAGTCACTTCTAAACCTTGCATTTTATGAGCATAATTATTCATAGCAATGCCATGGACATATTGGTATACTTTGTAAATAAGCACTTTTCATGTCAGGAGATGTGATGATCTGAATATTCCCAAGGAAACAGGATGCAGCTTCCAGATCACTGAGACATTTGTCAATGCCTTTAGAATGTTGGGTAATATACAAAGAGCTAAAATGTTCTTTTGTGGTTGTATGCTGTTGACTTGTGAGCCACGTATATGACCTGACCCTGATTCAAAATGAGTTCCCTAAGCATTTTATTTGTTGTCTTAGATAGGACTTAAAAAGGGCAAAACAGTATTGAGAAGTTACTGGACAATGATGAGCCACTCCACTGGCTGCTCGCAGCCTCAATAGTTTGTCCCCTGCCCTGCTCAGTAGTCCTACTTAATTCCTTGGACATGGATTCTCACATCCCTCATGTTTAAGCCATCTCGTCTTTTGACTTCCCTTTAGCTTTAATAATTTGCTTCAAATATATGTGTGCGAGCATCCCTGGGTCAAGGGTTCTCCTCCACTCTTGCTCTTATCTTAGGTGTCATAGGTCACAATCACCCTCAGTTTCTCTGAAGGACCAGAAGCTTATGGTAGTCAAAAGTGTCTTATTTATTCTTCTTTCCCTTTCCTTCAAAGCTTGTGCTTTTGTCTCCACTTTCCTGACACTACTGGTCAGGAAACCTAGGATGCCATTTTGGGTGCTGTTCCAGACATTCAGAGTTCTGAAATAAATATGGCCTAGGCATCTACTTTTGTGTGCCTGAGATACTTTTGTTATGTTATCGTACTGATCCCTCTTGGCAACCCTGCAATGTAACTGTTATTATCACCACTCTGTACAATTAGAGAAATCCAGGATCAAAGCAGCAGAAGCTTGCTAAGGCTAAACAATTGCTACAAAAGAAAATCAAAATTAAAATACAGACCTGTTTCATTAAAAAAAAAAAACAGAAACAAGAACCTCCTCCTCTTTGGCCTATATACTCTTTTAATCTTATCCAAAGAATTCTCCCAGTGCCTCTAAATAAAAGAACACTCAATCAAGAGATGTGATGCACAGAAGGTTCCAGAAAGGGCATCTTTAGATTCAAGTGGCTCTTTATATACACCAGCTGTAGAGGACCTGTGTTGCTCCTATCCAAAGCTAAGTCCCTTTCTTGATGAAGATCGGAATCTCCAGTTTCATAGTTTTCATCACACTCAGGCTAGCTTTAATTAATCCTGCCCTCCCCCACTTGATGAAAACAAACCTTTGCAATGCCACAGGCACAAGTCTTACAGGTCACTGAAGTCCTAAAATGTGATCCTGATTCTCTTTTATGAGTACTTATGATACACTTGAATTTTAACAAGGCTTCAAGTAAAGCAAATGAGAATCCAAGCTAATACTTCTTCATACCCTGTGTAAATCAGACTGCATCTGGAGAATCTCATGTGGGTTGCAAGAAACCTTTTTTGACACCTATCTTAAGAACATTAGCCATTTTTTTTGCCATAAAATGCTCATGACAACTAAATAATATCATTCATTCTTTCCATGATCTGTGTTTCAGTACAGTTGCTTTAATGTCGAAGATATTGTGACAAGGCCACGCTGATCTATGAAAACACTTTGATCTGGTATATAAAATTACTTTTTAAAAGGTAATAGCGTACATTCAGTTATAGCTCATATTACTGTGTTTCTTAATCACTGCAAAGTTGACATTTCTGAAACCAATTCCCTGGAGCAAATTACTTGGATGTAGACTAGAAAGTTCTCATGCATGTGGTCTTTAGTTGCTAAAATAAGAGTAGGGTCTTCCAATTTTAGATAACTCTAGAAACACGTCACCCTACCCAAAGCAACTAAGAGAGCAAAGAGGAAAAAATATTCCATATTTCAGAATACTGGATGTCTGTAACCCCAAACTAGATATAGACAGTAAAATAAAATCTATGCTGGTGCAAAGTGAAAGCCTGACCAAGGAGACTATGGAAGTTATTTCTAAAACTATGCCTTCTTGCAACAAATAAGCCAAGGGATTTATTCCAGGAACCTAATCACACTCTCTTGGACGGTGGGTATATTGCTGAGCATGCTCAGCTACAGAGTCTACCTGTAGACATTGTCAGATTAAGATCATAGCTCAGGAAGGAATGACAAAGGACACATTTCAGGACATGTGGATCTCAAGGCCATATATTTGAAAGTTTAAAATAGCAGAGGAGACAATTTTGGGTATGCTCAGTTTGCAATATAAAGATGAAAGGCAAGAGTACCTCTGGGCCTGGTCAGATTTTTCCTATACCATGTTAGCTAAAATAAAGAAAACTGCTTGAACTATAGATTAATATGAAAGTCTGCTTCTAAAGGTGACTACCTTGTTCAGCAGCTAACAAAACTACAAAAAAATGAACATGACTGGCTAAGTGCACTGAGGAATCCAGCAGAGTGAGGGAGAGAACAGAGCGTCTCTGAATGAACTAGGCTGTCTCTGTTTTTCTATAATAGAAATATGTTGATTTTTTCAATTTCTATTGATTTGTGATTTCTGAATATATTTCATTAGGAGTATGATTAAGGACTCAAATTGAACTCTTTAGTCTTATGTAGAAGGTTTTATCATCTAGTATGTTTTAGAGTTTCCTGTGTTGATGAGGTTTTGTTTTGTTTGAGCAGTAGGGTTTAGAATGTCCCCTCTTTTCATTCTTCTCTCCTTAGCTTTCAGGGAGTCTGATTGAAGGCTGTAGTGAATTTTAACAGGGCATGAGAATAAGAAAAACCAGCCTGTGCTTGGGAATCACTTGCAGAGGAATCTATATAATTACCATCAGAGACAGTGGTCCCAAGAGGGAAGAGCTGTTATCATGTTTATATGCCTTAGGTATAGCTGAGGGGTAGGACAAGAACTTCACAGCAGAGAAACAAAAGGCTGCCCAATAGTCCATTGTTGATCTTAAAGCAGGCCTTTGGCTATCTCCTAGAAGTATCTGGAGTGTGTTTGTGTGCATGTGTGTGTGTGTGTGTGTATGTGTGTGTGTGTGTTCAGTATTGAGAATTCTTCTTGGTGGATTTTCCCTTTGGCAAGCAGGAAGTGACCTTCTGTGTCTCTTTTGATGACTTTAGATTGAAAGTCAATTTTATCTGATATTAGAATGGCTATTCCAGCTTGTTTCCTGGGACCATTTGCTTGTAAAACTGTCTTCCAGCCTTTTACTCTAAGGTGGTGTTTGTCTTTGACACTGAGATGTGTTTCCTGTATGCAGCAAAATGTAGGGTACTGTTTCCGTATCCAGTCTGTTAGTCTGTGTCTTTTTATTGGGGAATTGAGTCCATTGATATTAAGAGATATTAAGGAATAGTAATTATTACTTCCTGACATTTTGGGCGTGGTTTTTTTTTTTTTTTTTGTATTTGAGTGGTTCTCTTCCTATAAGCTTTGTGCCACCATTGACCTAGTATATGATGCAGGCAGGACACCATTGTAGATCAAAGAGTTTGTGGATGGCTTTGTGTTTACATTTCTCTTTTGGTAGCATGCACAATACCTTTCTACACCAAAGATGCTAAAATGTATGATGAAAGCTCTATGTAGGCACTAGTTTAACTTCTCCATGTTTAATGAGTTGCATAGGTGTTGTCTTCAGCAATAGGAACTTGCTGTCCATTTCTGGAAAGCAATCAATTGTCTTAGCAATAGCCAGGGTTGTTTGGGGAGTCCCATTGGAATCCCCAACTCTTTTGGCCAACAACTCAATTTTATGTAATCTAATTCCTGTACTGGTGCCAAGAGATAACCGGATGAAACTGTCTCCCCCATTATTTGTTGATTTCATTTAGATTGTTTCTCATGTGCATGTGCATGTGCCTGTGTGTGTGTGTGTCTGTGTGGAAGCTTCTACTGTATTTAATTTTTACATGACCATTTAAATGGCCCTTAATTTTAGCTGTCTCCCCTGTATTCACTCCCTTGCCCTGCTCTTCCCTTCCTCTGCCCACCTGATTGTTCCACTCTAGATCTCCCCATACAAACATAACTATCTATTCTATTTTTCTTTCCTAACAAGATCTATCTCTTCCCTCTAGTCCCTTACTCTATAGTTTACTCCTGTGATTCTATGGATTTTGGTTCAGTTATCATTAACTTAACAGCTAATGTCTACATAAAATAACTACATACCATTTTTCTGGATCTGGGATACCTCACTCAGGATGATGTTTTTCCAGTTATATCCATTTAGTTGTGAATTTCATAATGTAATTACTTTTAATGGTCAGGTAATAGTCCATTGGGTAAATGGACAACAATTTCTTTATTCATTCTAGTTCTGAAAGATATCTAGGTTGTTTCTAATTTCTAGCTATTTTGAATAGAAGAGCAATGAACGTGGTTAGCAAGTGACCGTGATAGGATGAAGTGTTCTTTTAGTGTATGTGCAAGAATGGTACAGCTGAATTTTGTGGTAGATTGATTTAGGGAACAAACTTAGACTCTGTCTTTGACACTGTATGATGTGAACCACAAGACTTTCTGCTCCTCAGAATGTATTGGGAATCTATCTTTGTTTTAATAGATAAAAGAGAAAATTCCTATGTCCAGTTTTGCTTTCTTCACTCTCTCAAAGCTGGCACAAATGAACTTGGATAAGCTTTAGCTTGTAAATGTATTATTACAGGTAAACTTTAACATAAAACCCACCCAGGATTCACCTGATTTTTGTATATCCAATTAGGTACAGTGTCCTCATCACTGTAGAGATATAGTTTTTCTTATGTACACAGCTTATCAGATTTGTCTTCCCCAAAATCTACACTGAAGTAATAATGAGATCTTGACCCGGTTAATATATAAGACTGTGTTTTGCTTGTTTGGTTATTTATTTTTTTATTTTCACACTGAAAATAAATGGGAGTGAGAACTTGCATACAGAAAGTAAGGGCTATCGATACATTAAAGTATCCAGCATTAAGCTCATGCTGTGTTAGCACCACTATAATGTTCAGTTTCCAAAAAATGCCACCCTTGTTTATATAAATCACAATGTTGTCTATATCTTTATTATAAAACTTTATAGGAATGACATGATAGCTTCTACAGAATAGTCAAAAAATAAATACCACCCATCAATCCTTTGTGTGATTCCCAATGAGTATCATTTTCTGAAATTATGCTTTATTATATTTTCTTTGGGGGAAAGAATAAGGATTTAATGACTTTGCCAGTGCCAATTTGCAATTGGCAATTTTCTATGAAGGGTGTGAACTTGTATTTGGTGTCAATTTATAGCAGGCCCAGAAATGGCACTCATCTTTGTATTAGAGCCTAATGCAACCAAACTGAGTGAGATCTTCCCTGAAGGCTGCATTTAAAAGAATGTTGTTTTGTAGGGTTGTAGATTAGGGAATCTCCCTATAACAATATAGCAATGCTGCTTCTGAGAAAGTCTAGTGGAGAGGAGATAAGCCACAAATCTTTAACACTTCTATTTTTATGACAATGACAAAAGCAGTTATTTGGGAGTAAATTTTAAATTAAAGAACAATTCGGAATCTTTAATTTCCAGTGTACAGATAGAAAGATGGAGAGATGAGCACTGATGTTGCTCAGAGCAGGGAGCCCTCAGTGTGTCAGCTCTGCCTGTTTTATTGGCAGTGAGACTAGGCTTTTGCATTCTGAAGCTGCTGCCTTGTGTGGTCAGCATGATACAGTCATATCAAAATGTCATTGCTATCAAAACGTTATGTCAAAATGACCTAGTCGAAATGATCTATACTATATGCAACACTGCTCTGGGTTTACTCGTTCATGCCTAAAGTATTTTCATGATGTTTTTGATTTTTAAAAAAGTCTGATATAAAATTATTTTATCCTCTATATATACATCCCCACTCAGTTTCCTCTAGTTCTTGCTTCAATCTGTGGAAATTTTCTAGTTATCTTACGTAGGTTTGCTTATTTTTAGCAACAGCAGATTTAGCAAAGCCTATAGCCTGTACTATATTTGAGACACTTTAAGCATTCACATATATAGACTTGTTTAATTCTCTGCAGGTATAAGATGGAGAATCTAGTTCTATTTTTATATTGAAGGTTGGGAAACTGAGAAATCAAGAGGCTTGTTGGTTATA
This sequence comes from Apodemus agrarius, assembly GCA_964023405.1. Taxonomy (NCBI): domain Eukaryota; kingdom Metazoa; phylum Chordata; class Mammalia; order Rodentia; family Muridae; genus Apodemus; species Apodemus agrarius. The sequence continues at coordinate 79,489,406 of OZ030014.1, forward strand.
TGGTTTAAGATCACAATTATTAAATCATAGATATGACTTATGTCCAAACAGGATTCTATATTTTACTGTACCATGGCATGCACCATAGAGCAAGGATGCATGCCTCTTGTCTTTTCTACCCACTAGCCTACTTTTATTCATTGGTTCTAGCTACATGTAAAATGTAGGCACATCTTTCCCCCCTTTCTGACTTGGATTATTGTTAATACTATAGATCATTGTGAGGTAGATTTGATTAATGGACTCTCAGATTAAATTGGTGCTGAGCCCATCCATTTATGTATTGGTGTTTTAACTTCTCAGAATTTAGAATGTATCCATAGAGATAGATAGCTTTTAAAGAAAGGCTTTAATGTGTTATGAGTGGGCCCTAATCCAGTCTGTCCCTGAAACAATAGGTTGGACAACAGAGAAACCTATCAGAGATTAATTTTGACAGTAAATGGCTCTATGAAGAAAACATCTGGAGGTGGTTCTGCGCAAGTCAGGGGGAGGGGTCTTAGCATTCCAACCTACTAAAACATCAGTCGTAGACTTGGAAAATGAGAATGAATGCCTGCTAAGACACCCCCCCCCAGTCTATAACATTTTGTTGTGTTATCTCAAATAGATTAAAACAATTGACAGATCTATTCATGGGTCAACATATTCATGTAAAATATACTTTAAAATATATAGTATTAGACATGTACTCTATAAAACTAAGTTTTTAGGTCACTGGTAGGCAAGGGGTTTCTTCATGTTACCTAAAGCTTTAATCATTGTGTGTGAGCATAGCACTTGAGCATGTGAACATCTACAACATTCTAGTAACGGCAACTACTTGGCTTGCAGGAACTGCTTTCTAATGTGTCTACTAAATAGATATATTAAATAGGCTTCTGTTGACACTTATAAGCAAGACTTATACTTAGCGTCTTGAAATAAAACCTATTCCTTTAAAAAAAACTTTAGCATGGCTTTAGTACTGTGGTGATATGATAGAGTGTACCAGTGTTTCATTTGAACAAAAAATGTATATCTCTCTATATAAATACCTTATTCACACAAAGTATTATGTTTTATACATATCTTTCAGAAAACTATCATATATATAAATCTTAATTGATATACAACATAAAAATTTCATTTGATGGCAATTAAGTAAATTACAACAATTAAGTCATCATGTTTAAAATTGTGTTTATCACTATTTAACTTAAAAACACGAATAAGTAAAGGTCAAAAGTCTTGTTTGTTGAAGTTAAAAATACCCTTTCATGCCTAAAATGGAATAATGGCAGTCATATAGTCCTTCATGTCATTCTCTGCTTCTATACAAATTTTTAGATTGTTTTGTCTGTATCTGTGAGGTGTGGCCCTGGAATTTTGTATTCAATCTATAGGCAGCTTTTGATAAAAGAGTCTTTTCACATATTAATTCTTCTAATCCTTGAGCATGGAAAGTCTATGTTCGAGCATGTGCCTCTATTTAGTGTCATAATGTAGTATTTGTTGAGGTCTTTTTTCTTTCATTGATTAGGTTTATTTCTAAGTATTTTAAATTTTGTAGCTAATGTGCATGGGGATATTTCCCTGGTGTATGTTTTTCAGTGTGCCCAACATTTGTATATGTGAAGGAGACTGATAATTGTGTGTTAATTTAATATGTTGCCACATAGCTGAAAGTATTAGTCAGCTCTAAGTTTTGGTGAAGTCTTTAAGGTCTCTTGTGTGTAGAATAATATGACATACAAATGAAGATGCTTTGACATTTATTTTCTAATTTTATCCCTTCTGTTTCCTTATCTTATTACTATAGCTAAGACTTTAAGAACGATATTGAAGGGAGTAGTAAAAATAGACACTCTAGTCTTGGTCTTCATGTCAATGCTTTGATATTTTCTGTGATGTTGGCTATAGTTTTGCACTGTATAGCTTTTATTATATTGAACATTCTTTTTTTAATTTTTATTTTTTATATTTTATGTTTACATTCCAAAGGCTTTCCCCTTTCCCAGTTACCCCCACCATATCTCCCATAATTCCTCTCTCCCCCTGCTATTCCCCACTCATTCCCCCCCACCACGATTTCTCTGTTCTGGGTCTACAATACTGGATCCAATTTTACAGGCAAAGGGTCCTCTCCTTTCTTCTTCTTGGGAGTCATTTGACTTGCTAATTGTGCCTTGAGTATTTAGGGCTTCTGGGCTCATTAATATCCACTTATCAGTGATTGCATTTCATGTGTATTCTTTTGTGATTGGGTTAGCTCACTTAGGATGATAGTTTCCAGATCTAAACATTTACCTACAAATTGCATGAGTTCATTATTTTTAATTGCTGAGTAGTACGCTATTGTATAAATATACCACATTTTCTGTATCCATTCCTCTTTTGAGGGATATCTGGGCTCCTTCCAATTTCTGGCTATTATAAACAAGGCTGCTATAAACATAGTGGAGCATGTGTCTTTATTGTATGCAGAGGAATCCTCTGGGTATATGCCCAGGAGTGGTATGCCAGGGTCCTCTGGAAGTGACATGCCCAATTTTCTGAGGAACCGCCACACTGATCTCCAGAGCGGTTTTACCATTTTGCAATCCCACCAACAGTGGAGGAGTGTTCCTCTTTCTCCACATCCTCACCAGCTCCTGTTGTCTCTTGAGTTTTTAATCTTAGCCATTCTGACTGGTGTGAGGTGGAATCTCAGGGTTGTTTTGATTTGCATTTCCCTGATGACTAATGATGTTGAACATCTCTTAAGGTGCTTCTCATCCATCCGAATTTCATCTGGTGAAAATTCTTTGTTTAGCTCTGTACACCATTTTTTTGATACTGTTATTTGGTTCTTTGGGGTCTAACTTCTTGAGTTCTTTGTATATATTGGATATTAGCCCTTTGTCGGATGTGGGGTTGGTGAAGATCATTTCCCACTTTGTTGGTTGCCATTTTGTCCTTCTGACAGTGTCCTTTGCCTTACAGAAACTTTGTAATTTTATGAGGTCACATTTGTCGATTCTTGATCTTAGAGCATAAGCTATTGGTGTTCTGTTCAGGAACTTTTCCCCTGTGCCCATGTCCTCCAGGGTCTTCCCAAGTTTCTTTTCTAATAGTTTCAGTGTGTCTGGTTTTATGTGGAGGTCCTTGATCCACTTGGAGTTGATCTTAGTACAAGGAGATAAGAGTGGGTCAATTCGCATTCTTCTGCATGTTGACCTCCAGTTGAACCAGCACCATTTGTTGAAAAGGCTATCTTTTTTCCACTGGATGGTTGTGGCTCCTTTATCAAAGATCAAGTGACCATAAGTCTGTGGTTTCATTTCTGGGTCTTCAATCCTATTCCATTGATCTACCTGCCTGTTGCTGTACCAATACCATGCAGTTTTAAACACAATTGCTCTGTAGTACTGCTTGAGGTCAGGGATATTGATACCCCCAGAAGTCCTTTTATTGTTGAGAATAGTTTTAAATATCCTGGGTTTTTTGTTGCTCCAGATGAATTTGAGAATTGCTTTTTCTAGATCTATGAAGAATTGAATTGGGATTTTGATGGGGATTGCATTGAATCTGTATATTGCTTTTGGCAAGATGGCCATTTTTACTATATTGATCCTCCCAATCCAGGAGCAAGAAATATTTTTCCATCTTCTGAGGTCTTCTTCGATTTCTTTCTTCAAGGACTTGAAGGTCCTGTCATACAGATCTTTTGCTTGTTTGGTTAGAGTCACTCCAAGGTACTTTATGTTGTTTGTGGCTATTGTGAAGGGTGTTATTTCCCTAACTTCTTTCTCAGCCTGCTTGTCCTTTGAGTACAAGAAGGCTACTGATTTGCTTGAGTAATTTTATAACCAGCCACTTTGCTGAAGTTGTTTATCAGCTGTAGAAGTTCTCTGGTGGAGTTTTTTGGATTGCTTAAGTAGACTATCATATCGTCTGCAAATAATGATACTTTGACTTCTTCCTTTCCAATTTGTATCCCTGTGACTTCCTTATGTTGTCTAATTGCTCTCGCTAGAACTTCAAGTACTATATTGAAAAGATATGGAGAGAGAGGGCAGCCTTGTCTAGTCCCTAATTTTAGTGGGATTGCTTCAAGTTTCTCTCCATTTATTTTGATGTTGGCTACTGGTTTGCTGAAGATTGCTTTTACTATGTTTAGGTATGGGCCTTGAATTCCTGCTCTTTCCAAGACTTTTAGCATGAAAGGATGCTGAATTTTGTCGAATGCTTTTTCAGCATCTAATGAGATGACCATGTGGTTTTTTTCTTTTAGTTTGTTTATGTAGTGGATTACATTGATGGATTTCCGTATATTGAACCATCCCTGCATCCCTGGAATGAAGCCTACTTGATCATGGTGAATGATCGTTTTGATATGCTCTTGGATTCGGTTGGCAAGAATTTTATTTAATATTTTTGCATCAATATTCATAAGAGAAATTGGCCTGTAGTTCTCTTTCTTTGTTGGATCTTTTTGTGGTTTAGGTATCAGCGTAATTGTGGTTTTGAAGAACGAGTTGGGCAGTGTCCCTTCTGTCTCTATTTTGTGGAATAGTTTGAAGAGTATTGGTGTTAAGTCTTCTTTGAAGGTCTGGTAGAATTCTGCACTAAAACCATCTGGTCCCGTACTTTTTTTGGTTGGGAGGCTTTCTATAACCCCTTCTATTTCTTTAGGGGTTATGGGACTGTTTAGCTGATCTACTTGATGCTGATTTAATTTTGGTATTTGGTATCTGTCTAGGAAATTGTCCATTTCCTCCAGATTCTCCAGTTGTTTTGAGTATAGGCCTTTGTAGTAGGATCTCATGATTTTTTGAATTTCCTCAATTTCTGTTGTTATATTCTCCTTTTCATTTCTAATTTTGTTAATTTGGATACTGTCTCTGTGCCCTTTGGTTAGTCTAGGTAAGGGTTTATCTATCTTGTTGATTTTCTCAAAGAACCAGCTCTTGGTTTTGTTGATTCTTTGTATGGTTCTCTTTGTTTCTACTTGATTGATTTCAGCTCTTAGTTTGATGATTTCCTCTCTCCTACTCCTCCTGGGTGAGTTAGCTTCTTTTTGTTCCAGGGCCTTCAGGTGTGCTGTTAAGTTGCTAGTGTATGCTCTCTCCAGTTTCTTTTTGGAGGCACTCAGGGATATGAGTTTTCCTCTTAGCACTGCTTTCACTGTGTCCCAAAGATTTGGGTAGGTCGTACCTTCCTTTTCATTGAAGTCTAAAAAGTCTTTGATTTCTTTCTTTATTTCTTCCTTGACCAAGGTGTCATTGAGTAGAGTATTGTTCAGTTTCCATGTGTATGTGGGCTTTCTGTTGTTCTTCTTGCTATTGAAGACCACTTTTACTCCATAGTGATCCGATAGGGGACATGGGATTAGTTCGGTCTTCTTGTATTTGTTGAGGTCTGTCTTGTGACCAATTATATGATCAATTTTTGAGAAGGTACCATGCAGTGCTGAGAAAAAGGTATACTCTTTTGCTTTAGGATGGAATGTTCTATATATATATATATATATATATATATATATTTCTGTTAAATCCAATTGGTCCAAGGCTTCAATTAGTTTCACTGTGTCTCTGTTTAGTTTCTGCTTTCCTGATCGGTCCATTGAGGAAAGAGTGGAGTGTTGAAGTCACCTACAATTATTATGTTAGGTGCGATGTGTGCTTTAAGCTTTAGTAAAGTTTCTTTTACAAATGAGGGTGCCCTTACATTTGGCGCATAGATGTTTAGTATTGAGAATTCTTCTTGGTGGATTTTCCCTTTGACAAGCAGGAAGTAACCTTCTGTGTCTCTTTTGATGACTTTAGATTGAAAGTCAATTTTATCTGATATTAGAATGGCTACTCCGGCTTGTTTCCTGGGACCATTTGCTTGTAAAACTGTCTTCCAGCCTTTTACTCTAAGGTGGTGTTTGTCTTTGACACTGAGATGTGTTTCCTGTATGCAGCAAAATGTAGGGTCCTGTTTCCGTATCCAGTCTGTTAGTCTGTGTCTTTTTATTGGGGAATTGAGTCCATTGATATTAAGAGATATTAAGGAATAGTAATTATTACTTCCTGACATTTTGGGCATTTTGGTTTTTGTTTGTTTGTTTGTTTGTTTGGTTGGTTGGTTGGTTTTTTTTTTTGTATTTGAGTGGTTCTCTTCTTTTGGGTTGGATGAGATGGGGTTTCTATCTTGTTTCTTCTGGGGTGTTGTTTCCCCCCTTGTGTTGGTATTTTTCCCCTATTATCCTTTGTAGGGCTGGGTTTGTAGATAAGTATCGTGCAAATTTGGTTTTGTCGTGGAATACCTTGGTTTCCCCATCTATGGCGATTGAGAGTTTTGCTGGGTATAGTAGTTTTGGCTGAAGTTTGTGTTCTCTTAGGGTCTGCATGAGGTCTGCCCAGGATCTTCTAGCTTTCATGGTCTCAGGTGAGAAGTCTGCTGTAATTCTGATAGGTCTTCCTTTATATGTTACTTGTCCTTTTTCTCTTACTGCCTTTAATATTCTTTCTTTGTTTAGTACATCTGGGGTTTTGATTATTATGTGACGGGAAGTATTTCTGTTCTGTTCCAGTCTATTTGGGGTTCTATAGGCTTCTTGTATATTCATGGGTATCTCTCTCTTTAGGTTGGGGAAGTTTTCTTCCATAATTTTGTAGAAGATATTTGCTGGCCCTTTAAGTTTTAGATCTTCATTCTCATCTATCCCTATAATCCTTAGGTTTGGTCTTCTCATTGTGTCCTGGATTTCCTGAATGTTTTGGGTTACCAGCTTTTTGCATTTTGCATTTTCTTTAATTGTTGAATCCATGGTTCCTATGGTATCTTCTCAGACAGCATCTGAGATTCTGTCTTCTATCTCTTGTATTCTATTGTTGATATTTGCATCTATGACTCCTGATTTCTTCCCAAGGTTTTCTATCTCCAACGTTGTCTCCCTTTGTGATTACTTAGTTGTTTCTACTTCTGTTTTTAGATTCTGGATGGTTTTGCTCAGATCTTTCAGTTGCTTGTTTGTGTTTTCCTGTAATTCTTTAAGGGATTTTTGTGTTTCCTCTTTTATGACTTCTACTTGTTGACCCATGTTCTCTTGTATCTCTTTAAGTGATTTTTGTTTCTCCCCCTTATTGGGATTCATTTTTTGCTCTATATTCTCCTGGATTTCTTTAAGTGATTTTTGTGTCTGCCTTGTATGGGCTTCTATCTTTTGATCTATTTTCTCCTCTATTACTTTAAGAAATTTATCTAAGTGATCCTCAATCTGCATCTTTACCAGTGATTTTAGATCTGAGTCTTGTTTTTCTGGTGTGTTGACATATCTGAGATTTAATTGTGTTTGCCTTGTAAGGGCTTCTAGCTTTTGATCTATATTCTCATGTATTACTTTAAGAGATTTATCTAGGTGTTCCTCTATCAGCAACCTGACCAGTGATTTTAGATCTGAGTCTTGTTTTTCTGGTGTTTCGGGGTATCCAAGATTTATTGCTGTTGGTGAACTGGGTTCGGATGCTGCCATACTGCCTTGATTTCTGTTAGTAAAGATCTTACGTTTGCCTTTTGCCATCTGGTTAACTCTGGTGTTAGTTGGTCCTGTAGTTACTAGCTGGTGCTTGACCCTCCTGTGGGGTTGTAAGGCTATTTCCCAGTGACTGGGACACCTGAACCACTGCCCTGCAGGGCTCCTGCTCACAGATTGCTGACAGGTGGCCTGAGTCCCCTGAGGTCTTAGACTCAGAATATCCCAGGTACTTGGTTCCGCCTGTTGGGCAGCTGCTCTGCACTGCTCCTGCTCAGGGTTTGCTGTCTGGTATCCTGTTTCGCCAGGGGTCTTAAAGTTGGGATATCTCAGTTATCTGTTTCTGCCTGCTGGTCCAAAGCTGCTGGGGAACTGGCTGAGGCTGGCTCCCCCCGCCGCTGGCTGGATGGGAAGCTGCAGGCGAGATGGCGCTGCCTGCAGGGGGTTTGGGGTCCGGCCTGCGAGTGCAGAGTGCAGAGCACAGGCAAGGCCGCTGTGCCCCAAACCGCTACTCTGTGCGCAGGTCCTGCTCAATGCCTGAGTCCCCAAAGGTCTTAAACTCGGGCTATCTCGGGTACCTGGTTCTGCTGGCTGGGTCTGAGCACCTGGCAAGCTGCTGAGTCTGGCTTCCCTGCCACTGGCTGGATGGGAAGCTGCAGGCAAGATGGCGCTGCCTGCAGTGAGTTCGGGGTCCGGCCTGCGAGCACAGAGCACAGGCTCGGCCGCTGTGCCCCAAACCGCTACTCTGTGAGCAGCTCCCGCTCCAGGCCTGAGTCCCCAAAGTTCTTAAACTCGGGCTGTCTCAAGTACCTGGTTCTGCCGGCTGGGTCTGAGCACCTGGCAAGCTGGCTGGGTCTGGCTTCCCCGCCACCAGCTGGATGGGAAACTGCAGGCAAGATGGCGCTGCCTGCAGGGGCTATATTGAACATTCTTATACGGTCCAGGTTCACCTGCCTAGGCATTATGCTATCCACAGTGGGCTGGCCCCTCACACATCTATCACCAATCAAGAGAGTCCATCATGGTCATAGGCCATTCTGATCTAGGTAATTCTTCAACTAAGGTTCCCTCTTTGCCATTGATCCCATATGATATCAAGGCGACAACAAAAACTAACAAGGACAATGCTTCTATGAAGAGGTGCTATGACAAGGCAACTCTTATAAAAGAAAAATTTTAACTTGGTGCTTACTTACACTTCAGAGGCTTAGTCCATCATCATCATCATGGCAAGGAGCATGGTGCTGGAGCAGTAATATCCTGTTTCATACTGATCCCTGGCACCCATAAGCTCATAGGTAGATGATAATGCAAAATACATTCGACCAATTTCAAATGCCCCCAAAGTCTTTCACAGTCTCAAGGTTTCTTAAAAGTCCAAAGTCTCTTCTGAGACTCAAGGCAATTTCTTAACTGTAAACCCCTGAAAAATCAAAATCAAAAGGCAGGTCACATACTTCCAGCATACAATTAAATGGGACACATATTACCATTACAAAGGGAAGGAAAGGAAGCATGGTGAGGAAATATTGGATCAAAGCATGATTGCAAATTAGCAGGGCAACTCTACATTCTGAATCTTCTAGTCCTATGTCATAGTCTTCCCTAGAACTCTAACTCCTTCCAGACTTGTGACTGTAACACTTTTCTCTTGGGTAATTTTCACACCCTGTTTTTTGAGAAAAAAAGTACCATAAAATAAAGATTTCCTTTCCTATCTTGTTCCTCTTTGTAATTTTATGATCCACACACAATACATATATGCCTATCTCTATGACAATTAAACCTAGGCTCTGAATTTGAGAGAAAATATGTAACATTTCTTTCTGAATCTGTGTTATTTCACTTAATGTGGTTTCCAGTTCATTCTATTTTCCTACAAATGTAATGATTTCACTGTTTATTTTATTAGTAGATTTTTTATTTATTTAATTTCAAATGTTGAATCACATCATCTTTCTTTAAATTTTTGTATCGCTTTACGCACAAAACTTGACTCTGAGTTATATTTGCTGGTGTTCTTTTTCTCCTCAAACTACATTTTGAGTTTCTTTTTGTCTCGCTTGCACTGAATGCTCTTCCAGAGGTCCTGAGTTCAATTTCCAGCAAACACATGGTAGCTCACAACCATCTGCAATGGGGTCTGATGCCCTCTTCTGGTGTGTCTGAAGAGAGGAATGGTGAATACATAAAATAAAATAAGAAAATAAGAAAAATTTCTTGGTATAACTCTAACTAATCAAGTGAAAGACCTATATGAAAACTTCAAGTTTCTGAAGAAATTGAGGAAGAGATCAGAAGATAGAAAAATCTTCCATACTCATGAACCAATGGATTTAACAGTAAAAGATGGCCATCTTACTAAAAGCAACCTACTGACTTAATGCAATTCCCATCAAAATTCCAACTCATTTCTTTAAAGACCTTGAAAGAGCAATTCTGAAGTTCCTATGGAAAAAGAAAAAGACCCAGATAGCTAAAACAATAAAAGGACATCTAGAGGTTTTACCATCCCTGATTTCAAGCTATACTACAGAACAATAGAAATAAAAAACACATGGAATTGGCATAAAAACAGACAAGCAGATCAATGGATTCTAATAGAAACCCAGAAATAAATCAACACACCTACAGATACCTGGGTTTTGATGAAGAAGTGACCCCAAACCATACAATGGAGAAAAGAAAGCATCATCAGAGGTGAGATGTCCACCTTCTCTCTGGAGGGGAACAGCTAGGAGAACACAGGGCATAAGATCAGTGAAGCAGCTGGGACAGAAGTCCTCCTGCCACCATTTGCACCAGAGATCTGGGAAACGTCACAGCCTTCTGTACACAGCCCTCCAGGAGAGAGTAATCTCCCAGCAGTGCTTTCAGAGGAGTAAGGACACAGGCTTACAGACCCACAGTAGGAACAAACTCCAGTCATAGACAACAGTACTAACTAGCACCAGAGATAACCAGATGGCAAAAGGCAAGCACAAAAACCCTACCAACAAAAACCAAGGCCACGTGGCAGCATCAGAACCCAGTTTTCCTACCACAGCAAGTCCCGGATACCCCAACACACCGGAAAAGCAAGAGTCAGATTTAAAATCCTACCTCATGATGCTGATAGAGGGCTTCAAGAAAGACTTAAAGAAATACAGGAGAGCATCGGTCAACAGGTAAAAGCCCTTAAAGAGGAAACACAAAAATCCCTTGCACTAAGCTCAACTCCAAGTGGATCAAGGACCTCCACATAAAACCGGACACACTAAAACTAATAGAAAAGAAATTGGGGAAGACCCTTGAGGACATTGGCTCAGGGGGAAAATTCCTGAACAGAACACCAATAGTGTATGCTCTAAGAGCAAGAATAGACAAATGGGACCTCATAAAATTACAAAGTTTCTGTAAGGCAAAAGACACTGTCAAAAGGACAAATCAGCAGCCAACAAATTGGGAAAAGATCTTCACCAACCCCACAACCGACAGAGGGCTAATATCCAATGTGTACAAAGAACTCAAGAAGTTAGACCCTGGAAAACCAAATAACCCTATCCAAAAATGGGGTACAGAGCTAAACAAAGACTTTTCCCCTGAAGAAATTCGGATGGCTGAGAAACACCTTAAAAAATGTTCAACATCATTAGTCATTAGAGAAATGCAAATCAAAACAACCCTGAGATTTTACCTCAAACCAGTCAGAATGGCTAAGATTAAAAACTCAGAAGACATCAGGTGTTGGCGAGGATATGGAGAAAGAGGAATACTCCTCCACTGCTGGTGGGACTGCAAGCTAATACAACCACTCTGGAAATCAGTCTGGCGGTTCCTCAGAAAACTGGACATGATACTTCCAGAGGACCCAGCCATACCACTCCTGGGCATATACCCAGAAGATTCCCCAGCATGCAATAAGAATACATGCTCCACTATGTTCATAGCAGCCTTATTTATAATAGCCAGAAGCTGGAAAGAACCCAGATGTCCCTCAACAGAGGAATGGATACAAAAAATGTGGTATATATACACAATGGAGTACTATTCAGCCATTAGAAACAATGAATTCATGAAATTCTTAGAGAAATGGATGGAGCTGGAGAACATCATACTAAGTGAGGTAACCCAGTCTCAAAAGAATGCCCATGGTATGCACTCACTGATAAGTGGATATTAGCCTAGACTCTTGGGACACCAAAGACAATCCACATATCAAATGATATCCGACAATAAGGAAGGAGTGGAGACTGGTGCTGGAAAGGATCAAAACATCAGTGTAGGGGAATACCAGAACAGGGAAGTGGGAAAGGGTGGATGGGGGAACAGGGGGAGGGAAAAGGGCATGTGAGACCTTTGGGGGATGGGGAACCGGAAAAAGGGAAATGAAATATAAATATAGAATATATCCAATAAAAAGAAAAAGAAATACAGGAGATCATGTGACAACGGGCAGGAGTCCTTAAAGAAGAAACACAAAAATCCCTTAAAGAATTACAGGAAAACACAAACAATCAAGTGAAGGAACTGAACAAAATTATCCAGGATCTAAAAGTGGAAGTAGAAACAATAAAGAAATCACAAAGTGAGGCATCCCTGGAGATCAAAATCTTGGAACGAATTCAGGAGTCATAGATGCAAGCATCAACAACAGAATACAAGAGATAGAAGAAAGAACCTCAGGTGCTCAAGATATCATAGAAAACATTGAGTCAACAGTCAAAGAAAATGAAAAATGTATAAAGCTGGTAACCTAAAACATTCAGGAACTCCAGGACAAGGACCTTCACATAAAACCAGACACACTAAAACTAATAGAAAAGAGTGGACCCTGGATCTGGAAAGGCCAATGCATCAGTGTAGGAGAATACCATAACAGGGAAGTGGGAAGGGGAGGATGGGGGAACAGGGAGAGGGAAAAGGGCATATGGGACCTTTCGGAGGTGGGGAATCAGGAGAAGGGAAATGAAATGTAAATAAAGAATATATCCAATAAAAAAGAAAAGAAAAGAAACTGGGGAAAACCCTTGAGGATATGGGCACAGGGGAAAAGTTCCTGAACAGAACACCAATAGCTCTGGAAATCAGTCTGGTGGTTCCTCAGAAAACTGGGCATGACACTTCCACAGGACTCTGTTATACCACTCCTGGGCATATACCCAGAGGATTCCCTGGCATGCAATAAGGACACATGCTCCACTATGTTCATAGCAACCTTATTTATAATAGCCAGAAATGTTTTCAATGTAAATCTTTGATTTTATCACAAATATTTCTAATTCCACCTTCAATTAATTTAGAAAGAGCTTTTATATCTACCATTTTATATGTAACATTTTCTATGAAATAGTCAATTTTAATGTGTTTGTCTATATATTTCTTGAATTTTACCAGAAATATTTTCCATGTAAATCTTCAATTTTATCTGAAAATGTTTATAATTCCACCTTCAATCAACTCAGTATTATCTTTATGCCTATCATTTTATCTCTATAATTTCAATGATAATCTTTAATTTTAACATGTTTTTCTATATATTTCTTCAATTTTATCAGAAATATTTTCCATGTAAATCTTCAAATTTATCAGAAAATGTTTATAATTCCACTTTCAGTCAACTTAGAAATACATTTATGCCTACCATTATTATATCTATATAAAATTTTTCATGATAATCTTCAATTCTAACATGTTTTTCTACGTTTTCTACAATTTTATCAGAAATATTTCCATGTAAATCTTCAATTCTATCATAAAATATTTCTTTTTTCATATTTCAATTAATTTAGCCATGTTTTACAGCCTACCACTTTACTCAATAATTTTCCATGAAAATTGTTAATTTTAATGTGTTTTTTCTATGTATCTCTTCTATTTTATCTGAACTACTTTCCATGTAAATATTTAATTTTATCACAAAGTGTTTTTACTTCCCTTTTCAATAAAAAAAGGCAAAATCAAAATTTTAAAGCTAAAAAAGAAAAAGGGGAAAAAAAGGGATGCTGAGTTTGAGGGCTGCTCCTAATTATTGCGATATTGTCTACCTTTTCAAGGCAGTTCTTAAATGACAGACAATTACTGTAATACCTGAAGTATGTTCAAATGATGCTGGGATGGGGGGCAGAAGAAAAATGCATTGCTAATCTGGTACCCCTTCATTATCTTTCATTTGTAATGCAAGTTAGTATAAACAGCATGAATTTTAATGTCCCTATAATACAGATTTGTTTAGTTTCTAGTGCATATTCAACATATTAGCAAAATAGATTAATAAATAGCAAATTAGAAAAAATATACCATCTTAAAGATCATTTGAATAAGTCCAATCAAGTATAGAAAAATTACTGCTATGGGAAACATTATATTTATGCTTTACTGTTTCTTGCTAAATGTCCAATGAATGCTTGAAGGACAAATTTCTACCCTTTACCTCTTGTAGTATTCATTATATTTAATAAATAAACACTCACATGCTAATGGTAAGGAAAAAAAAAGAAAGCATCTTCAACAAATGGTGCTTGTCTAACTGGATACCTGCATGTAGAAGAATGAAATAGATTCATATTTATCACCCTGAGTAAAGCTCATGTCCAAGTAGATTAAAAACCTTAATATAAAACTGGACACACTAAATCTAATAGAAGAGAAAGTGGGGAACTGCCTTGAACACACTGGTGTAAGAGACAAAATCCTGAACAGAAAACCAGTAGTTCAAGGCATGAAGATCACCAATTAATGAATGGGACCACATCAACCTAAAAAGCTTGTGTAAGGCAAAGGACACCATGAATAGGACAAAATGGGAAAAGATCCTACATCTGGTTAATATCCAAAATATATGAAGAACTAAAGAAATTATATGCCAACAAATCAAATAATCCAATTATTTGATGGGCACAGAACTAAACAGAGAATTCTCATCAGAGGAATCTCAAATGGCCAAGGAGCACTTAAAGAAATGGTCAACACCCTAGTTAGTCATCAGGAAATGCAAATCAAAATGGCTCTGAGATTCTTATACTCAGCAGAATGGCTAAGATTAGAGCACATGCTTGTTAGGTTGTGGAGCAAGAGGAACATTCCACCATTTCTGGTCAAAATACAAAGTGGTACAACCACTTTGGAAAATCAATTTGGTGGTTTCTCAGGAAACTGGGAATAGTTCTACCACAAGATACAGCTATACCACTCTTGGGTATATATCCAAAAATGCTCCACCATACCACAAGTACACTTGCTCAACAATGTTAATAGAAGTTTTATTCATAATATTCAAAATCTGGAAACAACCTAGATGTCTCTCAGCTAAAGAATGGATAAAGAAAATGAAGTACATCTACACGATGGAATAATAAGGACATCAGGGTCTGGTTTCTGCAGATTGAATGGATCCCTAGGTTGAACGGTCTCTGGATGGCCTTTCCTCCAGTCTCTGTTCCATTTTTTTGTCTCTGTCTTTCCTTTGAACGGGAACTATTCTTGGTTAAAAATTTTGTGATGGGATTGCCTGCAGCTTCCCGCCCAGCTGGCGGTGGGGAAGCCGGAGGGTCACCCAGCGTGCCAGGTGCTCAGAACCATCCGGCGGCGGCGGCAGAACCAGGTACCCGAGACAGCCCAAGCTTAAGACCTTCGGGGACTCAGGCCTGGAGTGGGAGTTGGGCACAGAATAGCGGGTACACTCTGCACTTGCGCGGCGGACCCGAGCTCCCTGCAGGCAGCTGCCATATTGCCTGCAGCTTCCCGCCCAGCTGGTGGTGGGGAAGCCGGAGGGTCACCCAGCGTGCCAGGTGCTCAGAACCATCCGGCGGCAGCAGCAGAACCAGGTACCCGAGACAGCCCGAGCTTAAGACCTTCGGGGACTCAGGCCTGGAGTGGGAATTGGGCACAAAATAGCAGGTGCACTCTGCACTCGCGCGCGGGGCGGACCCCGAGCTCCCTGCAGGCAGCTGCCATATTGCCTGCAGCTTCCCGTCCAGCTGGTGGTGAGGAAGCCAGAGTCAGCCAGTGTGCCAGGTACCCAGACCCAGCCGGAGGCCGAACCAGCCTCCCATCCAGCCAGTGGCAGGGAAGCTGGAAACGGGACCCAGCCAGCTTCCCAGCAGCTTGGGACCAGCAGGCGGAACCAGATAACTGAGATATCCCATCTTTAAGACCCCTGGGGAAACAGGATATCAGACAGCGAACCCTGAGCAGGAGCAGTGCAGAGCAGCCGCCCAACAGGCGGAACCAAATACCTGGGATATCCTGAGGATAAGACCTCGGGGGACTCAGGCCACCCGTCAGCAATCTGTGAGCAAGACCCCCGCAGGACAGTGATTCAGGTATCCCAGTCACTGGGAAATAGCCTTACAACCCCACAGGAGGGTCAAGCACCAGCTAGTATCTACAGGACCAACTAACACCAGAGTTAACCAGATGGCAAAAGGCAAACGTAAGATCGCTACTAACAAAAATCAAGGCAATATGGCGGCATCCGAACCCAGTTCCCCAACAGCAATAAATATTGGATACCCCGAAACACCAGAAAAACAAGACTCAGATCTAAAATCACTGGTCAGGATGCTGATAGAGGAACACTTAGATAAATCTCTTAAAGTAATACATGAGAAAATAGATCAAAAGCTAGAAGCCATTGCAAGACAAACACAATTAAATCCCAGATATCTCAACACACCAGAAAAACAAGACTCAGATCTAAAATCACTGGTAAAGATGCAGATTGAGGATCACTTAGATAAATTTCTTAAAGTAATAGAGGAGAAAATAGATCAAAAACTAGAAGCCCATACAAGGCAGACACAAAAATCACTTAAAGAAATCCAGGAGAATATAGAGCAAAAAGTGAATCCCAATACGGGGGAGAAACAAAAATCACCCAAAGAAATACAAGAGAACATGGGTCAACGAGTAGAAGTCATAAAGGAGGAAACACAAAAATCCCTTAAAGAATTACAGGAAAACACAAACAAGCAACTGAAAGATCTGAGCAAAACCATCCAGAATCTAAAAACAGAAGTAGAAACAACTAAGCAATCGCAAAGGGAGACAATGTTGGAGATAGAAAACCTTGGGAAGAAATCAGGAGTCATAGATGCAAATATCAACAATAGAATACAAGAGATAGAAGACAGAATCTCAGATGCTGAAGATACCATAGGAACCATGGATTCAACAATTAAAGAAAATGCAAAATGCAAAAAGCTGGTAACCCAAAACATTCAGGAAATCCAGGACACAATGAGAAGACCAAACCTAAGGATTATAGGGATAGATGAGAATGAAGATCTACAACTTAAAGGGCCAGCAAATATCTTCTACAAAATTATGGAAGAAAATTTCCCCAACCTAAAGAGAGAGATGCCCATGAATATACAAGAAGCCTATAGAACCCCAAATAGACTGGACCAGAACAGAAATACTTCCCGTCACATAATAGTCAAAACCCCAAATGTACTAAACAAAGAAAGAATATTAAAAGCAGTAAGAGAAAAAGGACAAGTAACATACAAAGGAAGACCTATCAGAATTACACCAGACTTCTCACCTGAGACCATGAAAGCTAGAAGATCCTGGGCAGACCTTATGCAGACCCTAAGAGAACACAAACTTCAGCCAAGACTACTATACCCAGCGAAACTCTCAATTGCCATAGATGGGGAAACCAAGATATTCCACGACAAAACCAAATTTGCAAGATACTTATCTACAAACCCAGCCCTACAAAGGATAATAGGGGAAAAATACCAACACAAGGGGGGAAACAACACCCCAGAAGAAACAAGATAGAAACCCCATCTCATCCAACCCAAAAGAAGAGAACCACTCAAATACAAATAATAATAACAATTCCCAAAATGTCAGGAAGTAATAATTGCTATTCCTTAATATCTCTTAATATCAATGGACTCAATTCCCCAATCAAAAGACACAGACTAACAGACTGGATACGGAAACAGGACCCTACATTTTGCTGCATACAGGAAACACATCTCAGTGTCAAAGACAAACACCACCTTAGAGTAAAAGGCTGGAAGACAGTTCTACAAGCAAATGGTCCCAGGAAACAAGCTGGAGTAGCCATTCTAATATCAGATAAAATCGACTTTCAACCTAAAGTCATCAAAAGAGACACAGAAGGTCACTTCCTGCTTGTCAAAGGGAAAATCCACCAAGAAGAATTCTCAATACTGAACATCTATGCACCAAATGCAAGGGCACCCTCATTCGTAAAAGAAACTTTACTAAAGCTTAAAGCACACATCGCACCTAACACAATGATTGTAGGTGACTTCAACACTCCACTCTCCTCAATGGACCGATCAGGAAAGCAGAAACTAAACAGGGACACAGTGAAACTAATTGAAGCTATGGACCAATTGGATTTAACAGATATATATAGAACATTCCATCCTAAAACAAAAGAGTATACCTTTTTCTCAGCACCGCACGGTACCTTCTCAAAAATTGATCATATAATTGGTCACAAGACAGACCTCAACAAATACAAGAAGACCGAACTAATCCCATGTCTCCTATCGGATCACTATGGAGTAAAAGTGGTCTTCAATAGCAAGAAGAACTACAGAAAGCCCACATACACATGGAAACTGAACAATACTCTACTCAATGACACCCTGGTCAAGGAAGAAATAAAGAAAGAAATCAAAGACTTTTTAGACTTCAATGAAAATGAAGGTACGACCTACCCAAATCTCTGGGATACAATGAAAGCAGTGCTAAGAGGAAAACTCATAGCCCTGAGTGCCTCCAAAAAGAAACTGGAAAGAGCATACACTAGCAACTTAACAGCACACCTGAAGGCGCTGGAACAAAAAGAAGCTAACTCACCCAGGAGGAGTAGAAGAGAGGAAATCATCAAACTAAGGGCTGAAATCAATCAAGCAGAAACAAAGAGAACCATACAAAGAATCAACAAAACCAAGAGCTGGTTCTTCGAGAAAATCAACAAGATAGATAAACCCTTAGCTAGACTAACCAAAGGGCACAGAGATAGTATCCAAATTAACAAAATTAAAAATGAAAAGGGGGATATAACAACAGAAACAGAGGAAATTCAAAAGATCATCAGATCCTACTACAAAGGCCTATACTCAAAACAACGGGAGAATCTGGAGGAAATGGACAATTTCCTAGACAGATACCAAATACCAAAATTAAATCAGCATCAAGTAGACCAGCTAAACAGTCCCATAACCCTTAAAGAAATAGAAGGGGTTATAGAAAGCCTCCCAACCAAAAAAAGTACGGGACCAGATGGTTTTAGTGCAGAATTCTACCAGACCTTCAAAGAAGACTTAACACCAATACTCTTCAAACTATTCCACAAAATAGAGACAGAAGGGACACTGCCCAACTCATTCTTCGAAACCACAATTACGCTGATACCTAAACCACAAAAAGATCCAACAAAGAAAGAGAACTACAGGCCAATTTCTCTTATGAATATAGATGCAAAAATACTAAATAAAATTCTTGCCAACCGAATCCAAGAGCATATCAAAACGATCATTCACCATGATCAAGTAGGCTTCATTCCAGGAATGCAGGGATGGTTCAATATACGGAAATCCATCAATGTAATCCACTACATAAACAAACTAAAAGAAAAAAACCACATGGTCATCTCATTAGATGCTGAAAAAGCATTTGACAAAATTCAGCATCCTTTCATGCTAAAAGTCTTGGAAAGAGCAGGAATTCAAGGCCCATACCTAAACATAGTAAAAGCAATCTACAGCAAACCAGTAGCCAACATCAAAATAAATGGAGAGAAACTTGAAGCAATTCCACTAAAATCAGGGACTAGACAAGGCTGCCCTCTCTCTCCATATCTTTTCAATATAGTACTTGAAGTTCTAGCGAGAGCAATCAGACAACATAAGGAAGTCAAAGGGATACAAATTGGAAAGGAAGAAGTCAAAGTATCATTATTTGCAGATGATATGATAGTCTACTTAAGCGATCCAAAAAACTCCACCAGAGAACTTCTACAGCTGATAAACAACTTCAGCAACGTGGCTGGTTATAAAATTAACTCAAGCAAATCAGTAGCCTTCTTGTACTCAAAGGACAAGCAGACTGAGAAAGAAGTTAGGGAAATAACACCCTTCATATTAGCCACAAACAACATAAAGTACCTTGGCGTAACACTAACCAAACAAGTGAAAGATCTGTATGACAGGAACTTCAAGTCCCTGAAGAAAGAAATCGAAGAAGACCTCAGGAGATGGAAAAATATTTCTTGCTCCTGGATTGGCAGGATCAATATAGTAAAAATGGCCATCTTGCCAAAAGCAATCTACAGATTCAATGCAATCCCCATCAAAATCCCAAATCAATTCTTCATAGATCTAGAAAGAGCAATTCTCAAATTCATCTGGAGCAACAAAAAACCTAGGATAGCTAAAACTATTCTCAACAATAAAAGGACTTCTGGGGGAATCAATATCCCTGACCTCAAGCAGTACTACAGAGCAATTGTGTTAAAAACTGCATGGTATTGGTACAGCAACAGGCAGGTAGATCAATGGAATAGGATTGAAGACCCAGAAATTAACCCACAGACTTATGGTCACTTGATCTTTGATAAAGGAGCCACAACCATCCGGTGGAAAAAAGATAGCCTTTTCAACAAATGGTGCTGGTTCAACTGGAGGTCAACATGCAGAAGAATGCGAATTGACCCACTCTTATCTCCTTGTACTAAGATCAACTCCAAATGGATCAATGACCTCCACATAAAACCAGACACACTGAAACTATTAGAAAAGAAACTTGGGAAGACCCTGGAGGACATGGGCACAGGGGTAAAGTTCCTGAACAGAACACCAATAGCTTATGCTCTAAGATCAAGAATGGACAAATGGGACCTCATAAAATTACAAAGTTTCTGTAAGGCAAAGGACACTGTCAGAAAGACAAAACGGCAACCAACAACGTGGGAAATGATCTTCACCAACCCCACATCCGACAGAGGGCTAATATCCAATATATACAAAGAACTCAAGAAGTTAGACCCCAAAGAACCAAATAACCCTATCAAAAAATGGGGCACAGAGCTAAACAAAGAATTTTCACCAGAAGAAATTCGGATGGCCGAGAAACACCTTAAGAGATGTTCAACATCATTAGTCATCAGGGAAATGCAAATCAAAACAACCCTGAGATTCCACCTCACTCCAGTCAGAATGGCTAAGATTAAAAACTCGAGAGACAACAAGTGCTGGCGGGGATGTGGAGAAAGAGGAACACTCCTCCACTGTTGGTGGGATTGCAAAATGGTAAAACCACTCTGGAAATCAGTGTGGCGGTTCCTCAGAAAATTGGGCATGCCACTCCCAGAGGACCCTGGCATACCACTCCTGGGCATATACCCAGAGGATTCCCCTGCATACAACAAAGACACATGCTCCACTATGTTTATAGCAGCCTTGTTTATAATAGCCAGAAATTGGAAGGAGCCCAGATATCCCTCAAAGGAGGAATGGATACAGAAAATGTGGTATATTTATACAATGGAGTACTACTCAGCAATTAAAAATAATGAATTCATGCAATTTGTAGGTAAATGGTTAGATCTGGAAACTATCATCCTAAGTGAGCTAACCCAATCACAAAAGAATACACATGAAATGCAATCACTGATAAGTGGATATTAATGAGCCCAGAAGCCCTAAATACTCAAGGCACAATTAGCAAGTCAAATGACTCTCAAGAAGAAAAAAAGGAGAGAACCCTGGGCCTGTAAAGATTGGATCCAGTATTGTAGACCCAGAACAGAGAAATCGTGGGGGGGGGGAAAGAGTGGGGAATAGCATGGGGGGGGAGAGGAATTATGGGACATATGGTGGGGGGTACCTGGGAAAGGGGAAAGCCTTTGGAATGTAAACAAAGAATATAGAAAATAAAAAAAAAAATTTTGTGATGGGTGGGTGGTCCAATCCTTCAACTGGGGACCATGCCTCTGACTATATAGATACAGATACTCATAGCCAACCATCAGACTGAGTCTGGGGACCCCAATAGAAGAGATAGGGGAAGGACTAAAGAAACTGAAGGGGATTGCAACCCCATAGGAAGAACAATATCAACTAACTGGACCACCCAGAGCTCCCAGGAAATAAACCACCAGCTAAAGAGTACATGGAGAGATCCATGGCTCCAGATACATATGTAGCAGAGGATGGTCTTATCTAGCATCAGTAGGAGGAGAGGCCCTTGGTCCTGTGGAGACTTGATGCGCCATCATAGGGAGATGCTAGAACAGTGAGGCAGGAGTGGGTGAGTGGGTGGAGGAGCACCCACATAGAGGCAAAGGAGAGGGAAGAGAGGGGGGATTTGTGGAGGAGAAACCAGGAAGGATGATATAATTTGAAGCGTAAACAAATAGAATGATTAAAAATAAAGGAAAAACAAAAACAAAAACCAAGGACATCATGAAATTTGTAGGCAAATGGATAGAACTAGAAAATATCATCTTAAGTGAGGTAACCTAGACCCAGAAAGACATGGTATGTCCTCACTCATAAGTGGACATTATTCAAAAATACAGGATAACTATGCTACAATCCACAGACCAAAAGAAGCTAAGTAACAGGGAAGGCCCAAGGGAGGATGCTTGAATCTCACTCAGAAGGGGAAATAAAATAGTTATTAGAGGTAGAAAAAGAGAAAAATCTAGATGGGAGAGAAGGTAGGAAGGAGACTGGAGTAAGGATCAGTTGTGGGGAGAGGGCAGGAGAGAACTTGGAAAGCAGATGGAAATCAATGTGTGTGAGTGTGGAGGGGGGCATCTCTGAGACAAGCCCAAAACCTGGAAGGCTCCTGGGAGTCTATAGGGGTAACTGTAGCTGAGACTTCTAGCAACTGGAGATATGGAGACTGAAGTGGTCACTTCCTGTATCCAGGCAACTCTTTCAATGGAGGGAGGAGGACAGTAATCAATCCACAAAACCAAAATTTGTTCTACCTACAAGGATAAAGATGGAGCAGCAATTGAGGGACTAGGCAGTCAATGACTGTCCCAAATTGACACCCGCCCTATGTGAGAGAGCCAACCCCTGACACTATGGCTTATACTCTGTTATGGTTGAAGACAAGAGCCTAGCATAACTGTCTTCTGGGAAGCTTCATCCAGTAGATAATGAATGAAAACAGATGCAGAGACCTACAGCTAAACATTAGGCAGACCTCGGGGAGACTTGTAGAAGAGTAGGGATAAGAATTGAGGAAATCCCCAGAGGATTCCTCGGCATGCAATAAGGACACATGCACCACTATGTTCATAGCAGCCTTATTTATAATAACCAGAAGCTGGAAAGAACCCAGATGTCCCTCAGTGGAGGAATGGATACAGAAAATGTGGTATATTTACACAATGGAATACTACTCAGCAATTAAAAACAATGAATTCATGAAATTCTTAGGCAAATGGTTGGAACTGGAAAATATCATCCTAAGTGAGGTAACTCATTCACAAAAGAACACACATGGAATGCAGTCACTGATAAGTGGATATTAGTCCAGAAGCTGTGAATACCCAAAACACAACCGACATATCAAATCATTCCCAAGAAGAAGGAAGGCGAGGGCCCTGGTCCTGGAAAGGCTTGATGCAGCATTGTAGGGGATTGCCAGGACAGAGAAGTGGGAGGGGGTTGATTGGGGAACTGGTGGAGGGAAAAGGACTTATGGGACTTAGGGGGAGGGGGGAACCAAGAAAGGGAAAATCCTTTGGAATGTAAACAAAGAATATAGAAAATACAAAAAATAAAAATAAAAAGAATTGAGGAAACCAGAGGAGTCAAGGACAGCATGAAAAGACCTACAGTTTCACCTAACCTGGGTCCATGGAGGCGCACAGAAACTGAACTACGAACTAAAGAACATGCATGAGCTGGAACTAGGTTCCATACATATTTGTGGCAGATGTATGGTTCGATCTTCATGTGGATACCCTAACAATTGGAGCAGGGCTTGTCTCTGACTATGCCGTCTGCTTTTGGATCTCCTTCCCCTAGCTAGGCTGCCTTATCTCACCTCAGTGGGAGAGGATGTACTTAGTCTTCCTGTGATTTGATATGCCAGGAATAGTTTGGTATCCATAGGGGTCTTCTCTCTTCTCTGAGGAGAAGGGGAAGGGGATAAGGGGGAGGGGAATATGAGGGTAGGACAGGAAGAAGAGGAGGGAGGGGGTTGCGATCTGAGTGTAAAGTGAATAAATAACTTTTAAAAAAGAAAAGAATTAAAAATAATATTCAAATTTATAACGGTAGGATCCAGTAATAGCACTAAAATAAACTGAGGGGCTGGAGAGATGGCTCAGTGGTTAAGAGTACTGACTGCTCTCCCAGAGGTCCTGAGTTCAATTCCCAGCAACCACATGGTGGCTCACAACTATCTGTATTGGAATCTGATGCTCTCTTTTGCTGTGTCTGAAGAGAGTGACAGTGTGCTCATAAATAAAATAAATAATTTTGAAAAAAGAAGAAGAAATGAAATGAGATGCTGAATAATCAGGATGGCTCCTGGAACTCTTGTGGGATTGCCTCATGCTGTAGAGAACCTCCATACAAGGAAAGCATGATTGTATCACAGTTGGCTCCACAGATGTATTCCTAGGAACTTATGTGTAAATTAAATCATATTTTAAGTTCTCTTGGGGAGATGGTTATTGAAAGGAGTCCTGGTGTGAATTGCTTGCAGAAAAAAAATGAAGCTTTCATGAAATAGATAATCATTGTTAATTTATTATTAGAAGACAAGATACATGTAGTTTGTAATCTTCTGTACAGGCAGATACTGTAAACCCGAGGTGTAATTATATTGCTGTAATCCATTTTGCAAGCCCTGGGAATACAGGTACTCAATAAATGTTTAATTGTCTAACTCTCCCAGGCTAAAGAAATAAACAATTGTTGTATCTGGGGTTGTATTTCCTATTAACCTAATTTAAAAGCCTCACTGTCTGAATCCTATTAGACAGCTCTGCATCTCTATCTATCCATTTCTTTGAGTGTTTACTATAAGCTAAGCTTAGTACGAACTCTAAGTGTCAAAACAAAATTAAGACACTGAACTCAAACATTTGGTTATATAATGAATATATATAAGATAAGAATCAAATAAGAAAGTGGATGTTTTTAGGAGGTGGTTAGCATTACATATGACAGAGAACATCATCTAGTAAATATTACTAATAAGTAGCCAGTTCCATACTTTTGAATATATGTAGATTCTATTTCTCTACCCTTTTGAAGGTACTCATAGACATTTTCCTAGCTCCGATCAATACCATGTGAGCAGAATGGCAAACTGACAGCTAGATGTGGGTGTTGGGTTGCTATTATTCAACTCTCCACTCTTCTACCTTTGATGTAGCAATCAGCAAAGTATATATGACACAAAGTATCACGAGGCAAAGGAAATTAGAGTCCTGGTCCATCACCTTGAAGGTGGCTAGCTGGAATGACTCCTCACACAGAAAGTTGATGTCATAGTTAATCAGGGTTGTCAGCTTGATTGGATCTACAGCCAACAGAGAGGCAAGCCACTAGGCACAGCTGTGGAGGATTTTTCTTGATCGAGTTGCTGAAATGGGAAAGTGTGAGTTAAATGTAGGTGTTGTGGTGGAGTTCTAAGATGAAAGCTTTTGCCTGCTTGCCTTCATATCTTGCCAGGGAGTTCACCACCTTTGTGAGTTTATCTACCAGGTTTCTGCTCTTCTGCTTCTGTGGCCACTGTTGCTGATTCCTTCCCGTGTGGAACCCAGATTCTTTGGACTTCCAACATGGACTGAAGACATGCGACCCTCCAGGAATCACTAATCTTTAGTGTTCGATTTGGACTATAAAGACATCTAGCCTCAACAACTAAGCAACTACCATGTTCTCTACCTCCAGAGGAAAGAGATCTGTTGTTGAACTACTAAACTATATCAGGTAAACCAATACACTAAATCTTATTATTTTAATATAATATTTATATTATCAATTCTGTTCCTCTAAGACAGTAATTCTCAGCCCACAGGGGCTGAATGACCCTTTCCTCAGTGTTTCCTGAGATCATTGGAAATAGCATATATTTACATTAGGATTCTTCACTAGCAAAATTATAGTTATGAAGTAGCAACCAAATTAATTTTATGGTTGAGGAGGTCACCATAACATGTGGAACTTTATTAAAGGGTTGCAGCATTAGGAAGGTTGAGAACCACTGCTCTAAGAGAATCCTGGTGAATACAATTGATATAAGAAGCAACAAAAGAAGAAAAAAAAAGGACCTCAACATTTTTCATGTTTAAGATTTTTTTCAGTACAATTATTTTTTATGCCGAAAGTAAAAACTCTTTTGGGGGAAATTAGATATGTTTCAGTCCATTGAGTCTCTCTTCAGAATTAAAGAATATATTAGAATCAGAGTGATCTGAAAGTCCAGGTAGGTGTTACAGAAAGTACCTCGGAAATCTTTCTAGAAAGAAATATTCTCAATGAACTAAAGGAATGAAAAAGTTCTATTTTAAAGGAATCGACTTGTTATCATGCCCCAGCCAACCCGGTTACAGAGGATGAAGGGCTAGGAAGTAATGAAGAATGCTAGTTAGTATAACTGTCAAGGACGGGCTCTCTGACCAAATGTCAATACAAGACAGTTATTTTTACTTAGGCAGGAAGGTGAGAGTGGAGGGGCACACAGAGAAGAACGTATTTAAATTCCTCCAGCACACACATGGCTTCAGAGCCATTGACGAATATCCAAAGCTCACCCACATCTGTTACACTGGCATCTCCAGAGGTTCCCTTCTGTTATTGAAATTCTTGTCAGAGTGTTAAATTATATCCTTCTCAGTAATTTCCTTACCGAGAAAGGAAGGGAGAAAAATAAAGACTTCTCTAATTTTTGATTCTCATCAAGACAATCTTTTCATAGTTCTGCCATATGATTCTGTCTGCGTCTATCAAAGTGTGATGGAATTGATCTTATTAAGTCCCCTAGTCATAATGATATCAAATGTAGGGCTTCATAAGTTTTAATTGATTTATATTGACAGACTCAAATAATAATTTGGAAGATATCATTCTGTGAACAGAAAACATCAAAGTAGTACCGATTATCTTTGCTCCTGGAATCTGAAAAGCAGTCTGGATAATTTATTGAGTATTTACCACGCACATGCATTCCATTGAAGTAATATCTATCTCACAATGTAGTTTTATTTTCTGAAAAAAAGTATGAATGCTTTAATATTTTGTCTTTCTTTTGTTTTGTTTTAAATCTATTCTTTTCTCATAGAGTACATCCCAGCCATAGCCTCCCCTCCTTTTATCTCCCACCACTAGCCCTGCCTTCCCTCAGAGATTCACTGCTCCTCCATTTCCCTCCAGAAAAGAGCAGGCCTTCCAGTGATATCAACTAAACCAGGCTTAACAAGATACACTAAGACTAAGTGCAAACCCTCTTATCAAGGCTGAGTGAGGCACCCCAGGAGGAGGCAAAGGGACCTGTGAGCAGGCAAATGAGTCGGAGACTCCCACTGCTCCATTAGGAATCCCACAAAATACCCAAACTAAACAATCACAACATGTATGCAGAGGGCAATGGTATCATAGAAAAATTACTAATAGTTCTATATATAGGATAAATTGAGTAATTTATATCGGGGGATGGAAAAAGAGTGATTCTTATATAATGATGAGCTCAGAGTCTTCATTCTTGATCTTACACACATAGAAATTGAACACCCTGTTCTGACATTTATAGGATTGGGTATGCACATGGTCCACAAACATCCTGTGCTGGCACTCACATATATGTTAAAATATAACCAACAAGTATTGAATAAATAAACCTTATTGAAAATTCTAAGTTCAGAACTATACAATAAAAATTGGTTCTGAGTGTTGCCCTTATCATAGACAACAACTTTCTAAGGAAACCTGTACTAGGGTTTAAGTGCCATACTTTTCAAAGCCAAATATAGAATTTGTATCCAACCTGAGCCTCTTTGCCACATTGAGAATCTATTTTCAAATGCATGTTGAAAATGCACAAAGCCAGCTGATCATCTGTGTTTATTTCTACTCTATCCCAGAACTCCCTTCAATAAAGGTAAATGAAAGTAAATGTGCACACATAGTCAATATGGTTTTTTACACAAAGTCAAGAGAAGAGAGCAAAACTCTGTTGGCTGGGTTGTGGAGATGTTGGCAGCAGTGAATCTCACCTCCAAGTACTCAGAACAGCAGGAGCTGTCCATTCACCAGAGCTGTGGTGGTGATGGAGGACATCACCCTTACTCCTCAGCAACAGAGCCTCACCTGACAGGACTCCAGCTCCCTCAATAAGGGCACTCTTGGTGACTGAGTGGGTAAATCATTCTAGATATTTTTGGAAAGTCACTAAACAATACAATTATCAATGTGCTTCTGACTCAACTCTTCAAGCGCCTGAAAATTAAATGAATATTCTTTTTATCTTGAAGTTACTTGTTTTTTAAAGCTCTCTCTCTCTCTCTCTCTCTCTCTCTCTCTCTCTCTCTCTCTCTCTCTGTGTGTGTGTGTGTGTGTGTGTGTGTGTGTGTGCGCGCGCGCGCGCGTGCATGGGGGGATTGTGTGTGTGTGTAGTAGTCAAGACAATTTTGGGATTGAGGCAGGGTTTCTTTACTGTTTGCTGATAGGTTTGCCAGGCTAAGTGGCCCAAGAGCTTCTGCAAAAATTCTTGTTCCCCCTCCCACATCACCACAAAGGCAATGGGAATACAGATATTCAGTACTGCATCTGGCTTTTAACTTGGCTTCTTGGAATTTGAACTCAGGTCCTCGTATTTGTACAGCAAATGCTTTACCCAATGAGTTCTCTTCCCAACTCTGAATAAATATTCTATGTTGTTGACCTGTTTCCCTTGTGTGGAATCCAAGAAAGGATCCAAATAGAAATTGGAAGACTGTAGCTTATTGTTAATTTAATGGCTTTTTTCATTCAATGTGGTTTGGGGGTTCGACAATAACAACTTTAAGTTACCATCATTGTTCATCAATTTCCTACAAGATGGAGTTCAATGATGGTGACTTCTCTTCTGCTCTTCTTTAGGGTAGACAGTGGGCTGTTTATACACATTCTTACTGTCCTTAGAGTCTTAGAAAGCAGCAGAAAAGCTCTACCCAGTAGCGACTTTCTGATTTATGACTTCCACTGAGCCGCTCTGAACTTAAAAGAAAAACAAGAACTAAACTACCCATAGAATTACATTTTCTTCCCGTGTCTCAAAACTCATTCTGCTTTCATATATACTTACTCGATTTTGCTACATTTTTAGAATGAAGCATCACATCAGAACTTTTGTGGATCTTTCAAAGTACAGAGATGGGATATTTGGAGAAAAAGAGTTGGCCGGTAGACAACAGCGGTGTCGCTGAGCATGTTGGGAGTCTCGGATTTTCATCTGTTTCCATTTGTTGGTAACACACGCTATACATACTTTGCATGCTATCACTTGTTAATATCAAAGTACAAATAAGTATGCAGAATGCTCCCTAGTCAGTGAATTACTTAATCTAAGCTAAAACCTCTCTTTAAGATATCAACTTTGGGGCTGGGGGTGATGGCTCCACGATTAAGAACAATTACAACTCTTGCGGAGTTTGGAGTTCAGTTACAAGCACCCACACAGCTGCTCACAACGACCTGTAACTCCAGCCCAAGTATCCAACACCCAGTTCTGGCCTCTATCGGCACCTACATGCAGATAGTACACTTAAATACACACAGGAACGTATGTACATGCCCAGATAGAAAAAATAATTAAAATATCAATATCTCTTTTTTGTGACAATGGATAATATTTGAAAGTAAACTGATATTGAGCTTTGAAGATTTTAATTTTGATGACTTTTAGAAATATACTTATTAAAAGCAAGAATCCAGTCGAAATCCTTTTAACAGCCAGAAGCAAATATATGCTCTTTAGAAAGGAGACCTATCAGCCATGAAACATATTTGAACACTATAAATGTAAACTGTTGAGGAGAGGGATACTGTATTTTGGTATTTAGTTGCTTCATTTTTGTAGTACCTGTTACCATGGCAACCAGGTGCTACAACCAACCCCAATGGAGACTACACTTGCTATTTAACTAAATTGCTACTGGAAGCATGTAGTCTTATCGATTTTTTTGAAGCATTCGATTAGGGACATTTCTTAGGAATTCAAAAGGGGAGAAATGGCATTTTTTTTTGACCCAGCAAGGTAGAATTGTTATGTGTACATGGTTCTCTGCAGGTAATATAATAGTTATACACAGTCTAAAGGATTTTCAAAAGCAAAAGCGATTTGTTGATAAATAAGGCTCACTGATCATATACATTTATCTACTCCTTCCCAGAATCACTTTCCACAACAGCAACAAGACAAAAAGTGCAAAGCTCTATGCCTCCATCAAAAGATAAGAGAGCAGGAGAGGAGATGAAAACAAGCCAGACTGTCAGCAGAATTGTGAGGGCTGAAGAGTGGAGGTGAGTCATAAACAGTGGAGCAGAGCGGAGACGCTAAGACCAAATTAGAGAGTGGCAATAATAAATAAGCTGATTCATCCATGCACCTCAGAGGACCAGTGATGGAAGAGATGAGAGTCTCCCAAATGGAGCATAAGCTAGAACGAAGACCTAGTCAAACTCCCAGCCCTGAGTGTGCATCCCAGACACAGAGTTAGCTAATTCCTCAGCAGAGCCAAGCTGAAGTAGCAATGTGCTTGGGATGAACACAAGAATCATGATACTAAGGAGCCATTACCCAGCCAGCTTCCTCCCCACTGAGCTCTCAGGCAGCTACCATCCAGGATGGATGATGAGTGTTTTTCCTTGGGAAATAGGCAAACTACATCTCTTTAAGTTATCATATCATTGTAATATTAGACTTTCAGAAGCATGCGCTAATATTCACAAAAATGCAAACAACTGATCAATAGCAATAAAGAGCTGCTTAAAACTGGTGCCTGGAACTCTAGCTCTCATATGTAATATAGAGTAAGGAACTTCATCATGTACCCCACCACTCCATTGTGAACATCTGAAAGCGTGCAGAACCCATTCTGTTTTCAAGGGAGCAGACACAGAGAGTCAATATGAGCCTTGAGAATCTGCAGTTAACTTTGTATCCTAAGAAGAGTTTCAAATAGTGAGGACCAAGATGCAGTGAGATGGACTCTGGTAGTCTAGTCTTTTCTTTCCCTACCCACTCAAGGAGATTACAAAAGGAGATATCTTAGAAAAGAGGGATAAAAAAAGAGAAAATTCTTATTGGAAACCCTAGCCTTGACACCACGCATCTAAAGGGAAGTTCATAGCTTTAAAATGGGGTATTTGTCCTGCTTATAAGCTAAGAAAGAATGCATGAGTTTTAAATAGCTGACAAAAGAGATAACCATAAAATTTACATTTTAAAACAATACACATTTATTAGACTCCAGTTTTAGGAATGAGAATTCTGTAATGTCTCATTAAAGCTGCAATCAATGTGTTTTCATAGTTGCAATCCTTTCTGAAGGTGCCAGAGGGGGGAAAATGTCTTTACCACTTACAGTGTAGAGAAAATTCCTTTATTCTTTGATTTTTGTACCTTTCTCTGCCTTCATAGAACAACAGAGCCTGCATAGGTCCGTGCTAGGTCCTCTGCATATGTGTTATTGCTGTTAACTTGGTGTTTTGTGGGACTTCTAATAGAGGTGGTAGGGGTGTCTTGGACTCTTTCTCCTGCTCTTGGAACTCTTTTCCTCCCATTATGATGCCTCACCCAGCCATGTGTTGTGACACATTTGGTTGATATCCCTGGAAGGCCTGATCTTTTCTGAAGGGACCAGAGAAGGAGCAGCTATGGGAGAAAGTAGAGGTAGGATGGGGGCCAAGAAAAGTGGAGGGAGGAGCAACTTCTGTTATATTGTATGAGAGATTACCATACCCAAGATAGGATGAGATAGGTAGGTAGATAGATAGACAGACAGACAGACAGACAGACAGACAGACAGACAGATAGATAGATAGATAGATAGATAGACAAAAACAATAGCTAGTCAATTGTTCTCACATTGCATTGTATTAACCTCCACCCCTCACCCAACCCCCTGCTTCATTCATCCACACTAAAAGATTCTTCTTTTTCTTTTTTCCTATGCAAAAAGCAAGAGGATTTTTATTTATTATCCAGCATGTTGGCCCTGCACATGGAGTTAGAACAACGCACACTCCAGGCTGCACAGGCCTTTTATATTGTTCTTGGGATGGCTGCCGATAGGCACAATGTGATTGGCAGAACAATATTACCTTTAAACTAATTGTTTGTTAGGGGGTGAGGTAGGTGGTCACCAGACTCTGGGCCTTTACTAGCCGCAGGGACCACCCTGTGGTCTGAGGAATGTAATTTAGCCTCTCCCTTCTGGGAGGGGGGAACACTTGCCCTTCTGGGAGGGGCCAGTGTTCTATAACTTTTCAAAGATTCTGAGTTAACCCTTTCAATCCCCCCTTTTTTTGTGCATGCTTCGATCCTGAAGCAATTGCTGGTATTCTGATAGCTCATACTCCTGATCTTCTGTATCTAGTATTCTTGTGAATATACCTGGCCCACTTTTATTTGAAATAATCTCTTCTTTCAAGATTTCTAATTAAAGATATATTAGTGTTTCTGTGATGAATGCCCTTATATTTGTTGTATAGATGTTAAAAATTACCATTTGGTGGATGTTTCTTTTAATGAGCATGTGGTGCTCTTCCTTTTCTCCTCTGATTTGTTTTGAAGTTTATTTTATCAGAAATTAAAATGACTCACCAGCTTCCATCTTAGGCCCATTTTCTTGGAATACTTTTATCATCTTTTTACCAAGAGGAGTTTTTCTTGTTAGTATGGTATGTTTCTTGGATGCTGAAGAAGGATGGATCTTGTTTTCACATTCATTCTGTCAATCTTTGTCTTTTTTAATGGGGAATTGAGAACATTAATGATAAAGATATCAACGAACACTTGATATCTGTTCATTTGTTGTTGTTGTGGGGGGCAGGCTCCCCCTTTTGACTTGCTGGTCTAGAATTACTTAGTTCCTGAATTTTCTTGGGTGTGGTTAACTTCTTAGGTTGGAGTTTTCCTTCTAGAACCTTCAGTAGGGCTGGATTTATAGACAGATAGTGCCTGAATTTGGCTTTATCATGTAATATCTTATTTTCTACATCTATTGCAATTGCAAGTTTTGCTGACTATAGTAGATAGAGCTGGCATCTCTGGTTTCTTTGAGTCTGTAGCACAACTATCCAGACCCTTCTGGCTTTTAGAGTCTCTATTGAGAACTCGGGTGTAATTCTACCTGGTCTGCCTTTATAGGTTACTTGTTTCCCCCTCCTTGCAGCTTTTAATAGTCTTCCTTTGTTCTATACATTGAGTCTTTTGATTATTATATGGTAAGGAAACTTTCTTTCTTGGTCCAATCTATTTGGTGTTCTGTATGATTCTTGGACCTTGATAAGCATCTCCTTCTTTAGGTTAGTGAAATTTTCTTCTTTTATTTTCTTGAAAATATTTTCTGTGTCTCTGATTTGGGTTTATTTTACTTCCCCCATTCCTATTCCTTTTAGATTTGGTCTTTTCACGTCATCCCAGATTTTCTAGATTTTGGGGGTGTTGTTTTTGTTTTCACCAATGTATCCATTCCCTCTGTTCTGTTTTCAGTGCCTTAGATCTGTCCTCATTTCTTGTATTCCATTGGTGAGGCTTACCTCTCAGGTTCTGGTAAGAGGCTCTAAAATTTTCATTTCCATATTTTCCTCAGTTTGGGTTTTCTTTATTGATTCTATTTCCACTTTTAAGTATTGAACAATTTTATCCATTTCCCTACACTGTTAACCCTCACACACTGATAGTGGGATTCGGTACCCAATTCTCACCAATACAGGTCATCAAGACAAAAACTAAACAGGTAAATGCTGGAGCTAAATGATATTATGAACCAAATGGACCTAATAGATATTTATAGAACATCTGGCCCAAACACAAAAGAATATACCTTCTGCTCAGCACCTCAAAGAAATTTCAATAAAATTGACCATGTACTCTTTCGCAAAGCAAGTCTTAACAGATACAAGAAAATGGAAAGAACACCTTCCAATTTATCTGACCACCAAAGGTTAAAACTGTATATAATCAACTACAGAAAGAACAGAAAGCTTACAAACTCGTAGAAACTGAAGAACTCACTACTAAATGAAAAATGGGTCAAGACAGAAATTAAGAAATAAAAAAGCTTTTATAATTGAATGAAAATGAATATACAGCATATCCAAACTTCTGAGACACAATGAAGGCAGCACCAAAGGACAGCTTCACAGCATTAAGTACCTACATTTAAAAAAAAAAGGAGAGATATAATACTAGCAATTTAACAGCATACCTGAAAGCTCTAAAACAAAAAGAAGCAACCACAACCAAGAGCAGTAGACAGCAAGAAATAGTAAAACTCATGGCTAAAATCAACGAAATAGAAACAACAACAATACAATACAAAGAATCAGTGAAACACAGTTGGTTCTTTGAGAAAATCAGTAAGTTTGAAAAGCCCTTATCCAAATTAACAGGAGGAGAGAGAATATCCACATTAACAGAGTTATAGAAGAAAGGGGGCATAACAACAGGCACCAAGGAAGTTCAGAGCATCATAAGGACATACTTTAAAAGCCTGTACTCCAACAAATTAAAAAACGTAATAATAATGATAATAATAATAATAATAATAATAATAATTGATAATTTCAACAATACATGCCATTACCAAAGTTAAATAAAGATCAGGTAAATAATTTAAACAGACCTATAACTTACTGTAAAAGATAAGCAGTATTAAAAGTCTACCAAGCCCAAAGACCCAGGGCAACATAGTTTTAGCACATAACTCTACCAAACTTTCAAAAAATAGTTAATGCCAATACTCCTCAAATTATTCTACAAAATGGAAAAAGAAGGGACATTGCTCAATTCATTTTCCAAAGCCAAATTGACAGCAAAACTACACTACAACCCAACAAAGAAAAAATTACAGGCCAATTTCTCTAATGAACATAGATGCAAAATTCTCAATAAAATACTTTCAAACAAAACACAAGAACACATAAAAAAAAGATCACAGATAGCGGCGGGCCTCCATATTGCAACCAGGACACAGCTGGAAAGGCCCAGGCTCTGTGGGACATCCACGCGCCCTCTGGCCGAGCACCGAGGCTGCGTTCTGCAAAAAGCTCGCCGGCCCCTGGACCAGCAATAGCGGCAGGCCTCCATATTGCAACCAGGACACAGCTGGAAAGATCCAGGTAGACACCCCTTCCAGGGCTACCCTCACGGGGGATCTGCTAGACTCTCGGAGCCAAGCAGGCCGAGTTCCTTGCAACCAGGACACAGCTGGAGAAGCCCAGGTAGACAGACTCCAACAGGGGCTACAATCGCATGGGTGGCAGCCAGCTTATGATCCCTTAAAGCAGCAGTCACACATATTCACCAGTAGAGAAACAACAGGTGAGCCCAGCCTCACAGGAGATTCAAACACCAGCCAGTGACAACAAAGCCAACTAACACCAGAAATAACCAGATGGCAAAAGGAAAACAAAGGAACGTTACTAACAGAAATCAAGGCAACATGACAGCATCTGAACCCAGTTCTCCAACAACAGGAATCCTGGATACCCCAAAACACCAGGAAAACAAGACTTGGATATAAAATCACTGGTCAGGATGCTGGTAGCTGAACACATAGAAAAATCTCGTAAAGAAATAGAGGAGAAAATGGATCAAAAGTTAGAAGCCTTTACGAGGCAAATACAAAAAACACTTCAAGAAATTCAGGAGAAGATGGATCAAAAAGAAAAAGACAATAAGGAAGAAAGACAAAAGTCACTTAAAGAACTACAGAAGAACGTGGGCCAACAAGTAGAAGCTATGAAAGAGGAAGCACAAAAATCTATTAAAGAAATACATGAAAACACAATCAAGCAAGCGAAAGATCTGAGCACATCCATCCAGATACTAAAAACAGAAGTAGAAACAACTAAGAAATCACAGAGGGAGACAACATTGGAGATAGAAAACTTTGGGAAGAAATCAGGGGCCATAGATGCAAGTATCAACAATAGAATACAAGAGATCTCAGAAGCCGAAGATACCAT
This sequence comes from Apodemus agrarius, assembly GCA_964023405.1. Classification (NCBI taxonomy): domain Eukaryota; kingdom Metazoa; phylum Chordata; class Mammalia; order Rodentia; family Muridae; genus Apodemus; species Apodemus agrarius. The sequence goes on from OZ030014.1 coordinate 79,525,076, forward strand.
AGGAACCATTGATTCAACAGTCAAAGAAAATACTAAATGCAAAAAGGTGGTAACCCAAATCATCCAGGAAATCCAGGACACTATGAGAAGACCAAACCTAAGGATTATAGGTATAGACTAGAGTGAAGATTTACAAGTTAAAGGGCCAGTTAATATCTTCTATAAAATTATGGAAGAAAACTTCCCCAACCTAAGGAGAGAGATGCCCATGAATATACAAGAAGCCTATAGAACCCCAAACAGACTGGACCAGAACAGAAATACATCCCGTCACATAATAATCAAAACTCCAAATGTAATAAACAAAGAAAGAATATTAAAGGCAGCAAGAGAAAAAGGCCAAGTAACATATAAAGGAAGACCTATCAGAATAACACCAGACTTCTCACCTGAGACCATGAAAGCTAGAAGATCCTGGGCAGATATCATGCAAACTCTAAGAGAACACAAACTTCAGTCAAAACTACTTTACCCAGCAAAACTCTCAATCGCCATTGATGGAGACATCAAGGTACTCCATGACAAAACCAAATTTGCAAGATATATTTCCACAAATCCAGCCCTACAAAGGATAATAGGGGGAAAACACCAAGACAAGGACGGAAACTACACCCGGGAAGAAGCAAGATAGAAACCTCCTCTCATCAAACCCAAAAGAAGATAACCTCTCCAATATAAAAAATAAATAAGATAAATAAATATAATTTCAAAAATGTCTAGAGGTAATAATTACTATTCCTTAATATCTCTTAACATCAATGGACTCAATTCCCCAATAAAAAGACATAGATTAACAGACTGGATACAGAAACAGGACCCTACATTTTGCTGCATACAGGAAACACATCTCAGTGTTAAAGACAAACACTGCCTTAGAGTAAAAGGCAGGAAGACAATTTTACAAGCAAATGGTCTCAGGAAACAAGCTGGAGTAGCCATTCTAATATCAGATAAAATTGACTTCCAACCTAAAATCATCAAAAGAGACTCAGAAGGTCACTTCTTGCTGGCCAAAGAGAAAATCCACCAAGAAGAGCTCTCAATACTGAACATCTATGCTCCAAATGCAAGGGCACCCTCATTCGTAAAAGAAACCTTACTAAAGCTTAAAGCACACATTACACCTAACACAATAATTGTGGGTGACTTCAACACTCCACTCTCCTCAATGGACCGGTCAGGAAAGCAGAAACTAAACAGGGACACAGTGAAACTAATTGAAACTCTGGACCAATTGGATTTAACAGATATATATAGAACATTTCATCCTAAAGCTAAAGAATATACCTTTTTCTCAGCACCGCATGGTACCTTCTCCAAAATAGACCATATAATTGGTCACAAGACAGATGTCAACAAATACAAGAAGATCGAGCTAATCCCATGCCTCCTATCAGATCATCATGGAGTAAGAGTGGTCTTCAATAGCAACAAAAACAACAGAAAGCCCACATACACATGGAAACTGAACAATACTCTACTCAATGACACCTTGGTCAAGGAAGAAATAAAAAAAAAATCAAAGACTTTTTAGAATTCAATGAAAATGAAGGTACAACCTACCCAAATCTATGGGACACAATGAAAGCAGTGCTAAGAGGAAAATTCATAGCTCTAAGTGCATCCAAAAAGAAACTGGAGAGAGCATACACTAGCAGCTTAACAGCACACCTTAAAGCCCTGGAAGAAAAACAAGTTAATTCACCCAGGAGGAGTCGAAGACAAGAAATCATCAAACTCAGGGCTGAAATCAATCAAATAGAAACAAAGAGAACCATACAAAGAATCAACAAGACCAGGAGCTGGTTCTTTGAGAAAATCAACAAGACAGATAAACCCTTAGCCAGACTAAACAAAGGACACAGAGACAGTATACAAATTAACAAAATTAGAAATGAAAAGGGAGACATAACAACAGAAACTGAGGAAATTCAAAAGGTCATCAGATCCTATTACCAAGGTCTATACTCAAAACAACTGGAGAATCTGGAGGAAATGGACAATTTCCTAGACAGATATCAAATACCAAAATTAAATCAGCATCAAGTAGACCAGCTAAATAGTCCCATAACCCCTAAAGAAATAGAAGGGGTTATACGAAGCCTCCCAAACAAAAAAAGTACGGGACAAGATGGTTTTAGTGGAGAATTCTACCAGACCTTCAAAGAAGACTTAACACCAATTCTTTTCAAAATATTCCACAAAATAGAGACAGAAGGGACACTGCCCAACTCATTCTTCGAAGCCACAATTACGCTGATACCTAAACCACAAAAAGATCCAACAAAGAAAGAGAACTACAGGCCAATTTCTCTTATGAATATAGATGCAAAAATACTAAATAAAATTCTTGCTAACCGAATCCAAGAGCACATCAAAACGATCATCCACCATGATCAAGTAGTCTTCATCCCAGGGATTCAGGGATGGTTCAATATACGGAAATCCATCAATGTAATCCACTACATAAACAAACTGAAAGAAAAAAACCACATGGTCATTTCATTAGATGCTGAAAAGCATTCGACAAAATTCAGCATCCTTTCTTGCTAAAAGTCTTGGAAAGAGCAGGAATTCAAGGCCCATACCTAAACATAGTAAAAGCAATCTACACCAAACCAGTAGCCAACATCAAAATAAATGGAAAGAAACTTGAAGTATTCCCACTAAAATCAGGGACTAGACAAGGCTGCCCTCTCTCTCCATATCTTTTCAATATAGTACTTGAAGTTCTAGCAAGAGCAATTAGACAACATAAGGAAGTCAAAGGGATACAAATTGGAAAGGAAGAAGTGAAACTATCATTATTTGCAGACGATATGATAGTTTACCTAAGCGACCCAAAAAACTCCACCAGAGAACTTCTACAGCTGATAAACAACTTCAGCAAAGTGGCAGGTTATAAAATTAACTCAAGCAAGTCAGTGGCCTTCTTGTACTCAAAGGACAAGCAGGCTGAGAAAGAAATTAGGGAAATAACACCCTTCACAATAGCCACAAACAACATAAAGTATCTTGGTGTAACTCTAACCAAACAAGCGAAAGATCTGTATGACAGGAAATTCAAGTCCTTGAAGAAAGAAATCGAAGAAGACCTCAGAAGATGGAAAAATATTTCTTGCTCCTGGATTGGCAGGATCAATATAGTAAAAATGGCCATCTTGCCAAAAGCAATCTACAGATTCAATGCAATCCCCATCAAAATCCCAAATCAATTCTTCATAGATCTAGAAAGAGCAATTCTCAAATTCATCTGGAGCAACAAAAAACCCAGGATAGCTAAAACTATTCTCAACAATAAAAGGACTTCTGGGGGAATCAATATCCCTGACCTCAAGCAGTACTACAGAGCAATTGTGTTAAAAACTGCATGGTATTGGTATAGCAACAGGCAAGCAGATCAATGGAACAGGATTGAAGATCCAGAAATTAACCCACAGACTTATGGTCACTTGATCTTTGATAAAGGAGCCACAACCATCTGATGGAATAAAGATAGCCTTTTCAACAAATGGTGCTGGTTCAACTGGAGGTCAACATGCAGAAGAATGCGAATTGACCCACCCTTATCTCTTTGCACTAAGATCAACTCCAAGTGGATCAAGGACCTCCACATAAAACCAGACACACTGAAACTATTAGAAAAGAAACTTGGGAAGACCCTGGAGGACTTGGGCACAGGGGAAAAGTTCCTGAACAGAACACCAATAGCTTATGCTCTAAGATCAAGAATCGACAAATGGGACCTCATAAAATTACAAAGTTTCTGCAAAGCAAAGGACACTGTCAGAACGACAAAACGGCAACCAACAAAGTGGGAAAAGATCTTCACCAACCCTACATCCGACAGAGGGCTAATATCCAATATATACAAAGAACTCAAGAAGTTAGACCCCAAAGAACCAAATAACCCTATCAAAAAATGGGGCACAGGCATATTGCCTGCAGCTTCCCGCCCAGCTGGTGGTGGGGAAGCCGAGTGTCACCCAGCGTGCCAGGTGCTCAGAACCATCCGGCGGCGGCGGAACCAGGTACCCGAGACAGCCCGAGCTTAAGACCTTCGGGGACTCAGGCCTGGAGTGGGAGTTGGGCACAGAATAGCGGGTGCACTCTGCACTTGCGGGGCGGACCCCGAGCTCCCTGCAGGCAGCTGCCATATTGCCTGCAGCTTCCCGTCCAGCTGGTGGTGAGGAAGCCAGAGTCAGCCAGTGTGCCAGGTGCCCAGACCCAGCCGGAGGCCGAACCAGCCTCCCATCCAGCCAGTGGCAGGGAAGCTGGAAACCGGACCCAGCCAGCTTCCCAGCAGCTTGGGACCAGCAGGCAGAACCAGATAACTGAGATATCCCAACTTTAAGACCCCTGGGGAAACAGGATATCAGACAGCAAACCCTGAGCAGGAGCAGTGCAGAGCAGCCGCCCAACAGGCGGAACCAAATACCTGGGATATCCTGAGTTTAAGACCTCAGGGGACTCAGGCCACCTGTCAGCAATCTGTGAGCAAGACCCCCGCAGGACAGTGATTTAGGTACCCCAGTCGCTGGGAAATAGCCTTACAACTCCACAGGAGGGTCAAGCACCAGCTAGTATCTACAGGACCAACTAACACCAGAGTTAACCAGATGGCAAAAGGCAAACGTAAGATCGCTACTAACAAAAATCAAGGCAATATGGCGGCATCCGAACCCAGTTCCCCAACAGCAATAAATATTGGATACCCCGAAACACCAGAAAAACAAGACTCAGATCTAAAATCACTGGTCAGGATGCTGATAGAGGAACACTTAGATAAATCTCTTAAAGTAATACATGAGAAAATAGATCAAAAGCTAGAAGCCATTGCAAGACAAACACAATTAAATCCCAGATATCTCAACACACCAGAAAAACAAGACTCAGATCTAAAATCACTGGTAAAGATGCAGATTGAGGATCACTTAGATAAATTTCTTAAAGTAATAGAGGAGAAAATAGATCAAAAACTAGAAGCCCATACAAGGCAGACACAAAAATCACTTAAAGAAATCCAGGAGAATATAGAGCAAAAAATGAATCCCAATAAGGGGGAGAAACAAAAATCACCTAAAGAAATACAAGAGAACAGGGGTCAACGAGTAGAAGTCATAAAGGAGGAAACACAAAAATCCCTTAAAGAATTACAGGAAAACACAAACAAGCAACTGAAAGATCTGAGCAAAACCATACAAAATCTAAAAACAGAAGTAGAAACAACTAAGCAATCGCAAAGGGAGACAATGTTGGAGATAGAAAACCTTGGGAAGAAATCAGGAGTCATAGATGCAAATATCAACAATAGAATACAAGAGATAGAAGACAGAATCTCAGATGCTGAAGATACCATAGGAACCATGGATTCAACAATTAAAGAAAATGCAAAATGCAAAAAGCTGGTAACCCAAAACATTCAGGAAATCCAGGACACAATGAGAAGACCAAACCTAAGGATTATAGGGATAGATGAGAATGAAGATCTACAACTTAAAGGGCCAGCAAATATCTTCTACAAAATTATGGAAGAAAACTTCCCCAACCTAAAGAGAGAGATGCCCATGAATATACAAGAAGCCTATAGAACCCCAAATAGACTGGACCAGAACAGAAATACTTCCCGTCACATAATAATCAAAACCCCAAATGTACTAAACAAAGAAAGAATATTAAAGGCAGTAAGAGAAAAAGGACAAGTAACATATAAAGGAAGACCTATCAGAATTACACCAGACTTCTCACCTGAGACCATGAAAGCTAGAAGATCCTGGGCAGACCTCATGCAGACCCTAAGAGAACACAAACTTCAGCCAAGACTACTATACCCAGCAAAACTCTCAATTGCCATAGATGGGGAAACCAAGATATTCCACGACAAAAACAAATTTGCAAGATACTTATCTACAAACCCAGCCCTACAAAGGATAATAGGGGAAAAATACCAACACAAGGGGGGAAACAACACCCCAGAAGAAACAAGATAGAAACCCCATCTCATCCAACCCAAAAGAAGAGAACCACTCAAATACAAATAATAATAACAATTCCCAAAATGTCAGGAAGTAATAATTACTATTCCTTAATATCTCTTAATATCAATGGACTCAATTCCCCAATCAAAAGACACAGACTAACAGACTGGATACGGAAACAGGACCCTACATTTTGCTGCATACAGGAAACACATCTCAGTGTCAAAGACAAACACCACCTTAGAGTAAAAGGCTGGAAGACAGTTCTACAAGCAAATGGTCCCAGGAAACAAGCTGGAGTAGCCATTCTAATATCAGATAAAATTGACTTCCAACCTAAAGTCATCAAAAGAGACACAGAAGGTCACTTCCTGCTTGTCAAAGGGAAAATCCACCAAGAAGAATTCTCAATACTGAACATCTATGCGCCAAATGCAAGGGCACCCTCATTCATAAAAGAAACTTTACTAAAGCTTAAAGCACACATCGCACATAACACAATGATTGTAGGTGACTTCAACACTCCACTCTCCTCAATGGACCAATCAGGAAAGCAGAAACTAAACAGGGACACAGTGAAACTAATTGAAGCTTTGGACCAATTGGATTTAACAGATATATATAGAACATTCCATCCTAAAACAAAAGAGTATACCTTTTTCTCAGCACCGCACGGTACCTTCTCAAAAATTGATCATATAATTGGTTACAAGACAGACCTCAACAAATACAAGAAGACCGAACTAATCCCATGTCTCCTATCGGATCACTATGGAGTAAAAGTGGTCTTCAATAGCAAGAAGAACAACAGAAAGCCCACATACACATGGAAACTGAACAATACTCTACTCAATGACACCCTGGTCAAGGAAGAAATAAAAAAAGAAATCAAAGACTTTTTAGACTTCAATGAAAATGAAGGTACGACCTACCCAAATATTTGGGACACAGTGAAAGCAGTGCTAAGAGGAAAACTCATAGCCCTGAGTGCCTCCAAAAAGAAACTGGAAAGAGCATACACTAGCAACTTAACAGCACACCTGAAGGCACTGGAACAAAAAGAAGCTAACTCACCCAGGAGGAGTAGAAGAGAGGAAATCATCAAACTAAGGGCTGAAATCAATCAAGCAGAAACAAAGAGAACCATACAAAGAATCAACAAAACCCAGAGCTGGTTCTTCGAGAAAATCAGCAAGATAGATAAACCCTTAGCTAGACTAACCAAAGGGCACAGAGATAGTATCCAAATTAACAAAATTAAAAATGAAAAGGGGGATATAACAACAGAAACAGAGGAAATTCAAAAGATCATCAGATCCTACTACAAAGGCCTATACTCAAAACAACTGGAGAATCTGGAGGAAATGGACAATTTCCTAGACAGATACTAAATACCAAAATTAAATCAGCATCAAGTAGACCAGCTAAACAGTCCCATAACCCTTAAAGAAATAGAAGGGGTTATAGAAAGCCTCCCAACCAAAAAAAGTACGGGACCAGATGGTTTTAGTTCAGAATTCTACCAGACCTTCAAAGAAGACTTAACACCAATACTCTTCAAACTATTCCACAAAATAGAGACAGAAGGGACACTGCCCAACTCGTTCTTCGAAACCACAATTACGCTGATACCTAAACCACAAAAAGATCCAACAAAGAAAGAGAACTACAGGCCAATTTCTCTTATGAATATAGATGCAAAAATACTAAATAAAATTCTTGCCAACTGAATCCAAGAGCATATCAAAACGATCATTCACCATGATCAAGTAGGCTTCGTTCCAGGAATGCAGGGATGGTTCAATATACGGAAATCCATCAATGTAATCCACTACATAAACAAACTAAAAGAAAAAAACCACATGGTCATCTCATTAGATGCTGAAAAAGCATTTGACAAAATTCAGCATCCTTTCATGCTAAAAGTCTTGGAAAGAGCAGGAATTCAAGGCCCATACCTAAACATAGTAAAAGCAATCTACAGCAAACCAGTAGCCAACATCAAAATAAATGGAGAGAAACTTGAAGCAATTCCACTAAAATCAGGGACTAGACAAGGCTGTCCTCTCTCTCCATATCTTTTCAATATAGTACTTGAAGTTCTAGCGAGAGCAATCAGACAACATAAGGAAGTCAAAGGGATACAAATTGGAAAGGAAGAAGTCAAAGTATCATTATTTGCAGATGATATGATAGTCTACTTAAGCGATCCAAAAAACTCCACCAGAGAACTTCTACAGCTGATAAACAACTTCAGCAATGTGGCTGGTTATAAAATCAACTCAAGCAAATCAGTAGCCTTCTTGTACTCAAAGGACAAGCAGGCTGAGAAAGAAGTTAGGGAAATAACACCCTTCACAATAGCCACAAACAACATAAAGTACCTTGGCGTAACTCTAACCAAACAAGTGAAAGATCTGTATGACAGGAACTTCAAGTCCCTGAAGAAAGAAATCGAAGAAGACCTCAGAAGATGGAAAAATATTTCTTGCTCCTGGATTGGCAGGATCAATATAGTAAAAATGGCCATCTTGCCAAAAGCAATCTACAGATTCAATGCAATCCCCATCAAAATCCCAAATCAATTCTTCATAGATCTAGAAAGAGCAATTCTCAAATTCATCTGGAGCAACAAAAACCCCAGGATAGCTAAAACTATTCTCAACAATAAAAGGACTTCTGGGGAAATCAATATCCCTGACCTCAAGCAGTACTACAGAGCAATTGTGTTAAAAACTGCATGGTATTGGTACAGCAACAGGCAGGTAGATCAATGGAATAGGATTGAAGACCCAGAAATTAACCAACAGACTTATGGTCACTTGATCTTTGATAAAGGAGCCACAACCATCCAGTGGAAAAAAGATAGCCTTTTCAACAAATGGTGCTGGTTCAACTGGAGGTCAACATGCAGAAGAATGCGAATTGACCCACTCTTATCTTTTTGTACTAAGATCAACTCCAAGTGGATCAAGGACCTCCACATAAAACCAGACACACTGAAACTATTAGAAAAGAAACTTGGGAAGACCCTGGAGGACATGGGCACAGGGGTAAAGTTCCTGAACAGAACACCAATAGCTTATGCTCTAAGATCAAGAATTGACAAATGGGACCTCATAAAATTACAAAGTTTCTGTAAGGCAAAGGACACTGTCAGAAGGACAAAACGGCAACCAACAACGTGGGAAATGATCTTCACCAACCCCACATCCGACAGAGGGCTAATATCCAATATATAAAAAGAACTCAAGAAGTTAGACCCCAAAGAACCAAATAACCCTATCAAAAAATGGGGTACAGAGCTAAACAAAGAATTTTCACCAGAAGAAATTCGGATGGCCGAGAAACACCTTAAGAGATGTTCAACATCATTAGTCATCAGGGAAATGCAAATCAAAACAACCCTGAGATTCCACCTCACTCCAGTCAGAATGGCTAAGATTAAAAACTCGAGAGACAACAAGTGCTGGCGAGGATGTGGAGAAAGAGGAACACTCCTCCACTGTTGGTGGGATTGCAAAATGGTAAAACCACTCTGGAAATCAGTGTGGCGGTTCCTCAGAAAATTGGGCATGCCACTCCCAGAGGACCCTGGCATACCACTCCTGGGCATATACCCAGAGGATTCCTCTGCATACAACAAAGACACATGCTCCACTATGTTTATAGCAGCCTTGTTTATAATAGCCAGAAATTGGAAGGAGCCCAGATATCCCTCAAAGGAGGAATGGATACAGAAAATGTGGTATATTTATACAATGGAGTACTACTCAGCAATTAAAAATAATGAATTCATGCAATTTGTAGGTAAATGGTTAGATCTGGAAACTATCATCCTAAGTGAGCTAACCCAATCACAAAAGAATACACACGAAATGCAGTCACTGATAAGTGGATATTAATGAGCCCAGAAGCCCTAAATACTCAAGGCACAATTAGCAAGTCAAATGACTCTCAAGAAGAAAAAAAGGAGAGGACCCTGGGCCTGCAAAGATTGGATCCAGTATTGTAGACCCAGAACAGAGAAATCGGGGGGGGGGGAAAGAGTGGGCAATAGCATGGGGGGGGAGAGGAATTATGGGACATATGGTGGGGGGTAACTGGGAAAGGGGAAAGCCTTTGGAATGTAAACAAAGAATATAGAAAATAATAAAAAAAAAAAGAAAAAAAAATGGGGCACAGAGCTAAACAAAGAATTTTCACCAGAAGAAATTCGGATGGCCGAGAAACACCTTAAAAGATGTTCAACATCATTAGTCATCAGGGAAATGCAAATCAAAACAACCCTGAGATTCCACCTCACACCAGTCAGAATGGCTAAGATTAAAAACTCAAGAGACAACAGGTGCTGGCGAGGATGTGGAGAAAGAGGAACACTCCTCCACTGTTGGTGGGATTGCAAAATGGTAAAACCGCTCTGGAAATCAGTGTGGCGGTTCCTCAGAAAATTGGGCATGTCACTTCCAGAGGACCCTGGCATACCACTCCTGGGCATATACCCAGAGGATTCCCCTACATACAATAAAGACACACGCTCCACTATGTTTATAGCAGCCTTGTTTATAGTAGCCAGAAATTGGAAGGAGCCCAGATATCCCTCAAAAGAGGAATGGATACAGAAAATGTGGTATATTTGTACAATGGAATACTACTCAGCAATAAAAAATAATGAATTCATGCAATTTGTAGGTAAATGGTTAGACCTGGAAAATATCATCCTGAGTGAATTAACCCAATCACAAAAGAATGCACATGAAATGCAATCACTGATAAGTGGATATTAATGAGCCCAGAAGCCCTAAATACTCAAGACACAAATAGCAAGTCAAATGATTCCCGAGAAGAAGAAAGGAGAGGACCCTGGGCCTGTAAAGATTGCATCCACTTTAGTAAAGAAACCGAGGGGGGAGGGGGAATGATTGGGGAATAGTTGGGGGGGAGAGGAACTATGGGAACTATGGTGGGTGGGATCTGGGAAAGGGGAAAGCCTTTGGAATGTAAACATAGAATATAGAAAATAAAAAATAAATAAAATAAAAAAAGATCACTCGCCATAAACACATAGGTTTCATCCCAAAGATGCAGGGATGATTCAGTAAACATAAATCAGTAAAAATATGCTATCATATAACAAGCTGAAAGGTTAAAAACTACACGAGCATCACATTAGAAGCAATATTGTCTACCCCTTCATGATGATAGTTTTATATAGATTAGGGATACAAGGGCCACACCTCAGCATAATAAAGGCAGATTATTGTAAGCTCATAGCCAACGACTACTTAAATACAGAGAAACTCAAAGCAATTCCAACAAATTGAAGAAGAAGAAGAAGAAGAAGAAGAAGAAGAAGAAGAAGAAGAAGAAGAAATAAGATGTACCTATTCAATATAGTACTTGAAGTCTCAGCTAGAGCAATAAGACAACTGAAGGAGATCAAGGGGATACAAACAAGAAAGGAAGAGAGCAAAGTATATTTCTTTGCAGATATTATATATATATATATATATATATATATACATATATATATGTATATACATATACATATATATATATATGAACCTCCTTCATGAAGTTCATAAATACTTTCTACAAAGTAGCTGGATACAAAATTAACTCAGAAATAGTAGTAACTTTCCTATATACAAATGGTAAATGGACTAAAAAAGAAACTAGGGATACAACTTTCACAATAGTCTCAAATAATATAAAATATCGTGGGGTAATTCTAGCCAAGTAAGTAAAAGACTTATATGACATTGAAGAAATAACTTAAAGAAGATACAGGATGAAAAGCTCTCCCATGCCCATGGATCGATAGGATAAATATAGTAAAACTGACCATTTTACCAAAAACAACCAACAGATTCAAAGCAATCCTCATCAAAATTCCAACACAGTTCTTCACATACTTGGAAAAGACAGATTTCAGCCTCATATAGAAACATTAAAAAAAAAAACAAAAAACAAAAACAAAAAAACAAAAACAAATCCCAACAGTATAGCTAAACCAATCCTGAAGAATAAAAATGCTGCAGGAAGCGCTACCATCCCTGACCTCAAATTCCACTTACAGAGCATCAGTAATAACTGCATGGCATTGACATAAAAACAGATACGCTGATGGATGGAATCAAATTGAAGACCCAGTCATAAATCCCCAAACCTATGGACTCCTGATTTTTTATGAAGAAGCCACAAAATACACAATGTAATAAAAGACAGCATCTTCAACAAATGGTGCTGTTAAAAATGGATGGCTGCATGTAGAAGGGTCCAAATAAATCCATCCTCACCCTGCATAAAACCCAACTCCAAATGGATCGATGACCTCAACATAAAACAAGATAGAGTGATGTTGATAGACGAGAAAGTGGTGAATAGCCTTGAACTCATTGACACAAAGAAAGACTTTCTGAAAATAATATCATTAACACAGACAATAAGATCAATAACTAATAAATGGGACCTCATGAAAATGAAAAGCTTCTGTAAGGCAAAGGACACTGTCATTCGGACAAAATGGCAGCCCAGAAAATGGGAAAAGGTTTTTACCAACTACATGTCTGATAGAAAACTAATATTCCAAATGTATAAAGAACTAAATAAAAAATTATATGTCAGGAAAACAAATAACTCGAATTAAAGATGAGATACAGATCTAAACAGCCAATTCTCAAAAGAGGAAACTCAAAAATTCATAAAGCTAAATAACCTTGTGACTCTTAACAGGCCACTTGACTACCTGCTTTTGAGCAGTTTCTGTTTAACTTTTTGAAAGCCACACTGATTTAAGGCCTTACAGGAGTTCTTTATGTACTCTGAATGAGAATCCAGATATCTATACACAGTGTGAACCCTCTCCTATTTTATGGATCACATTTTCTAGTTCATTTTGGTAATATTTCTTGATGAACAAGGCTTCCTAACCTTAAGACTATAACCAATTGGTGTCTAGAGATTTCTACCCCTTAGGGATCCTTTAAGAAAACAGCTGCGTTCAAGTTAGTGAAGTAATTTGGAGACAATTTTATTAGTTGGAAGTGGTAAGAACCAGGCTGCACCTAAGAGACTGGTCCACCTATTTGTGGCTTAAGGTGAGAATTTAGAAATATGAAAAAGCATCACCTTTGTATCTCAGCTGGTTAAAGATATTTGATAAAGTATTTGAAAAATGTAGATTTAAATAAATTTCTTTTTTTTTCTTATGTAGGTTTCCTCTCGATTGGTCTTGGATAAATATTTAGTCTTTCTTTCCAGTTCTGTAAATAACCATGAGCAAGAAACTTCTGCATTCACACAGACAGGTATGTCACACATAAACATATAAATCTATTTCCTGCCCAAGATAAACAACCCTGCTAGTCTTAGGTTGCCTTTTAGGTAGGGACTATACTACGGTTCTTACCACTTTTAACTAATAAAAAATAAATAAATAACTTCATTTACATTAAAACAGTAACATTTCTTAAAATCTCCACAAGGTAGTAATCCTAACATATCAATTGGTTAGGGTATGTTTAAGAACTTTTGTTCATCCAAAAAATAAATAAACAAAAAAAAAATGTGTTTGAAAATGTGATCTACCAAACAGGAGAGGATTCTCACAGTGAATAGCTTGTTTCCTTTTCACAGTACATAAAGAACATCCCACTACAAATGCCCATCGTCGGAGGGCTTGGAGTCTATCCTTCCAAAGGATGGCTGAACTCAGCACACCTGAGCTCTTGTTGCGAATGCATCACCCTGAGGCCTGACTGTAATGCCAGCTGACCCTGAGCTAGGCACTCGCCCCTACTGAGTTTGGCACAGACCACACTCCATGTTAGCAAAAGGGTGTGGGCGCCCACTCGCGGTCCAGTACTACCAGGGGTGTTTGTGATCTTCCCAGGGGAGGTTGAGCTACTCAGTTGCGCTCTGCTTCCTGTCCTTTGTGCTCCCTTGATCAATACTCAAGCCTCCTCCCAGAAATGCATGAGAAGAAATGGGTGAGAAGAGGTTCTGCAGTTTCTTCCTCTCAATTCTATTTAACATCACTCTTCAATTCCAGGAGGACAAGGTGCGAGGTCAGCCTTTCTCAGCCTGTGGGTCGCAACCCTTTGGCAAACCCGTATCTCCAAAACTATTTTCTTTCCGATTCATAACAGTAGCGAAATTACAGTTAGGAAGTAACAATGAAATAATTTTATGATGGGCGTCACCACAACATGAGAAACTATATCAAAGGGTCACAACATAAGGAAGGTTGAAACCCACTGCTCTAGGTATCAGGCCAATCACAACTGTCATGAAAAGTGGCCCCAAAAGGCTATTCCTTCTCAGGCTCCTTTGCAATGTGATCTTTTAGTTCCTCCCTTCAGGGGGGATGCTTTCTCCTCCTTGAATCTTGGCTGACTTCTGATTCAGGAAATGCATCTTTCTGCTTCTACATCTCAAAGGGCTGCTGTTTCTCTATCGCTCTTGAAACTGCCAACCCCAGAGGAGCAAGCTCCAGACAGCTTGTCTGAGGAACAAGGACCTTGAAAATAGAAACAAACCATTGGTCCATATGAGGCAACCAGATGGCCCCTGGTCCAGCTAGCAGTTGATCACTGAGACAACAGCAAGCCCAGGGCAGACAACACTACCTCACTCAGACAAAGCCAGTTAGATGATCTGCACACTAAGAGACAAGTAAAGGGATTTTGAGACACTGGTTTTCGAAGTGACTTGGAGCAGTGGACCATTATTTCTGTATATCCTTTTTCTTTCCACATATCTTCTACAAGAAAGACAGGGTTTCATCTCTTCTCCAGTCAGCCATCAGACCTCAAGGTGCAATCTGAATAGCGGAATTCATCTTGTCTCTCCTCTGTAGAAGAACTCTGTGATTTAAAAGGCTGAGCTCAGCTCACGATATGCTAATGACAGCTAAGGGGGCTTCAAAATTGTTTTCTCTTTCGGTAAAGTCCAACTCCAATGAAATAATGTCATGGTTGCGGATTCGAACACTTCTTACTTTGTAAGCGGGGACTGATAGGCTGGACTTTCCCTCTGTATGATTCCTCCAACGTCCTCATCCTCTGAAGGACAAGTGTACATCAGGTCGAAAAGAGGGAAGCTGGGACAAAAGAGAAGCAAATACCGAAAGAGTGTTCTAGAACATCCTCTTCCCAGCACATACGACCGCCATGTTTGGGGACAATGTGGCACACCCTAGATTCCTCAGTACTGCAGGAAAGAAATTTAATTCATGGTGTCTCTATAATCTTTTTTTACTTTAAAAAATCAAAACAAAAAATAAACTTTATTTTTTTTTAATTTTATTTATTGAAAAGGGAACTAAAGGGAAGTAAAAAGACTTTATGGTAAAATTAAAGATTTACATGAAAAATATTTCAGATAAACACGTTAAAATTGACATTTTCAAACACAATTAAGGAGTAAAGTGGTAGACATGTAAAACATTGCTAAATTAATTGAAATATGGGATAGAAACATTTTATGATAGAATTGAAGCTTTACGTGGAAAATATTTCTGATAAAATTGTAGAAAAATGTAGAAAAACATGTTAGAATTGAAGATTATCATGGAAAATTTTATAATAATGGTAGGCATAAAAGTATTCCTAAGTTGATTAAAAGTGGAATTATAAAAATTTTCTGACAAACTTGAAGATTTACATGGAAACTATTTCTGATGAAATTGCAGAAATATATAGAAAAACATGTTAAAATTAAAGATTATCATGGAAATTATATACATAAAATAATAGGCATAAAGATAATTCTAAGTTGATTGGAGGTGGAATTATAAACATTTTCAGATAAAATTGAAGATTTACATGGAAAATATTTCTGGTAATATTCAAGAGATAAATAGACAAACACGTTAAAATAGACTATTTAATGGAAAACTTTACATAAAAAATGTTTGATGTAAAAACTCTTTCTAAATTAATTGAACGTGGAATTAGAAACATTTGTGATAAAATCAAAGATTTACATTGAAAACATTTCTGATAAAATGGAGGAAGTATATAGAAAGAAATATTAAAATTGAGGATTGTCATGAAAAATACTGATAAAATGGTAGACATAAAAGAAATTACTAAATTAATTAAAAGGAGAATTACAAACATTTTCTGATAAAATTGAAGATTTACATGAGAAATATTTCTATTAGCCTATGTCTTTTTATTGGGTAGTTGAGTACATTGTTGTTAAGAGATATTAAGGAATAGTGATTGCTGCTTCCTGTTATTTTTTTGTTACTTTTATGTTTGTGTGGTATCTTCTTTTGGGTTTGTTGGAAGATTACTTTCTTGCTTTTTCTAGGGTGTAGTCTCCCTCCTTGTGTTGGCATTTTTCCATCTATTATCCTTTGTAGGGCTGGATTTGTGGATAGATATTGTGCAAATTGGGTTTTATCATGGAATATTTGGTTTCTCCATCTATGATGATTGAGAGTTTTGCTGGGTATAGTAGCCTGGGCATTTGTGTTCTCTTAGGGTCTGTATGAGGTCTGCCCAGGATCTTCTAGCTTTCATCATCTCTGGTGAGAAATCTGGTATGATTCTGATAGGTCTGCCCTTATAAGTTACTTGCCCTTTTTCCCTTACTGCTTTTAATAGTCTTTATTTAGTGAATTTGGTGTTTTGATGATTATGTGCCAGGAGGATTTTCTGTTCTGGTCCAGTCTATTTGGAGCTTCTTGTATGTTCATGGGCATCTCTTTATCTAGGTTAGGGAAGTTTTCTTCTACAGTTTTGTTGAAGAATTTACTGGGCCTTTAAGGTGTAAATCATCACTTTGGTCTATACCTATAATCTTTAGATTTGGTCTTCTCATTGTGTCCTGGAGTTCCTCAATGTTTTGAGTTACCAGCTTTATGCATTTCGCATTTTCTTTGACTGTTGAATCAATGTTTTCTAGGGTATCTTCAGCACCTGAGGTTCTTTCTTCTATCTCTTGTACTCTGTTGTTGATGCTTGCATCTATGACTCCTGAAATCTTTCCAAGGTTTTCTATCTCCAGAGATGCCTCACTTTGTGATCTTTATTGTTTCTACTTCCACTTTTAGATCCTGGATAATTTTGTTCAGTTCCTTCACTTGATTATTTGTGTTTTCCTGTAATTCTTTAAGTGATCTTTGTGTTTCTTCTTTAAGGACTTCTGCCTGTTGACCCATGATCTCCTGTACTTCTTAAAGGGATTTTCGTGTTTCCTCTTTAAGGGCTTTTACTGGCTGACCAATGTTCTCCTGTATATCTTTAAGGGAGTTATTTAAGTCTTTCTTGAAGCCCTCTTTCAACATCATGAGATACGATTTTAAATCCAACTCTTGCTTTTCTGGTGTGTTGGGGTATCCGGGACTTGCTATGGTGGGAGAACTGGGTTCTGATGTTGCCATGTGGCCTTGGTTTCTGTTGGTAGGGTTCTTGTGCTTACATTTTGCCATCTGGTTCTAGTTGGTATTCTTGTCTCTGGCTGGAGTTTGTTCCTCCTGTGGGCCTGTAAGCCTGTGTTCTTACTACTCTGAGCTCAGAAGTGAAAGCACTGCTTGGAGATCTCTTTCTCCTGGTGGGCTATGCACAGAAGACTGTGGAGTCTCCTGGCTCCCTGGTGCAAATGGCTGCGGGCAGGAAGACTTCTGTCCCAGCTGCTCCACTGCTCTTAGGCCCTGTGTGCTCCTAGCTGTTCCCCTCTAGAGAGAAGGTAGAGATCTCACCTCTGAGCTCAAAAGTGAAAGCCTGCTGGGAGATCACTCTCTCCTGGAGGACTATGCACAGATGGCTGTGGAGTTTCCTGGCTCCCTGGTGCAGATGGAGGCAGGAAGACTTCTGTCCCAGCTGCTCCACAGATCACAGAAGGTTCCTCTATAATCTTTGTATTCAGCAGCTCTTTATTTCATACTATGTAACAGATTGGATGTGCCATAAAAGAGCCTTACTCTACCAACCATGAAGCACATGAACCAACACATGCACACATGAACCCCAGCTCCATGAGCCTAGAAAACGAGCTTATTCATACCATATTTACTTTCTACAGAATTCTAGAAGAGAAAGGAGAACAGTAGAGAGAGGGGAATCTGGTAGATCTGGGCTCTTTGGAAGGCCTAGACTACTCAGGCCACAGTTTCAGAAGGTTGTGGAGGTTCTTGGAAAACAGCAAGAAGACAAGAACAAATACAGACCGTGGGAGGCACAGCAGCTCAGGGCACAGTTGCAAGCCTCTATCTTCCAGGAATTCTCTGCTTACTGAGGAGGCAGAAATAGCACAATTATAATGATTAAATGTTAATCTCCATATTTTCTCTGTATGTTAAATATACACGCAGAGATATCCAGATGGGGCTCTGTCTCCTCCGTTATTTGCCTATTTAACCTTCATATATGCATATATTTTAGTAAATTTCTAATGTGTTAGCTTTTAGTACTACTTCTCAAACACCTCTGAATTTTTGCTGTCTTTCCCTATATTTGCTGCCTCAATCCCCCCACCGGACCCCTGTCTTGATCTTTCCATTCTAGTCCTTCCAATGCACAGCCATCACTAGCTATTCTGTTTCCCTTTCCTAGGGAGATGCATCTGCCTCACCCCAAGCACTAGGTGTTAGGTCACATGTGCTGGTAACTCCAGCCCCAGTGGATCCAAATACCTCCATGAGCACTTTCATCCATGTGTGTGTTTATGTGCACATGCATGCACACATGCATGCACACACGCGCACATGCGCGCGCACACACTTAAAGATAAATCTTTTTTAATGTACTTATATTTTTCCTTCCCATGTGGTATAGGATTTTTGCTGTTCTACATTGTGCAAGTCATTACTTTGTTCCTTTTCATTACTGACCCAGGTATTGGTCAGATCCTTCCAGCATTAGACTTCACCTTCGTATCTGATGGAAAATTTTGAGCACCATTTACCCATTTTCTTATCTACCCCAAGATACTGATTTATTCTGTTTCCTCCCAACTTTAATGCGGCATGAAGAAGGTTCAGTGTTTTTTTTTTCTTTCTGCATTCATTCACTTGTTATAAAATATCTTTTTTTCCTCTCTTTGGATTTCCTTGGTGCCATTGTTATAAAAAGAAATTGATCCTAAGCTGGTTTATTTTGAAATTTTCTGTTCTTTCCAAATGTTCCCCCTCTGCTCTTAGGCCAGTCTCATGCTGCTGTGATCACAGCTTAAATGTTTATCTAGAGATGGAAGTCTTATCTGTGCTTTATAAAATATTTCAATTGGATAAGTATATTTCATAATATATATTTTGTTCATGTTTTCCCTCTTCTAATTCCTTCCTACCTCCTATCTATCCAAAATACAGTCCTGTCTGTATTGTAGTGATAACTTGTCTCAAAGGAAAAAGAAAGGATAATCCAGGCTTACACTATAGCTGTGTGGCAGAACGCTCATCCAGCGTCCCCCAGGCTTTGGACTCAATGCTTGGAACTACAAAACTGGGTTGCAAATCATTTTGTCTGTTTCGGACATTTCCATGAACTTTTTAGAATCAACTTGTCAACACCTAGAACAATTCCCACAGATCAATTTAGAAAAACGTTATCATTTTAATAGCATTCTATTTTCTACTCATAAACATGATATATTTCTCCTTTCATTAGAGGCCATTGTGTATTTTTCTCATCAATTGTTTGAACTAGCTATAAATATCTTCCTAAAAATAAATAATTAAAATTTTTATCTATAAACAGTCTACTTTATAGATTATATATTATGTATTTATAGATTAAATCTTTTTTTAAACTCATTCATCCCTCATTCGTAAACATAATACATGTTCTGTGGTGATGTTGTACCTTGTGATGTTCCTGAGTTTCACTCCATGTAGCTTTGTTCTGTTGTGTTTGAACTTCTCACAAATATGGCTACCCACTCAGCAACTAAATATAGTTTTTATTTTCCTTTGGGTGTGTATATATTTCTTTTTCTGTTCTTTTACATTCTTGGGTTGGAGAGATGACTCAGTGGTTAAGAAGGTGACTATTCTTCCAGAGGACATGGGTTCAGTTCCCAGAACCCACAACTGTAGCTCACAACTGTCTGTTACAGAGAACTAGACATTTCAGAATGTCCAAAGCATGTTTTCCTGTAAGTAATACCAACTGGTCAGTATGCTTCATTTCTGTCTTATGTGGAAAGTAGATGTGATGGTAGTTATAGGTATTTTTGTAGCATCCTTTAGGCTTGGGAAAGTTGTTTACTATTCCAAATTCACCGAAAGAGTTTTCTCCTAAATGTTTAACTAAATGTATTTTAATATCTGATATTTTACATTCTAGATCCAATTTTCTACTTATAGAATTTCTGGTTATCATTTTTCATTACCTTCATTTCTTTTCATATTAGCTCCATATCTCCCATAACCTTTTGATCATCATTAAAATGGATGTTCTAAAGTTTTTACCTTAGACTTTAATTATTCATTTCATTTTTTCATGATGTACTTTTGAGTGTGGTGTGTGTGTGTGTGTGTGTGTGTGTGTGTGTGTGTGTGCGTGTGTGTGTGTGTGTGTGTGTGTGTGTGTGTGTGTGTGATGTGTGGGTACCCATGCAGGCCAGAAGAGGGTGTTAGGTCCCTTAGTGATGGAGTTGTAAGCAGTTGTGAGCTGCCAGACATGGGTTCTGGGAACTAAACTGCTGAATTCTGGAAAAGCAGCCAATGCTCTTAACTGCTGAGCCATCTCTCTAACCCTTATTTCCCTCCTTACTGTGTCATCTTTGACTTGTACCTACTGGCTGGTTTTTCTTTTTTCTTTTTTTTATTCGATATATTTTTTATTTATATTTCAAATGGTTTCCCCGTTCCTGGATCCACCCTCCCCGAAAGTCCCATAAGCCCTCTTCCCTCCCCCAGTTCCCCAATCACCCACTTTCTGTTTCCCTGTCCTGGTTCCCCTACACTGCTGAAATGAGCCTTTCCAAGATCAGGGTCCTCTCTTTCCTTCTTCTTGGGCATCATTTGATGTGTGAATTGTTTCTTGGGTATTCTGAGCTTCTGGGCTAATATCTGCTTATCAGTGAGTGCATACCATGTGTGTTCTTTTGTGATTGGGTCACCTCACTCAGGATGACATTCTCCAGTTCCACCCACTTGCCTAAGAATTTCATGAATACAGCCATACATACCACCCTGAATGTGCCTGATCTTGTCTGGCTGGTTTTTCTTCTGCTTACCAATCATAATGAACGGCTTCTACCTGATAACTTTTATTTTAAACAAATTCATTTTGTGGAGCTTTGCACAGCTTCATTAGGCAGGTTGTAGACCAGCCCTTATGTCTGGGATGATCACTTTTGGCAGTCTGTACTGAGTGCCCCTGGTGCCTGCTCATAATGAAGACACTCTATTCCAGTCACTCAGCTGCAGACACAACCTAGAGTGATTTCTAGGAAGATGTCTGCTCGCTGCTCCTCAGTTGTTCTTTTCTGTCCTCAGTGTACTTTATCCTTTGACTACATGTTCTGTTGCCTAGCAACAGATTCTAGTATAGCCCTGTCTAAATCTTAAAACTCCTTTGTGTGTGTGTGTGTGTGTGTGTGTGTGTGTATGTGTGTGTGTGTGTATGTGTGTGTGTGTGTTTCCCATTTAGAAGGGCTCTGTTCTATTACAACTAACTGAGACTCCTTGAAGTATATAACCTTTGCCTCCTCTACTGAGTGAGACCAATGTCACCTGCTTTGGTAGCTCACCTCATACTATTCAGGAAGCACATCCTGTTGGAAAGTCATGCGATTATAAAACTCACCACATACCCAATTCCCTTCTCTTGGGATGCAGTCCTGTGTTGCTCTGTTTCCAACAGTTATTTGGTGTTCTTTGTCCAAATTGTGTGGGTCAGGTGCCAAGTTCAGTTCTTTGAAAGACAAGCAAGCTCTCCCAGCTACTATGTTACCTTTCCGGTCACCTAGAGGCTGAGTCCTTCATTGATATGCAGGATGTTACTCAAGCATGCTTCCTGAGGAGTTAAAGCAAGCAGGCACAAACCCCATTGGATTTCACTGTGCCCGAGAGTTCAGCCCTGTAGAATTTCTGTGCAGAACATGCAAGGGGGGCAAGGCCAATAGCTTGAACTTTATGGTCCTTTAATGGAAGGACACATGGAGGCTGGTGTGAGACAAATTTTAGACAAACCACAAAGAGGATCTGGGAGGAGGCAGAGAGCTGGATAATGTGTTCGAGACAGGGTGATGCAGTTTTGTTTCTGGTGTGAGAAAGTCCAACTTATATTCAAAGAAAACATCGAAGAATTCCATATAGACTTTTAAAATTCTCTCTGACAATCTTTGCCTTCTAAGTAAAATGATTGGGCTGTTTAATAAAAATATTACTACTTCAATATTCAATATTAAGACTTCAATATAGTGCACATCTAGATTTTATTATTATTTCAACATCAATCGTTCTTTTACTAGATCCTTATGAGTTAATTTTTTATCATTCCACTTTAATCTTTAATGGCTTTTCAATAATTATTCTTCAGTGTTTTAGTGCTTCCTGCAGAAAAGGAGCACTGCAGTTCTCACCTTCTATTTAGAATTACTAAAATTAACACCTTGAATTAAATTTAAAAAAACCTTGCAAATTTATAGTTAATTCTATTTGCTTACCCATAATTTAAGCTGTGTGTCACAAGTATTTCAAGTCAATATTAATTATTCCAACACAGTCTTTGGAATTTTACATTTATTTTCATTTTAGAATTCTGTAAGATTTGTGTGTGAGAGAGGGAGGGGAGAGGAGAAGAAGAGAGAGAGGAAGAGGGAAAGGGAGAGGGAGAGGGAGAGGGAGAGGGAGAGAACACTCAAAAGCTAGAAGGCAAGAGATCCCTTAGAGCTCCCATTACAGGCATTTATCGGTCACCTTAGCCTGATTCTGGGACCTGAACATGGGTCCTCTGGAAAAGAAACAAGATTTTCTTTACCACTGAGCTCCTAAACAGCTTTTCAAAAGATAAGAAAATACCTTTGATTTTTCCACATTTGCCATTTGTTTTCTTTACTTGATTCTATCTGAGGAATACTTGCTAAGCATCTGTTCTATTCAGCCTGGACAACTTTAACATTTTTTTAAGAGTGGAAATCTATGCATTCTGTCCTTCTGCCTGAAAACATCTTGAAGTTCGTTCATGCACCGATATCCCCTGGATTGTCCCTGTCTGCCCCTTTTCTTCTCTTGTCTGTGGTCCATTGTTTTTCTGCCCTTATTTGTGGTGCATTATCAGCAATGTTTTCCTGCCCTCTTACACTTATTTCTATGAATGTTTTCATGTTTATCACATGATTTCAGCACCTTGGCTAGGAACTGAACACATTTGGGATCCCTTATGTGTACCACACTTTACATCTTGGG
This sequence comes from Apodemus agrarius, assembly GCA_964023405.1. NCBI lineage: Eukaryota > Metazoa > Chordata > Mammalia > Rodentia > Muridae > Apodemus > Apodemus agrarius. Next base: position 79,548,422 of record OZ030014.1, read on the forward strand.
ATGCCTTATATATTCCACACTTGGAATGTTTTGAGATTTCTTGATGTGTTGTTGCATTAAATTTTTCATGCAGTTCAAATAGATGCTCAACATTGTAGTTTTTATTTCCTTTCTGTGCTAGCCTCTCTTCTTAGCCATGGAATCTCAATTATACATAAGCTGGAACTCTTGGCATTCACTCAGTAGGCCAGTTATTTCTTCTCATTAAAAACAGTACCTCTATTTCCTCATTTAGATTAATTTGTATGATTTGTTCTCAAGTTAAGCGACTCGTTTTTCTGCCTATTCCAGTCTTACTCATTCATTGAACTTTTTCTATCAGATGGGATCTTTTTCACCCTGTTTGAAAATACACTTCTATTCCTTTAGGGGAAAGACACCTACCTACTAGTTATTACTAACTTTTCTATAATTTTAAATATGTTAGTTGCAGCAGTTTTAAATCTACAATTCTTATTTATTAATTACAATATACTATCTCTCGGAACCCTTTTCTACTAACTATACTTTCTCTCCTCTTCTTTTCTGTTTAATGTTTTGGTTTTGCCTGTTCTAAGTAGCATTTTATAATATGCTAGGCATCGTAGACAGTGATGTGTAACATCTCTAGTTTCTTTATCTTTCTCTGAAATGGACTGGATTTTGCTCTAATGGGAAGTGAAGCTACTGCTTGTCCCCTTTGATTCTTGGAAGGCTGAGTCTCCACACTGCTGATGAGGGTCTGTCTTAATGACTCTGCATCTCATTCTGGAAACTGGGTCTTTATTCCTTTGCCCTCTCCCTAATAAGCATTCATATGAACTCCACAATTCCTCCAAGTGAACAGCTCTCTGAATCCCTGCTTATCTTCTTAAGCCAGTGTTCGCCATCCTCTCTAAGTTTCTTGCAGGAGCACATGTACACGCCTAGTTGTTGGGGCAGACAATAACCCAAGCAAGTTTTTAACAGCCACTTGCTACCTTTCCTTTGGCTCCTACTTTTCACATCTGTCCATTCCCATCCTTTCTCAGACTGTGCTTCCTGTTACCCCAAGCCAGCAAAACTACAGCTCTTTGCAAGAATTTATGCCAATGCACACCATAAAGTCCCAAAAGCCTCTGCGAGAAATATCACAGAACAAGCACAGAGCTCATGCTGCATCTTTGTTGACATAATGCTCAAACTCCCTCCGTGTTTCCCCGCCTCTCCTATTTTGCCAGTTCTTTCAGATGAGGTCTCCAAGACTTTTATAAAAAACTCTGCCAGACTGATTTTGAAACTGGTCTCTACCATCACTGGATCACCAACTCTCCTAGTATCCTTAGAAGCATAAAAAGTGAGGCATCAGGTGAAAGAAGCAGCCTGTTGTTGCCCTGAAACTTCGCAGCTTTCTGCAGGCTTGATCAATCAGCACAGCTGGACAGCTACTGAGTACAGACTCCATCTTGGATGTGTCCTCTGTAGTGGGTTTCTAGAAAGGTCTATCATAATTTTATCACTTCCTCATTGAGCAAGAAGGACTCCATTGACATTCATACTGTTTCTAACTCTGTACAGACTATGGACATAGCAGTCTTTGATCTTAGAGATTGAGCCACAAATAAAACAGGATTCTGTTTCATACAGGAGCTGGTGAGGTTTTGTTGCTTCCCCTCCCCCACCTCAGTATTCCTTTTCTACTACATTTTGTTCCCTACACATTTCCTGCAGTATCAGTTTTGATCATTAACAACTCTTGGAAATCACAATATTTATATTATGAAATGAATAATTGTCTTTCACAATTTCATGTCTAGAGTATGTCTTTCATAGCATTTCCATCCCTTATAAAGACCATAGAAATGATGTTATCTGACACATTTGGCTTTGAGAATGGATGAGTATCTTCCCCAGGGCAGTCCTCATCAGCAGTCTTCCCTCAAATAATCTTACTAAAAGCACAGTCTCACAACTGATCCTCTGACTTTTACAGTCTTTCCAGCCCCTTCCGCAATCTTTCCTGAGCTGGAGGTATAGTAGTTGTACTGTAGATACATCCATTTTGACCGCCCTCCACACTCTACATTTGGATTGGTTGTGGTTTGCTGAAATGGTCTTTATCTGTTGCAAAGAGAAGTTTCCTCAATGAGGGATGAGGACTACTTATCTATGGGTATAAGGACAAATATTCAGAATGTATTTAGTGGTTATGGAGGAAAGGAAAAAATTAAAATAAAAAATTTAAGAATCAAGGTTTTTTTTCCTCTCCCAAAATTAATCAAAATATGAGACAGTTTATGGCAAGAGTCACACAGGGTATTCTCTTGACCTTAAAGCAATCTCTGCCTGACAGTCCACATCAAAATGAGGTCCTCAGTCCAGTAGTTAGAGGAGTACTGTTTCTGGGTGACCCTCAACACATCTTGAATAGGCTTAAAGTGGGTTTATGCTTATGAACAGCCAGAACTTTGTAGCCTGTGAAACGAGAGCCAAGAAAGCCTACCATGTCTGAACTTTTACCTCAAGTACTGTGAGCTAATACATGGGTGCTGTTTCGAGCAACTGAGATTGTTGTAATTTGTGTGTAGCATGAGAAACAGACACATATAGCATTGATGTTTCTGTTCTGGGCAGGGGGTGGGTACTTAGTTGCCAGGACTGGAACATTGATGATAAAGGACCTGAAGTGGTGGCGACTAGACCAACCTGAACATGAAGAACTGACAGAACAGTGAATTCCACATGCTCTGATTGACCAGTAGATAAGGTGTGAATCCACTTTCCATGTCTTTTTCTATATGTCCAGCCACATTCTTCATGAACTTCATGATACAGTTTTCAACAATATTTTGGCTGTTTTCTCCAGAGGCTCTAATAATGGCAGTATTTGGTTCTATGGCTCTTGCGAAGATTAAATGATTTCACTCCTCCCCTTTTATTTAACAAACGCCCCCCAGGTACTGATCAACTTCTCATAAACTATGGACACAGTGTCAGGAGGGTTAAATGATTCACTTAGTGTCATAGAGTAACGAAGCGCAGAGCCAGAACCCAATCTCAGAATGTAGAAGCAGCAGTTGCCCAGTATGATATGCTGTTGATGGTTTTATTACCAGCCGTTAAGAGAGCATGTTGTGGAGAATCCTTGCCTTATGCACAGCCACATTCTCAGGATGCCACAACAAATGGGAGCAATGGGAACATTGCATGAACCAGACCTAAATTTAGACCTTTGCAATTCAGTGTTATTAAATCCACCATGTTAGAATTCCAGATTCTTGTCTCCTACCTAGGACTCACAGTATCTTCTTCTGCATTTTATAGCATGCCTGGATGGCTCATTGGCATTTTAAGTCTGAGGAAAGCCTTTTTAAAATTATTGACTCACTCATAAATAATTTTGATCTTTGTCAACTAATTGAGGTCTCCAAGACACTTTGTTTTAAGTCTTTCTCTATGCTAACTTAGTAACATTTTCTATATAATTGTAACACTATACCTTTCTTCTAACCATTGATACTACATTTCAATTCTGTGAACATTTCCCATGGGAAGGGGTTAGCTTCACTTATTATCAGTTTTTTCATATTTCATGTGTTTTAACAAACATTAAACAATTAAATTTTTATAAGCATTGTTTTAAAGCCAATATTTGGGGGGACCCTAAACCACAGTAATCTAAATAATAAAATACTAGAGAAACAGAGGTTTAAAGTTTACTTGGGAGAAAAATCATTATAAGATGGAGTTTATTAAGTTTGTCTTGCTGGTTTAGTTAATACTGTCAGTTCTCATCTCAGTTCTTCCTATTGTACAGCTTACTTTCTTGGGCTGTTTTTGCTCAGGATGCCAGTAAAGAATGACTGGTGCATGTTCTGCACTGCTACCCAAAATATCAGAGGTGTTTGTCTGCACTGGTATCTGCTCTCCCTCCACAAATGATAGGACCAGCATGACCTTAAGGTATAGCCAGGACGTTCTCCTATCCTCAAGTGCTGGATATGTCTCTTGGCTGTTCAAGAAACTCAGTCCTGACACTCCAGACAGATTGTTGGAACCCAGTAGGCGAAGCCACAAATGTGTCTTCTTGTATTCCTCAAAGAGCTTTCTGAACCTCATCAAAGCAAGTGGGCTTGATTGAGCAAGAACAAGTATTCTTGGGACAACAGTTGGAGAGGAGGACATTTTTCTATAGAGAGATTTATAGGAAGGCTCCTTAGATCAATCAATGTATCATCTATCTGTCTGTCTGTCTGTCTGTCTGTCTGCCTGTCTGTCTAGCATCTATACATCATCACTAACAACCAGTCATCATCTTTCTCTCTCCTCTCTATGTCTCTGTCTCTCTCTGTCTCTCTCTGTCTCCTCTCTGTCTCTCTCTCTCTCTCTCTCTCTCTCTCTCTCTCTCTCTCACACACACACACACACACACACACACACACACACACGAAATATAGGAAGAAATGTTTCTCTCAAAAATCTTTCAAGAATCCAGTTCCTTCCTAGTCGATGTTCCTGGGACATATAGAGGGGCTATGACTATGCAGTGTCTCCAGTTTTGAAACCTGTGTGAGTACACTAAGTAAAACTAAATGTTTTCTTAAAAATTACATCAACAATGGGTGACATCACCTCCTTTCCGGGAAAGAGATTTTAACTTTTGGAATATATTAAGAGAAACTAAAAACAAAGAAATCTTATAACTAAATGGTTGTAGATTCATTTCTCATCCATGGGACGTAATATAATGTAATCTTCAGGCTTGTTTCCTAGTGTCTGGTGTCTCACTTCCAAAGAGCTACTATGTGCCCTGTTTGTGCTTTTCCTGTGTGGTTGGAATACTGAATATAGCGAGTTATACTTGATACCTTCTTTAGTTCCAGCCTGCTGCCTAGATCCCGCCTCCCCAAGGTAAATCTTAAACCACAAAATGCTCTCATGAGCCATCTCCTCTCTCCCATGGTATATCCCTCTCCTTTTTTACTTTGGCGCTCGCCAGGGTATGAATTTACTTGGTAGATTCACAGGCATAATTCACTCCCTAGCCCTTCTCACATTCATTCTTGCTCCCTGGGACCTGTATCTCCCCTTCCTTGTTTCTCAACTCCTCAGCCTGTCCTGCTTTTTGTGCTTAGTTTGCTGAGAGATCAGCATAATAGATTTTATATTTCCACCTCTTCCTTGGAAAAACTTTGCAAATGACTTTCCACTTTTACTTAAACATAGATATTTTTAGGCTTTGAGGGCCACTGCTTTAAGCATAGCAATCCGTCTGGTTCTCTCAATATTTATTGCATGGCAGATGCAATGCAATTAGGCCATTGCATTGTCTGGAAGGGAAGCCCCTTGTTTGGTTGTTCTGTTCATCTTCTCCTCTGCTGCCTCTCTGCTGATGTTCTCTTTTTAATGACACCCTTGCCTAGTACTTCCCCACTGTGTCTTGGCTGGGGTGCAGAGCTGGAGGTGATCAGCATTGGGTTTTATGTGCGTGATGGTTTGTTTTGAACACCGAGAACCATTTGTGAAATAGCTTCTCTGTGCAGCTATGCCTCATGTGCATCCAAAGATGGCTTGTAATCTGCTAAGTCTATACAAGGCCTGCACTTTCACGAATGCCAGCTTCTCAAATTAAAGAAAGACAAACTTGCTGCAGCTGAATGCAGAGAAATCCCAGTGCTCCACTATTACATTAATCCTTATGAAACAGTGCAGAAGCTCTCAGCATCTTCTCTCCTCCCCAGAGGTCAACTTGTATAACACAAAGACTTTCTCAGTCAGCCATAGGTGAGAACCAGGGGGAAATTAATGTACCAGGATAACAATTCTCTAGGTCTATTACCTTCTAAAAGGGGAGTCTGCTATTTCTACATGGTCTCAAAGAAAGACCCAGCAGGGTTGAAGGATAAATGCCAAAAGTCATGACATGCTTCCTAACATGGCCTCTATCGATGTTTCTGTTTTTCCTTCCTTACTCCTTCCTGCACTCTCTGAATAACTGTGTACAATCAGAATCTTCTTTGGATCAAATAGTCAGAAAAGTGTCCCAATGGCTGAGAAAAGTGACAGGAAATACACTCTTTCACTAGCACTAGTGTGTGGTCCAGGACTAAGGGAAAGGAAACATGTATTCTGTGCCTCTCTATATTATGGGATATCACTGTTGTGCGCTCTCTCTCTCTCTCTCTCTCTCTCTCTCTCTCTCTCTCTCTCTCTGTGTGTGTGTGTGTGTGTGTGTGTGTGTGTGTGTGTGTGTGAAATCCTGATAGTACTTTGTTTATGGAGTCAGTGTGAGTATTAAATGTGGTAATACATATAGTGTTGGGCATGGTGTCTGTCTATTTATTTATTGTTTTTGTTTGTTTGTTTGTTTGTTTGTTTGTTGTTTTTTTCCGAGACAAGGTTTCTCTGTGTAGTCCTGGCTGTCCTGGAGCTCACTCTGTAGACCAGGCTGGCCTTGAACTCAGAAATCCTCCTGCCTCTGCCTCCCAAGTGCTGAGATTAAAGGCGTGCGCCACCACCACCCGGCATTTATTTATTGTTTTTATAGATATAAAATTTGAGGCTGATAGTGAAAGAGTAAGTTCTCCAAGGTTTTGGATTAATGGACATAGATCTGGCTCATTCCCAAATCCAGTCTGCTCTCATTGCAGTGGTAGCTAGATCCATCCATGAGTATAGAAAAGAACAGTTTGACTTACAAGTGGAAATGTAACACCAAACTGTCACATTTACTCCTAGTCTCTTTTCAGCATTAAAATGATGCCTTGTCCTCATTTAAATAGGCAGGCACCCTCCGATGAGTCATCACGCAACATGCTTTCTTTGAGATTTGCACTGTAAGAGAGCAGTCTTCACCAAATTCTCCACTGGCAGGGATATCTTTTAAAATGTCAAATCTCTAAGGGAAGAAAATAGATCCATCTCTATTTCTGTCTCCTGGCCTAACAAAACCCAATTATGGTAGTTCTGAGCGCTCGTCTGCTTACCATCAGGATCAGCCAGGATTGGACCTCAGGATGACATATGACTCAAGTGTCCCCATGTCACCTTGAGAGCAGGGCCTTTCCAAGTAACTTTTGGACAAGCTTTTGAGTAATTTATTCTAAACATCCAGTGATTTCCATCAAAACTGAACTGCATTTCCATCTTTATCTTGGTAGAGCACAACCAGTTGATTTGATAAAATGATCCTACTGCATTGTATCATTGTTGTTTGTTTTGTTTCTCATCCTGGTAGTAAACTTTAGTTCTTGCCTAGAGATTCTGGAAGAGAGAAAAGAGTTGATCCTATGTGCTTGCTCCAGGAATTCCTTTGCATTCAATGACTATTGTCTTTAATTAAGGTCAAGACTTTCAGAGGAAAGAAATAGATATCTGTCACATCTTGGGATTGAGCCCAATTTGGATCATCATTACGTCGATAATTAAATAATTCCCATTGTAAAACCAATACTGGCTTATTAAAGACCATCTGGAAAATGTAGACTGTCGAAAATGCTAATTGCTATTGACTGAAGAGACAACTCAATTGTTAAGAGTACTCACTCTTCTTCTAGAGGACCTAGGTTCAAGTCCCAGCATCTACATGGATACTGACAGCCATCTGCAACTCAAGTTTCAAGGAATCTAATGCTCTCTTCTGGCCTCCTCGGGGTACCAGGTATGTACATGGTGCACAGATACACATGCAGGTACACACACACACACACACACACACACACACACTTTTTAAACTTTTCAAAGCTAATCATTATAACCTTAATCACCAAAAACAATTGAACATAGCCCAGACTGATTAGTTCCCCACCCAGATGTTAATGAATTTTGTAATAAGAGTCACTGTGTATTCAGTTTCCTATTTTCCATTCTATAATCCTGTATGATAAATACTTGTATAATACCTCCTTTGGAGTCTCATTCTGGAGTGTTTGTAGAAGGTAGTGGAGCCAATAAAAATACTTTTCTCAATTATGGTTGAATATTTTGGTGGTTGCCCAAATTACGGTGCTAGAATAGAATACATAGCTGAGTGTGTTGGTGAATTTGTGTGGTCACAGCTATTCAGGAGGCTGAGGCTAGAAATTACTTGAGCCAAGCATTTGATAACAACCTAGATAACATTATCAGTCTTTGCCATAAAGAAGATCGCGTGTGTGTGTGTGTGTGTGTGTGTGTGTGTGTGTGAGTGTATGAATTTTCTGTATTCAGGATTATCTGATTAACAACACGTCTTCAAATGAGAAATACTACATCAAACTCGTAAACATTTAACTTCTTGACAAGTGTTGCCAGATTAACAACTCTGTTTTTATATATTCAAGATTGAGGTTGTCAGGTTAATATATCTCCCCTCCCAAGATGACTTTCTGTGCATCTCCTCTTCTATAACCTTTTTTGTCTTCACCTCTTCTCCAAACCATTCTAACACATGACCACCGGAGCTGTCCACTAAGCTCAAGTCCTCGCTTTGGTCTATATTCACTATGTTCCCTCCATTCTGATCTCCCTAAGAAACATCTTCTCCTAATTCTTACCAGACTTCAGTCTTGTTCCCTATAAATCTGCTCTCCTTAGTGTATACAGGTATTGCCCACCAGGTATTTCCACTTTTACAAATACCTTGCATATATTCATCCAGAAAAAAGAAGACATATGAAAAATAACCATTTTCCATCTACACTTGAAAAGAAATTTAAGACAAGAATCTCTCTGTTATTTATATTAAATCATATTTAAAAAAAAACTGCTCAGCCAGTCTCTGGCTCTGGCCACCTGTTTAACAGGCTGGTTTTTATTAAATTTTGACTTCTTCGGGATTTCTCTTCTCCTAGGTGCTTTGTAGCATTTAAACTATGGGAATTCTAATTTTCTGGGTGGCAAAGAGACTAAGAGACACCCTATGTCCCTTCACATGTTGTCAAGTATAGCCAATGATTGCTATGGCTATCAAGCCAGCCAACCTAACTTTGATACATAATGTATCATTGACATACTTCTAAGCTTCCTCAACCAGCAGAAAACGTGTTGTTCCCATTGCGTTTTCCTTTGTAAAAATTCATTTCTTATTTCCCTCCTCCTGAAGAACAAAATGAGAAAGGGAGAATACTGTCAATGCCTGAAATTTGTTACTATTCAGCTATGGTCATTTCCAGGACTAGACCAGAAAAAAAAAACAGCAAAATGTTATGACAAATTTCAGACCAGAATATTTGTCAGAGTGTGCTCAGAAGTAATCTCCTCATCCATTCCCCATCTAAACTGTTCTCAGACCAGTTTACAGTCTAAAATGTTAACAAATGATACAGAAGGGCACATTTTACTATAAATCACACCATTAAAGATGGAACAGCCTGTGCTTATCTGATCTGGTTGCTAAGTACCCGTGCTTTATGACTCAGAGGCCCATGGAGATAGAAGCCCCAGCTGCAATTAAGACAGAAGATTCAGGAAGCAGCAATATCAACCTGTTGAAGATGAACGCAGGCACAAAGCTCCCCTAGATATGTTTAGGCACTTCAGACAAATGAAGCAAGGAAAAGTTACTCAACATTAGACTACTGTGAAGTAACAGCCCATTCAAAAACCATCTGGAACTTATCTTGAGCTGCCAAAGGGTATTTCAGGAATAAAGCAATTAATATTTTGCAGGCTGAGCAATTCCATTTTTTTTCCTTATTCTCAACTAAACATTTCTACTAAGGGAACCCAAACTAAATAGGTTATTTAGCTTGCTGTGGTTCCTAGGTGTGTGTGTGTGTGTGTGTGTGTGTGTGTGTGTGTGTGTGTAGTTGATACTAAGTTATTTGTATAAAAGAAGTCATAGTTGTCTCAACATGGGTCCAGAAAGTGACCTTAGCTCATGCCCAGCCTCTAGGTTGTGAGTTAAGCTTATTGCTTTCTATGTATCAGATTTTTCTCTTATAAAATATATTCCCTGTGAGAAAGACAGATAAAACATGACAAGCATACATTATTACAGTGACTTAGCCCACTTTTTGGTCATATGTTGTAGCAAATACTGGCTATTTCTATAGTTCTTTTTAAGAGGCTCACAGTTGATTAACATCGACTATGATAGTCCATTAAATTCAGTTGTATTCTCTCTAGATAGGACAATTTTGAGGAAGATGCTTGTCTTAGTCAGGGTTTCTATTCCTGCACAAAACATCATGACCAAGAAAAAAATTGGGAAGGACAGTTTATTCCGTTTAAACTTTCCACACTATTGTTCATCACCAAAGGAAGTCAGGACAGGAACTCAAGCAGGTCAGGAAGCAAGAGCTGATGCAGAGGCCATGGAGGGATGTTTCTTACTGGCTTGCTTTCCCTGGCTTGCTCAGCTTGCTTTCTTATAGAACCCAGGACTATCAGGCCAGGGATGGTATCACCCACAATGGGCCCTCCCCCCTTGATCACTAGTTGAGAAAATGCCTTACAGCTGGATCCCATGGAGGCATTTCCTCAAGGGAGGCTTTTTTCTCTGGGATAACTCCAGCTTGTGTCAAGTTGACACACAAAACCAGCCAGAACAATACTGTATCTATGTTTTGTCCTGGAAAAATCTGTGTTTAGAATAGCTTGTCACTCTTCAGCCTTGTCATGAGTTTTGAACACAAGCAGTTAATTTTGAGATAGTAACAAAGAAAGAATAATGTGGTGATTAAAAGCTGATTGGGGAGTTTAGAGCCAGATTTAATGCCTACTTTTTCTCTTACCGTACGAGCACATCCCTTTCTTTGATTTCAAGACCATCATCTGTAGAAGAGATACTTAATGGCAGAGCCTGTTGTATCTGATGCAAACTTCAGGAATGAATCTATCCAGGAGATACAACATGGGGATTGGAATGCAAGCCTTCCTCGGGTGCTTACTGTTTTTAATATTAGGAACTAAAAAAATAGAAAAGAGAAACTTAAACCAGGAAGACTATGGAAGTCTGTAAATCTCTACTGCTCTTACCAGCCAAGACTTTGTCCACTGCAGGGTTTTACAATATGAAGGCATCTCATTATTGGTTGTTCCCAAATCTCATGTTTAGACTCTCATATGCTGGGCCTAATGAGACTTATCCTGGGAAGGTTTGTTCTGGTAGAAAATATGACGTGTGGTGTGTGTGTGTGTGTGTGTGTGTGTATTCGTGTTTGTATATATATATATATATATATATATATATATATCACATTTATATATTTGTATATAACTAAAATCTTGATATATATTTAAGAAAGGTTATTATCTTCAAATTCTGCCACAAAATAATGCCAATATACATTTACCCAAACATTCATGTAAATTCATGTTTCCATTATGTTTACCCAAAGCCTCATACTTATGTGAGAAAGTCAGAGCCCATGACCCACTAATTCCTTCTGTTTTCTAAGAGACATTCGCTGTACCTTTTAGACTTTATGATCAATTAACTTTCGAGCTCTTTGTGTAAATGTGCACCCACTCAATGTTTCTGGTTTTCCTCCTGCTTAAGGTATCGAATTGTCTTCAATTGTCTGTATTGACTTTCATTTCTCATGTGCTCTGTGTGTTTAAATTGAGGCTGGGAGCACTTCTGCCAATATAAAATTCTCAAGAAATGTATGTGCCTCCTATGTATATTACTCTATTATATAAGAGGCCCCTATAGGAACTGTTCAAGATAATCCCATCTCAGCTTTTAGCTTCCTTTGAGACACCTAAACGTACCTCTGAGAACTCCCCACATCTTCAGTCCTGGTTACCTGCTGCTGTTGGAGGCGTGAACTTACTCTACCACTCTATAGCCCTGGCTCAGCTGGTGCTCACTAAACTCTCCAGGCTGACTTCAAACTCACAGAAAGCCCCTTGCCTCATCTTCCTGGTGCCTGCAGTTACAGGAATAAGTCACTATCTACGCTAGGGTTTCATTGCTGTCAAGGGACAACCAAGGCAACTCTTTTTTTTTTATGAATATGTGTCTTTATTTTAACAAAAGGGTTCAAAGGAAAGATAAACTATTAACATCTACAACATGTGATAGCTGGGGGCATTGGTAAGAGTCAGAAGAATGTGAGACTTCTCTGAGACCCCAAGGCAACTCTTATAAAGGAAAATATTAACCTGGGGCTAGCTTACGGTTTCAAGAGGTTCAGTCCATTATCATCAAGGTAGGAAGCATGGCAGTGTACAGGCAGACTTGTTGCTAAAGGAGCCGGCGAATTCTACATCTTGATTCTTAGGCAGCCAGGGGGAGACTGGAATTCCATACTGGGAGGAGCTTGAGTATCGAGACCTTAAAACCCACAAAGATACACGAACTCCAACAAGGCCACACCTCCTCATGAACCAAGCATCAAACACATGAGACTATGGGGGCCAAACCACCAGTCAGCATGCCTAGTTTTCTTTTATCTTTTGTCTTTTTTTTTTAAATCAGCAAATGTTTATTTTTAAATATCTCCTAAACTGTGGGGTTGTTACCTACATGAGTGACAGGCAGTATGCAAGGACAGGCATATAGACAAGCCCTGTCTCCTCACTGTGGCCCCACAATGCTAAGACCTTACCATTAGCAAGACATATTAAAGCAGAAATAGCTGGATAAATACTGAAGTGCAAAGTATAAAATAATGCCAGTTTCGATATGTTAGTGGAAGCAACAGTGCATTAATGTCCTAATTCTTGCACAGATGTGCATATTGAAGCCATGCACACATAAGTAAAAACTATCTGGAGGCGAGGGTGTGAGGGTACACACCTTTCATCCCAGTGCCAGGAGGCAGAGCAGGCGGATCTCAGTGAATATAAGGAACAGCTTTAGAACATGAAAGGATCCGTGGAATCTTTGAGGGCTAAAACACAGACCACAGAAAGTCGAGTCTCATACTGCAACCAAGGAATCAGGATGGGTCTCTTAGTTAGTACTGTTGTTAATGCTGAAACATGAATGGTAGACTTTTTAAAGAATTTACTGTGGTTGGTCTACATTTAGGTTTAACTTTTCACTGGATAATATATCCACAGAACTGTAACAGTGAATCCGGAAGTGGTATACAGGACAAGTCTCTCTCTACCTTTTCCTCTCCTTCGGTTGTTTTTCTTACTTTTCCTTTTTAATTTTTAAATAGGACCTCAATGTGTAGTCTAGCCTAGCCTCAAGGTTACTTTTTAAAAAGTAAATTTAATGTATAATTAAATATGTTTAGTCTTAACTCGTCATCCTAACTCAACCTATATTGATGTGCTAAGAATAAGAGCATGGGACTTAGGGGCAAGTCATTGTTCTGTCAACTGTGGCCCTGATTCTGTCACATTCCCATACACTCGAAAGCCTCCAGCTTTCTCAGGAACCTAGGAAGGAAAATAGAGCATTTTCCATCGAGTGATAGAAGGCTCTGGAGAAATCTGTTCACACTTGTCTCCTCTTTCCAATCTCAATTGTGCTTGTCTGGAATAATCAGCCTTTGTCTACTGAGGCAGCTAACAACAGCTGGTGTGTGCATGCGCACACAGGTGTGGAAGGCAGCGTTCAGGGAAGATAAGAGGGAAGAGAGCTTTCCTTTTTCTTCTAAAATATCTCTGGCTATCATTGATTCTACATTTCTTTGTTTTTGATTAATTAATTTATTTTTTACACTCCATATTTTATCCTCCCTCCCTCCGTCCACCCTCCAACTGTTCTACATCCTATACCACATCCCCACCCCTCTATCTCCACATGAATGTTCCCACTCCCCACCCTACCTGACCTCTAAACTCCCTGGGGCCTCCAGTCTCTTGAGGGTTAGGTGCGTCATCTCTGAATGAACACACCTGGCAGTCCTCTGCTGTGTGTGTTGAGGACCTCATATCAGCTGGTGTATACTGCCAGTTTGGTGATCCAGTGTTTAAGATTTCTCAGAGGTTCAGATTAATTAAGACTGCTGGTCCTCCTACAGGGTGGCCCTTCTCTTCAACTTCTTCCAGCCTTTCCTAATTCAACAGCAGGGGTCAGCTGCTTCTGTCCATTGGGTGGGTGCATATATCTGCATCTGATTCTTTCAGCTGCTTGTTAGGTCTTCTGGAGTGTGGTCATGCTAGGTCCCTTTTTGTGAGCACTCCATAGCCTCAGTAATAATGTCAGGCCTTGGGACCTCCCCTTAAGCTGGATCCCACTTTGAGCCTGTCACTGGATCTTCTTTTCCTCAGGCTCCTCTCCATTTCCATCCCTGTAATTCTTTCAGATAGGAACAATTATGGGTCAGAGTTGTCACTGTGGGCTGGCCTTCCCCTCCCTCATTTGATGCCCTGTCTTCATGCTCTATAAGTTCCTTCTCCCTTCTGTTGGGCATTTCATCTAAGGTCCCTCCCTTTGAATCCTAAGTGTCTCTCACTTCCCAGGCCTCTGGTGCATTCTGGAGGGTCTCACCAACATCCTACCTCCCAAGGCATGTTTCCATTCTTTCTGCTTTCTTAAAGGACATTAAAACACATGAACTAACAAGTACTTTAAAGAGGGCAAGGAAAATAATGTTTAAATCATCATTAGTATGCGGCTCCCTAAGATCACAGATGTTATGTTCTGAATATGTGATAGTTAAGCCAAATTTGGAAATGTAACTCCTAGTAATTTAGTTGTGAATATCTCCTCATTCCCACTAAATGCCATTTTGTTCATAGGTTCTGACATAGTGTATTATAAATAGAATAGGTCAAGTTTTATGATGCTTCAATAAAATAATAGCATTTATCCTTTGTTTGAGAAATATCATGAGTATATCATGAGTTAGCATTTTCTGCTTAAGTACCAAAGCTTTAAGAAATAATCTGATCTGTCTTTTGTTGATTAAATTTGTTACCAATTTCATCCATGCATATAGTGTATTCTGCATACACTCTCTTAATCTGCCATTACATACTAAGCAAACCCTTGTACAGGGCATTCACTGCATCGCTTTATGTCTCCTCTTTACGGCAAGCCACATCCCTTTCTCCAATCAGATCACATTCGCACTTTAAGCATCTGTTTGAAATCTTGCTAATGTGAAGAAGTGTGGGCATTCATCCTACAAGTTTAACTGGCACTTGTGCCTCTCCTTGAGAGTTAGAAGATAAGATTGATCTTTTAAAATCGGGTGCCTGGTGCTGAAAGATTTTCACCACTGGTCCTAGAATAACGAGGTACACTAGTGTTTTGACATGGTGTTTCCATCACCATGGCCACTTAACATTCTATGAGGCAGATGTTCATCTCTACCCATATTCTCATTAGCTCACCACTTTGTTTTGATTTTGAAGGTAAGCTGTTTCTTTTTTGCATGGTAATTTGCATGAAATAAAGGGAATCCAGTGACCTATATTACAGTCATATGTTTTCAGACTAATTGAAGGTACTTTAAGAAAAATGATTACAGCTGGGCAGGGTGGCGCACACCTGTAATCCCAGCACTCTGAGAGGCAGAGGCAGGCGGATTTCTGAGTTCGAGGCCAGCCTGGTCTACAGGGTGAGTTCCAGGACAGCTAGGGCTATATAGAGGAACTCTATCTCGAAAAAACCAAATCCAAAAGAAAAAAAAAAAAGAAAAAAAAAGAAAAATGATTACAAAAGTCCCATCCGAGTCTCTTCACTTATCATTACCATTAAAGTCCTACCTATTTTAAGTTTATCACAAATTATCTGCAGTACACTTACTTCCTCATGAACTGGGGGAAGTAAACAGTCTTTATCCTATAAGTTAAATTTCCTGCCTCGTAAACCCAGGTAGTTTTGTGAATAAAATCCCCTAGATCCAACACTGGTTTACAGAAAAAAAAAATGCATGCGACCACTCTTTATAGATTTTAAGTACTGGATGAGAAAATAAGCCTGTTTATCTTCTGAAACATTAGCCTCCAACTTCATGATTTTGCACAAAACAATGTAGTTTGGAGCTTTAGAATTGCTTCATTGATTTTAGCCAATATGTATTTTCTACAAAGAGTTCAATACACATTTAAAATCTGAGGAATTGAGTCAGGACACTAAAATACAATCTGATGTAGTTCGAAAGCAGTGCAGATTTGGGAATTTTCCCCTTGGATGGAAATACAGATGGTGAGAATCTGGCCACATTACTTAAGATATAGTCCCATGTGGTCTGGAGAACACAGACACTGAAATTTAGCTAATACATTAGCCTTACTCAGGTAATGTACTGCAAGACCCACACTATTCCAAAAGAGTTTGCTTATTAAACAAATAGTTTGCTGCTATAGTAATTCCAAGTAATACATAAGTCTAAGACCATAGCTTTAGGATTCCATGTTTATAAAAATATATATTAAGGTAAATAAGTATATAGATGAGAAAGTCATATTCTGTATGAATAATGTTTTAAACTCTTTAAGCATCAACAGCTAAGTGACTTTAGTGTCAAAAGTAGAAAACAAAATAGATTGCTATCAAGCTGCTTTGCACTGGATATGGAGAAGGACTGAATGGCCTCTAAAGGGGCTCTTTGTTGGTTACGTGGATCTATCAGTGATTCACAGTGGTCCTCTGAATCACAGTGTGTCACCAATGCTATGCAGTGATGATGAATTATTCTACAAAGAATTTCCTATGGCATCCTTCTTGTGTACTAGCTGTTTAGCATGCACTGATGTCCACACCAATTTTGGAGTATGAGTCTCAATCAAAACACTGAACCAGCGGCTGCAGTGAATTTGCAGGAATCTTAGAAGAGTGAAGATAAGCTGATAGAAAGACCAATTTTAGGTTTCAACCAGACAATAACATTTAATTCCCTAAGGTTGGGTGCAGTGTGGCGTCAAGTATTGAATTGTAACAAAAAGGTAATGGTGACATAGGCACTCTCTTGAGTGACAGAGGAAGTATGAATCCATCAAAACACAAATAACAACCATTCCTGCACAATATCCTTTGTTATGATTACTAACAGAAGTCATATATTTGGATTGTCTAGGGATTAAGCATCATGAATTCAACAGACGTGATCAGAGAGCATAAAGTTATTCAAAGTCATTGTGACATTATCTATGGTATAGAGAAATTAGAATCAACATAAATATTCAACAGTCAGTGTGGATAAATAAATTATTCCATATTCTTTCATTGAAATGTCTTACAATTCCTAAATAAGATGTGTTTAAATGAATTTTAATGAATCAGTAACATGAAATCTTCAAAGGGCATCATTAAGTTAAAAGATAGAACACAAAATTACTTAGTGTGACCTCAGTGTTTTAAATGGGGAAAGACACCAAATGTTTATAGTTGTCTTTAACTAAAAGCCTAGAAGTCCATTTTACCTTCAGAGGATTCCACGGTAGCCCTCCCTGAAGTGCCCCTGGGTGAAACTGCGGAGGATTCAGCACAGGGAAGTCTGGTGGATGGGTTCATCAGACCTATACACTGTCTTTGGCCACTAGAAAAACCCTTCTAAGTTTTTGAAGCTGAAACTTTGTATGAACAGACCAGCCATTGGCTGGGGCTGCCGGCTGAAAACTGAACAGTGAAGTGAACATTGACTTTTTTTTTTTAATGTTCTGCTCCAAAATTCTTGTGCTCAAGTACAAGCCCCTGTGGTGATGGTGATTGGATTAAGAGGTAAAAGGAGCTGAGTAGCCTTCGCCAGCAGAGTGGATGAACTTTTCAGCTAGACCCTGGAGGATGGATTCAGCCATTGTGTATGCGAAGACACAGCAACCTGCTGTGTGCCTGCCTATGTGTGGATATGGCTTGAGTGTGTGGCCCTAAGGGTCATAGGTTGGAAGCTTGGTCCTCGGTGTGGAAAGTGAGAGGGCATTTGAATGGTGAACTCTCATAGGAAATATTCTCGAGGCTGGCATCCTCAGAAGGGTGTGATTTAGTTTTCATATGATTCTCAGCTCTCTCCAGAAAGTGAGTTACCAGGAACTGAAACCCTGAATCACCCTCTCACTTCCCCTTAGGAGATGCAATCACTTCTCCTAGCACATATTCCTGATACTATGACCTTATCTATTATGTGGTCCTCACTAGAATGCAATTGATAGCAAAAGCATTCCTTCAAACCTCCACAACTGGAAGACATAGAAAACCCTTTTTCTAGCCTATGAACCAGTTTGTAGTAGTTTGTAATAGTAAAGCAATTGACAACAACATGTAACATTTTCTTTTCCAGAACTTAGCTGTGCTGGCACCCTGATCTCAGAAATCCAAGAATTGTAAGAACAGATTTATGTTTTTTTATTAGGCACCAACATTTTTATAGCACCCTGAATGAGCCTATGATGTGGTGTAAATTTGCTGAAGAGATTCCCTGCTGCTTCCAGTGAAGAGGGGAAGGCTATGAGCTATCAGAAGCCAAGTTCAGCAGCCCAAGCATGGATGGGTAGCCTTGAAAAAAAAAAAAACAACAACCTGAACATATTCTATGATATCGACCACAAGGGATATTTATTAATGGCAGGGAGGTCCCAGCAATTTCCTCTCTACTGTCTCTTTTTAAGAAACACGTTTATAGATACTCATATTTCTAGGATAATTTAGTAATTTAAAAGTGCCTACTAGATATAACAATAGCACTAAGAGACCAGTACTCAAGCATTTGCATTTTGAGTCCTCATTTGAATCTGCCCAGCTCTTTAAAAACAAGAAGACAAAAGAAAATCAGAATGTGGCTTATTGTTTTTGTCAGACAGACATTGTTTACCCAGGGGCTAATTTTTCTCGTTTTATGGAATATGAAAATCAGAGCACCACAGTGGTTTGTGTTTTAATGACTACAGCTTGATTTCAGATGTCTGTAGGAAGCCTTTCTCCTAGTCTGAGAGTCAATTCACTGGTTATCCTTTAGGTTATAGCCATGAGCCCTGAAAAGCGATGAATTTGGGACCCCCCCCTCCCTGGAGTCTTATACCCATGCACAGAAGTCAGCCCAAGATTCTTCTCCCTGAGAACTGCCACAGATCCTTGTGCCCCAATTAATACTACCTATCACTGGACTTCTGTGGCACTGGGGCCACAATCTTGTAGCCAGTAGTAAAAATAAACATGTCTTCTAGCTGAAACTGAGAGGCGTGGGAACTAAATGGAATGGGAAGCAAAGACACGCTTTGTCATTAACCTGATTTTGTGTGTATATATATATATATATATATATATATATATATATATACACACACGTATATATACATGTATATATATGTATATATATATACATGTGTGTGTGTGTGTGTGTGTGTGTGTGTGTGTGTGTATTTCTTAAAAGGACAGCATGCATTGCCTCTAAACATGAACTACTCAAGAAGTCTCATTGCAGTGGGAAACACTGCAAAGGTCTAAATGAACGCATGAGAAGAATGAGAGCCACTTACAGGGGTGCCACCGTCCTTTCAGTCAAAAATTGCCCCCCAACTGTGAAAATAACGATGGAAAAACCAACTTTGCAATGGTCAGGAGCTCCAGGAGATACAGTGTGCTTCCAGAGGGGTTCTACCAACACCAGCTTGGAGCATACCTCAAAAAGGAGCAGCAATTGCTTGTGAACGACAGCTCGTATCTGAGCATCACCTTGGAATGTTTCTCGAAGTCAGGAATTTGTCTCAGTGGTTCTGTGTGGGGAGTGCTGCTCTGCCTCAACCCCTCCGCCTCATTAGCACACCACCAGACTGCATTTCCTGGTGTGCCTTGCCATTAAGCGTGACCATCTGCATTTTAGCCAATGAAAGATGGACATAAACCACAGCAACTTGGTCTTGCCCGTGAAGCTATAATTCTTCATGCTCTTTCTCCATATGGTGTGACCTTGGAGGCGCTATGCACAAATATTTTGAACATAGGTGCCAGAATTACAAATTTTGAATCCCTTGTTAGAGCAGGGGATCTAGAAGTTAAGGATCCATTTTTCAACTTGCTTGAGAACTATTATACTAAGCTACTGAGAGCTACAGATTCATCATTTATCTCAGTTTACATTAATATGACAAATAGGGCCAGCTTTCCCCTGACTTCCGTTCCATTGCTTCCCTATGCGTCAGTCATTTCCACAATAAGGATACTTCTAGTACATAGTTCAGGGGGTACTGGGAGGATGTGTGTAGGATAACTTCAGAGTACTTGACCTGGAGTAAGCTCACGACAAATGACAGGGCTTTATCAGTCTCTCTCATTCAATGCCAGCCTTTGTTTAGCATTAAGGTAAACATTCAACATACATGAACTCAGCTAATCACCATAAACCTGAAAAAAACTATCCAGTTCACATGGAGTATTGCAAGGAAAAGTAAATGTTTTCCATAACTTCAGTGCAGTTCTATTTTCCATGCATGAGTCTCATAAATAACTGTATGAGGCGTGTGCACTGTGATCCCATGTTACACGTGAAGAAAAAGAGCTTGCATCTCTGAGATCATATAGCTACAAAGTGACAAAAAAATATAATTCATATAGGGCCGTCTGGCTCTAGAGGCTTCACTCTTAACCACTGCTGGCTTGACGCAGAACGTCTGGAGCTCCCCAACAACACCCAACATAACTGAGGTCTCTTTGTGAATATTAACTGCCTTAGAAGCCAAAAGATAAAAACAAAGGGGACCACCATTACAATGGCTCAAAAAAAAATAAATGAAATTAAAATCTTAAAGCAGAACACAACTGGTCCCATTTAGTGTTAGAAACAGTGGTCTCTATGGACCAACTTACGTTTAGATAACTTGCCGTCGGAATGGATGTCCATCATGCATCAAAATGGTTTAACATGGACATCCGGAGCTATGAGTCAGCACAGAATTAGTGGATTCAGGATATACAGGAAACCCAGTAACTAGGCAGTTGTTGTAGAAATTGTTTAAATCCCAGCCCAAAGTTTCTACCCCACCTTTGGTAGTTGAGTTCCTGGATGAAAGACACACTCAGCCTTTATACTTTCAATATGCCTTGGGCAGCGCAATAGCTGGCAGCTGCCCACCCTCAATGCTATTAGAATCTACCTTCCTTTTGATACCCCTGAGATATTACCTGCTATTTACTGCAATTGCTCTTAACTCTGATCAGGTAGCCCTCGGGGCCACCCTTGCTTGACCCTTAAGCCATGGTGGCTTCTCCTTCCTCCTCTCCTGTATGTTCTTCTCCTTGTGGTCCACCTCTTCTCCCAGACCTGAGAAAACCCACCTATATCTCTTCTGTCCAGTTATTGGCTGTTGGCATCTTTATTCACCAATCAGAATTAATTTGGGAGTAGGGTCACAGGGGCTATGTGCAGACTCCAGGTCTTGGAGGCCCTCACTGAGCATCAGAATAGACAGTAAAAGACGAAACCTCAACAGGGACTGATGCCATCTGTTAAAACTACTCCTAGCAGAAGTGACAATTTTGTATGAATTTTGCATAAGTATGGCCATGGGGTTAATATCCTTCATGTTTCTCTCTCTCTCTCTCTCTCTCTCTCTCTCTCTCTCTCTCTCTCTCTCTCTGTTTCTCTCTCTCTCTCCCTTCCTCCCTCCCTCTCTCCCTCTTTCTGAGAAGGGTTGTAATGTGTGGGCTGGTCGTGATGTGTGAATATGGTATGTTTGTGCTTGGGTACTATGATGGCTGCCAGCCCATTGGCTTATGTGGAAGCACTTACCTGGAATGGATACACTATCTTATCTGCCCACAACTCCAAATATTTTCTTAAACCTCCCTGGCCTCCCATTACCATCCTCCCTTTCAGCTGTTGAAAGCATGGACCTCGTATTCAGTGTATATCATATCAATTGGTCTTATATGACACTCTAAAGGTTCAGTGACCACATAGTGCCACCAGCTCTGGAAGACTGGCATGAGAAGCCCCCTATTGTCTACTGATCCCACATTCCAAGTTCTCACAGATTTGTTGACTGGAATACATGGCATCTGCCAATATTTCCAGCTGGTGTGAATCTTGGAAGTTGGTAGCTCTTTAATCCAGACACTACTAAGATAGTGCCTTGGCAACAGGGCCTAGAGACCTAGGATGGTGAGCCTAGATCTCTGTTCTCTGTGTCTCTCATAGAGAGGCACCATCTTGGCGAGCCTGCCAAGCAGTCTGGGTTCTGGTTTTAGAGGTAAGAATCTTGAACATTAGCAGTGCCTACAGCTTTCAGTGCAGATGTTGCTTGGACTGCAAAGGCATCCACACAGCTGAAGCTAATTTCCTCATGAGGCACGTCATGAGGCTACAGCAGTGTTGAATCTGCTTACCATACAGCTCTTAAAAAAAAAAAAAGGTTGATTTTTGCTTTTACACAGGCAGAGATTTCTTTCTGCAGAATCTCTGCATTTAAATTATCCACCGGACATCGTGGGATGATTGTCTAAAATATATGATGAGGTTTTATCATTTTGAGAGTGAGTTCATTATCTGCCCGCCGCCCCGCTGCAGTGTTAAAAATAGTACACACGGAATAAGGCGTGTTGAGGTCTATCATTATGTTTCTGCTCATGAGAAGCACTCTGCTACCTCATCCCTCAAGATTCACACAGCAAAGGACAGATACTCTGTGAGCAACTAAAGGAGCCACCCAGAGCTGATTCGAACAGAGACAGTCCCCAGACTATCTCGGCCACACAAACTGTTTACTTGAGGATATATAAACCTCAGAGGAAAGTTTTTTTTTAATATTTTTTGTCTTACAAAATAAGGTTATATACTGAACATTGTAATTTATGTCACACTTGTGTTTATAAAGACAAGTGATTGGAGCAAGAATAATGAGTGAAATGCTGTTAACAGCTGTGGTACTCGATCGGATCCTGGATCCCTCTTTCAAATACCAGTAGAATATTAAAGCTGACACCAAAGACTCTGAAGCATCTAAGAAAATCACCTTGTTTCCCTGTGTTTCCTTCATCTGCAAAATGTAGAGAGAACACAATGACCCAGGTGATGTGGCTGTAGAATGGGGAAAACCAGCTCATTGGCTTAAAAGACATCGTTCTCTGAAGAACAAAAGGGAGCTCATTTTGAACTTCTCGGATGGATAAGTTCTCGGACTATGATACACAGTACAGTGACGATACTTATATTTTTATAAATTTTCTTTATTTATTGGCTTTTCGGCCAGAATCTCACTTGGTAAGCCCAGGCTGGCTACACGGTAATCCCCTTACTCCAGTACTACAATGCTTAGTTGAAATTTGCTGAATACTTTTTGTCTGTTTGTTTTTTGTGATGCTGAGTATGGCCAGACAAATTCTCTACCACTGAACTATAACCCTATCCCTTAAAAGAATATTCTAATCACATGCATAATCACACACACACACACACACACACACACACACACACACACACACACAAAGCTGTAGACTCCATTATGTGTTGGTCTGGTTACTCATGGACATTGGAGAAAATTGATTTTCCCTCTCCCAATAGGTATAAGTGACAGTTCAATTGTTAACCTTTGCCCTAATGGCTAGGTTATCAGTCACTCATTCATCTTTAAAGAAAATATAACAAAATAAAATATACTAAGACAAAATAAAAGCCATCACATTGAAGTTGGACAAGACAAACCAACAGAAGAAAGGAGCCGAGGGGAAGGCATAGGAAGCAGGGGCTACTCATTTGCACACTCAGGAATCTCATAAAAGCACTCAACTGGAAGCCACAATATAAGCTCAGAGGACCGATGCAGACACATCCAGGTCCTGTGCATCCTGCTGAATTCAGCCTCTGTGAGTTCATGTGAGCTTTGTTCGTGTTGATTCAGAGTGTCTCTTCTATGCTCCTGAGTCTTAGACTTTTTCTTACTCCTTCCCCCTGGTGCTCCCTGAGCCCTGCTAGGAGGGATTTGATAGAGACATCCCACTTAGGGCTGAGTGTTCCAAGGTCTCTCATTCTACATAATGTCTGGCTGTGGCTCTCCATATTTGTTCCCATTTGCTGCAAGAGAAAGCTTCTCTGGTCATGGCTGAGCCAGACATGGTATGAGTATAGCAGAATGTCATTAGGACTTATTTAATCACTTTTTTCTTAAAAATCAGAATTATTTAGTTTTTCCCTAGGTCCCTGGGCCATCAGGTCTCAGATTCTTGGTCACCTAAGCAGTGTCGGGTATGGGTTTCATCTTGTGGAATGGGCCATAAGTTAAATCGGACATTGGTTGGTTACTCCCATAAGCCTTGTGCCACCTTTGCCCTATCTTGCAGAAAACCATTGAAGATAAAGAATTTGAGGCTGGTTTGGTTTGGTTTTTTGTTTCTCTTTTGATATCATGCAGGGTTCTTTCCTGTACACTGGAATTGGAGGACTGAAGGTGCTATGTAGGTACCAGCTTGGCATCTCCTTGTTTAAATATATGCAATTTGTTATGCTTGAACAAAATTGGGAAAATAGTCAGCTTTGGGGATGTGTGAGCATGCATGGATTCCTTTTTTTTTAATTGAGGAATTTCATTAAAAACTAGTACACAA
Organism: Apodemus agrarius; assembly: GCA_964023405.1. Taxonomy (NCBI): domain Eukaryota; kingdom Metazoa; phylum Chordata; class Mammalia; order Rodentia; family Muridae; genus Apodemus; species Apodemus agrarius. The sequence continues at coordinate 79,572,747 of OZ030014.1, forward strand.
ATTGAAAAGTATGTTTTCTGCTTCAGAAGGCAAAAAAAGACACAGTAAACACTGGGCAACCCCTGTCTTTGGGAGCCTGGGCAGGAGTATGTCTAGTTTGAGGTTATCCTGGGCTCACTAATGAAACTGTCTCTAAAAATGAGAGAGGAGGGAGAGAGAGAGAGAGAGAGAGAGAGAGAGAGAGAGAGACAGAGAGACAGAGAGACAGAGACAGAGACAGAGAGACAGAGAGACAGAGAGACAGAGAGAGACAGAGAGGATGCTAAGTATTTTTTGAATTTTCATGGTATACACTGTATTAGGGGAAATTGTAATCAAGATATTTTCCATTCTCTATGCATCACTGATGATGCTGGCAGTGCTGGAGAGATACAAACTATAGGAACAATCTAGGCTTCATTTTCTAACTCTAGAAATTAATGTGAATTGAGTTGCATTGTTAAATAAAATATGTGGCTAATACATCCATCAATAGCTTGAAGAGCTTACTTTATCTGTTCCACTGTTCTTAGATACACCACTTGCAGCTAGTTTCGATAGCCAGGATCTATGAAACACAAGTTCATAAAATAGAAAGGTTTTGGTAAAATAAACTACCAGGGACCAGCCTAGTGTGACACTGTGAACAGTAATGTCAGGTGTTTGCTGCTACTTTAAAAATGATCCCAAACTCGTCGGCACAAAGCAATAAGATTAGCTTAGCTCATTTATGTGGTTGGCAGAGTAAATTAATCTCAGCTAGGTGGTTCCTTTGGCTAGGGATAGTTTGAGATATTCCTAGCTGATTTTAAGTCACAAATATTTGATGTCTGGGTTTGCCTGCAAGAGTTTGTCCAAATGATGTGCATGTTGACTCCACAGCAATGAAAACACACAAAGCATTTTTGGTGGAAGGACTGTCACTTCCACAGTATTTCTTTCCTGAAACTAAATCAAAGATCCGATCATAGTGAAGAACTAGAAACTCTCCCTCTTAGCAAAAGGATCTACTAAGCTATTTATGGTCAGTTTTATAAGTGACCACAAATAATATTTATCCTGTAACATAAAAAAAGAAAACTAAAGAGAGCCCCCTCAAAATAAAAACAATTGGAGTTAATTTTGCAAATTGACTAGTATCTTTCCAGACTTAGACACCTTTCTTTATTTCTCTGGTACCCACTTGCCTAATGTGGTACAGAATATCATTAAGAGTTAGTTAATCACTCTTTTTTCTTTCTTAAAAATCAGGATTACTTAGTTTTGCCCTTGTTTCAGTAGAATTAATCACTGGTCACATTAAAATACACGTGGTTATGTAACTCACATTGGTTCAACTCATATGATTGGATAACAATTCTTTTAAAATATATGTGACAAATAATTAGCATGTTATCATTCTTGCCTTGAATTTGTTCATTCAATAGAGAGCTCATAAACTACTTCTGCACAGTAGAGGGGAAGAGATTGGAGAGCCCCAGCACAGAATGTTAACCGTGGGGTACACTGTAGCTAACCAGGACAGGAGATGCCTCTGTGGTAACCTTTGGCACTCTCACCTTGAATTACAGAACCATATGAAGTCTTACAGAGATGCATACTCAGAGTTCCAACATTTTAGTAACCACTTCTGTCCCTCTACCAAAGCTGTAGTCATAACCTTTTGAAAGTGAACTTGTGAGCTGGCGATGTAAAGGTGATTCATTGCTAATACCTTTTACAGAACAGCATACACACCAACTGTAACAAATATAATTCCTTCTTAAATATTTAATTATGTGTGTATGTGCATATGTTAGCATGTGTGTACATAACACATGTACCCATGGGGACCAAAAGAGGTGCTAGGTGTCCCTTGTCATTCTATCCTTGTTCCTTTGAATCAGGGCTCTCCCTGAACATGGGACTTACATTTTCTTGGCTTAGCTGCAAACAAGCCAGCCTCTTCAGTCCTCCTCTCTCCTTCCCTCTCAAAGCTGGCCTTATATAGGCTTGCATGCAATTTCCAACTTGAGTGGGTGCCAATGTCCAAACCTTGGTCCTCTTGGTTGTGTCACAAGAACTTCTTACTCCAGAGCTATCTCTCTACCCTCCACAAATACAAGAAATCCTTCAAGATGTGCATAGGAAACATAATCTTCAAAGATTTAGAAAATGTCAGGTGCTTTCAAATTAAATTGTATCCAAAACACAAAAATGGCTATGGTAGTCTTCAAAAATGGGAAAATAAATCTTTGACATTTTAGAAGAAATTAGAACTGATATTAATCTTAGTTGTCTCCAGGTGGTCTATCTTGTATCAGGGATGTAGACTATAGTCTTTTCTTTTTTAGTCTTCAAATCAAATCTATATGGAGGAGTAAGTAGAGAAATGATAGAAATTTATGAGATATGTTGTAGACAAATAAGAGGTGCGTACAACCCAGCTAATTTAAAATATCAAAACATAATAGAAGGATCAGATTGCGGAATTCTTCATTTTGAACTTAGAAAACTTAGAGAAGTTATTTGCCCCAGTTGGCTCATCTACCAGTTGACTAATTTTCTGGCTCTCCACAGACTACTATGTTTGCCTTGGGGCTACTCACAATTACATATGTCATGCTCCCCCAGTTCTTATGACTCATTGTAACAAGTGCAAGAAATTGTTAAATGAATTCTTGATTTTTTTTTACTGTTTAAGGAATTTTTATTAAAGCAAGAATTTTATAATCCAAATTATGTTTCGTTGCTCAGTCATCAGTTCTGCTTCTTAGAACAGAACTGACTCCCCAAGCTATTGCACAGTAAAGAATTACAAAGTTAAAGAAAGGAGTGCTTGAATATTTTAACAGAGTGAAGATTGCAGAATAATAGACCTATTGGATCTTTTGATTTAAATCTCAGTTCACCTTTTCCTGAGGTTTCTAAAATGTAGAATTTGGGTTCCTGGAAAATGATACTTGGCTCCTAAAAGCATCTGCAGAATTCAGTCTCTCTCTCTCTCTCTCTCTCTCTCTCTCTCTCTCTTCTCTCTTCTCTCTTCTCTCTCTAGAGTTCCCACTGCTTCAGAATGGATACAAAGGCTATAAATTCAGACAGACACCAAACAAACTTCTGTTAGAATCATTTGAGTTGTTGGGTCTCTAAGGACAATATCTTGAAAAAAAGAGGTTCTGGAGAAAATAGCCTTACTCATCAGCCATTCAGTCCTAGCATTCCCAAAGTATAAGCCCTTTATTCCCTCACCCTCTGTGTTATCCAGGAGATTGATGATATAAACCATAGAAATAGAAGGGAGAAAAGAATTGAGAATGTGAGGAAGAGGGTAGAGGAATACAGGGTATGCATCACTTGCCAAGAACTTGAGTGTGTATAAAGATGGAAATTGTCAGGGAAAAAATAGATATTCATGCAATTCAAGGAGGCTAGAACATTCTAAAATGAGGAATAATGTCATTACTGGGACATTATGCAGTATGTTTATGGAATATGCCTGGCTGTCTGTCATTATCCTTTGAGGTAAGCAAGGTCGTGGTTATTTTGGTTAGTGTCGCTTACTTGATAGCTCTTCTTCCTAGCTCATACTTCAGAGTGACTGGGGCCATGGCCCTATGGGATGATGGCCATTTGCTGCTTTCCTAGTATCTCTCTAATTCCTAGGGGTGGTGTCACCTCTGCCCAACCTCCTGTCCCTAAAAGCAGCTGTTCACCCTGGCTCTCATCTGCCTGTACTCTGCAGGGTTGAGCTATCATATCCCTCCCTGCTGATGTACAGAGATGAGAAGTGACAGTACGATAGTGCAGCTTAAAATAAGCACTACCACAGAGAGAAATTAAAATATCAGGATTTGGGGAGGAAACACATTCTGTGGGAGACAAAGAAAATGAGAAGGCTGTGAAGTGTTGCTACAATTAAAATGTTAATTCTAAATCTGTTTTAGCTGCAGAATTCCTCTTCTCATTTTTTTTCCTGTGTGATCATATGGTTCATGTTCTGAACGTGTTAGCTTAGGCAACCAGCTTAAAATATGCTCTGATTAGTTCTGAATTATTCAGCGTTAATCAGGTACTCCTTTCAAGTCATCTCTTCTGTGTTGTGGGTCTCCAAAGTCACAAAGTTGAGCTTAAATGCTTCTGAATAAAATAATCCCAAAGTGAAAAATGTGAACTTGACCCTACCTTCAGTTTATCAAACAAGCAGTGTGCTTTAAGTGTGAAGACCTGAAAATGACAGTCTAGAAAGACAAAGGAACAATTTTATAAAGACAGATGGAATCTATCTCAGGGTAGAAAATGGTAGCTTCTAAGCTACAGTGCTTGAAGACTGTGTTGCTGCTGATGGGATATGGGACCAATATCATGTTTCAGTAAAGTCAGAGCACAGTAGGTCTCCAACTTAGTATGATAGTCCTGCCTTGGGAGAATGGTCTAGAAATAGACTCTAGGGGCTACCTGGGATGCTTGTTGTCACAGGAGGAGATTCCTAGTGGAGAAAGAATATGAAGCTATGAAAGATATGATTTAAGAATGGGAAGACCCCCTGGCCCTATCTTTATGATTAATGTGGTTTGCAAGTTTGAGTAAGCTTTCTTATATCCCACTTTCCAAATGGAGCACACACCAGCATTCATTATGGAAAAAGATGTTGATAATAATACTGGGTAAGTCTTATTGCCTTTAGGGTAAGTGTTAAGTACATAGGGAAATAGTTTGTACTCACATGAATCTCACATTCACAATTAGATTTCAGGATGAGCTCAACCAGAGAAAGGGGATTCTTTTACTACGAACCAATAGGACTAGCATTTCCCATTTCTAACTCAAACTACCCATGTACCATTAGGAGACAGAAGTAACACTGGTGGCTAAAGGATGAGAGGAGGATGTTGAGGAAGAGTGAGGAGAAAGACAGAACAGAGACCTGGAGAGAAGCCTGACCTCAACCATTTTGCTCTCTGTCCTTGAGCTGAGGAAAACATCAATGAGCTGGGTCAGGCTGTGATGCTGCAGCTTGTGACTGATACCAATTGTCTTCAAATCACCCATGTTCTTAATAAGATTCTGAATTGTGGAGATGTCCAAGAACTGAGTGTATATTCCTGGGACTGTGTCTTCCAGGCTTCTAAACACATAGATTATATTTAACTTTAATTTTCTTTCAGATGTGCCTATGCAAGTTATCCAGTAAAACGTGTTAAAATAGAATCTGAATTTCATGAACCAAAAAAATTCTCCACTGAAGTTGTATCATTTATAACTTGTTCTAAATGACTGTTTTTCTTGCTTCAGACTTTATATTCATTACTTGTTTGTTTATAGTTGAAATCTTATTCACACTGGACTTTTTTATTATGCTGGCAAATTGTAGTATATTCTAGTAATTAGCCCCCCCCCATGGAGTAGTTTTTAAAAACCAAGCAAACAAAAAAGGCAAAATATTCTATTTGTTACATTCATAGGTTTCTGTTCCATAGGTATTGCTGTGTGTACAACCTGTTTTCTGTCCTTGCCTGTCCACTCTTGTTTTAAGCCTAAAGTCACATAATTTTGGAAAGGTAAACCATGACATGCCTGAGTCTGACCAGCTCAGGTTCTTCCCATTTTACCCTCACCTTCATTCTCCACATTCAATGTATCACTAAGATGTCAACATTTTACTTTCTGAATATGCCTCTTTGTAAATAACAGCCTCATCCTTATCTACTTCATGTACTAGGAAAACATCACCATTTAAAGCATATTCTCTTAGACACTGTTCCACTGCTATGAAGAGACACCATGACTAAGGTAACCATTATAGAAGAAAGCATTTAATTGGAGGCTTGTTTACAGTTTCAAGGGGTTGTTTAGCTATCATCATGGTGACATACAGGCAGGTACTGGAGCACCAGGGAGAGCTACATTCTTATATATAGGCAGAGAGAGAGAGAGAGAGAGAGAGAGAGAGAGAGAGAGAGAGAGAGAGAGAGAGAGAGAGAGGGAGGGAAGGAGAGAGGGAGGGAGGGGGAGAGAGAGAGAGAGAGAGAGAGAGAGAGAGAGAGAAAGCAGGAGAGAGGGAGGGAGAGGAAAGAAGAGAGGGAGAGAGAGAGCGATTTTAGGCTTGGCATGGTCTTTTTCAATCTCAAAGACCAACCACCCCCAATACCATACTTTCTTTAAGAAAGTCATACCTCATACGTCCTGTCTTTTCAAATAGTTCCACTTACTAGTAACCAAGCATTCAAATGAGAATATGGGGCCAATCTCATTCATACCATCACATTGCACTCCCTGAGCCCCATAGGTTTGTAACAATATCATACTTCAAAATATATTTAGTTCAACTTTAAATGTCCCAATAGTATATCACAGCCTCAACCCTACTTTAAAGTTCAAAGTCTCTTCTGAGACTCAATCTCATAACTGTAACTTCCAGTAAAATCAAAATAAAAATGCACATGACTTACTTCAAACATACAATGGTGCAGAATATATAATACCATTCCTAAAGGGAGTAAGATGGAAAACTAGCAAGACAAACTCCAAATTCTTAATCTCTGTGTTTGATGTCAAGGGACTTGTCTTAGGGTGTTACTGCTGGGTAGAGACACCATAACGAAGGCAACTCTTAATTAGGGCTGGCTTACAGGTTCAAAGGTTCAGTCCATTACCATCAAAGCAGGACCATGGCAGTGTCCAGGCAGGCATGGTGTAGGAAGAGTTGAGAGTTGTACATCTTGTTCTGAAGGCAAATAGAAGATGGCTTCCAGGGAGCTAGGATGAAGCCCATGCCACAGTGCCACACTTTCTCCAACAAAACCACACCTACTCCAACTAGACCACACCTCCTAATAGTGGCACTCCCGGGGCCAAACATATTCAAACCATCACAGGAATTTTCAGATATCCAACTCCTTCCAGGTTTATTGACTAAAACACACTTGAATCTCTTGGGCTGATTCTACACCCAGTCTGCGTCCTTTCTCCACATGTATCCCATGACTCTGACATCTCCAAAACCTTGGGTTTCCAATACAACTCAGTATCCACCTTCATAGTTTCATGCAATGGTCTCTTTGGGCCTGCAGGCAGGAACATTCTTGATATACACCTTACCTCAGCAGCTCTCCTTGGTAAAGAACAGAGATCCTAGAACTGCCTCACCATTTTTGCATCTGTGACTGTAAAGCCAGAACCACATGAAAAAAGGTGCCAAGTTTCTAGGACTTGTCCCCCTTGTTCAATTACTTGTGTACCAGCTTCTTGTTGTTGATGGTTTCCTTCACTGCTTAAACCTTTCTTTAATTCCTTTTCACACATTGGAAGCTCAGCTGAGTGACATTTTGCTCTTAAATCACCACTCCCGTTATTCCGTTGAACATCAAGCTTTTCTTTAAATTATTCATCTCCTTGAGCACTGAACTTAGCTCCACTACACTTCCTGGTGCTCCTTTTTTCCTTAAACTGTGCATTAGGTGGTTTTCTTTGTCCAGCCTATTACTTTTTATTATAGATCTACCTAAGAGTGGCCATTAATAACCACATGACATGGTCAATACTAGGCTGTCTTTAAATCTCCTGTGCCAGCACCATTGTTGAAAATGGTGTATTTTTTTCCAGTATGTATTTCTAGACTCTTTGTTGGTTTTAATTTTTTGTTGTTGTTGTTGGTGGTGGTGGTGGTTTTATTTTTGGATTTTGTTGTTGTTGTTGTTGTTGTTGTTTTGTTTGTTTGTTTGTTTGTTTTCTGAGACAGGGTTTCTCTGTATAGCCTTGGCTGTCCTGGAACTCACTCTGTAGACCAGGCTGGCCTCGAACTCAGAAATCCACCTGCCTATGCCTCCCAGAGTGCTGGGATTACAGGCATGCGCCACCACCGCCCAGCTTTTTGTTGTTTGTTTTTTGTTTTTTGTTTTTTGTTTTTTGGTAGACTCTTTATTAAAAAAAATCAGATATCATAGGTATGTAGATTTGTGTCTGGGTCTTCAATTCAACTCCATTGATCAGCAAGTTTTTGTGCCAATACTATGTTGTTAATGTTTTTGTTTTAACTATAGCTTTGTAGTACAACTTCAAATCAGGGACAGTGATACCTTTGTAAGTTCATTTTTTTATTCAGGATTGTTTGGGCTATGGATGGCTACAGGGAGAAGATTACAAATAAATTCATACTTATCACCCTGCCCAATACCTAACCCCAAGTGGATGAAAAACCTCAACATAAAACCAGATACACTAAACCTGATAGAAGAGAAAGATAATACAGGCTCTAAAATAAACAGTTAATGAATGGTACCTCGTGAAGCTTCTGTATGTCTAAGTGCCAGCACCATCGTTCTGACAAAGTATCAGCCTACACAATGGCAAAAAGTTTTTCCAACTATACATCCAATAGAGGGATAATACCCAAGATACATAAAAAAATTTAAAAACTAGATATCAAGGAAATAATTTCCAATTAAAAGGATGGGGTACAGTGCTAAACAAAAAATATCTATAGAGGTAACTCAAGTGTCTGAGAAACACTTAAAGAAATGTTATCACCCTGAACTATCAAGGAAATGCAAAGAAAAACTACTTTTGAGATTCCATTTTATACCTGTCGGAGTGTAAGAGGAACACTCATCTATTGCTGATAGGAGGACAAACTCATACAGCAACTATGGAAGTCAGTGTGGCATTTTCTCAGGAAAATGGAAGTAGATCCACCTCAATATACAGCTGTAGACATAAATGCAAAGGACGCTTCATCCTGTCACACAGACATTTGTTCAACTGTGTTCACTGAAGCTCATAATAGCCAGTAATAAAAAACAACCTAGATGTCCCTCAACAGAAGGATAGATAAAGAAATTATGGTACACTTAAGCAATGGACTATTACTCCACCATTTAAAAAATAACATCATGGCCCTTACCCAATCATAGGAGAAGGGGAGGGAGAGGGGGGAAGGATTGTGGGAGGGTGACCAGAAGGGGGCAAGGATAGATATATAAAGTAATAAGTAAAAAATAAAATAAAATAATAAAAAATGGCATCACAAAATTTGTAGACAAATGGACATAGCTAGAAAGAAGTCATCCTGAGTGAGGTATCCCAGACCCAGAAAGACAAATATGGTATTATTCACTTATATGTTAAATCAATGATAATCAAGCTAAAACCTATAGAACCACATAAGATAGGTATAGAGTAAGGGCTATAGAGATCAGATAGATCTCATTAGGTAAGGAAAATATATAATTATTGATGGGAGGGCAGTGAAGGGAAGATCAAGTAAGGAGGGAAAGGGAGAGAGGGTTATGGAAGAGAATACAAGAGAAACAGCTAAAATTAAGGAGCATTTGAAGGGTAGTATGGAAACCTAATTCAGTAGAAACTTCCCAAAATATATACATATATGAAGGTGATCTAAATGAAATTGCCCAATAATAGGAGAGACAAAGAGAGACCCAACTGTCTATCTCAGATCACTAAATGAAGTTTCCAGTACCAGGATTGGGATACATCTTCTTGACTTCTTGGCCAAATAGACCCCATAGAATCCACAAACAACCTAGTATTGTTGTGAATATTATAGGTTGCTCTCCACAAACTGACAGTAAGACAGCATTGCTGAAGACAAGACCTACACCATTCATTGAACATGGAAATTTTGAACTGGTGCCTACATAGAGCTTTCACCTCTACATTGCAGTGTCTTTGGTCCAGTAAGGTGCTATGAGCTCTATTTTAAAAACAAACAAACAAACAAACAAATATTAATACCAAGCTAGCTACAAACCTTTTATCTACTATGGTGTACTACTAGGAAGATAGGCTAGGGTAATTGTGGCACAAAGCTTAAAGTAGTAACCAACTTATATCATCTGATTTAACTTAAGGCCCCCATTCTACAAAATAAAATCCTTACCCAACACTGCTTGGGTGACCAAGAACCTGAGACTTGATAGCCCAGGGATCTAGGGTAGAACTAATATTGGTCTTAGAGGAGGGAAAACATAGTAATAAAATGACTCCTATTGATAGTCTTCTATACCAATAGATTAGTTCCTTGTTCAGTCATCATTAGAGAAGCTTCCTCCTGCAGCAGATGAGAACAAAAACAGAGACCTGCAGCCAGACATACAGAGTGACAGACCTTGGAATACTCAGTCCTAAATAGGATGTGCCCATCAAATTCCTCTTCTCAGAGCTTAGGGAACCCCACAGAAGAGGAGACAGAAAGAGTAAAGGAGCCAGAGGGATGGAGGACATCAAGAAAACAAAACCTTCTAAATCAACATAAGCAAATCTCAGAGAGACTGAAGCATCATGCACATGACGAATGTGGTTCTGTTCAGAATGTGTTCTGCATATATCTTATGGTTTCTAGCTTACCTTTTTTATGGGATCCTAAGTGTGCAAATAAGTAGACCTCTGATTACTATGCTTTCTCTTGGGCTCTTTTCTTTCTGTTGATTTGTCTTGTCCAACTTTGATGTAACCATTTTCATTTTTGTCTTAGTATATTTTATTTTGTTATATACTTTAAAACATAATGAATGAATGAGTAACTTGTGACCAAGTTAACAACTGACCTGTCATTTATACTGTCAGGGAGAGGGAAATCTGTTTTCTCCAATGGAGTAACACTGGGTATATCAACAATTCCAAGACAGGCCTCATGTTCAGGAGTACTTGCCCAACATAGCTTGTTTTGTGTGCTTTATTTGGTTATAGTTCGCTAGGATTTTTTTGGTGTTGATGATGTTGGGTTTGATTTTTGTTTTTGTTTTTTCTTTGTTTTGTTTTTGTCCTTATGGCAACTTATTTTATTTGATTGGTTGGAGGGGTTGTTGTTGCATTGGGTGTTTTATTTTGATTTTTGAGAAAGAAGTTGCAGTTGAATGGATAGGGAGGGGAGGATGAGGAAAGGCTTGAGAGAGGAAACAAATGTGACCAAAATATATTTAAATTCAAAATTTGTTTTAAAAAACTAAAAATATACTAAATAAAAATAATAAATAAATAAATAAATAAATAAATAAATAGAAATATAGAAATCTCCGCTGCTGTAAGTGCCTGTACTTACTTACAAAGCCAAGGTCACCTCATATAGCCTCAAGGAATTAAATAGGCTATTTGGAGGAGCCACAGAATAACTGAAGCTATGACAGTTTTATTAAGAGCAATCAGACTTTTTATACCATTATTAGAAATAGAATATAACGGTAATTTCCAAAACAATACAGTTGTAGTTGCAAGGATACAATGATGTCTGCAAGCTGTACAGAGTACACAAGATTATTCTCTAAGACCAATTGTCCTGTCAAGCTCTCCTATTTTCTCGACTGTTGTAGGGACATACAGAAAAAGACAGAGCATCCCGAATACTTTTCTGCCTGAGGGAATTCATTGGTTTCTCAGAAAGTGGAAGACACATTGTGCCCCAGGAGCCATGGACTCTAACATGAAAGTCCGATGACACATGCCTCTCAAGGTAGTGAGGTCAGGCCAATTCTATGGTTCCCTGTACTCTGTCAATGCCATTAATTAAAAAATCTTCAGTTAGCCTTAGACAGATTTTTTTCAGACAAGAGAATAAAGTATTCTTAGCCAAAATATCACAACAGTCTCTAGACCACTTATTAAAAGTCCTCCCTCTGAAACATTTTCAGTTGGGTCACCACAGTTCAGCTTCCTGCTCAGCACTGTCTTTCATGCTCCTACAAGTATGACCCATTAAGCTCCATTTAAAGTATTCAACTTTTTCCAAATACTTGAATACTAAGTCCCAATGCTCATTTTTCACCAACAAGCAGCATGGTCAGATCTGTCATAGAAATACCCCACTCCTGGTACTAACTTCTATCTTAGTCACTGTTTTATTGCTGTGAAGAGATAGCACAGAAATTTTTGCAGGTGTCTGGGACCCAATTTAGTACACCAATATAAAAGGGAAAACAAAAAAAAGAAGAGAAAAGAAAAGCCATTTAAGACAATTCTGTATTTTCTAACATATTTTCCAACGTATTAAAGATAAAAGCAAACCCCACAACTAATGAGATGAAAGTGCTTGTTTTTACATAATATTATGTCTTGGCTGAGTATCTGACAGTACAGAATGTAGAACATCTCCAGTGATTCTCAGAGTCAGTCAATATTTTGATTACATAATCAGCTGCACAGAGAACATGGCTTTACAAAATGTTTAGGACCATTTCAGAAATTGTTGGAAACTCAGTCCTAATCACAAACTAAAATTTGTTTAATGATTTTTTAATGAAACTCAGCTCAACAAATCAGAAATCAATATTTAAAAATCAAATATCTGAACACAGTACAACCCAAAGATACAGTAATTTGATTCTTTTACATCTTTTGATTGCTATTCTTGATTGTTGACTTGACTACATCTGGAAATTAATGAAAATCCAAAAATGGAGGACACACCTCTGAGGGATTTTTGTTTAATTTGAAGTAGGTAGATCCATTTCTAATCTAAATTGTTAAGATAGGAAGACAGGTGACTTTACACTGGGTCTGGAGGCAGGAAGACATCTTTATTCTGGGCCACAGCTCTACTGCAAGTCTATTTGAAGACATGGAAGAAGGAAACTTTTGCTCTTTACCTGTTACTCTTGAGAACCCAAACTAATATACATCCTGAGGAACTGTGGTATAAAAATGTTAAGTTTTTTCTAATCTGATCATTACATTTCTATATAAGCAAAACACTTTGCAGAGTGAAGGCAAGGCAGTTCACGACACAACAGTTTCAGGTCTGAGCTGAGGTCTCTGGTGGGGCTAGCCGGCTAGACACATATAATGCAAAGCATACATATGAATTTAGATGCAAGGCTACAGTAGAATCATGCAATGCATTGTGGGAAAGCACTGCCAGGAAAATTTAGATTCATTGAATGCTTGATTTTGAATTTGTAGCCCTGCCCCTTTAAAAACCTCTTACAGTTGCCAAACTTTTCACAGGCTCTACATTTCTGAGCCCACAGTTTAAGAAGCTATGGTCTTCTGAGCACCAAAATCACGTAGGCTACAGGAGACCCTGCAAGATTCTCAGAGCCCAGTCATTCCATAACACTGGTTATTTTTTATACTGCCCATATGCTCCCCAAAGAGGAAAAGTTTTGAAACCCAAAACATCAACAAGGACTGACTTGAATTATGTCAGGGACAGCAGAGTGATGGGAAGCCAGAAAGGGTTTACATGTGTCACAGCAGCAAGAGGCAGTGATGAATGGATGAGAAGTGGGTAGCCACAGCCAGGGACATGGATGAGAAGGCGGGGCAAAGGAGATAAAGCAGGCAGGAATGTGGTATGTGATCCAGAACCTGATTGTCAGGGGTTCTTAAGTTCTCTACCAAATATTTGCATTGGACACCACCCTCCTGGTAATATTGCTTGTCCTTCCCATCTCAAAGTCACTGCCTACACTGCAAGACATGATCATGGAGATCCAGATTGTCAGGTGACAATTTTGTTCACCCTCGCCGTATTCAGTAAGTATCCTATGCCTAGCAACACCTTGAAAATCTTCATGCCTTTCTTTTTTAAAATGCACATTTTATAAATAAAAGCAACAGTTCTCAACCTGTGGGTTGAGACCTCTTTGGGAAGGGGGGTCGCATATCAGATATCCTGCCTATCAGCTATTTACATTACAATCCATAACTGTAGCAAAATTGTGGGTATGAAGTAGCAATGGGTTAATTTTATGCTTGGGGGGGGTTACCACCACATGAGGAACTGTATTAAAGGGTCACAGCATCAGGAAGGTTGAGGATCACTGAATAAAAGTAAGCTGGGCATATACCTCAGAGTTAGAGCACTTGCCTGGCATCTGCAAGGTTCTGGGTTTTATCTCCAGCACCACAACTTTAAAATAAACAGCTATACACAGATGTAATTTCTAAAGCCAAGCATTGCTAAAATGTGTGATGGGGAATCTCCTCCCTGTATTCTGTCTGTTATTTTTGCTGACATTCATGGTCATATCCTTTTGTCACCAGAGTGCTAACCCAAAGTCCTGAAGATAAGATAATAGCATGGATAATTTTTTCAGGTCTTCTATGTTAATTATTAAAATCCTTCTTCGAGGATGGCTGGGGGGAGATGTTTGAATTGTCTACCTAGTCTTCATCTCATGTCCCATTTCCCCCAAAATAGCTACATTTCATTTTGGAGAGTCATCAAGTCCCAGTGATTACAGCATTTAGAACTGTCAAGGTTCTATTCCCAGCTAAGTCATACTTGCTTACTACTCCTCCCCCATGGTGTATTTAGTTATTTTGGTTTTGTTGTTGTTGATCAAATTTTCCAAGTGCTTTTGCTAATTCATTCCAACTTGACTACAATTTGTTTTTAATGCATTCAGACCCATCTCATCTTTCTCTACCTTTCATCCTCAGGAATGTACATAGCAGAGACACATCTCCATAAAACTCATCATACCGTCAGATCCCATAAGTCTAAATCAGCTTTCCTTCTCTGCACAAGCATAGCCCTGGGCATGCCGAAGGTATTCCAAAGGCAGGAGAAAAGAAAGGAGAGAAAGAAGAAAGGTGTCATGAAGGGCAAACTGGATGAGACAGAGGGGAAGAAGAATGTGAAGAAACTAATAATCCCACTCACCGATGGTCATTTCTTGCCCTTTAAAATTTCAACTGTATAAGTGTTTATTTCGGAAATTCTAGGAAAATGACTTCTTGGTTCTACATGAGAATTCTTCTAGACCCATGAACTTAACATGTTAGAAAACCTAATCATGTCATATATCACCCTCTCTACCATTTCACTAAAGTCAGTAAATGCATTTAATATACATATACACTAGACATCAAAATAAATTAATTGATAAAAATAAAATTCCAATGGAAATATCATACTTAATATTGAAATTCAAAAAGCATCCCTTTGAATTTAGAGATATTATAGATATTTACTAATGCCACTTGTATTCAATGGTTTATAGGGTACCCACCCAATCTAGAAAAGTAATACAAGATACAGAAATAGAAGAGGTACTTTTTTTTCATTAATTTATCTAACAGTGTAAGTAAATAAAGCCTTTTAAGTGTTTTGGTCAGCTATGGCCACAATATGGCTAGGAATCAAACTAATCTCAAATGTATACTTTACATTTCTGTTCTCCTAGTTCATGTATGTATGGGATAGCTGAAGAGCCTTGCTTTGGGCTTCAGCCTCTGAGCAGAGGAAGACATAGAAGAGTACAAGCTGGCTCCACAGGTCTCCTTGTTCTCCCTCAACCAACATCAGTGACAAAACACAGAATGCACTTCTTGGATGGAGCTGTTACTATTATTTCCATTCACATTCTATTAAAGTCACAAAATCCAGTGTAACATTGAGTGGGTAAACAGATTGAAACCACCCTGGTGAGTAGTACCTCAGAGTCACATAGCAAAGGGTATGCATATTTATTCTGATAGAATGTGAGAAGAATTTCAAGCAATAATTCATTATTTACTTTTTAGATTCATGCTGTGCCATATATCCTCTTGTGTTTGTGTGGTATGGTATGTGTGTGTATGTGTATGTGTATGTGTGTGTGTGTATGTATGTGTGTGTGTATGTATATGTGTGGTTTGTATAGTATGTATATATGTGTGGTGTACATGTGTGTATGGGATGGTGTGTGTATGTAGTATGTGTGTGGGTCTATAGTATGGTGTGTGTGGTGTGTGTGTGTGGTATGTGTGTGTGCTTTGTATAGTATGTATGCATGTGTATGATGCATATGTGGGGAGGTATGGTATGTATAGTGTGTGTAGTGTGTATAAGTGTGTGTATGTGTGCTGTTGTATGAGTGGTGTGGAGGTGTCTGTGTGTGTGAGAGTGTGAGTGTGTGTGAAAGGGTGAATGAGTGTGGGGTGTGTGTGTGTGTGTGTGTGTGTGTGTGTGTATGTGTGTGTGTGTTAAGGTATAGATGAAAGCCAGAAGAATGTGATTGATCCTCTGGAGCTAGAGTTACAGATGGTTGTGAACCATGCAATGTAAGTGCTGGGACATGAAATCTCATCTGTTCCAAGAACAACAGGTGTTCTTAACCACTGAGCCAACTCTCCACCCACACACCCACACACATATACAGATAGTTTTAAAAATCTATCATGAGTTCTATCTGCAGAAAATCACATTAGCCAGCAGCTCTCCTAGTTGTCCTGACATAGATTGATAGGTAGTGCAAGATAATAGCGTATCATCTTTTATCCTTCATCAGCCTATCCCACTACGACCACAAGAGCGAACATTGTCCAGCACAGTTCCCATGGCAATGTGTCCCGTAACTAAATCACTGCCTTTATTGCTCTCCTCTCTTCCAGCTCTACTCGACTCAAGCTGAGTTTCTACAGTGTTGGTATTATCAGTATAATACCACTAAGGAGGCAAGCACCCAATGTCTTTTGTGTTTGGAGAAACTCATGAATAACATATGCTGCAGATTACTTAGCGGACTTGGGGCATCATTACTCCAGAATTCAATGAGGAGAGACAGGAGGATAGCTAAGCCTAGCCCTCAGGTGCTTAAAGAGGATGGAGCATAGCCTTGGCTCAGTAAGGCAAGCTAAGCCTCATCCTTCTATCTGAAGGCAAACAAACCAAATCTGCAGAATTGGGGTCCTCACAGACCAGGTCTGTATTTAGATCAGGAGTCATTCTTCTGACACTGATTTTTTGGTGGCTTCCACATGTGTATCATGCTTTGTATCATGATGAATAATATAGTCCTGGGGAAAGGTAAAGCTTGATAAAATCTTCATGTTCAAGTCAAGGAATCCTAACCATTTCCAAGGAAAGCAATTTGACTTTTCCCTTCCAGAGCTTAGTGATCCATCAGTTTGTGTCAGTAGAAGAGACAAGGTAGATGATTAAACGCCCTAAGTCAAGGGCTTCTTTTACGCCTGATTCTGTTTCAGTGAGTTATTTCAACAAATGATCAGCTGATTACAGGCTATAAATTAAATCATATATAATTAATATAGGCATAATATATAATTTATGTATGGTATAATTAATACATATGTAATTTAATTAATATGCATTGACATATGTATGACACAAACACAAAGTTAGCTAAGGTCACAGGAAGGAGGGCAAGATGTAATTTTTGAATTAACCAAGCCTTTCCTGAAATAATAAAAGTCTTTCTGTTCACAAGGGCAGCAGTGTTTTTCATTATTGTGTAAAGGTAGGATTTATAAGCAGCTTTTCTTTAATCCTAAAAGCGCCCATAAAGATTATTTGAATTTACCTTCATAGGCATTACAGAAAACAGCACTTTGAATCTAACATCACTGCACTTATGAATGACACGCAGTTACTGCCTATCTCTTTATTATTAATTTATTTATGTACTTTATATTTTGATTGCCTCTTCCCCTCCTCCTCCCAGTCCCTCCCTCTCACTTCCCTTCCCCCACACCCACCTCTCCTCCCTTCTCAAAAAAGGGGAGACCTCTCATGGCTATCAACCAGCCTTGGCATATCAAGTTACAGTAAGACTAGACACATCTTCTTCTGTTAAGGCTAGACAACCCAATAGGGGAAAAGGAGTCCAAAGGCAGAAAATGGAAACAGAGACAGCCTCTGCTTCCTGCTGTTAGGAGTCCCACATGAAGAACAAGCTGCACAACTGTTACATATGTGCAGAGGACCTAGATCTGTCCCATGCGTGCGGAGGTCCCTGGTTGGCAGTTCAGTCTCTGTGAGCCCCTACAGGCCCAGGTAAGGTGATTCTGTATGTTTTCTTGGGGGGTCCTTAGTCCCCCTGGCTCCTTCAGTTCTTCTTCTCCCTCTTCCAGGATTCCAAGTTCTGCCTAAATGTTCAGCTGTGGGTCTCTGTATCTGTTTCCATCAGTTGCTGGGTGAAGTCTCTAAAATGACACTTATGCTACTACATTACTGTCTGCAAGTATAACAGACTATTATTATAGTATGTTCTGCCCATCTTTTTTAATCAATCTCCTGTAGGTATGGCTAGCCCACCACAGTAGCAAGCAAGAGTTTGGTAGGAAGAGAGAAATTCACCCTTTGGATCAGAATAGGAGGAAAAATGTATTTAGTACAACATAAGTGAAGAGCAGACTGAACAGTAAGTGGGGTAGGACCTGTGTCAAAGGGAAATGGTCTCTGGGGTGGCAGGGGATCTCATTCTGAGACAAATACTTCTATAATATAGGTGGTTGTCTTTGTGGGAAGTTTACTGGGATATAGTTTGTGGCCATGCCCAGTAGGACAATACAGATTGGCCAATATACAGCTCTGGGTGGTGTGGGACACAGGTAGTGTGAGCTGCTGGGTACATAATTTCTAGTTGTATAGTCTTTGTCATGTCAATAGGGACTATGAAAAATAAGACCATGCCAACAAGGGGCAATTCCGTTTGATCAACGTTTTTCCTGGTGAAAGGCCAGATCACTGGGCTTTGGGCTGCTATTCTGTGGTGGCAGGCTACCACCTGAGTAACAGTTTGAGACGAATGGTTTGAGATTCTTGGGTTATAATTGTGAAAATTCCCTGAAAACTAGATTAACTTTCTGGCTCCTCTAATTGATTGCTGTCTTTGAACTATATTGTTGATCTAGGAATCCTGGATTCATATTTCTTAATCTTACCAATCATTGCTTTTC
Organism: Apodemus agrarius; assembly: GCA_964023405.1. Taxonomy (NCBI): domain Eukaryota; kingdom Metazoa; phylum Chordata; class Mammalia; order Rodentia; family Muridae; genus Apodemus; species Apodemus agrarius. The sequence goes on from OZ030014.1 coordinate 79,591,341, forward strand.
ACCTACAAGTCAGTCTCAGATAATAACTTGTTAAACAGAGGGCATAATATAAATGGAAAACTATTTTCAGGAATACATGTATCCTTATCTGTGCTCTGATATTACATTCATCTCTCAATTCACATTTGCATTAGTTAAGCACCACAATTTCCTATACTAAACTGAAATGTTAGCATGTCTTGGCATTCTGCAATGAACACAATGCCTTCCAAGGACTCTATGACTTGAATAATGTGAGACTCTCTGCTGTACAGTACATTTTTGATGAGGTGATGTCTTTTGAGTTCCAAGCAGCTAGCCAAAAAGCAAACCTTTGGAAGATTACCAGTCCATGATGACAAAGTCACAAAATATGCAATTCTGCTCTTTTATCTTTCCAGGCTTTTCATCTTCAACATTGCACTAATGTTCACTCAACAGTCCTGTTTGTCAGTCAGGCTGCACTCTCCACCTTCAAGAGGAAGAAGTAGAAATGCATCAAAGTATAGTTTTCAAGCTTCTACAGTAAGTACCGGAAGTGTGGTTCAGCTACTGCTCTCATAGTAAACCCTGTGTTCATTTTCAGAGTTCATATCATTATCTTATTTTCCATGAAAGAAAGGCGTAAACAAATGTACTGGGAATTGTGTAACTACCTGGCCAGGAAACAAAATAATAGCACAAAAATATCAAATCTGAATACAATCATTTCCTTTCAAGTACTTGGGGGGGGGTTATAGAGGAGCTTAAAGTAATTTCGCCCATGATACTATTTTCCCTGGGAAGGAAGTTATTAAAAACCCCTCACAATAGAGTCTTGAAGTGTTAGTCTGGTTATAAAGCATTACAAAGAAGCATTCTATAAAACAAAGCAATTCTTGCATCAAAAGAATACTGCTGTGTTGAATTGTTCAGCAGAAAATTTTAGTCAACAAAATAATTTTGTTCAGCTCAAGATTCCATTGAGTCCTGTTAATGTAACACTCACTGTATAAAGACAAAGAAAACATGATGGTTGCATATAGAAGAAAATGCAGTGTCTTTGAACTGCTTGAAGGTTTCAACCAAGTAGACAGTGTATGAGTCCTCATACTGTACAACAAGCTGAGTTAACAACACCTTCATGGAACTCTGGCATGAGTCTCATTGTGACCCCACCTTCACTTCTTCTGAGACTCACTGCACTATTTTAGTTTTAAAATGATTATGAGGGAGGGACATGAAGTCAGTTTCAAGTATAGACCCCCAGTACTTATTTGTAACCAACTCTAATTTGTTTGAAATGGTGCAGGCTCTGTGTTCTAAAGACACATGTCTGTCACATGGAAACAGCATCCAATAGTGATGGAGTAGTAGAAACCAGAAGCCTCAAACCAGACCAATGACTCCTTACAATGAACACTGGAAGAAAAGATGTGTGGGGGGAAAAAAGTATACTATGAAACACATTGTGACATACTACAGCTTCCATGCTGAGAGATCTTGTTCTGTCCTGTTTATTTTTTTTTTAATTTTTGATTTTTACTTTCTTTTGGCAGGGAGGTTGCAAGGGCAGAGGGTGGCTATCAAGTGATGGGGAAATGAATGGGATTAGAATACATGATGTGAAACTCACAATGCATCAATAAAATGTTAAAAAAAAACATGTCTGTATATCTTAATCCACATGCTTAGAAAACATTTACCCAATCGACCCAAAGGTCCTGAGAATGAGCAGTATATTTGGTCTGTCTTAATTAAAGGCTGACTTCAATCACTCATTTTTGCTTAATTTAGTTTAAATGCTAACATTTTATGTTTCTAGCTATTGTTAAAGGAATAATATGCTTGGAGATAAATCAAGTGTGCCAACTAAGAGGCAAAGCATCCTCTTCCTTATGACAGGACTGTGCAACTTCTGCTGCACTTTGACATTCTTTGACCAAAGCAACATAAAAGCATTTTAATCTCTGACCCAGAATGCAGTTGATTTTTATATCCAACTTCTCTCTTAATTATTAACATCAATATTAAGTATATGGAGGAGATGAATTTTGATGACTGACTTGGATAAAAGATAATCATTGCCCTGGAGCTGATCCTATGCCACAGGACTCTATACCCAAATAGTGCCAGGAGAGAGCTAGCCTACCAGGAGTGTAGACAAGTCTGTGAAATCGGGTAATATCACCATTTCTGCTCAGAGAAACTTGCCTGGAACCCTCAGAACACAGGAACTGAGGGGTGGCCTGGAGGGAGAGGGCAGAAAGACAGAATCCAAATTAACAAAATCAGAAATGAAAAGGGGGATAGAACAACAGAAACAGGAAATTCAAAAAATTAACAGATCCTACTACAAAAGCTTATATTCACCAAATTGGAAAATCTGGATGAAATGGACAATTTTCTATCAAATACCAAAGTTAAATCAGGATCAGATAAACCAACTAAATAGTCTCATAACCCCTAAAGAAATAGAAGCAGTCATTAAAAGTCTCCCAACCAAAAAAAGCCCAGGACCAGATGGATTTAGTGCAGAATTCTATCAGACCTTTAAAGAAGACCCAATACCAATACTCTTCAAACTATTCCACAAAGTAGAAACAGAAGGAACACTACCCAATTCTTTCCTTGAAGCCACAGTTACACTGTGTATTCTCCCTTGGAGATGGAACTGTTTCTGTCTGCTCAGGAACCTGTCACAATTTCCTTTCACAAAGGACTTCACAGAAAAATCACAGAGATTTTTTTCTACTTCTATCATGTTTAATGTTCCAAATAGAATTTTAAAAATTGAAAAAATAATGATAAAATAGAAACCATCATTCCAATTGACTCTATATTCATCATATACAGGTATTGAAATATGAGTGATATTACATAATAGTAAAAAATTAATGATTCAATAGTTGGAAACTACCTAATTTGATAAGTACACACTGCATACATGTATTGAATTATTTCAGTGTGCTCCCCAACAAGCAATGATGATAGCAAAAAATATTGAAGCACATTTTAGCAATAAATGTATGACTAAAATATAGTTTATGTATAGTTATGTGCTTCCTTTGGGGATACAAAAGTAAGCTTTTATTCTCAACCCTATAGGGACTAGCCTATAAATAATCCTTATACTTTCCAAGCCCAACGCATCCTGGAGAAGGCTGGCTGTCAGGCATCAGGTATGTAAACACAGTGTGCATGGCTTTTCAGCATGCTGTCATTCTTGAAGCACCATGAGCTTCCAAAAGGCAATGGCTTCCACCCTCTGGGGAAACTTGTAGTTTGTGGCAGAGACTTATGTCTAGAGTGTGACTGTATCTCACTTCCACAGTGGACCAGTTGTGATTACATGGGCCATGTAACAGAATTGGATTCTTAACAAGCAAAAAGGAAATTATTTTAAAAGAACTCTACAGTTGAAAGAATTGAGAGCATTAGAAAGGAATATCAGAAGGCTAAGACCTAGAAACCTGTGATTATCTCAGAAAAATAAACGAACAAATCTATGTGTTTATTTCTCCATAAAGAACTCTATGCAAATATCCCTTCTGCCTGTGCTTCATGCTTTCAAGTTTCAAAGTCCCTAAAAAAGCACCCAATCAGTCCAGGTTAGGCTGTATGCCCAATCCATCCAAGCACAAAGAGAGGAGAAAAACCTAAAGACCTGTCTGAGAATGGATACACAGACACTTACCTTCCACCAAAGACTCAGAATATATGGAAGGAGCCTTCTCAAAAGGAAGCTGAAACACTATAATAGGAATCATGTATTTAAGCAGTAGAAGGGCAGCCAGTGTTCTGTTCATACACACAGGACATTTGTTGAATTTAAGACCTACTATAATTTTAATCCTGGCAGCCTCAAAGACCAAACAAAGACCAAATCAATCTCTCTCTCTCTCTCTCTCTCTCTCTCTCTCTCTCTCTCTCTCTCTCTCTCTCTCTCTTTTCTCCAAGGTTAAGAACTACCTGTACCACTGTACATTTAGTTTGCTTCTCACTAAGAAGCGGATGTTAGCCCAAAAGCTCAAAATAAACAAGTTTCAATGCACCCAGCACAGGAAGCTCAAGAAGAAGGAGTACTTAAGTGAGAGTGATTTGGTTCCTCTGAGAAAGGGATCAAAATGCTCACAGGAGCAATAATGGAGACAATGTGTGGAGCAGAGACTGATGTAAAAGCCACCCAGAGACTGCCCTACCTGGGGATTCATCCTATAAACAGTCACCAACCCCGACACTACTATGGACAAGAAGTGTATACCAAAAGGAGCATGCCATGGCTGTCTCCAGAGGGGCCCTGCCAGAGCCTTACAAATACAGAGGCAGATGCTAGCAGTCAATAGTTGGACTGGGCATGGAGTCCCCAATGGTGGAGCTGGAGGGTAGTCCAGAGGAGCTGAAGGGGTTTACAGCCCTATGGGAATAACAATGATCTCAACTACCCAGAATCCCCAGGACTCTCAGGGACTAAACCTTCAACCAAGGGGCACACATGGCTCCAGCCAAAAAGGTGGCAGAGGAATGCCTTGTTGGGCATCAGTGGGAGGAGTGGTCCTTGGTCAGGTAAAGGTAAATAGAGGTTCCAACAAAGGGAAATCGAGGTGGGGAGGTGGGAGTGGGTCGGGTGGAGGGGCATATACGTGGAGGCAGGGGGTGGGAAGAGGGGTTGGGGGACGTTGGGGGGGATTGGGAAAGGTTTTACCATTGGCAATGTAAATGAAGCCGATATTCAATACAAAAAAGAAGATTACCTGTACCACTGTACATTTAATTTGCTTATGAAGCAAGAAACTAGCCCAAACTCCAAAATGTTTGTCTGTAGAAGGATCTGGTTTTCCAGCACAGATCAAGTGGCCTAGTTTCTGTTTGAGACCATTATTTAAAATCCAGACAATTTCAATGTACTAATGAGCTGCCGTTGTCTGAGGGCTGTTTTCCAGTGTCCTGGTTTCTTCTTCGGATTACCATTGTCCTCTCTTGGCCTAAATAATTTTATACATAACAATGCCCTGGTGCTTGTAGCCTGGGTGGTTTAGTTCATTTTAAAGCCAAATCATTAAGTCTTTTTAGATATGTTTTCCATCTCAGGGCTGAAGCTGCAGGCAAAATTACAGACTTACATTTAAAGCCAATGTAATATGAATTTTAAGCAGGTATTTTAGTTAATCAGAATATAAAGTTTCAGCATATACAATGCATTCTCTTATTAGTCTTGTTTCCTGGCCTTCAAATGATAACAATTCAGAATCAAAGCTTTTTTCCCCTTTAATTTTAGAATAGTAAGACTTTTCAAGCCCTGGAGCAGAAAAAAAAATTGTTAAGGACCATGCAGGACTGTGACTCACCTCTTGCCTCTTATTCTCACTGTGATTCCTCAAGGGGGCATAGTTTGACTAAATGGTAAAACGTTTGAGTACCAACCTGATCTCTGCAGGAGCTGGTTTGTAATATTGACATTTGCTAATCAGAGGAAAATGGCTGCTTTCTTCGAGTAGATCAATCAGCAGACAACGTTCTAGAGACATACCATTGCAGGGCAAATTTGGTTCACAGCTGAAGGGTCCCGGTAGTCTCCATAATAATACTAGCTTTTACATTGATATTTAGTTTGCTGTCTTGAGTTGTCATGGGTCCATACTGGAGAGCACTTGTATTTGAATGAAAGTGTTCTGAAGGGAGAAATGGAAACCAAGTATAGAGGGGAATGAAAGAATCAGGAATGTCTTATCCTTAAGTCTTTTGGTTTGCCCATTTCCACTCTCATCTTGGAGAGAATTCACAGTGTCTTTGTGGCTGTAGCTAATAATCAAGATACAAAGAGAACATGAGGAAGACCACTGATATTGTTTTGGGGAATGGATTAATGACATTTGTCAGAGTCAATAAATTCCACATTGAAGAAAATGTCTGAGTGGTCCCTCAGACTTGGACATATTTTATGCAATTGTCAAACTAATTTCCATGATCCTCTCTAAGGTTTTGATTGGCAACAGCGCATCAAAAGTCATGTCCTACTTTTTTAAGCATTTAAATGGCACAGACATTCTTATGTTTTGGACTTTGCATTTTGGGTTTTTTTTAAGATTTATTTATTTTATTTATGTGAGTACACTGTCTTTGTCTTCAGACATACCAGAAGAGGGCATCTGATCCCATTACAGATAGTTGTGAGCCACCATGTTGTTGCTGGGAATTGAACTCATGATCTCTAGAAGAACAGTCAGTGCTCTTCACCTCTGAGCTATCTCTCCAGCCCTATGCCCTACTTTTAAAAATAAATCTGTTCTTAATATTTATTATATTTTATGAGTTTCTGTGCATGGATGCACATGAGCCTGTGCAAGTAATAGGAATGTATCAGATCCCCCAGAACTGCAGTTAGAGGAGGTTGTAAGACCCTACATGAGTTCAAAGCCTTTGCAACCGACCACTATGACCTACTATTTATTATTTTTCCACTAAAGTAATATCCTCTAAGCTTTATTATTTTATGCAGATAAAAGAATATGCCCCGGTATAATTTTAAATTCATGTTGTGCATCAGAGCCAAGACTGGAGCCTACATTCCAAATAAGATAAGGTGGTTTGGGGAAGGCATTGTTCACAAAAGTAAAACATTGGTATTGCTTTTGTTGTAACTGTGCTACAGCTGTTGGAGCATCTCTTTCCTTCATCCAATAGCGACAGATTTTCAAGTGTATTATGTCTGTTAATTGATTGTTTGCTTAATATACTTAAACTTAGACAAAGTGTGGCTATTGAAAGCGTTTGAAGCAACCGTGAAATAGGAACATTGAGAGATAGCAAGCCATATTAAAATATGACTTTTATCCTGTGCCTTTCATGTATCATCTCATTGACTAGATTGTTTGAATAGCAATTCTTCACAGAGAAGAGACCTTACACTCACATGGCCATGAGAGGGGCACATTCAGGGAGTTCTCTTGGGACTAAATGGTTATGATAAGATGACTGGACATTCCAAGCCAGCATCTACAGACGACAGAAAATATGACATTTGTCTATCTGAGGCTGAGTTACCTCATTCAGAATGAGTGTTTCAGATCCATCCATTTAACTCCAAATTTCATGGTTTTATTATTAACAGCTGAACAATATTCCTCAACTGTGTAAATGTATCACATTGTTAGTATCCATTCTTTAGTTGATAGATACCTAGGCTGCTTCCATTTCCTAGCTGTGGTAAGTAGAGCAGCAATGAACGCTGATGAGGAAGTACCTCTAGAGTAGGATTTGAAGTCCTCTGGGTTTATACCCAAGAGTACTATGGAGTACTATAGAAGTAGAGAGTTTCTTGTTTATACTAAAATCCTTAGAGTATAAAGCAGTTGTTTTATCTGCAGTTTTTCAGAAATCCCAACAGCCAACACAGTCAAAACTGTCAATAGATTGTACTGGCAACAGCCCAGTTAATCTAACCATACATTCTCAGGATGACTGTCATGTGCTACTCAAGAGGGCATGGCTGTCGAGACAGATGCCCAACTAGAGACTCGCCTACCTGATCCTCTCTGGCAGCCCAGAAGCATACTTTTCCACCAGGGGAAATTTTTTTTTAAATACCAAGGTTTTGCAACATGCGGATCCCTATGGACTGTCATTCAGCATATGTCACAAAAATACTCTGAAGGTTTCCCCCTCCCACCTCAGAGCGCTAATCCTCTGACCCTCCAGACAAGAGTCTTAATTTTACCAGCAAAGCTCAGCTCAAGCTGCATAGCTAATCTGTGATAAGAAAAATGTTTCAGGAGGAGCCTCTACTTAATGCTGTTCAAAGGTGGGGAATTGCAAAGCTGGGAATCCAAGTAATCAGGAATGGTGAGGCCTGGGATATAAGCTAAGACTCTGATACCACACATCTGTATTAGTCTTCCCCACACCCTCTCGTGGGCTTCTTAGTTGATGGTTACCTCTTATGGAACAGTGAGTCAGGCAGGCTTGAACATGACATTGGGAGCTTATACTTCCCCCTTGCAACAGCCTAGTGATCCCTTAAAACTCTACCTCCAGCATAAGAGAAAAGTAGACCCTAAATGTGGATGAATTAGGGAGCAAAATCTTGGTACAGGGTAGTATTGTACAATGGCAGCCTTCCATCTGCATACAAATAGCTTCAATTTGAAGAGTCCTAAGTTTAAAGAATTAATGATATTCATATGTTAGTAACTTTTTCCTCAAGTAGCATATATTAAAATAATCAGTCCATTTATGGCATTTCCCTTCATCAAAAGTTATTAATTTGTATTTATTTTGTGGGTATGAATGTGTGTGTGTGTGTGTGTGTGTGTGTGTGTGTGTCTGTGTAAGAGTGTGCCACAATTCATGTGTGGAGGTCAGAGAACAACTCATAACCATCTCCTTCCATCATGGGATCAAACTCAGGGTCAGTCCCTATAGCACTTTTGCGCATATTCATACTACGTTTTGATATATTCAACTCCAATGATATGTACCATCACTGGTCATCTCATCTTCCCCAAAACAATCCTCCTTTTCTGTATCCTTTTTAAAAATCTAGATGATACACATTAGTGAAAACATTCAGTGTTTGCTCTTTTTACACTTTAGCAATCCCAGGTCCAACATCTTAACCATCTCTTTGCCATCAGAGCTACAGATTCCTGAGTGACTGTGGGTGTACATTTTGGAGATAATGTGTTTTGATCAAAGAGTTCTCACAGATTAGATGCCATTTTCTATCAGGAGAGGTGGGGAGAAAGAAAACACACACACACACACAGAGAGAGAGAGAGAGAGAGAGAGAGAGAGAGAGAAATGGAGACAAAAAGACAGAGAAAGACATGTTTCAACTTATTGTTTATATTTTCTATTAATTTGTAGCCCAAGAAGACAACCTGGATATCACCAAAACCATGCAGGTGATGATCAGGAGAATCCATATGACACCTACATCTTTCAGATCATGGTGTTTAATTACTTGATCAAATAGTTTAATTATGTTATTAATAAACATACCATATTCCTATTTTGTACTGAAATATTTGCTTACATCATTTTATTGACATTGTGCTACAGCTAAGATAAATATTATCCAATTTTTACGAAGAAAAACTAAGGTAACTTTCTGGTTTCACAAAATAATTGCAAATTTAAAGTCAGTTCTGTCAGAGGTAGACTTTATTCTTTCAACCATGACCTTTACTTGTAAGACAATCCAGTATTGACATAGCCTCCAAGTTAGACTGTTGATATCAATTATTGTCATGAACTTTTCTTATTCTTGTTGCTTTCCCCTGTTATCTAAGAAAATCTTGGTGCTGCTTAAGAATAGCACATTCTATTCTGTTGCTGAGTTCATTTCCTGAGTAGGTAGAAGTTGGTATTATTTTTTGAGACAATGAAGAGCTTTATCATCTCCAAAAGCTTGGTGCTACACCGTGATGGCAAGGATGTGTTATTTTAGAAATGAATCACACACATAATCAGATGCCACTTGTGGCACCGAAGAGGGTATACAGCTGTGTGTGAGTCTGAGCTGGTTCTCTCCCACAAGTACACCATCTGCTTTCTGTTGCTTTGGATGGAGTTTTCATTTAAGACTTTGAATCATTATGGATTGGGGGAAGAATCCATAATGCTTTGTCTTCTGATCTCTGCTGGGCTAAAGGTAGCTCAGTAATAAGTTCAGGCAATGTTGTGACATAAAAACGTATGCCTTCAGTTATCAGCTGGATCCTAGACTTGGTTACCCTGATATGATTAAGGATTTGACTCTTCCATCCTGTCCACTCACTGTCTAGGGACATTCACAAGAACACATTTCAATATACTACACAGAGGGGACAGTCAATACATAAATCTTTTCTCCAGGCATTGTGAGTTTGGCATTAACTTTGAAGGACATGCAAAAGATTCTCCCAGGTCAAGATTGATTCGGTTTAGTCAAAAATAATCTCAGACAAAAGACTAGAATCTTCCTAAGGAAAACCAAGGTCACTCAGAGCACCAGGAAGTTTCCTGAAATATGACATTGTGTAGAATATTTCATCTCTCTTGGCTTTAATTCCTCACAGACTAAATGAAATGAAACATGGGTACACGTGATGCTTGATTCATAAGCAAAATCTTAGAAAGGTGTTTTGTTCAAAAGGTTGTGATGTCTAAGTAATTGTTATTTGTCATCAATTACATTATCCCTGTGATAGTATTGATTACCAGTTTAACAGACCATGAAGATAAATCTCTCAATGTTTCTGTAAGGGAAATTCTAGGTTGGGTTCACCAAAGTGTAGAAATCCATCCTAAAAGTGGTTGGCACCATTCATGGGCTGGGATCTCAGATTGATTGAAAGAAGAAAGTGAGCTGACCAAGGGTCTTTCTCAAGGCCTCTGGACAGATGTGTTATTATAGCAAGAAGAACGATAACTCATACCATTCCATTCTTCATGACCTTTGCATTATTATGGCATCTTAGAGATACCTGATGTTCTTCTCAGATTGATACAAAACACAAATATCCAGTTGCTAGCCATAAGATATGAGTCTTTACAGCTTGAAATCTTTCCACCACTCTAATATATATATATATGTGTGTGTGTGTGTGTGTGTGTGTGTGTGTATGTGTGTGTGTGTTTACATTTGAACTCTGTATAATAATAGCAACCTAGTTGTCGACACATGCCTTTCTGTCCCTCTTTGAAAAGCAATAGTGAATCAAATCTAACCATCTACATGTTTAGAAATGCTTTGACAGTATTAACAGTTATTAACAGACAGCGATCCCTGAGCAGGAGTCAAGCAGAGCAGCAGTTCAGGTACTCCAGACAGGCGTGGACTCTGTGCCCTGAAGGGGGACTCTGCACTCCCTGCAGCCTCTGCCATCTTCCCAACTGTTTCGACCTAGCAGGCAGAACCAGGTACCCGAGATATCCCGAGTTTAAGACCCCTGGGGACTCAGGCCATGAGCAGGAGCCACGCAGAGCAGCATTTCGGGGGGGGCCCCAACCAGGTGTGGGCTCTTTGCCCTGAAGGGGGACCCTGTACTCCCTGCAGCCTCCGCCATCTTCCTGGCTATTTTGACCTAGCAGACAGAAACAGGTACCAGAGATTTCCCGAGTTTAAGAACTCTGGGGACTCAGGCCACCTGTCAGCAATCTGTGAGCAGGAGCCCAGCAGGGCAGTGGTTCAGGTGTCCCATTCGTGGGGAAATAGCCTTACAAGCCCACAGGAGGTTCAAGCACCAGCTAGTAACTACAGGACCAACTAACACCAGAGATAACCAGATGGCAAAAGGCAAATGTAGGATCGTTACTAACAGAAATCAAGGCAATATGGTAGCATCTGAACCCAGTTCCCCGACAGCAATAAGTCCCAGATACCCAAACACACCAGAAAAAAAAGACTCAGATCTAAAATCACTGGTCAGGATGCTGATAGAGGAACACATAGATAAATCTCTTAAAGTAATACAGGAGAAAATGGATCAAAAGCTAGAAGCCCTTACAAGGCAAACACAAAAATCACTTAAAGAAATTCAAGAGAATATGGATGAAAAAAATGGAAGCCATAAGGAGTAAATACAAAAATCACTTAAAGAAATACAAGAGAACATGGATCAACAAAAGAAGTCATAAAAGACGAAACACAAAAATCCCTTAAAGAATTACATGAAAGCACAAACAAGCAAGTGAAAGATCTGAGCAAAACCATCCAGTATCTAAAAACGGAAGTAGAAACAACTAAGAACAAGCAAAGGGAGACAACGGTAGAGATAGAAAACCTTAGGAAGAAATCAGGAGTCATAGATGCAAATATCAACAATAGAATGCAAGAGATAGAAGACAGAATCTCAGATGCTGAAGATACCATAGGAACCATGGATTCAACAATTAAAGAAAATGCAAAATGCAAAAAGCTGGTAACCCAAAATATTTAGGAAATCCAGGACACAATGAGAAGACCAAACCTAAGGATTATAGGTATAGATGAGAATGAAGATCTACAACTTAAAGGGCCAGCAAATATCTTCTACAAAATTATGGAAGAAAACTTCCCCAACCTAAAGAGAGAGAGATGCCCATGAATATACAAGAAACTTACAGAACTCCAAACAGACTGGACCAGAACAGAAATACCGCCTGTCACATAATAATCAAAACCCCAAATGTACTAAACAAAGAAAGAATATTAAAGGCAGTAAGAGAAAAAGGACAAGTAACATATAAAGGAAGACCTATCAGAATTACACCAGACTTCTCACCTGAGACCATGAAAGCTAGAAGATCCTGGGCAGATCTCATGCAGACTCTAAGAGAACACAAACTTCAGCCAAATCTACTATACCCAGCAAAACTCTCAATCAACATAGATGGGGGAAAAAAGGTATTCCATGACAAAACCAAATTTGCATGATACCTATCCACAAACCCAGCCCTACAAAGGATAATAGGGGAAAAACACCAACACAAGGGGGGAAACCACACCCCAGAAGAAGCAAGACAGAAACCCCCTCTCATCAAACCCAAAAGAAGATAACCACTCAAATATAAAAAATAATGCCCAAAATGTCGGGAAGTAATAATTACTATTCCTTAATATCTCTTAACATCAATGGACTCAATTCCCCAATAAAAAGACACAGACTAACAGACTGGATAAGGAAACAGAACCCTACATTTTTTTGCATACAGGAAACACATCTCAGTGTCAAAGACAAACACGACCTTAGAGGAAAAGGCTGGAAGACAATTCTACAAGCAAATGGTCTTTATATATATAACATTTTATCCTAAAGCAAAAGAATATACCTTTTTCTCAGCACTGCATGGTACCTTCTCCAAAATCAATCTATAATTGGTCACAAGACAGACCTCAACAAATACAAGAAGACCAAACTAATCCCATGCCTCCTATCAGATCACTATGGAGTAAAAGTGGTCTTCAATAGCAAGAAGAACAACAGAAAGTCCACATACACATGGAAACTGAACAATACTCTACTCAATGACATCTTGGTCAAGGAAGAAATAAAGAAAGCAATCAAAGACTTTTTAGAATTCAATGTAAATGAAGGTATGACCTACCCAAATCTATGGGACACAATGAAAGCAGTGCTAAGAGGAAAACTCATAGCCCTGAGTGGCTCCAAAAAGAAACTGGAGAGAGCATACACTAGCAACTTAGAAGCACACCTGAAGGCCCTGGAACAAAAAGAAGTAATTCACCCAGGAGGAATAGACGACAGGAAAGCATCAAACTAAGGGCTGAAATCAATCAAGTAAAAACAAAGAGAACCATACAAAGAATCAACAAAACCAAGAGCTGGTTCTTGGAGAAAATCAACAACATAGATAAACCCTTAGCCAGACTAACCAAAGGGCACAGAGACAATATCCAAATTAACAAAATTAGAAATGAAAAGGGGGATATAACAACAAAACCTGAGGAAATTCAAAAAAATCATCAGATCCTACTACAAAAGCCTATACTCAACACAACTGGAGAATATGGAGAAAATGGACAATTTCCTAGACAGATACCAAATACCAAAATTAAATCAGGATCAAATAGATCAGCTAAACAGTCCCATAACCCCTAGAGAAATAGAAGGGGTTATAGAAAGTCTCCCAACCAAAAAAAGTACAGGACCAGATGGTTTTAGTGCAGAATTCTATCAGACCTTCAAAGAAGACCTAACACCAATACTCTTCAAACTATTCCACAAAATAGAAACAGAAGGAACACTGTCCAACTTGTTCTATGAAGCCACAATTATGCTGATACCAAAACCACAGAAAGCTCCTACAAAGAAAGAGAAGTACAGGTCAATTTCCCTTATGAATGTCGATGTAAAAATACTAAATAAAATTCTTGCCAACTGAATCCAAGAGCATATCAAAATGATCATTCACCATGATCAAGTAGGCTTCATCCCAGGGATGTAGGGATGGTTCAATATACAAAAATCCATCAAAGTAATCCACTACATAAACAAACTAAAAGAAAAAAACCACATGGTCATCTCATTAGATGCTGAAAAAGCATTTGACAAAATTCAGCATCCTTTCATGCTAAAAGTACTGGAAAGAACAGGAATTCAAGGCCCATATCTAAATATAGTAAAAGCAATCAGCAGCAAACCAGTAGCCAACATCAAAATAAATGGAGAGAAACTTGAAGCAATCCCACTAAAATCAGGAACTAAACAAGGCTGCCCTCTCTCTCCATATCTTTTCAATATAGTACTTGATGTTCTACCGAGAGCAATTAGACAACTGAAAGAAGTCAAAGGGATATAAATTGGAAAGGAAGAAGTCAAAATATCACTTTTTGCAGATGATATGATAGTATACGTAAGTGACCCCAAAAACTCCACCAGAGAACTCCTACAGCTGATAAACAACTTCAGCAAAGTGGCTGGTTATAAAATCAACACAAGCAAATCAGTAGCCTTCCTGTACTCAAAGGACAAGCAGGTTGAGAAAGAAATTAGGGAAATAACACCCTTCACAATAGCCACAAACAATACAAAATATCTTGGCATGACTTTAACCAAAAAAGTGAAAGATCTGTATGACAGGAACTTCAAGTCCTTGAAGAAAGAAATCGAAGAAGACCTCAGAAGATGGAAAAATATTTCATGCTCTTGGATTGACAGGATCAATATAGTAAAAATGGCCATCTTGCCAAAAGCAATCTACAGATTCAATGCAATCCCCATCAAAATCCCAAATCAATTATTCATAGATCAAGAAAGAGCAATTCTTAAATTCATCTGGAGTAACAAAAAACCCAGGAAAGCTAAAACTATTCTCAACAATAGAATGACTTCTGGGGGAATCAATATCCCTGATCTTAATCAGTACTACACAGAAATTGTGCTAAAAACTGCATGGTATTAGTACAGCAACAGGCAAATAGATCAATGGAATAGAATTGAAGACCCAGAAATGAACCCACAGACTTATGGTCACTTGATCTTTGATAAAGGAGCTACAACAATCCAGTGGAAAAAAGACAGCCTTTTCAACAAATGGTGCTGGTTCAACTGGAGGTCAGCATGCAGAAGAATGCGAATTGATCCACTCTTATCTCCTTGTACCAAAATCAACTCCAAGTGGATCAAGAACCTCCACATAAAACCAGACACACTGAAACTAATAGAAAAGAAACTGGGGAAGACCCTGGAGGACATAGGCACAGGGGGAAAGTTTCTGAACAGAACACCAATAGCTTATGCTCTAAGATCAAGAATTGACAAATGGGGGGCTGGAGAGATGGCTCAGAGGTTAAGAGCACTGACTGCTCTTGCGAAAGTCCTGAGTTCAAATCCCAGCAACCACATGGTGGCTCACAACCATCCGTAAGGAGATCTGACACCCTCTTCTGGAGTGTCTGAAGACCACCTCAGTGTACTTATATACAATAAATAAACAAATCTTTTAAAAAAAAGAATTGACAAATGGGACCTCATAAAACTACAAAGTTTCTGTAAGGCAAAGGACACTGTCAGAAGGACAAAACAGCAACCAACAAATTGGGAAAAGATCTTCACCAACCCCACATCTGACAGAGGGCTAATATCCAATATATACAAAGAACTCAAGAATTTAGACCCCAAAGAACCAAATAACCCTATCAAAAAATGGGGTACAGAGTTAAACAAAGAATTTTCACCAGAAGAAATTCAGATGGCTGAGCAGCACCTTAAGAGATGTTCAACATCATTAGTCAGGGAAATGCAAATCAAAACAACCCTGAGATTCCACCTCACACCAGTCAAAATGTTTAAGATTAAAAACTCAGGAGACAACAGGTGCTGGCAAGGATGTGGAGAAAAAGGAACACTCCTACCCTGTTGGTGGGATTGCAAATGGTACAACCACTCTAGAAATCAGTCTGGCAGTTCCTCAGAAAATTGGGCATGACACTTCCAGAGGACCCTGTCATACCACTCCTGGTCATATACCCAGAGGATTCCCCTGCATACAATAAAGACACATGCTCCACAATGTTCATAGCAGCCTTATTTATAATAGCCAGAAGTTGGAAGGAGCCCAGATGTTCCTCAAAGGAGGAATGGATACAGAAAATGTGGTATATTTATACAATGGAATACTACTCAGCAATTAAAAATAATGAATTCGTGCAATTTGTAGGCAAGTGGTTGGATCTGGAAAATATCATCCTAATTGAGTTAACCCAATCACAAAAGAATACACATGAAATGCAATCACTGATAAGTGGATATTAATGGGCCCAAAAGCTCTGAATACTCAAGGCACAATTAGCAAATCAAAAGATTCCCAAGGAGAAGGAAGGAGAGGATCCTGGTCCTGAAAAAACTGGAGAGTATCAGAACAGAGAAATGGTGGGGGAGTTGATTGGAGAATGGGCGGAGGGAAGAGGACTTATGGGACATATGTTGAGGGAGGAACTGGGAAAGTGGAATACCTTTGGAATGTAAACAAAGAATATAGAAAATGAAAAAAAAAGAAATGAAAAAAATCAGTTATTAACAGAAAACTCCTTGTGATACCCATTTGCTATTCCCCTTGATAAGACCAATTCTTGGGAGCTTTTCTGACTTGGACATTCAGCTTTTTCTAACTAGGAAACATAAAGACTAATTTAATAATAAATTATAGTAGTTCCATTGGCTCATATTGTGCTTTCTTCTTGTTTCTACAATTTAAAAGGCCTACTATTTATTTATCTCATGGCAAATGACCACAAGCTTTCTGTAAGAAAAAATGGGGACCTCAATCACATATGAAAAATACATAGATTCTGTGATTCCCCCAGTTTAATAGCCTGAGTTCACTTACTGTGAACAACTTGCAATACAAATCATATTATCAAGCAGGAGAAATGGCTATACTTGAAATTTTCCACTCAATGTGTTTACTACAGAGGAACATGAAATTGGCCATTTTCAATTACTTTGAAAACAATGCAATGGAAGCAATAATGATTTTCCCAAGAATGGAAAAAATAAAGTGTACACTTTGCGTTTATACTGCAGTAAAGAGTATGCCTCACGTGGCTCTTAATGGAACTTTAGAATTTCCCCTGGTTCACCCCAAACATCACGGTTCTTTAAGATAAAGTACTTTTCCAGTTATTAGAGAAAAAATCAGCAACAGTAACTTTATAGAGAAGGAAAGTTTCATGTTTTGTTTCTAATGCTTTTCTATAAAAGGCAAGCAGAATCAAACCATGGGAACATTGTGCTATGCTCTAGAGACTACAATGTAGTGGTCAGATATTAGAAAGTGGACCTGCTTTTAAGAGATTCTTTGTTATAGGCTATTTACCACAATGACTTCACTTCTCCCTGAACCCTGTGTCTATGTCCACGGCCAGGTAACACTGAAGCTTCTCTAATCTAGAGATTTAGCTTGCTGCTCCTTCTATGTGTGGCAGGTGAGAAAGATATTGGAAACAGGGGATGGAAAAAGAAAAGAAGGAAGCAACTAACCAGGGGGATGGGAGCTGTATTTGGGTTGAATCTTGGCAGAAGTTACATGGGATGCAACATATGCTACCTACCTTTGTTTCAAGTTAGCCAAAATGCTTAGAGGAACAACATAGAGGGGAGATTTATTTTTCAAACCCTTCAGTTCTTAACCAATCAGCCTCATGCCTCTGAGCAGGATATGAGGACATCATGATTGAGGAAGCCTGAGGCAGAGGAGCATTGTTCACACCATGGCTACTCTGGAAAGGCTGGGTTAAAATCTCCTAAAGCTCGCCCTTGGTGACCTGCTTCCATTAACTGCTTCCCCTCTCCTAAAGGTCCCACAGTGTCCTAAACAATACCATCTGTGGGTCAAGCCTTGAAAACAATTCTGTAAGGAGCATGTCAGATGTCAACCATACCATTTCTAGAAACAGAAGTAACTTCATGGGAGCAGTAAGCAGAAGGTTAGAGATGGGTGACAATATCAACAAGATACCAGGGGGGAAATCCAGGCAGCACAGGAGGATGAGTAACATGGCCCAGTTCTGAGACAAGAACTCCAAAGACCTTTGTTTGAGGTTTGCCCTCTTCCTTGTCTGCCTTTATCTGAGAAAACTAGAGCTAGGAAGACAATATAACACCAATATAGTCCTTCACATAGGGTTGCCTATATGAAGATATCCTTAGCTCATCGGGGTTTGCTTGGCCTTAGCAACCCCCATGAGCTAAGATGACCAGTCAACTTCCAACTGTATTTAAAACAGTATATCGTTTCACATTGTTATTTACACTGCACACAAACTAGAAATGGCAGGAAAACATTACCTAAAGATTGGCAAACAATTGATTTAGGTTTCTCAGATTTGTGACTGTGTGTGACTTAGCCACAGTGGAAGACTAGGGTAGAAACATGAACATACCACAATATTGACATGCCCAGCATGCTCTGTTCTTCTTAGATCCATTTTGATTTTAATTTTAGATTTATTTATTATTTGTGTGTGTGCATGTGTGTGTGCAGGTGTGTGTGTGTGTGTGTGTGTGTGTGTGCCCGCGCACGTGCATGCTGCAGGTGTGAAAGTGCTGTGGAGGCAAAAAGAGGTCTTCAGATCTCTTGGATCTAGAGTTATAAGCAGCTGTGAGCCTGTCTAGGGTTCTGGGAGCTAAGCTCCCATCCGGAAGAGCAAGTTGTGGTTCTAATCTCCATGCCAACTTACCACCACCATATGTCATTTGAACATCACCTTTAACCCCACACATAGAAGCCTAGTTACCTCAGGCATAAGCAATCTCTAAAGGCTATAAAAATGGCATAGTAATTTTTAGATAGAAGTCTAAAGGGGGTTTCAAGGAAACAGGTTGTGTAAGACAGCATATCTACCTTTGTTTAACGTAGTTGAAGAAATTAAGTACTGCGTTGAGTAGGTCATGGCTTGTACCAACTCTGTGTTTATCTTTACGCATCAGATAGATGATATAGTATATTCTACCAAGAGACAAGGTGAAATTCTGTGACTCAAAGCATCAGAATTCCATTCAGGCAAAGCGTGCCTCTACAGCCAGGCATGGCTTCCCTCATTAAAACCACCTGTCATTAGACTGGAACTGGAAACTACAGCAAGGTCAGGATCACTGTAAAGATCAGCTCTACTTATAATGTCATTTCTGAACACACTGCTATGATTTGGGTAAATGTCCCCAAAGTGTTCCTATGTTAAAAAATTAATCCCCAGGTATTATACCTGGAAGAAGCCCTAACTGTGGTTTATAGCACTCAGTTACAGCAGCCCTACCAAACTCACATTTGGGGTTTCTAGGAATAAGACTATGGATTTTGTTATATTTTGGGGTATAAGTACTTAAGATGATGATAATGATGATGATGATAAGGAGGAGGAGAAGAAGGAGGATAGTGGTGGTGTGGTAGGGTGGTGTGGTAGTGGTGGTGGTGGTTGTGGTGATGATGATGATGATGATGATGATGATGATGATGATGATGATAATAATAATAATAATAATAATAATAATAAATCAGTTTTCCAGAGAGGCAAAGATGAGGTACTGGAAGAGTTTAAAGAAGAAGGAGATGGGCATTTTTCCTGTCAAAAACCTTTGGAAACTTGACATTGACTCTAGATCTTTAATCTGTAGAACTGCCATCTTTACTTTCTATATTTTAAGGTAACATGGAGCCTGACAGATTTCACAGTTGGAAGTTGACATAGCAGTTCTATACTACAGGAACAACACTGGAATAAATTTGTGGGGAATGATGAGATCTGGGTGCTTGAGATAGAAGAGGACCTTGAACACTGTCTCACTCACATTAAGTCCTACTTGTAAAGATTCACACTTTATTTTTGCTTATGTGTCTGTATAAGAGTATGTCATACGTGTGCTGATGCCTGTATAGGACAGAAGAGGACAGTAAGTCCCCTGGAGCTATAAGCAGTTTTGAGCCCACCAAATATGGGTACTAGGAATTGAGCTGTGATCCTCTGTAAGAGTGGAAACCACTTTTAACTGCTGAGCCATCTCGCCAGCCCCTACCTTGTACTACGGCTAACTGAGAACCTGGAGATGGTTAGGGTTGGAGGTCACACAGTGGATCTAGCAATGCAGAGAATGACCTGGAAATAACACAGCTCTGGTTGTTAATGACAGTGGTTATCACAAAACCTATCTCAAAGGATAAATATGTAGGATAGACTAAATCTCCAGTTCCCCAATATAATTAATAGCACAATGCTATCATTGTCCCTACTGGGCTAAAGTGAGTCTTACCTTCCTGCTATAGTATTTTCATTTGTCCACTAATGAATAGTAAATATCCACATTAAAACAGCAGTGAAAATCCTCCAGTGCTCTCCAGTTAAAATTCATGCTCTAGACCTCAACATGAGCTCTTCCCAGTTGATGCAGAACCAGAACCATTGTCTTTCCTTCTTTCCAACAATACTTCATTACCAATTTGACTAGATCTGGAATCAACTTTAGACAGGCAGGCCTCTAGGCACACTCATGAGTTTTCTTGATGGAAAACCCACTCAGAATGTGGACCAGCCCAGGCAGAAGGAGGTCCTGGGGCAAAGTGTTTGCTTTTTGCCTGCCAACTTTCATGTCTTATTCATGAGTTCATCTATCCTGCTGTTCCCACAAGTGCTGCTGTTGCTATCACTGCTGCTGCTGCTGCTGCTGCCACTTGTGACATCAGAACCTAGTGTCTTCAGCTTTCCAATGTGGTCAATGAGCTTTCCAGGAATCCTAGAGACCTTTGATGTCAAACTGGGGCTGCTGAAGCATCCAATCATGGACTGGATAGTTACTGGTTTTTTAGCCTCTCCACTGTGAAGGTAGCCATTGTTGGACTATTCGGGGCCTATCATGTAAATTAAAATAATATCTCCTCCTTTTATATATATTCATTCTATTAGTTCTATTCCTCTAGAGCAATGGTTCTCAACCTTTCTAGTGCTGTGACCCTTTAATACAGCTCATTTTGTGCTGACCCCCAGTCATAAAATTATTTCCATTGTTACTTCATAACTGTAATTTTGCTAGTGCTATGAATTGCAATATGAATACTGGTGTTTTCTGTAGTCTTATCCAACCCTTGTGAAAGGTCATTCAACCTCTAAAGGTGTCCAGAGAGGCTGAGAATCACTGCTTGAGAGTGCCCTGCCTGTTGACTTGATGGACATACCCTCCCTTGTCTTTTCCCCAGTTTTATTTTCTATAGATACCTTTGCCTGCAGTCATTTTTGGTATAAAAACATTGGATGGAAAATTCTGGAAGTAAGCAATAAATTTTACTTGACTTTTATTAGAATATATTATATCATTTCAATGTCATTAGTTATTGCTATTAATAAATTACTATACATAATTTATAAGTAAGCTTCAGTAAAAGCATTGTGCTGTGACTTTAGTGACTTTGATCCTTTACCCCTGACACAGGCACATGTACAGGAAAGCTTGGATCAGGTGGGGCATGCACTCTGATGAAGGGCTCCTGCTCTCCCTGGGCAACCGGGGACTTCAGTGTGTTTATTAGTTGCAGCACAAGAAGAGGGAGGGGCTAGTGAGTTTAGGTCTCTAGATGATCAGTCTCAGACTCTAAGCATCTGGGAGAATGAAACTGCAGTTGCAAGTTTTTATACACTGGCTCAGACTTGAACCATAAGTAAAGTTTTGCCTTCCATCCTGAGCCTTGTCCATGTTAGGAATGGCTCTACCAGCTTCCTATGTGTCCTAGGCCTTGGTCTTTGTCATGGCTGTGCCCATGTCAATATACATTCTGTTTGGACTTCACTCTGGGACTCTTCCAGTCTTTGCATTATTGGGGCTGGAGACATGACTCAGCAGTTAAGAGAACAGCTCTTGCAGAAGACCTGCAATTGAGTCCCAGCAGCCATGGTAGGCAGCTCATATCAGCCAGTACCTCCAGCTCTGGGGAATCCCCTTGTTAAACACTAGATTATGATAACAGTAATGACTTCTTTGGGAAGTTCTCATGCTCCCACATCCTACTTCTCCTCCTTAAACTCACTGGCTGGAGAATGTATAATTTGTATAATGTCTCCACTTTAATGCATTCTAGGTTCCATTCTGGAAATGTCTGTATCTTCTCTTACCTCTGCAAGTGAGCTCACCACACCCATATCTCTTTCTGGTGTTCTTCTTGTTTTATACTACCAATCTCCTTGCTCTTTTCCGTCAGTTTTTTCCTTGGTACCAAAGCATCTGCCGCAAATGACAAGGATGTCCTTCTCTCAGACTTATGAGCCACTCTCCAGTTCACTCACTCAGTTCATGTCTTCCCTCAAGAGATGTTGACTCTGAAAAGCATTGAACCCAGTCCTACATAAAACAGCATCCCTCTTTCCTCTGCTGTACGGTGTGCTCTATTGCTTTGAATCTGTTTCCTCCACTCTCTCCCCAAAGACAACAAGGACACTTTATTACCAATAATTACTGACGTGGTAAGTGACCAATGACTATGGAGCAAATGAGTGAAAGAACAAAGAACCCCCTTGTCCCTAGAAAGAACTTTTCATTGACTATGGAAATGGCTTTCAAATGCCCTCTTCAGTTAACAAGGCTTTCTATAATTGGCCACTGCAATTTTCTTTCCCTACTTGATACCAAACCTTTCAACTTGTCTACTTGCTGAAACCGAAGTCTCTCTCCTTGCATCTATGTAGGAGAACTTCTCACTCCATCCAAACAGGTGTCTCTATCACCTCTGCACTCCAAGCACAGCCCCGATGCTCCTGAAGTCCACAGGGCCTCTCTATTCACTCAGCCCAGGCCCTCACACAGATGTTCTCTTCTGAGCAGCAACTCCCCATAGTCACTTGTATCATACCTGCTCAAAGTTGGAAATATATTTTAATGAGTTTATTAAATGTACTATCACCAAGATCTACATTAGCCAAGACCCTAACAACCAACTCTATGGGCAGTATCATAGTTTCTAGATTGTTCTGTCTTTCCAGATTTGTAATCAAGAATTTTTTTCTAAAGACATATCTTTTTCCACATATACATAAAGCTGCAAGCTCTTATATTACATGCAAAATCCATTTGAACTAGAAAAAAGATTATAAGCTCTATTTTAAGTGAATGGAAGGGCTGGGCAGATGGCTCAGTGGTTAAGAGCACTGGCTGCTCTTCCAAGGGTCTTGAGTTCAAATCCCAGCAACCACATGGTGGCTCACGACCATCTGTAATGAGATCTGACACCCTCTTCTGGTGTGTCTAAACACAGCTACAGTGTACTTACATATAATAAATAAGTAAATAAAGAAATCTTTTAAGTGAATGGGCAGATAAATATCAGCATGAGATAGCCATAGAAAGACTAACATCACAAATCCAATTACCTAAATATTCCTAAATATTCCTCTTTATCAACTCCTTATTCGAGTATGAGGGCCCATGGTCCATGTAGCTTCAATCTTTGCTTATTGCCCTCTTTAAGGAAGCCCAAGCCAAATGCTCATGTCGTGTCTAGCTGTCCTAGGCATCCATACTGCATCATAGTGCATTAGCAAACATTGATGTTTTCTGTCTCACAGTCCTCATACCACTGGGGAAAGGTGAGCTGAGGGGTTAGCTCTGTGAGATTGCTAGTTGGTCCTGCCCTTCTCTGACGGGAACAAACCAGGCCATGTCCCTGGTGACAGCCATTTTCCAAATGAGGCCAAGAATATTTTGAAGTGGTTACAGCTCTGACTGGGGATTTGACTCCTAGAGATGCCACAAAGCTGTTTTAATTTCCTGACATTTCCAGACGTAGAGAAAGAACCCAGGCTGATGAGTCACCAGTATTAATGGGGTTTTGAATCCTGATCGCTACAGCAGCTGCCTCTCCTTCAGTTATTCAGGGAGAGAGAAAAAAAGGGAATTATCAGGCAAGCTCATGGGGGAGAAACAGTTTGCTGCCATTCGGTTGCCATTTTTATTATCAAGCCTCAGCCCTAGCTTCACGGGGAAGTCATTTGTTTCCTTGCCTTGTGTGCGTCTGTTGGCAGTGATAGAAAGAATTATTTAGCTTCTACTTTGGTGGAGCAAGCAGGCTTTCTTTGATGGAGACATCTAGAGAGCTCAAATACTGGGTATCTATTTAATTTTGAGAGGATAAAAGCTTACTTTATATTCCAACACTTTTAGCTGTTCTGGTTCCTACATGTTGTTCTGTCTGCATTCCGTGATATAGTAAAAAGAAAGAGTCAAAGAAGAAAGAAGGAAAGGAAGAGAGAGAGATTATATTTAGGTTAACCGATTCTTTTTCACAAGCATCCATACAGTCCTAGGTGTTAGAATCACATTCCTGCTGCATATAAGGTTCTCCTGATGCCGGCATCCCAGATGTATTTTAAGAGCTACAGCAGATGGCTGCCAACCGAGACTTTGAGCTTACAGGCTAGTCAAATCCCTTTTTCGCCTCTTGAAAAATATAAGCAGAACTTGTCCCTCTTTCAGATATGTGGAGAGGACTCCTCATTTTTTTATGCTTCCGGTGATTTTTTTTTCAACAAAAAGGGCATGAGTCTAGGGGGGCCCTTTTCCACAAACAAAACAGGAAGTTGTAATTAAGACAGCACCAACTCTTAGGAGCTCTCATGAGTCATGAGGACCAGCCAGGATCTAAATGATTAGTTCTCAACTGTCAATGTACAAGAGGAAATATAAAAGAAAAGAAAAGCACTCAGAGAGTTTGCTTAAGTGTATAACTTGAAAGTGGCTTTGGGATCAGATCTAGGAATCCATAATTTACTGAGGGTGCAGATGACTCTGAGGAAAATTATCCTTAACCCACACGAAAGCGATCATCAAACCCACAGCAGCCTCTAAGACTGTCCCCACAGTAGGGATGGCCCACTTCTCAAACAATACTTTGCTAATTAATGATAAAGCATCCTCATCTTTTGCCCCAGAAGGCGGTAGGGACATTACATTGGAAACCCCTGTTAAGGACTGTCTTCACACTGGATCCAAGGTGTTTCCTGGAGCCAGCTCTGTGTGAGAGTCAACTGTGTGAGAGGTGAATATATCAGATACTTTATTACTATTCACTGTGGGCATTTCCTGGATACAAAATGATCCTGTTGGAATGTGCAACAATGTATCTTAGGGTTTATTTCAAAGGAAGAAGATATTTCGAAAGTCTTCTACTATCACCAGCATCTTCAAAATCCATCAGAAACAAGAAACTTGGAGAAGGCAAGTCCTGGCAGGTCCACCTCTGGCATGGCCACATGCATTTTAGTTTCACTGATGTAATATAGTTTCTGCTCTGAAGGATGCCAAAGGAAGAGGCAGGCTTTGAGCAAACCGATGTAATGTTTTCATCATTTCATATGGAGATTAGGCCATTCTGTGGTACTCAGAACTGTAAGGCAATTTCTTATGAGGGCTGGAAAGAAACCCAGGAAATAAGGGAGGTGAGACAAACGGAGCCCCCTGCCACCCAGTGAGGTAAACACATGCGAAGTCTTGAGCTTGCTTTCCTCTCCTGCAGGAGCTCAAGGCTACTCAATCATGCCCGTGGGCTCATACACAGCACTTCTTCCCCACTGTCAGCCATTTATACTAGTAAAACTTCCAGGTCAAAAAACGACCCAAGCAAACAGATTTAAAGGGTGGATAGTTATTGCTTAAGACAGAGCTGTCCAGGAAATCTGAACCATGTTACCAGTTCTCTCCTAACACTCAGTCAGAGAACCTCATGCCAGAGACAGGCTTTCTTTCCATGGAGACTATGTAGCTTCAGGTACCTGCAACTCTACATCATTCTACATCTGGAATCTCCAATACTAGAAAACAGAGAATAGCCTCTTTCCCCACAGTCCATCATGTTAAATGGTTGAGAACATTCATAGCATTACCCACATACTATCTCCATACCTGGAACAGAAGCTTCAGTTGCTGTGATGATGACTTAGACCTCGGATTAGCACTTACCCTTGATAGTATGGGGGGTTGATGATGCATGGATCAAACAAAGGCATGAAGAAAGAATGGAAACCACCTGGCAGTCAGTCATTTATACTGGTTTTCTTCCCAAAGCCTTCCACAACCCCCTACAGAGTTCTTGCATTCCTCACCTTCTGACAGGTAGACTTTCTTCAAGACAAGAGCTATGTCAAACACACACAGCTCACCTCAGTACTTGGAGCACTTAGGGCCTTGGGAGGGATTTTATGTTCTGGTGAACAAAGCTACTGTGAGAAAGGAACATCACTGAGCGAGAGACAGCAAGGTCTGTGATCTGTCTCCACCCAGAGCCTGGACAGGATCAGTCTCAGCTCTTTCATATGGACTTTTAAAAAGAATTAAAATAGCTTTATTAGTATCTAGTTTATAGAACATATGCTTCATTTCTACTGCGAACTCAATGCATTTTAGAAAATCTCCAGACTTGGAGAGCCATCATCATTATAATTGTTGTCTGGTCCTGTCTGGTCGTGTTTGGTCGTCTCCATTAGTTTTAAGCCTGTCTGAAGTCACTCTCACTCCTCGCTGTAGCCTGAACATCACTGACCTGTGTTTTGTCTCTAGAGAGTGGTCCTTTAACATAAACAGAGTCATGCAGTATGTGGACTCTTGTGTGTGGCTTCTTTCACTTAGCTTGATATCGGCTCATCCACGAGGCAGCCTATATCATTACTTGATTCCACTTATTGATGGACAGACAACATTTTGTTGTATTCAAGTATCACAATTTGTTCACCCAACTTCAGGTCATCTGAGCCCTGGGAATGAGGTAGAACATCCACAGAAAGAAGAATCGATCCAAGCAATGTGGTCTTGCTGGCCGGAGGTTTTACTTCCCTTCTTTGTGATCGTGAGTTC
Organism: Apodemus agrarius; assembly: GCA_964023405.1. NCBI lineage: Eukaryota > Metazoa > Chordata > Mammalia > Rodentia > Muridae > Apodemus > Apodemus agrarius. The sequence goes on from OZ030014.1 coordinate 79,618,106, forward strand.
TCTCTGTCCAGTCATGGCCCAGTGGGACTCTCGGTGGAACTCCTGACTCTGGGATTCTAGGACAGGGCAGATGAAGAGACCACGACAATAGTAGAACAGCCCAAGCTCTCTCAATCCAGAATCCTTTATTCATAGGTGCAAAGAAGGTTCACAAGAAGAAAGGGTTGGTCTGAGTTTGAGCTTTTCCAATAGATAACTAGTGTGGAGTCTTTCTGATTCCTCAATTCATGTTTTTGCTGATGTTTTCATACGTATATATCACCATATTTTGTTCTTATTTGTCCTTCAGTGTGGATGTGCTCATGACATGTACATATTCCATTACTTCATCTTGCTTCCTGCTCCTCTTGGCCCCTCCCACAATCACCTTTCCTTTGTGTGTGTGTGTGTGTGTGTGTGTGTGTGTGTGTAGTTTCTATGCATCTGACAGATACAAGATGCAGTATTCTCTTAGAGGCATATTCGTCATCAAGAAAATTATTTCTTTAAAAATATCTTTAAAATATTCAATTGTGTAAAAAAAATAACTCCACAGAAAAATGGTCTTATTTCCTTTGTTCTTTTGTTTGATAGATAGCCTTGACTTATTTATTGATTAAATTTGTTCTTTGACAATTTCATACATGTATATACTACATGTTCTATATGTATATATGTGTGTATAGGTATACCTATTTATATATGTGTATGTAGAGATAAACATATATTAATATATATTAATATATATTTGGTTTGACTAAATTTAATTTAGTCTAGAGAAATTGCTCTAGAGAAATTGCTCTAGAGAAATCTGCACATATTTTAAAAAATCTGCAATAGTCAGGAATACTTTTTGTGTTAATGATAGAAAGCAACCTTAAAGAAGGGGCTAATTAGGGTAGTCTTTTACAAGACAAAAATGTATAATTTCTTTCTGGTACTAATTTTTTTTTTTTAGAGAAGTCCTTTGTAGCACACAAAATTCATTCTCTCTCTCTCTCTCTCTCTCTCTCTCTCTCTCTCAACCCCATCATCTTCTTTGTTTAAACACACTAATCTCTTTTACTCTCCATTCCTCACCAACTAAGACCATTTAAATCAAGCTTTGCTAATTAAATAAACTATTAGCTCTGAGGTCACATTGTGGAGATCAAGGGTGTGGCGAGAGATGAGGGAAAATTAGCTCACACATTATCTGAGATTTTATTTCCTGGCATGCACACACACACACACACACACACACACACACTGAAGCTCTGCATCCAGGGCACAAGAGATTACTCATGAAAGAAATTTACAGTGAGAGATAATGAGGGCACTTTGAGCAAGCCATCAATCTGCCCGCGCTTCCTGGAGGCCCCTGGACACTCAGAACACAGGCCAGGCTGGATGGAGGCAAGGTGACATTTAGAGAACACGATTCACTGAAAAGCATGAATGTGTGCAAACCCAGGAATATTGTCTTGGAGGGGTGAGAAGGGATAAATCTCCTGGCACCAAAGACCAATACTACTATTGTGACGTGTTTCCCAGCTTACCGGGAGCCTTTTAGTCATCTGGAAACAAAGAGACAGAGACAGAGACAGAGACAGAGACAGAGACAGAGACAGAGACAGAGACAGAGACAGAGAGACAGAGAGAGAACAGAATAATAATAGGTGGATCTTACTGGAATGGAAAACTCAGCTGGAAACCAAGCAGACCCACTTTCTCTTAGCCACACTTTGTATGGGGAGCCTGGTTGGAGTCCCCTTGTCCTGCCCTGTCATAATCTGCTGGGTTCGTTTTGTTTGTTTGCTTTTGTTTTCTTGCGCATTGGAGTTTAAAAAGCCTTCTGAGTGTTCCCTGAATTGAAATTGAATTATGGATAGGGCTGGGCCAGCACCTGCTGCCAAGCCAGAAGCCCTGAGTTCAATTGCCAACACCTACAAGGTGAAAGGAGAGAAACAAGCCCTGCATGTTGTCCTCTGACCGCCACAAGTGGGCTGTGTCACACACTCCCCAACCCCAACTCCACACAAAAAGAATGAATGAATGAATGAATGAATGAATAAATAAATAAATAAATAAATTTAAAAACTAGGCCATTTTGAAAGAAAATGGAAATACTGAAAAGGGCTGGATATACTATTGATCCATTGAGGACAATCAGGCCTCAGAATGCTAGCATGTGGACTAGAGAGATGGCTCAACAGTTTAGAGCATTTGTTGCTTTCACAGAGGACCCCGGGCTCAATTTTCATCATCCACACAGGGGCTCACAACCATCTTTAACTCCAGTTCCAGGGACTCTTGTTACATCTTCTGACCTCTGTTGGTACCAGGTAGGCACATACATACATGCAGAAAGAAATATTTATGCCCACGAAACAAAGTAAATAAATCTTCTGTAATGCTGTTTTATGTATTTTCTTCTGTAGGACACAGGTCCCAAGGGCTTAAAGATGGTTTGAGAAGAGACAAGATAATTAATGAATCTTCCCACCAGCCTGCTGGAGGGTGACGTATCAGCTCTCCTTACTGTGTGCATCCCTCAGAAAAGCAAGGTCATTGTCAAGAGTGTACAAGGAACAGCCCATGACCCCAGAACTCACAAGGCTGAGGCTGTCTACAGGCCTGAGACTAGTCTGGCTACATAACAAGTTATAGGTCAACTTGGGCTTTCTAAGAGCAGCCTGCCTCAAAACAAAAACCAGCAGCAGCATAGAAAAATAAGTATCTATGAGGGAGAAAATGCCAGATAAAAATCTTAATCCTTTCTGAGGCTACATATTCATGTTATTCATCATCAGCAATTTAGTTGAAGTCTTCAATTATTTCATTATTTGGTAAGCATTAATATGCATGTGTGTGAAAGATTTACACGAATCCATTTGTGAATTAACTTTACAAATGAAATCACCCTGAAAGAATATGTTACAATGCCGTTTCTCACTCAACCGTGAAACGTGTACATTTTTAATGTAACTAAATATATATTTACATTCATTCTAAATCATTATATATTGTATTTTGTACTATGGATACCCTGTAATTTAGGTCTGAGATCTGAACAGAGAATCAGAAGCATGAGTAAGAGAAACTGTGCCTCCAACCTTTGCGATCAGATAGTCTTTTATTGAAATGTTTTCTTGTTGCTTCTTAACTAGCTGGGCACTGCACAGCACCACTGTTGACGACATCTGTGACATCATTTTGGGTGGCAGCCATCCACACTGCAGAACCCAGAACACATTGCAAACTGTGCAGAAGCCAGAATCTCCCTGATGCGTCCAGAAAGATCTCTGGCCAAAGACCTGTGTCTCATCTGCCAGGCAATTCTGGCAATCTCATCAAAAGTGATGTTCCCACTGTGTTTGATGTTCTTCTTCTTCTTCCTGTCCCTTGATGGCTCCTTGAGATCTTTGACGACCAGGGCAGAGGCAGAGGCACCACCTCAGTCTGGGCCTGTCTGTTCTGGATGCTCAGTTTCACTGTAATCCTGAGAGCTTTCCAGTCACCGATAGCCTTGGCAATGTCTTCACCAACTTTTTTTGGAGACAGACCAAGAGGACCGATCTTAGGGGCCAAGGCAGATATGACGCCGACCTCGCCTCTGGTGCACCTCAGGTACACAACTTTGATCTCGTTGGGGTAGAACTAGGTCGGCGTGGTGGAGGCAGCTGGTGTCAGATGAACCCGGATTCGGGACGACTGAAAAAAAGTTGTACCATAGACTCCTCTGAGCCAAAAGCTGAAAAACGCCTCTAAACTTTTCTTAATGTTCCTCTCAACGGACAGCTTGACATACATTCTCATATACAGCCATATATGGTTTGTTCTGATGTCATATGAGATAAGTCTGCAGGGACCTGAGAAGCTATGAAAATGGCAGAATTACCAAGTAGGCGAAATGCTTGTGATGGATCACCATAGTCAGTTGAGCAAGAATTCTCCGCACACCTTTATAGAAACTCTCTCCTACACTGAAATCGTTTTGCACACGGTACATTATCACAAATATTTGTTGATTTAAAAACAATAATGGAGAGAATCTGGAGAACTCTGAACTTAAGTCATCCTTTTAATGTTTGCAGAGTTGGAATTAAAGCAAGTTTTTTTCAATGAAGACAAAGAAGGAGATTAGGAGGTCCCAGAAATGACTAGAACAAATTCCAAAAGGAGCTATAAAACACAAAGAAAGCGACTCTCTTTACTCAGTACATTAAAAGAAAAACAAAATGAACTAGACATGGTGGTGACTATCTGTGATCCCACCATTTGGCAGGTGAAGATGGAAAGATCAGAAGTTCACAGTCAGGTATGGAATGAATAGCAAGTTCGAATCCAGCCTGGGCTACATTAGGCTTTGCCTCCAAAACAAGGGGGGGGGGAAAATGGAGAGATTATGAGAGCTAGCACTGTATCGGCAAAGCCACCTTGAGCGATCACACTGCCTGAGAAGTCAGAGTGAGTATCATCACTTTCCAGGTTTCCAATGTTAAAAGGGAACAGCTTCCCCTAAGGAAAAAGAACTCTACCTGGAGGTCATCTACACGGCTTCTGGAGCAAGTAGATGGAATACAAAAAGCAGGAAATTGAAGACTGAAATTAGTATTTCAGAGAGAGAAAGATACATGTAGCTCTGGAGAGGAAATAGTAGCCAGCACTGATGAAACCTGGCTGTAAAGTTTCACTCTCCTATGCCATGCGGGGGTAAGAAGGAAGCTTTTGGTCCAGAGATGCCTCACCCAGCCCATATGTCCTTCCTGCGACAGCTATGGGTGTCGTTAGCATAGAAGATCTCACAGTTCTATCACTTTTCAAGCCACCAACAGCAGGCCTCTAAACATGTCTGATAACCTTGCATTTTATAATAGTCCCTATATCACTGTGCTGGATAGTTCTCTGTCAGCCTGACACACGCTGGAGTCATCTGGGAGAAAGGAACCTCCACTGGGAAAATACCTTCATGGGATCTGGTTGCATGCAGGCCTGTGAGGCATTTTCTTAATTAGTGATTAAAGGGGAGGGCTCAGTCCATAGTGGATGGGTACCAGGCTAGGCTGATGGTCCTGGGCTCGAGTAAGCCATGTGGCGCAAACCAGTAAGCACCCCTCCGTGGCCTTTGCATTAGCTCCTCCCTCCGGGTCGCTGCCCTGCTTGAGCTCCTGCCCGGGCTGCCTTCTGGTGATGTGGAGGTGTATGTAGAATAAACACTTTCCTCCCTAAGTTGCTTTAGTCACAGTGCTTCATGGCAGCAACAAAATTCCAAAGAAAAGCATTTAGGCACACAGGGATATTACTCAATCGCTTGCACGTTATAAATGGACTTCTGATCTTTTCACCTTGAATGCCGATTTCAATATCCTGTCACTGACTCCAATAGCAATGGCTTAAAGTACTTGCCTAAGTTGGAGAGCCAGTTCTCTTACGCCCCTGCCTGCTGTTTGGTGAAGGCAGCTGTTCCTGTGTCAAATTCATCTGTTTGAACTTTATACTCCGTGTAATCCTCACGTAGCTGGTAGGTCTTTGCCATAGAAACTGTCCGAGCAACCGAGATGAGCATCAGCAGGGAGTAGAAGGATTGGGAAGAGTAGGGAAACCTCTGCCAAGCACCCCTAGTCCTGAGATGAGCCACAATCCTCTCAGTATGGAACACGTCGGGATCCAGTGCCACTCACGCGTACAGGAGCACAATAGAAACAAACGGCGCCCCAGTTCCGTCATCAGGGCTCCACTTCCGGCATAGAAAACCAGATCCAGAGGCCTCTGTGGAGAGGTCTACCTCATCATGTAATTATGTACCAGCTAGAACTGGGATTAGGGAAACTTCTCGGTCTCTTCCCACGTAGTCCAGCCAGTTTCTGGCTTGATGACCATGGGAAGTTACTGCAGTGCCCGGCGCTAAAACAAGTCACTAGTCCTTTAAATAATCTAAGGCGAGATGCACAGCAAAGTGATTACCGCCAGGAGACCAGTCGCTATCTGGCTTTCAGCTGCGGCCTGAAGAGGTAGAGAATGAGGCAGGTTGGAGCCTGGGCTCGGCCTCTGCTCTTCAGACAAGATCAATAGCGGGTTCTATCCTCCCGGAAGAAGTCTGTATTAAGTGTCAGCATTGACACATTTGGAACTAATGATGGATATGACTTTGGATTAGGTATTTTGCTATTTTCCCTTTCCTAACTAATATAGCTTACCGTTCATATATCACTAGAACATAAGCAGTGGGAGGAACTTATAAAATGCAAATTATTTCATTATAAACCTTATATTATCATATTTGAATATGAGTCTAATGGAAGTGAGGTTTATTCTTGCCCGTGTGTGTGTGTGTGTGTGTGTGTGTGTGTGTGTGATTGAAAGGCACAAATCTGACTCATAGAGGACCTGAGCTATGCACTTTAACTCTTTGTAATTTTAAAATACAAAGTGCTAGAGATACACTGTCCAGCAGAGCAACCACTAATCACTTTAACTGTTTAATTAAAATGAAATTAATGGATTATCTCACTATGTCCCACCTATACAATTAATAAAATAATTCATGGATCCAATAAGAACCTTAATAAACTAGAAGTTAACCTTACCTTAGTTGGCACTTATGGGTAATGGCCACTTTATTGGGCAGCACAGATTGGAGAACATTTTCTTCATTGCAGAATGTTGTAGAACGTGATGGTTAAAAGGGCGTGCACTGGGTCTTAGATCTTCTCAAATAATCCAGTACATTTTTTTTCTAGAGCCCATGTTTTACTCAGTATTTAAAATTTGCAGCATGACTGGTACCTATTTTGAGCCTGACACTTATAATCAGACTCATAAGCCCACACAAGTCATACCTCAATGGCTCATAAAATTAAACCACAGTCACTTGCTTATGAATAATGACATTGCCCTACACACCTCGCCTGCTGCAGTATTGGTCCAGCCTTGTTCTCAAGGTATCCTTGACAACCATCTATTCTCTTGTTCTTACTCCTTTGGACTTAACATTTGCCCTTGACCTCTAAGGTGTCCATCTGGCTTTTCTGGAGATTGGTCTCCAAAAGGTCACAATGGCTACTTGGTTTTTCCAGTATTAACTGGGTGAACAGTAGTGGCCCCTCCCACAGTCCTGAACTGGGAGGTCCTCCATGAGGAAGAGGATAAGCACAATAATTCGAGGGCAGCAAAGGTTCTTCTGGTTGTGTCAAGGTCATCAGTCTTTGACGGGATCCTGAATCTCGATGCTGGCAGGAACTTGACCAGCAACTTCCATGAATGAAGCTGAGAAATAGAAGCAGTAGGAGTCTGGGGGAGATGAAGGCCACACACCACATCCCAGAAGTGTCTTTAAAGTAAACATCAACTCCATAACTATCAGAAGCCCAGACACTGGGAAAGAAGAAGTAACATTGCCTCTTCTTTTGCACCAGAAAAAAAAAGTGTCCTGAATAAAACCAAAAGAAGAGATGATTATCCGCAGTTAATTTAAAAAAAAAAAAAGCAGTGAAGAATGGTATAGCTAGAAACATAGAATTAACATATAAAAATGAATAACCTTCTCGTACATAAACAGTAAGCTACTAAGATGTATAAGGAGAGAACTGACCATTTCTTTTCCATTCATTTCAATATGTCTACATTTCATTTTTAAAAATAGAAAAAGAAATTAGAAAAACCAAATGCTTTAAAACATGCCCACCCCCACACCTACCCACCCACCCTCCCACATCCCTGGCCAGGCAAAATCAAGTCACAACACATAGGAAAGCTCCAGGTACTTTACCAAAATAATGCAACATCACAGCCCCAGTAACTTGCCCCAACATAAGGTATGAATTTAGTGAGGTCTTGATGGAAATTCAGGGAATTTACTTTTTTCTGGAGCTAAACAAATTGGTTCTAAGGTTGAGATGAAGTTTCCCATTCAAGAGCATCTGGGAAACACTAAAACAGAAGAGTGAGAGTGAGCAGGTTCTGCCGGACAGACACACAGACAACAGCTTGTGCTCAGTGCACTTAGAACTGTATTCTGGGGTCTGGTAAAATGAAAGAGTCCAAACACACAAAGACCACTGGATCTGTTCAACAAGTTAAAACTGGAACATTTTGCATAGGGACAAAATATCAGAAAAAGGAGAAATATAAAATACAAACTTACTGAAAATCCTTAAAAATAAGAAGAAAAAATCCTGATCCAAAAAATAGACGAGACAGCACTCCTCAGCCCTCGTCCCACAGCTCCTGTGGCATTTTCAACTCTTACCAACAGCGTGTAGTGTTTCTGGTTTCTCAAGAACTAAAAATAGAACTGCCGCATGGTACAGCATCTCATTTCTGAGCATTGATCTGAAGGAAACACCATTAGTAGCTCCGAGAGCTCCCAGAACCTTGTGCTTCAAAGTTCACTGAGATGGTTAAGAGGCTGAGATCTCGTGTGAGGTGTCCTCACACCACAAGACAGTGTAAAACTCAACAAAAACAATGGAGGACAAGGAAACTTTAGGTGACATTAGATGCTTTGTGCTAATTGTGGTGATATGCTCCACAGGTATTGTATACACCCAGATTCAGCACATGGAACACATTAAACATAAGCATTTATTTGTATATTAACAGTATCTCTGTAAGTGTGTTTGATTGGTGAAGGGAATTTTGAAATTTTTTACCCTAAAATAATAACTGTTCTCAGACATGAGTATATCTGGCCTTAGCCTAATTTAAATGTTACAGAGTATATGCATACATTGAAAATTAAAAAAAAACTCATTAATATGTACAATTTTATGTTTTTAATGTACTTGTTTAAATAAGTTTAGTTTTAAAAAAACAGGAAAAATAAAGTAAGTTGCCATTGTAGGGAAAGAAAGAAAGAAAGAAACAAAGAAACAAAGAAAGAAACAAAGAAAACACCTGAACACATAGCTTGGAAAAAACATGCCAACGATTTGGGATAATTTGGATCTTAGCTTTCTTGGAGAGGCCTGCTTGATGAAGGCTCAGTACCATTTGGTCTCCTGCTATTTGGGAAGGGGTGGATTCTCTGAGACACAGTCAAAGGTCTTTAGGTTGTTGGGTGTGTGCTTGGGAAGGGTATTATGAAGCCAGACTCCTCCCCACTCTCTTGGTGTCCTGTCTGAGAAGTGAGCTGCTTTTCTCCATCACATACCCATGGCCTGGGATGCTGCCCCAGCTCAAGAGCAATGAATCTGATGAATACGTCATTCAAACCTTAGGAAGGGAGTCAAATGAATCTTGCCCCTGTGGTGGTTTGAATATGCTTGGCCCAGGGAGTGACGCTGTTAGTAAATATGGCCCTGTTGGAGTAGATGTGATCTTATTGGAGGAAACAAGTCACAATGACCATGGGTTTTAAGACACTCATCCTAGCTGCCTGGAAGCCAGTCTTGCCCTGACAGCTTTCAGATGCAGATGTAGAACTCTGAACTCTTCCTATACCATACCTGCCTGGATGCTGCCATGCTCCCTGCCTTGATGACAATAGACTGAACCTCTGAGCCAGTATGCCAATCCCTTTTAAATGTTGTCCTTATAAGAGTTGCCTTGATCTGTTCACAGCAGTAAAACCCTAACTAAAGCACCCTTTTTTAGGGTAATTGATTCATATGTTTTGTTACAGTGACAGATAGCTAACAGTAAACCACTGATGTTCCATTCAATCAACTACAATTCAGCCATACCATAGGGGTACTTGGGAACTGTGAGAAAGGTGAGGAACAGCTTTATGAATGAGCATGTGGGGGCTGGCAGTGCACATTGTAACCCAGATGCCCCTCAACAGAGGAATGGATACAAAAAATGTGGTATATATACACAATGGAGTACTATTCAGCCATTAGAAACAATGATAAGACAAATGGAAATGATTGTCTAAAAAGGTGAATGGGAAAGGCATAGAGATAGAAATAGGAATTCTAAGAATACATCTTTTCATATGGCGTATACAGTCACTGATAAGTGGATATTAGCCTAGAAGCTTGGAACACCAAAGACACAAATCACATATCAAGTGATGTCTCACAAGAAGAAAGGAGTGGACACTGGTGCTAGAATGGACCAAAACATCATTGTGGGAGAGTACAAGAACAGTAAAGTGGGAGGGGGTGGATGCGGGAGCAGGGGGAGGGAAAAGGACATGTGGGACCTTTGGGGGTGGGGAACCAGAAAAAGGGAAATGAACTGTAAATATAGAATATATACAATAAAAAAAATCAAAAAAAATGAATGAGCATGTGGGGGCTGGCAGTGCACATTGTAACACTAAAGGAGAAAAATACAAAATTGTATATGATGGATAAAATACGACTTTCATGTGTTTGTTTTAAACACTGATAAGACAAATGGAAATGATTGTCTAAAAAGGTGAATGGGAAAGGCATAGAGATAGAAATAGGAATTCTAAGAATACATCTTTTCATATGGCCTTTGAACCACATATGGGATTTACATTAAAAAACAGAAAACTAAGTCAAAGAAGATGAAAAGAGTCACACCAAGAGGATTTCAGGAAGCAGAATTCATTCCATGCCCCCAACCCAGGCACCATTCTGAAAACTCTGGTGTGTATGGTTCCCACAGTCTTCAAGACCCCACTAACTTTCTGTCTCATTAAAACATGCTCTGGGCTTTAAAATTAAGGTAAGCTGATTGCATCTGAATTACTAACAACTAACAATCAGTTACATGATCACTGGCTATTTGATCCTGTTAACTCCACAATGCACATGGAGATATTAGTCATGAGAGACATGATTTGTGAGATATTGTTCATTTTATTTTATCCATTTTCCTGCCAAAGTGATTTTAGTCACTAACTGAATTTAAAAAACTTATTATTCAATCTCTAAGATTTCAGGAAACAGGGCCAACTTTACCCCTATTTACATCATCTGACTCAAACATCAAGCCCCTGGGGCTCCTGCAGCAAAGGTTGGTGTCAGCAATTACAGGCTGACTCACCAGAGAGCATGCACTATTAACTTATCAATCGCCTCTCAACTGGGAGCTCCCACCTCCAGAGGATCATCTACAACAAATTTGCCCAAGGTGGGATCCCAGCCAATCCTCCTTGCATTGCTGCTCTGGGTCCCTAAACAGAAGCAACCACAGCCTCACAGGGAGTGTTGCACCAGCAACAGGGCTCTGGGTCAAAGCTCCCCCTAAGCTGAGTGGATCTCTGCCCTCATGTATCTAACCCTGAAACCATCTTATGCCAAAGAATGGAGATTCTCTGCTCTTGCAATGCCTCATCTCAAACAAAATCCGGAAGAAAAATATCCTAAATATCAATTTTTGTTTGAAGGTAGTATTTTGCCATATGACTTCCAGAGTAACCATAGCAAAGTCATTTATTCCATGTTTTAATGTTTACATTTATAAAATAGCTAAATGAAAGACATTTGCTAATATGTTTTTTTTTTAATCCTGGGGATCAACTGAAGGACCTCGTGGATGCTAGAGAAGCATTTTGCCATACTTTAGTAAAAACATAAATGTACTCAAGGTGCAGATATACATTCTAGCTTCATTGTTCAGTCTGCTGAGAAATGTAAGCTCTTCGGGCTGGGAGCATGACTCGGATAGTAAATGCTTATCATACAAGCCGGAAGCCTGGAGGTTCTTCTCTGTCATCCATGTGAAAAATCCAGGAATGGTGTAATTCCAGCAGGGACAGGAGGATCCCTGGGACTTGTTTGCCAGTCTGAAGAGCTCAAATAGCAAAATCTGCATTCAGTGGGAGAACCTTTCTCAAAAGATAAGGTGGAGAGTGAGGGAGAGAACTGACATCAACCTCTGAAATCTCCATGGACACCCCACATGCATGTGCATACATACATACATACATACATACATACGTGCGCGCGCACACACACACACACACACACACACACACACACACCTAGGTGCACATATGCAAGGGAGAAAAATAATCTCTTATTTTACAACTGATAAACAGCTTCCTAAGAAACTCATTTTCACCAAGTATTAATGAGTGGGAAAGGGACTAATTACATAAAAGAAATCACTAAATTGTGATGCTTAAAAGCTCCCAGTTCTTTCTGTCCAAGGGTCTCTTTGGGGGTGACATGATGTGTTTACAAAAATTTTCACGTTGACAAATCTTCTTATTCTCGCCCTCTTCCACAAAATGGATTCCAGGAGAAACATAGGACAACCAGAAAATGTCTTCTGCTGTCCTCACCTCTCCCCTGCAGAATGGCTGGCTCTGTCATGGAGGTACAGTTGAGAGAGGAGACCTACTAGGAATGGTCACGCTAGCACTGCCTACTCTCATTCCACAGTGACACATTTATGCTCTACTTATTAGACTTAATAAAGATTTGTCTTGATCCCTGGGTACTGCTTCAGGATGTTGGTTTGCTCAACTATGACTGTCACTCTTCCACGTCCCTAGAACCTCTGCTCTTGGAGAACTGAGGGCATCCCTTCTTTCAGCCACCGGTAATGATGGATAAGATCCTGGGTCCTCATGTACTTGACTTGTGTTGAGTCCCATCAAGAGCAAGCATTCTACCTGGACTCTGCTTCTTTGTTCTGTGATGACTGTCTTGAAACTTGGAGCCATTTGCTGTCACCGCCCCCTTCACTGTGTCAATGGGGGAAGAAGAGCAAAGCCATCATTCCTATCATGGACCATCCTGGGGAGTACTATCTTCACTCTGCCTGCCCTAGAACTTTGATTCATAAATAAATGCCAGAACATCCATTGTTTTATTTTCTTTACCTGAGAGATGAGCTGCTTTATTGGGTCCTCCTTGTAGTCACCAATTTACTGACCTTTCTGGAGCTAGAGGAATGACTGGGAACAAGAACACAAGACCATGTACCATTCGGGGAAGTTCCACACTAGAGTGTGCTTGGTATTTGTAGAAAGTTTTCAGCATTATTCTTGGCACAGTACATGGTCTTAATTCATGCCTGAGTACCAGTAGGTAGCACCCACACCTATTCAAAGAAAAGAGCTGCCAGCTCCTCAGATTTGGCCAGATGGGCAGAAACCTCAATATTTATAAGACAATTGACTTCCTCTTATTGACGTTGTCTATAAGCAGAAGATCTATGTTTGCCTTCTGTTTATTGGAAATGGTTATTTACTCAAGTGTATACATAAGCTTTATCTCTATTTTCATATTGCTAGAAGCCCTGCTATCCTCTTTTCAAGATGTCAGTAACAGAGAAAATTATACATGAATATCTCCCTGTCAAAATTATTTGCAATACAAATTAATTTGTTCATTTACTTACATAGCACTTATTATGTGGTTGGAGATACATGAATAAAACATAGTACTTCTCCCTCCCAGGCATAAAACAGAGAGCTTATTCTCTCACATACAAAGAACTTTTACAAATCAGTAAGTCAAAGTCAACAAAAAAACTTAATCACAGATATGAAAAAGATGGTTATTACACACATATGCATGCAAACACACAAAACTGATAAACAATTTAAAACATTCAGCACTGAATGCCCCCCATCTCACCCTGACCTCCATATTTGGTCTGAATAGTTGGTCCCTAGTAGGTGGAAATTTTTAAGAGCAATTAGGAGGTATGGCCTTGTTGGAGGAGGCGTGTCACTGGGATGGGCTTTGACGTTTCAAAAGACGCATGCTGGTCTAGTTTCTTCCCCACCCCGCACCATTGCCTCATGATTATGAGTGAAGATGTGAGCTCTCTGGTATTCCTTCATTCTAGCGTCATGAATTCCAACACTCTAAAACAGCAAACCCCAAGTTAAACACTTTTCCTTTTTATTATTATTATTATTTTCTATATTCTTTGTTTACATTCCAAATGATTTTCCCTTTCCCAGTTCCCCCCTCCCCCTAAGTCCCATAAACCCTGTTCCCTCCGCCAGTTTCCCAATCAACCCCCTCCCACTTCTCTGTCCTGGCAATCCCCTACAATGCTGCATCAAGCCTTTCTAAGACCAGGGTCCTCTCCTTCCTTCTTCTTGGGAATGATTTGATATGTGAGTTGTGTCTTGGGTATTCAGAGCTTCTGGGCTAATATCAGTGACTGCATTCCAAGTGTGTTCTTTTGTGAATGAGTTACCTCACTTGGTATGATATTTTCCAGTTCCAACCATTTGCCTAAGAATTTCATGAATTCATTGTTTTTAATAGCTGAGTAGTATTCCATTGTGTAAATATACTACATTTTCTGTATCCATTCCTCCATTGAGGGACATCTGGGTTCTTTCCAGCTTCTGGCTATTATAAATAAGGCTGCTATGAACATAGTGGAACATGCGTCCTTATTGCATGCCAGAGAATCCTCTGGGTATATGCCCAGGAGTGGTATAGCACTTTTCTTTTCTAAGTTGCCTTGGTCGTGAAGTTTGATCACAGTAATTCAAAGGTAACCAAGGCAGGAACCATACACAGCCTGCACCTACAACTAGCATGAAAGGAACCCTTCCTTGTCTGTTCATTTATCACCTATTTTCAAAGTTCCTACTCTGCACATTACCATTGGGCACAGAGCCAAGGTCTGTCAGGATGTCACCATGTATAGCCCATGAATGCATTAGTGTCGCAGCTGTCTGTTTACCTATTCACCTTCTTCGTGTTGATCATTCATGAAGATTAGATTCATGGGGCATTTCAGGTGAACCACGAAACATCTACCTAGAAGCGCAATATAATAATGGTCCTCCTGATAGAGACCCAGATTTTAAAATAATCTGCAAAAAAAAAGAGAAACTCATATCTGCTGGGTTTGAATTTGTTGTTTCCTTAAGTGAAGGACCCACAATGCATGTGTTTCTTCAAGTCTTGCTTACCAGATCGCCTCCCCTGCAAAGAAGAAAGTGTATGAATGTTGATGGATAGTTTTTGTGAAAAGGGGGGGAGTAAAATCTTCAATAGCACACTAGCATTTGGGGTGCTTGTTTGGAATCTGGCTTTCTCCAGAAATCTACCTAAAGGCCACCCTGCTCTCCACAGATGTGCAGAGCTGTTTCTCTCATTCTTTGTTTCTTTCATTGTTCCCAGAATAGCCCTCAAGTTTTGGTGTATATAACAGGAAGGACCAGATGGTTCAGCTGAGCCTTGGAGAAAGTCACCACCTGTCTTCTTCTCAGGGTCCTGTGAATATTTGCTTTACCCTGTGCTCTTAGAGATGTGCTATCCAGGTCTCTCTCTCTCTCTCTCTCTCCCTCTCTCTCTCTCTCTCTCTCTCTCTCTCTCTCTCTCTCTCTCTCTCTCTCTTTTAATTTTTAGCTTCCCCTTAAGCCTAGCCTGGCTTCACTTCAGAGGTGTACCGTGAGAACTGAGCATCTCTGGGAGAACGGAGCCCAGCTTGTGACATTTACCATTGACCCTGGTGTCAGTCCTCCCTCTGGGATGGATTTTAAACAGCAGGTTCTCAGAGTGATGTGAACGCTGGGCTCCCTGTGGGTTACTGCAAGTCTACTTTCCTATTTTTCTCTCCTCGTTTCTAGACCTCTGCTGAGGTGACCCCTGAACCACATGTTCTGCTTCCTTTGTTCAGAAAAATAGCATCTGCAGCTGCTGTTTTGGATTGCTCACAGCTGACCCGGTTTTCTTTACGCTGCTCCAGCAGCACCTAGCATCCATCGTCCTGCCCCCCCCCCCTTGGTTTCCTTCAGACACTTGTGACCTTGGCCCCATTTCTTTTTCCTTTGACTGCCCATCTTTCAAGCTGCAAGGAGATTGTATTGTTCATTTTAGCACACTAGTTGTAGCTATTTTATTAATTTCTCTGTTGTGCTGGACCCCTAAGTAGGTATGCTTGTGTCTGGTGCCCTGTCCTATTCTGTCTGACAGTCACAACCAGATAAAGCCATCCAGCAGCCAGTGGCCGGTCCTACTCGTTTCTTTTGTCCCTTTGTGAGATGATTCTTTGTTAGTCGTACATCTTTGTTAGCTCGGGGTAGACATGGGCAGCACATTCTGAATCTCTTGAGAGAGACAGTTCTACCATCTTGATGAAGCTGTGTTTGCACTGTATCACTTCTAGATCTCTGCCCGCACTTCTGATCTAAGGCAGAAGTTTACTGGCTCTGTAACCTCATAAGAAGCTGTTGAGTTGCTACTGTGTATTCAAATGCTAAATTCTGCACCCTAAGAGCTGGTTGCCCCAAGATGAGCAAATTCTCACATTCACCAGCTTTTGTGGTGCAAACATACCTCCCCAAGTTAATTGGTCAACAAAAGGTTAAAGCCTACCATGATTGGGGAGTAGGGAGAGGAAGATAGGCTTAGACAGGCTTCCTGGGAGGGAGAAAGGAACTCTGAGAAAAAGAAACAGGAAAGTTTTTATTAGGAGTCATGAGAGGAGATGGTACTATGGGGCTGGAAGGTATAGCTAGCCACATGGCTGGATGGGACTAGGGTGGTTGGTTTAACTTAGAAGAGCTAGTTGAGGGTCTGCCCATCTAAGGCCTAAGTTTTGAAATATTAAAGGGTCTCTATGTGATTATTTGGGGAAACTAATCAGTTAAGAGATAACTGCCACCATATTAATTTCCAGAATTAATTAACATAAAGCTTTAGATATAGGACAATTAAGAGTTGGGAATTTATTCTGATACTCGGGGATATAAATAAATGAATAAATAAAACATGCAGGACAAAAGGCTGAATTTCTCATTGTAGAGGATTCTCATTGTTAGAGCTCTTGTTTTAATGAAAAGAGAGGTTTCTGAGGTCAGATGAGCAGGGAAGTATTTTTGCTAAAGAATATGAATTGTGCTCTTCTCGTGAACATTTTCCATGTTTGCAGGATGTCTTCTCTAGTGCCACTTAACCCTCCACACCCCCGGAGCCTGGGACCAGCCTCTGTTTGCCCATGGGCAGATGGTTATATATGCTAGGAGGAGGAGCTAAGATGGAGAGAAGCGCAGCTCGGTCCCCACAGCTGGTGTGTGTTAGTGCTGCCTTGTTACTCTCCTCCAGTCTCATGCATTTGGTTTTTGTAAATAACTTCATATTTCAATTTAATTTCCATCAAATGAACAGAAACCTTGCAGGAATAATATGAAGAAAGTCTGAATATGCTTTTCCCAAGGTCATTAACCATTTATGGCTTTGTTCATTTGCCTTAGGTTGGTTTACGTGCTTTTTTTTTTTAAGGGAAGTAAAAACACTTTATGATAAAATTGAAGATTTACATGGAAAATATTTCAGATAAACACGTTAAAATTGACAATTTTCATAGAAAATTAGGGAGCAAAGTGGTAGACATGTGAAACATTGCTAAATTAATTGAAATATGGGATAGAAACATTTTATGATAAAATCGAAGATCTACGTGGAAAATATTTCTGATAAAATTATAGAAAAATATAGAAAAACATGTTAAAATTAAAGATTATGATGAAAAATTTTTTAATAATGGTAGGCATAAAAGTATTCCTAAGTTGATTAAAAGTGGAATTATAAACATTTTCTGATAAACTTGAAGATTTACATGGAAATTATTTCTGATAAAATTGCAGAAATATATAGAAAAACATGTTAAATTAAAGATTATTATGGAAATTATGTACATAAAATAATAGGCATAAAGATAATTCTAAGTTGATTGAAGGTGGAATTATAAACATTTTCAGATAACATTGAAGATTTACATGGAAAATATTTCTGGTAAAATTCAAGAAATAAATAGACAAACACATTAAAATTGACTATTTCATGGCAAATTTTACATAAAAAATAGTTGATGTAAAAACTTTCTAAATTAATTGAACATGGAATTAGAAACATTTGTGATAAAATCAAAGATTTACATTGAAAACATTTCTGATAAAATGGAGGAAGTACATAGGAAGACATTAAAATTGAAGATTATCATGAAAAATAATGCAGATAAAATGGTAGACATAAAAGAAATTACTAAATTAATTAAAAGGGGAATTACAAACATTTTATGATAAAATTAGAGATTTACATGAGAGATATTTCGTTAGTCTATGTCTTTTTATTGGGGAGTTGAGTCCATTGTTGTTAAGAGATATTAAGGAATAGTGATTGTTGCTTCCTGTTATTTTTGATGTTATTTCTATGTTTGTGTGGGTATCTTCTTTTGGGTTTGTTGGAAGATTACTTTCTTGCTTTTTCTAGGGTGTAGTTTTCCACCTTGTGTTGGCATTTTCCACCAGTTATCCTTTGTAGGGCTGGATTTGTGGACAGATATTGTGCACATTGGATTTTATCATGGAATATCTTGGTTTCTCTATCTATGATGATTGAGAGTTTTGCTGGATATAGTAGCCTGGGCTGGCATCTGTGTTGTCTTAGGGTCTGTATGAGATCTGCCCAGGATTTCTAGCTTTCATCATCTCTGATGAAAAGTCTTGTATGATATTCTGATAGGTCTGCCTTTATAAGTTACTTGCCCTTTTTCCCTTATTGCTTTTAATATTCGTTCTTTGTTTAGTGGATTTGGTGTTTTGATTATTATGTGCCAGGAGGATTTTCTGTTCTGGTCCAGTCTATTTGGAGTTCTGAAGGCTTCTTGTATGTTCATGGGCATCTCTTTCTCTCGGTTAGGGAAGTTTTCTTCTACAATTTTGTTGAAGGTATTCACTGGGCCTTTAAGATGTGAATCCTTGCTCTCATCTATACCTATAATCTCTAGGTTTGGGCTTCTCATTGTATACTGGAGTTCCTGGATATTTTGAGTTACCAGCTTTATGCATTTTGCACTTTCTTTGACTGTTGAGTCAACGTTTTCTAGGATAGCTTGAGCACCTGAGGTTCTTTCTTCTATCTCTTGTATTCTGTTGTTAATGCTTGCATCTATGACTCCTGAATTCTTTCCAAGGTTTTCTATCTTCAGAGATGTCTCACTTTGTTATTTCTTAATTGTTTCTACTTCCACTTTTAGATCCTGGATAATTTTGTTCAGTTTCTTCACTTGATTGTTTGTGTTTTCCTGTAATTCTTTAAGGAATTTTTGTGTTTCTTCTTTAAGGACTTCTGCCTGTTGACCCATGTTCTCCTGTATTTCTTTAAGGAATTTTTGTGTTTCCTCTTTAAGGGCTTTTACCTGTTGACCAATGTTCTCCTGTATTTCTTTAAGGGAGTTATTTAAGTCTTTCTTGAAGCCCTCTAACAGCATCATGAGATAGGATTTTAAATCCAACTCCTGCTTTTCTGGTGTGTTGGGGTATCTGGGACTTGCTGTGGTGGGAGAACTGGGTTCTGATGTTGCCATGTGGCCTTGGTTTCTGTTGGTGTAGGGTTCTTGTGCTTGCCTTTTGCCATCTGGTGCTAGTTGGTATTCTTGTCTCTGGCTGGAGTTTGTTCCTCCTGTGGGCCTGTAAGCTTGTGTCCTTACTCCGCTGAGCTCAAAAGTGAAAGCACTGCTGGGAGATCTCTCTCTCTCTCTCTCTCTCTCTCTCTCTCTCTCTCTCTCTCTCTCTCTCTCTCTCCTGGCGGGCTATGCACAGAAGACTGTGGAGTCTCCGGGCCCCCTGGTGCAAATGGCTGTGGGCAGGAAGACTTCTGTCCCAGCTGCTCCACTGATTTTAGGCCCTGTGTGCTCCTAGCTGGGTCCCCTCCAGAGAGAAGGTGGAGATTTCACCTCTGTGCTCAAAAGTGAAAGCCTGCTGGGAGATCACTCCTTCCTGGTGGGCTATGCACAGAAGGCTGTGGAGTTTCCTGGCTCCCCAGTGCAAATGGTGGCGGGCAGAAAGACTTCCCAAGGAGGGGATCTTACCAGCAGGGACCCAGGCTCCCTTCACTCCCTAACCTTTGCTGGTGATAATCCTACTGCCCCAGCTATACAAGTTCCAAACCAGTTGTTTCCCTTGCTTGGCTAGAAGGTGACCTCTGCCCCTTCCTTACTGCACATCTGGATAATTATAGTTCAGCTACCTTTAACGCTTTCCTGTGAAACTGCAGCAGGGTTTGAGATCCAGTGATCTGACCTCAGAGGAGACAGGTTTGAAGTGATGGAGCTCAGGCCCAGGGCCTGGTGCATGCTACCCCTGAGCTAGATCCCCAATCTCTGGGCCCTTTTGCTTTGTGATCTGAGACAGGCTCTTGTTTTGTAATCAAGCGTTTCCTTGAACTTGTTGTTCTTCTGCCTCTACTTCCCAAGTACTGAGGTTATAAGTGTACATACCCTCACTGGTTTCCCTGTGCCTCTTTGTTTAAAAATTAATTTTATGTGTATGTGTATGTGTGTGGACATAAACATGCCACAGCACACCCAAGAGTTGGGCCCACTATGGGAGCCGTTTCTCTCTCTCCACCATGTGGGCCTAGGGACCAAATTCTGGTGTTAAGCAAGGCAGTAAGCTCTTTTACCCACTGAGACATCATCAGTTTACATGCTGGATTGAAGGTATTATTTCTTTTCCTTTTCTATGATATTCTGTGGCTGCTGGTGTGATTGAGTACAGGGTATATACTCCAAAGGTCTGTATGACAAGGCTTCTAGTGTGGCAGTAATAAAAAGTACTGTCGACTTCTTTTTCTAATTTCCCAATCTTTCCTTGTGTCTTTACATCTGTTTACAATGAAACTGAATTGAACATTTTCAAACAATTCTTTATATAATTTCCCTCTGGTCCAGTGGTTCTTTTTTCTTATTTATTTATTTATTTATTTATTTATTTAATAGGCTATCAATTTTTAAAATGTAGAGCCCTGTAAACTATCCTTGGGTTAGAGGGGTACCATGGATATAGTCTCACTCCCTTTCTATCTTCCCCTCACTCTTCATATGTCTCATCTTTCTCTCTCCTATTTTCCTTCCCCTACTTTGCTTCCTGGACAACAATGTGGGCAGTTTACTCCACTGTAAGAACCTGACATTATGAGCACATTTGCCCAGTATCACCAGACATGAATTGAGATTTGAATCTCAAGAACCTTGAGCCCAAATAAACTTATTTACTTTATATTTGTATATAGTACTCAAAGTTATAGCTAGAGCAATTAGACAACAAAAGCAGGTCACGAGATACAAATTGGAAAGGAAGAAGTCAAGATATCACTATTTGTGGATGATATGATAGTATACGTAAGTGACCCCCAAAATTCTACCAGAGAACTCCTACAGATGATAAACAAGTTCCGCAAAGTAGCTAGATACAAAATTAACTCAAACAAATCAATAGCCTTCCTCTATACAAAGGATAAATGGGCAGAGAAAGAAATTAGGTAAACAACACCTTTCACAATAGTCATTAAATAATAAAATATATCTTAGTGTGACTCTAACCAAGCAAGCGAAAAATCTGTATGACAAAAAAACTTTAAGTCCCTGAAGAAAGAAATCAAAGAAGACTTCAGAAAACAGAACTCCATGCTTATAGATAGGTAGGATTAACGTAGTAAAAATTGGCATCTTACCAAAAGCAAGCTACAGATTCCATACAAATCCCCATCAAAATACAATTTAGTTTTACTCTTAAGTAACCAGCAGACGTTAATGATATGTTAATGACATCCGGTGCTCAGAAGTTTCTACCCCTGATTAATGAGAATTCTTGAGAAAGTTTCCATATTAATGGAGCAGATAAACTTAAGAAGAACTATGTGCAAGAGAGGTGGGGGTAGGGGAGAAAGAAGGAAGAAAGGAAGGGAAAGAGGGAGGATGGAAGGAGGGAAGGAGGGAGGGAAAAAAAGAAGGAAGGAACAGGAACTTTTTCCAATAAATTCACTGTTTCTAAGCCTTATAATCTGAGGTCTCAAGAACTTGTGTTATAAACACAGGTGACTTTTCTTAAATAATTATAAAATTTAGAAGCCCAAACACTTTTTAAAAAACTATGAAAACAATGTTTCTCTTAAAAGCTTTACAATGTACATTTAGCACAGTATGTTGGAAAACATGGACATAGTCTGTATATGCTATAGGACGGACACACACACACACACACACACACACACAAAATACCCAAATGAGCACAAACAATTTAAGGAATTGGATTAATCTTCCATAGGCAGAATTTTTTTCGAATTCTTCATAGGAAACAATACCTACATTATATAAATCTTGAGGCTTTATCTCACAATGATTTAAAACATTATGGAAACGTTCTTACTCAGAAGTAAAAGTAATTGCAACCCTAATACAAAAGCCCCGGAGAAAAAGGAAAGGCAAAGAAGAAACCCATGAAGAGTCAATCACATTACCTTCATTAATAAAGTCTAGTACATGCTTAATATATTAAAGTATAATTGTTAGTGTGCCTTTTAAAATATTATTTAGGCTTTGATAAAGCTTAACTCCTCTTTCTGTTTTTTCTTTTTCTTATTAGACAAGATTATTTCTGTTTTGTAGGTATTGCCCAATAGAAAATGAGCACATTATTACCTAAAATATTGAAACTGTGGCTGTAGAACTGTGGGTAAAGTACAGAGTGCACACACCTGAGTACCCTAGTTCGGATGCCCAGACTCACATAAAAGCTAGGCAGTGGCATGGATATCTGTACTGCCAGCACTGCAGAGACCGGAAGTATGCGGATCCCAGGAACCTGCTGGCCAGTGAGCCAGCCAGGCTACAATATAGAGCTTTGAGTTCCATGAAGAGACTGTGAACCAAAAAAGAAGGAGCGAGGGGGATAGAGGGAGACATCCCAAGTCAACCTCTGGCCTCTGCACATGGACGGATGGGTCTGTACATCATTTCATACACAGCATCAAACTCAGAAAAGCCTGAAACATGTTCATCAAATTAGAAGATAAATAAAGATGCTTACAGTAAAGGTGTGCATTCATTTGGAAACAACAAAACCAGATCATTGTTTTAGACAAAACAGAAGACCCAAGAGATTCTAAAAAAAGAAATGATGACTACGTGAAGCTGCATGCTAGATCTACCATCAGATATACCCACACTCACAATAGGAAGCTGACTGTGAGCCCAGCATGGTGGTCCTCAAGTATTTATACTCAGGAGGCAGAGGTGGGCAGATCTCTGTGAGTTCAAGGTGAGCCTGGTCTCCATGGTCATCAGGGCTATGTAGCAAAACCCATTGTGGGTGTGGAGAGAGGGAGATGGGTGTGGTCATGTGAACATCTATAATCTATAAACTAGAACTGTAGGAAGAAGGAAATCACCAGAACCATTGGCTGCCACCCTAGCTCTAGGTTCAGTGAACATGATGTCTCAGAAACTAAGGCAAAGAATGATAGAGCAGACACACAGCATCCTCTTCTTGCCTGTACAAGCCCATGATGTGCGTGCATATCCTCACTCGTACCTACACATGTGCATATACATACACACATACATAACACAGGCAGAATTAATTTAATATTTTTAAACTTTTGAAAAAAAATTTAAGTGCTCAACTCACCTAAGAGCCTAATCAAATCCAAGTCATTTTCCCTGTATTTTGTCATTTAGCCTCCATTTCAATCTGTATGAGATCTGTAGTTTGCAGTGAGGAAAGTTAAATGCGATTAGTTTACGTAATCTATTTCCCTGAGGATGGCACACCACCTAAGGAAAGAGCAGGACTCCAACTCTGACTCCCTTGCTCCAGCTTTTCTACCATGTCACCTCCTACTCAGCCCTCTGCAGAGCCTTAAACAATAGCGAGTCCTAGGAGCTTTTCAGTTAATTTACCCCATTAGTCATTTGCTCGGTGTTACACAACAGCCACCGGAGAGCCTCCTCTCGGGGAAGCTGTCACACCAGACTGCCCATGTGGGTGGCTTGATTTAAAGTTGGCCCTGAGTTGCCAAAGGACTCCATTAATTGAAATGGCATGACAAGGAAACTTCAATGAGGCGTGGCCAGAAGGCTCTCGGAAAACCAAACAGTGTTAATGGCAGGTAGGTCAGGGATTGCATGGTTGCAAGTAGCAATGGAGCTCAAGGCACAATGAGAAAGTCAGAACATAGTGAAATTCTTGAACATCTTTTGTTTTACTGTCTGTTCCCCCACGCTTCTACATAGGTGGTTGATTTTGTTTGGTCACGCTGGTGATTGAATCTGAGGTCTCACGCATGCTGGATAAGAAATATAACAGTAAGCTACAGCCACAACTTCCTTTTGATTTTTTTTTATTTTTGAACCAAGCTAAGATCCCCAGGCAGATCCTGAGTTTATGATCTGCTGGCTTAGCCCCTCAAGTGGCTGAGATCACAGGCTTGAACTGCCAGGCCTAGTTTCTGTGTTGGTTTTATTACTTTAAAGGCTATATTTTAAAGAGTTTTGTAACAAAACTTATCCTGGGGAGATGCTGAAGACATGTCTACTCACCCCAAATGAGGAAGCCATGAGAGACCAAAGTATAGGTACCACCAAACTCCACGTTGTTAAAGCAATGATTTTTACTAAACAGGAGTACAAATAAGGGGTTATTTACAGGAGCAGAAAATACAGACATCATCACCAAAGCCCATCCCAGCATGGGTGACAGCTAGCTTACAGAGCTTGGGGCCAGGAACACATTTTATAGTCTGCAGACCACTCTGTAGGTTGGAGAGTGTCCTTTCCAGGTGCCTCATTATTTAAAATCTCTTCCAGGCAGCTCAGCTGGTTCTGCCTTGTCTAAGCAGCTGGTCTTTTCTTGTCTGAGAGTCTCCTTTGTAGCTCAGTTCCCCTCTTCTGAGTAGGAAGCTTTTATTGCTTACTCTGGCATAGGGCCCAGTGAATCTTGTTAGTTTCAGGAACTTCCTAGAGTTATTTTGTATTGTTTACCTTCTTGTTTAAGGACCTTCCTGCAGGATGGAATGTTTCAATTCCTTAGGAAACAGTTACACAGCATAAGCCAATTTGTTACTGCAGAAAGTCTTGTTATGTAAGTTATCTATAACAACCAATTAGCTTAGCACAACCAACAAGCGAGATCTATCAGAAACGCATGGAACCCTGCACAGAGCTCATAGAGAATAAAATGCACTATGCATAACTCAAGATCCAATAAGGCCAGAAGCACATTCTCCCAGACAATAAAGTTCAAATGTATCTCCAAAATCAATGTAAAATAAAGGTTTGCATCTGTATGTGCAGGTGGCATTAGTACGTGTGTGAATGTACACATTCACATGTGTACATGTGCACAGGTGTCCTCAGATGGACATGTATGTGAAGAGCCAAGGATTATGCTAGATGTGTTTCTTAATCATGGCCCCCTTTATAAATTAGGGTCTCTCACATGAACCTGGAGTTCACCAACTCAACTAGTCTAACTAGCCAGCTTCCCTCCAGCTTGCGTCCTACAATGGAAGTACAGGCAAGCCACCACGCCCAACAGATGTTTATGTGAGTGCTGGGTATCTAAATATCAATTCTTCTGGTTCTGCACTGAGTGTTTTACCCCCTGAAATATCTTGTCTTCTAAAATGTTTATAATGTATAGATATTATAAAACTAATTTCTGTATGATTTGTGATGTGTGAAGAAATTAGAACATAAGATAGTGGAGCCTAAATTAATATAGTTCCAAGGCTTTACTTTACCTGCATCCATGCCTCCTTAGTCTACAGAAAAGTCCTGACAGTCACTTAGTTCTTACTGTAACTCCAACAGTGACCTTGCTAGGAATATTTTCACTCCAATACGGCAAGGCAGGAAGAATTTAACACATGTGCCAGGCTTGAAGGTTTAAATGCTAATTCTTCTTTCTCTTGTGCATAGGTGACACCCCATTTGGAATTGAATTATTTCATGCAGGATGAGAATACAATAACTGTGCCCAAAGTCAGGTAGGATCATTGACTGTGATGTAGGCAGTATTTGTGTATTTGCTGTTAGGATAGTACCTTTAAAAATCAAGTGTTAGGAGTGCCTGATGTTCCTTTTGTTGCTAATACACTGTCAGTGAACTGAGGCAGATGGAATTTAGGACACAGGGAATCTTTTTCAAATGCTGTACAACTCTGTTTCCAGGCAGCTCCAAGTCTGGAGCTTAGATCTTTTTGTTTGTTTGTTTGTTTGTTTGTTTTTGTTTTTGTTTTTTCACAGGGTTTCTCTGTGTAGCCCTGGCTGTCCTGGAACTCACTCTGTAGACCAGGCTGGCCTTGAACTCAGAAATCCACCTGCCTCTGCCTCCCAAGTGCTGGGATTAAAGGCATGCATCGCCGCCACCACCACCACCACCCAGCTAGAGCTTAGATCTTAATTCAACTGCAATTAAAAATGATCACCTTTCTCTTCATCCCATACTTCTACAACTTTGGCTAATTACTATTAATAATGTTACATGGTTAATTATATTGTTGCCATTAATTTTTCTATTATGAGATTTCCAGCTGTATGCCCTCCTCAAGACACATTATCAAAGGGACAAAAATTGGAGAATTCTGGACCATCCCATTGGAATTTGGCCATTAGACAATAAAGAATTATATCCTATTCAAACAAAGTTCAACATCCAGTTTGATAAAAACTACCTTTGGCACATATCTGGCATGGGTTTGTGGGGGTACACTCTTTTCATTAACAGTAATCTGTTTCCTGACTCAATGAGAGTAGGTGATGATTATGCCTTTTGGTTTTCAAAGATGCTGTAAAGGAAAGCTTGCATCTTCTAGAAGGGTAGGGTTGATTCTTTACTCTCTTACTAGGGACCATCAAAAAGCTAGACCTCTGTACTAACCAATGTGAGAGTCTTCTCTATCCTCCCTGCAGGTGGCACATTGGATGAGTCCTCCATCATCTGCGTTTATCCTTGGCTCTCTGTTACCCATGTGTGGGAAGAGAAGTGACTCATCTGTAAGTTCTGAGAACCAGAGAATCCAACACAAAGGAAGAGGCTCAAAGCTTCCTCTATGCAGTCTAAAGGCAGCTCGTCCCTGCTCTTCTGGCTCTAATTTGGAGGAAAGGACCTGAGGAAGCATCTCTCTCTCTCTCTCTCTCTCTCTCTCTCTCTCTCTCTCTCTCTCTCTCAGACAGAGGCCATGACTTTGGAAGTTGAAGGCAATTTGCTGCCAACGATAAAAGGATGTTCAGTTGCCCCACAAGCACAAATTACTACCAAGAACTATGAAACAAAATGATAAATCTAGATTACCAGTACCTCTAATCTATCTACCCTGACCCTCATTTTAAATATTAACAAGTTTAGAAGCTAATTTTCCTCCAATATGTAAACATTCAGCTTGAAAGGTTGAAAAAAAAATGAATAAGCAAGGCTTTTCCTGGAACAGCCTCTTTCTGAACTCCAGATGTCAATAAAGTTAATCTCGGTGATTCAGGTAATTTGGGACCATTTGCTAACTCATGTGAAAACAAACCATTGTGATTATTTGTGGCTGCTGCTTAGGAATCAGGTGCATGCACACATATACTCAAATGTGTGTGTGTGTGTGTGTGTGTGTGTGTGTGTGTGTGTGTGAAGCTTACTTATGCCTCAGGTCCTTCTAAAATCTAATAGCTTAAAAAGAAGCTATGAAGTTGAATCAAAGCTAGAAGAATGTCTTCTAATCAAAGATTTCAGAGTAATTGCAAAGAAAGCAATTTGGTGGTTTGTTTTGATTGTTGTTTTTTGTTTGTTTGTTTTTCTGTTTTTGTTGTTGCTGTTGAACAACACAGAATAATCTGAGAATGAAAAAGCACACATGTCCCTACAAACCTTACTGGAAGGCCTCTCTCCACTTTGCAACCACAGCTGGGGCATCCCAGGTGCCCACTGTGGCTTTGATTAATCACCTTCTCTACATCCTTTTTTATTAGGTAGTCACACAGTGAGAAATGGAGACTAATTTTATCAGAAAAAAAAATCCTCTGTAGAACCAAAGGTTTAAAAATAGTGTTGAAATGTGGTGAGTTAAGAGGAAAAGGAAAACAGATGGTGGTAACCAGGCTCTGGGTGTCTGCTTTCTCCATGTGGGCTCTTCCAACGCCGTGTCCTTCGCGTTGACCCCTGGAATAATAACTCAGCCCAGATCAATTCTTCTTCAGCGCTCTAATCTGGGCACCCCTCTGTGAAAAGGAGATGAGAGGTTATAACAGAGTGAAGAAGTGAATATTTTGTGACTTCATGTGGTCTAAAGGAGATTAGATTAGGTTTGGGGTAATCAACTATTCCACCCAGGGAAGGTCAGAACTTATATGTTCTATTTTTAGCTTTTACATCAACTAGAAACGTTGGAGGCCATTTAGTCCCAGGCTGGTTTGAAGAATGACAGGAAGAACTAATGCAGAGGTGAATTGGGTCACCTCTTTACATGCAAGTGTCCTTGTTCAGTCCCCATGACCTATGCCTTAACTTTCATCCAGAAAGCTCTCCTGGTGTTAGAACCACCACTGCCTGGGTTACCTCTGATGGTTGATCTTTAATCATGCTGTTGATGTCTTCTATGATCATAGCTAACCCAAAAGAAAACTGAGCAGGGCGAGATAAACTTCGAGCCTTACTTTGGAAATCACTGACCAGATGCTCTTAGACCTGATTTGCTCGCTTCAGGTAGCTGAGCCACCAATCAGTTGTGGGGAAGCTTTCTAAAGTTATTCCCATGTTTTTGTATAGGTTATAAGGAAATATACAGGGCCTTAGTTACACTGTTTAGTTGTTTACCCCCACCTTTTTGCAGTAACGTAGGCAGGTAGCACAGACAGGCCTCTGCTCTCATCTAGAGGGGCAGGATGAGTGCTTGCTTATTTCCCATTGCATTTTGAAAGCTAGAGAGAACCCTGAAGCCCCAAATGACATTTTGTTCATCTCTCTTTGTGAGGCTCCTCTGTAAACACCTCGGTATGTTTGCTGTGCAAATAATATCTTGGACCTGCCCTTGGTTTCTCTGAGATGCTCGGAAAATATTAATCTAATCAAATCAAGATTATTGAACTCTCCTGACATGTTAGAAATCTCCAGAATCTTGACTCCAGAGTTTAAATGATGGCAAAGGGAAGACAGTCAGGCCTCCAGAAAATTGTCCTTTAAGGAATCCACATCTGTTTGTTTGTTTTTTTTTTTTAAGTTTGCTAGAGGAATAGAGCTGTGAACACTTCACCTAAACCTCAAAGAAGACATGGGCATTAATATCAAACAGATTTCTTTGCTTACTCAAAAACATGAGTCCTCTGGGATCTCTCAGGTCCATTTTGCCTTTACTGCTCCATTACCTGATACCTCAGGCTTAAGCTGAAAAAATTTTTTTTCAAATTCTTGTGATTTAAGAGACCGTGGCAGGAAGGCAACTGTGACATGTACCACTAAAGCTAAAGGAAAAAAGCTGTAAAGAAATACAGATTGTAGTGCAGTTAGAATGCACACACACACACACACACACACACACACAATTTCAATCCCTTGGAAAGCTCAGAGGAAAAAAACTGTATACCTTGTCAAATGGAGAATAAACTGATCTAAATCAATGTTTCATAGGATTGATGTCTACTTCAATTTTTAACTCCTTAAAAAGGATATGACAAGTTCCATTACATAAAGAACCATGAATGATAAACTCTAATTGTGTGATCTTTTTATCAGAGGTTTTTGTTTGTTTTTTTGTTTTTTGTTTTTGTTTTTTTTTTTGTTTTGTTTTTTCCTATCTTAACTCCACCATTACAATGAACCTGAGAAAGAATATGGACTGTCTGCTCCATGCCATGGATAAAGAAGGATGCCCAGATGGGCCCAAGCCCTTTGCGTGTCCTCCCCTGTGTTCTCCCTCTGCTTAGCAGTGTGGTGGAGAGTGACACACGTCACATTTTGCCAACGTCATTTTAATTCGGTTTAATGACAAGCTGAAATCATTTTCCGTCAGGACTCGATTTCTACAGTGACAAAATTATTTCTTTTGCTCGGAGATAGAAGAATAAATACTATCTCAGATACCCCACACTCCACCACAGCTGCACAGGGCCCACGTGTGAGCCTTGACTCAGAGATTTCACTGTGCGGTAGTATGTCCTCTGCAGATGTCACCATTTTAGCAGATTGCTCATTCTAAGGTGGAAAGTCCATGTCCTCTGAATTAAACATTGTTCAGGAGATTTTGCCTGAAGCATCAAGATGTTTCTTCCCATTAATTCATTTTTTTAAAAAAGGGAATTATCATCATCATCATCATCATCATCATCATCATCATCATCACATTCTAGCCCAAAGCTTCAAAATTCCTTCTACAATCCTCCCTAAGCCAATATGCTGAGCCCCATCCTGGCGCTATTTCACTCTCTGGCACCAAATTCTCTTCTAGTTTGCCCTGTGGCAAAACAGAGACCAGACCCAACTTGGGAAGGAAAGACTATATTTGACTTACCCTTCCATATCATGGGGTGGGGGTGGCGAGAGCCAGGGGAGGAACTAAGGTGGGAAACTGGAGACAGAGCTGAAGCAGAGACCACGGAGAAACCCTGCTTTTGCTTACTGGCTTGCTTCTCTGGCTTGCTCAGCTACCTTTCTCATACAGTCCATGCCCACCTGGACACACATGTGCACACACAAATGTATGTGAAGGTGCTCCTAGAGGCCAGAAGTCAGTGTCAGATATCTTTATCGCAACAAGGTGGAGCCTCTCACTGAACCTGGAGATCACTGATTGGCTGGACTGGCAGGCCAATGAGCTGCATTGATCAGCTGTCTCTGCTTCTCCAACACTAGAATTATGTGCACCACCATAGCTGACTTTTACTTAGGCACTGGAGATCCAAACTCTGGTCCTTAAGCTTATTCAGCAGACCTTTTACTAACTGAGCCACCTCCCCATCCTCTACAGCCTATTTCTAAATCTGTACAATCAGGAGTCTCAAAGGAAGTTCCTGTCCTCTAGTGTAATAGGCATGCTAGTGAAGAAAAATATTCATTAAATGTTTTGAGGAAAAGGGTCAGCATATGGGGGGGGGCTCCGATTACTCAAGGAAGGCCTCCTGGGAGAAATGGCATGATCTAGACCTCGAAGTAGAATTGCTTACCAGACAGAAATTTAACAGAGTGAAGAGGGTGGTAATTAATGAGGGATTCTTTTTCAGACAAAGAAAGAGTATGTATAATGTCTCAGAGTAAGAAATCAGCACATTAGTAAGAAAAATCTACTATGGTTCAAAGTTAGATTTTGCAGAGTGGCGGGAGATTATAAACAGATTGCTGCGTGACCACGAAGCACCTTCCAAGGCAAGCTCATGATTCTAGAGTCAACCAGATTGGAAGGAACTATGGCAAACTCTTAAGCCCTGGTGACAGACTCAGATCAGGTACACTAGAAGGAGATCAATTAGGGGTAGACTCAAATGGATGCCAAGGTGAACACTAAGAATCTGCTAAATCAAGAGACATTAAGACTTCCCTAATCTACCAAAATGCTGTATGGTTAGAGAAAGGGTGTGTTAAAGGCTTACAGGACACAGAACATTTCAAAATATGGATTCTGGTTTTAAGAACAAATTTTTGTTCCATGTTGTTAACGATGCCCATGGACACCTATCTGTCTATAGCAGTGGCTTTCAGTCTGTTGGTCTTGACTCCCTTTTGGGGGGGTCAAGTATAAATATTTAGATCATGATTCATAACATTAGCAAAATTAGTTATGTAAGGAGCAGCAAGATAATTTTGTGGTTGGGGGTCACCTCAACATGAGGAACTGTATTAAGGGTCGCAGCATTAGGAAAGTAAAAACTACCGGTCTATAGCTAGGACCTTAAATATGGCTCCATAGCTCCTTCCACGAAATAAGGAGCCTCTTTTCTTCTATCTAGCTGTTTCCATACCTTATTCGGCAAAGTTGATGAGGTAGATAGGACAGGCACTTCCAAATCTAGATCCCTGTCTAATGGGGGAGGCTGATGTGTTTCACTCTATTACCCTCTGGAAATTCACTAAGACAACAGTGAGGTAAAGTGGAACAAGTGGCTTTAAATGCCCAGAACTCTGGAGAGGGCACCAGAAGTGTCAAAATATTGGAACCGAACTAACTAACTGATGGCCTATGAAAATATCTAGATCATTGATAATAAACTAGCACACTTAATTTGCAAAGTCCACTTTCTCTTGCAGACAACATAGTATTAACAGCCATTGCTTGAAGTTGAAATCCAGTCAAATTGCCTTGGAGATGTGGCAATTTGATGTAACTGAAAAGTTATGCTATGTAACAGAATCTTCTTTCTAATAAGACGCAGCCTTTGGGAATGGTTTCCACCATATTACCACTTGCTTTTGATAGAGTTACTGGTCACCTTGTTAGTCTTGTTATGGTCAGTTTTGCCACTAGAGTTCTCCTGGTTGATGGTAACATGGGAAGCATTCCGAACAAATTAAAAGTTTGTTATCGGCTTACTTGACCAATAAGTTTAACCCTAAATTTAGCAATTACTAGTCAAGTGTTCTTAGTTCCGAGCTCATTTCTGGTTGAAAGACTTGTGGTGACTTTTTTAAATTGCCAGAAGGCAGATGGCCAGCTACTGACCTGAGTCACTCAATAAATTATAAAAACTACTATAAAGAAACCCCAGTAACTAAACATTCTCTGACAGCAACACTTTGTCTTCATTTGCACATATATCTCACATTAACCTAGCCTATAATCTCTTAAGCTTCCTACTCAGCCCGAGCCTCCACCAGTTGGCAGTGTGTTGAGGTTCTGGGTCTTGAAAAACCAGATGGAAGGTCTTGGCCTAACATATCGTCATAACTGAAGCTAGCAAAAACTGTAGTTTCTATTTCTCTACCAGCTCTTGGAATTGTGAAGGGTCAGCTTCTCAGTGCCTCCTGTTTGGGTGTATGTTGTTTTATACTTATGTGTTTGAAAGGAAAGACTCTGTACCTCAGCTGTCAAAAGGGCTGGACAGAAAACTGGACCACTGCTTAAACCTTTCCAATTTAACCATGTGAAAAGAAAAAAAAAGAAGAAAGAAAGAACACACTTTTCTTGTCACATGGATCTAAAATCTCTGTGATCATGACAGAAGCCAGATGTTTACAAAAAGCCCTTCTCGGTTTATTTAAATGTACCTTCTATTTGCCATACTTCATGGCAAACTTCAAGAAAACATTAAACAGGATGAACACCCGAGCAACAGTCTTAAATCTGTACCGCTCTTGGGAAATCTTGTATTTGTAGCTCCTTATGGTCCACCCATAGGTGATACATAGCCCAGCTCTCAGGGGTCTCAGGAGTAAGGAACATGATCAGGCATCAAGCACATGAAACACTATAGAGAAGACTCATTGTTGACATTCAGATCTGGGCTTCACATCCCAGAGTGTATAGTCATTTTCTCTTTGAAGTCTATCACCATAGTTACCTGGGGTAGAAGCCCTCAGCATCGAGGTATGCCAATTAATTCTTCCTTGCAGATAAAATGAGGCAGCAAGGTGCCCAAAGATATGTGCACAGCATTGTCACAGTGCTAGGGGCAACCCACAGTGTTATAGGGGCGATGTGTATGCACAAGACAGGAAATGAATAACATCTTTGTTCTGGCTCCTTTTTATATTAATGTTCCTTCACTTTTCTCATTTCTAGGAGAATTATTTGTTCTTAGTGATGGGAGGAAGTTGCTCATCAAAAGCAAGAACAGAAGACTAGAGACAGAGAGCGTGTTTAACTTGTAGTGTGTGTGATTAGATAAATCAATTCCATTAACTCTCTAGCAGAAACTGTACTTCCTGCTACCCAGTGACCTATGCAAGATCTCCTGACTCACCATGTGTTCCTTTTACAAGTAATAGATGTGATTACAAGGCCAGGATGTGGCTACAGACACACGACTGTGCTTGGCCTCTCCACTCCTTCCCTCCTATGGCCTTCCCAATACTCTGAAAGGAGGCTCAATAATGCTGTCCCTCAGTAAATGATGAAATATCGCCTCTGGCCTTGTTCTCACCTAAAACAAAAGCTGTGCCTTGGGAGGGAAAGGCAGTCTTTATACCAAAAGTGCCAGCGCCTTAGGAGGGGTGTCCTTGTACAATCCCTGTTTGCAATTTAGGACAGCTTATTATCAGAGATCCAAACCATTCCTTCCATAAGAAAGGTAAGTACAAATCCAGTGCAATGCTCCTGGTGAGGAATCGATGTTACAGTCTAAAATGACACCGATTATTTCATGGATTAAGTATTGTTAGCTCGTAAAGACTATTGCTAATGTGGGGTAGCCCTGGAAATACAGATATGTAGATAGAACAAAGAAAAATTACTGAACATATATTGTTATTGTAACCAGGACATAAACCCAGCTCTTTGGATTCATTACCTATTATTGTTAGAGGAAAAAGCTAAAGGTGAATATTGAAGGGTCATTGGAAGTCAAAGGAGCCATAAAGTGATCCCACAGATTGTAATTCTTTTTTTAATTAGAAGATTGTGATGCCCGAAACTTTTTATTTACTTCTCAATTTCATACAAACAAATTTCAATGTCCCCTGCCCTAGGAGGAAAAGAGAGGTGCAAGGCCCATGTCTGCCGCCTTTACCCAAAACATTTTACTCTAAAACTTTGTCCTTTACACACAGTCCAACCTCATCACCTACGCCAAGTATCTCAGACTCAACACCTACCTAACCACAGTCTACATTCTGACAGGATTCCTGAAACTTCCATGTAGGTCAGTAGCAGATTACTTCCCTGGCATGCCCAAGACCCTGTGTTCAATCCTGGGCATCAAGAAGAAATCATGATTTTTATTTTAAAATTTTTTGCAAGATCCCAATGGTTCATAAGAAAAACTAAAGTATATGAAGCCCAGAGCAAGGTGATAGGAAAGGCCCCTGGCATCCAGATGAGCCCAATTACCCATAAACCCTCTCTCCTCTTTGTAGGTATCTATAGAAATCACAGACAGTCATCTATGGTGACACAACACTATAGATAGTATTTTCCTCTGGGACTTTTTACATCACTCCAACATTCGTAAAGAGGATAGGGAAATATGACCCAAGAGATAGAGGGCAGAGAGCACCCACTGCCTGCACAGTGTGGAGAGTGGATTGCACAGTTTGGTCTTTTCTTATCTGATATGTGTGTTTAATCTGTTCGTCTTGGATATCTGTCTTCAGATACAGAGGCAGAGAGCAAGAAAGCCAAAGCTTCTCCTCCGATTCCCCCTAAATAGCTTATTGATCATACTGCCCTTCCCACTTACATATAGCTTTATTCTATACCTTTTTCCAGACGCACACACTGGTAAGGCAGTGTCTCTTAACTAGACTGTGAGCAAGCAGAAGGCACAATTTGATTCTTTTATTTCTCTTCCTCATATTAGCCTTTAGTCCTCTGGATTTAATGAGGAATGAATCATGAATGATTTAAATCACAAAATGAAGATGGACGGACGAGTGAGTGTTGAAAGAATTTAGGAAAGAGCTAAGCATTCATTCTTTCTGCTTTTGCTCCAGTGTGCTGCTGCTATTTCTCCTGTCCCCTGCCCTAGTCACATGACACAATGGGCTTTGAGTTGTCTCTTCCATTACAGAGAAGTCAGCCAGACTGATTGTTTCTGGGTCCTGGGATGCAGTGAGAATTCATAAGTATGGTTGGCTGTAACTTGCAATCAATAACTCCCATCTGTTTGGGGGTCTTTGGGTTTGATCTGGCATCCAATACACTTTCACCACAAGAATCCAATTTTCCTTCACACATAGTTTCCTGATGTAGGGAAGAAACATTATCAGAGGAAATAGAGATGAAAGAGAATTGCTTGTTCATTCCTACTGTCTGGCATGCAAAAGGGAAATGTTATAAAATACATAAAGATGATAAAAGCACTATTTCTTGAAAGTCCCTTGCACAAACTTGCAGACAATAAAGAACGTCAAAACTTTTCTTAGCTATTTGCTTGGTCCATATAATGAATCTAACAACAACAACAACAATAATAATAATAATAATAATAATAATAATATATACCACTGGTTCCAAACATAATTATTTCTTACAGATTAAGAGAAAATGTTATCATTATTTTTCCTGTAACTAGCTCACTCTTCCTCTTTAGCCCTAATTACCAGATTATCAGAGAAACAAATTAATCCAGTGTCAAGAAGAAAACATATCCCTCTCTTTTTTTTTAAAAGAAATGCTTCAATTTATTAAAACCATGAAGTCTTTTAATCTCCTGTTTCTTTCTATGGTGTCTGCTTTGTAATATAGAGGCAAAGGGAAGAGGTACATGTAATGAGAGGCCCAGAATGGAGTTGGGATGTGTCTTAATCAGGGTTTGTATTCCTGCACAAAACATCATGACCAAGAAGCAAGTTAGGAGGAAAGTGTTTTTTCAGCTTACATTTCCACGCTGCTGTTCATCACCAGAGGAAGTCAGGACTGGAACTCAAGCAGGTCAGGAAGCAGGAGCTGATGCAGGGGCCATGGAGGGATGTTACTTACTGGTTTGCTTCCCCTGGCTTGCTCAGCTTGCTTTCTTATAAAACCCAGGACCATCAGCCCAGGGGTGGCACCACCCACAATGGACCTGCCCACCCTTGATCACTAATTGAGAAAATGCCTTACAGTTGGATCTCATGGAGGCATATCCTCAAGGGAGGCTCCTTTCTCTCTAATAACTCCAACTTGTGTTAAGTTGACACACAAAACCAGCCAGTACAGTGTCCTTTCCTATAACAATCTCATCCTGGTCAGTAGGTTTTACAAGACTGTTACAGAATCTCTCAGATCTCAACTCAAGAAACAACTTTCAATGAAATTATAAGGGGCTATCCCAGAGCCTACTGTATTAACTCCTTTGAGGACTGCTCATGCCTCCAAGCTGGTGCCATGCTCTGATTGGATAGTCCTGGACCATCTGTGAAGAAGAAAGAAGTCCTTACCTGGTTACAGTCTTCTTTCAGTGGAGCTGTGTACCAAAGTCGGAGTGAGGTGAAATGGGGCCTGACAGTCCTGCCCACCATAGTGAGCTTTGTACTGACATGTTCCATTAGTGTCCCCAGTGACTTAGGAGTCTGTATCTCATCTTCACACAGCTCCATCCTCAAGCCTGCTTCTGGTTTTCCTTCTTTTGTTTCAGTGGAATTTTGACAACACTGCTGGAGAAGATAGCCCGGAGAAGGAAAGCTCTAAACTGGAAGAAGGTTGGAGGCAGGGCACATGAGAGAGGAAGCAAGAGACAGCAATGCCTGAAAGGGTTTAATCGAATTGGATCTTAAAGGCTGAACTATATATGTCAATTAAATTATTTATATATTTGCATACATATTTATGTTTCACATACATAGAACACACCATGTGGCATGTGTGCATATTTACACACACACACACACACACACACACACACATATATATATATATATATATATATATATCACATATATGTGATATGTATATTAACATATAATCTTGCATTAGGCCTGGCAAGAAAGATGAAAGTGGCAAACATGTGAAAAGAAGAAAGGGAATATCCTAGTTACTGAGACAGAAAACTCTGTGGTGGAATATCCTGACTCCCTAAATTCTCTGCATAGAGGTATGCTTAATTTCAGGGAGCTTAAGAGTTCTCAACCTGTGAG
Organism: Apodemus agrarius; assembly: GCA_964023405.1. Taxonomy (NCBI): domain Eukaryota; kingdom Metazoa; phylum Chordata; class Mammalia; order Rodentia; family Muridae; genus Apodemus; species Apodemus agrarius. The sequence continues at coordinate 79,655,436 of OZ030014.1, forward strand.
TCAAGGCCTCTTTTTGGTGGTAGAGCACAAATTAGATACTCTGCATATCAGATATTTACAGTACAATTCATGACAGTAGCAAAATTATAGTTATGAAGTAGAAACAAAGTAATTTTATGGTTGGAGATCACCACGATATGAAGAACTGTATTAAAGGGTCACAGCTTGAGAATGGTTGAGAACTATTGGGTTAGACCCTATGTATCTCTATCTAATATACTATAGCCCCAAAAGGTTTTCATTTCACAACAATTAAGAGTACAAACGACATTTACAAGAACTGATTCATCACTTACTTGTCTTTTATTGATATTCTTCTTTGATATTACAGATGCATCCACAGAAAGGTTAAGCTTTCCTCTGGACAAAGAGGAGACCAGAAATCTTCATGGAGAAAATGTGAGATAATATAGCAGGGACAGTAGCAATGATTGATTTTAGTAGCTGTATATGTAACTTAAATTATTTTATATGCATACATAGTTACATATATATGCATGTTTTATATGAATCATGACATATGACATATGAATCATGTGTCATGTCTGAATAACACATTTCCACATGCATATTCCATATCACATATATGTGATATTTATATTAACATATAATCTTATATTAGGAAGGCAGTTTTCACATAATAGGCAGATTTCAAAATGAATAGTGAATTCTGTGCTATAGAAACCCCACTTTTACTATGGTTTTAGTGTATGTGAGCACACATGTTTTTAGAAATTAAACATTTAGTTTAGCTCTAGGGGGAAGTGAACAGAGTCACAAATTCTTCTTACTCTTCCTGTTGTTGTTGATATTAACTTACCTTTACATAATGAGTCTTTTAAGGATCAAATCCTAAGCTAAATAAAAACAGAATCATCATGGCTTGCTCCATTCAGCACCCCAGAAAGGCTACTGACCTACTTGCGAGGCTTGGCCAGGCACTGCCACTACTTGGTTTTGTTTTCTTAAAGATGCAAGAAGTCTGAGGTCAAGGCAGGAATTGTTTCACTGGTGTTGTGCACTCTGAGGTTCATGCTGCATGGAGCTGATTCTACCCTGCAGAACCAGGCGAGGCTGCAACCCTGACTCTCCTGCTGCCATAGCAACCTGTTGGCTCTGAATGAATTGAATTATGGGATTATCACTAAGGAGGAAAAGGAGAGGCATCTATTTTATTTGTTTGCTAGTCGTTTCGATGTAATACCTATGGATGGGAAAATCAAGGAAGAATAGCTTGCTATTTTTAATCAAAATTACATTTTAAAATTGTGGAGTTGGGTGTGTGTGTGTGTGTGTGTGTGTGTGTGTGTGTAAGAGAGGGTATGCATCCCATGGCATTAAGTGAAGGTCAAAAACAGTTTTCAGGATTTTATTTCCTCCTTCCACCTGTGGGTCCTGCATGTGCTCTAACTCCGAAGGCAACCTTGTATGCCGAGTCATCCCAGTAGTTCCTAAATTGCACTTTTAAAAACAAATGCAAAAACAAAAACCTTGCTGATCAATATTCTTAAATCTGTAGAGATTGTCTTCCCATCAACATCTCTTCTTTGGAAAATGGACAACAAATAACTCTGCTAAATGAGTCCTTATTTCTCATAGAGTTTTCCTAAACAAAATGAAGGCATTTAGGCAATAATAATAGAAAAGATAATCATATCACATGGAAAGTTCATCTCTTCTGTTTTCCCTGCCCACATGGGCTGATTTTAGAATAAAATGGGATTGCCAAACTAATATAACCCTGAATTATTGATTTCTACCACCCACAAACCTCTCAACAATTCTCAGGAAATGGACTGATTTAAATTGGACCCAATGACAATTAGAATAGAGCATGTTGCTTCAGAACCAAACACTCTCTCCAAATAGTTATAGCATTAAGGGGCAGAAACCAACAGGCCAAGAAACCAGTGTATCAGGAGACATTGCAGAGTGCTTCAGCAAGAGGAGGACACACAGCAAGTGCCACATCAAAAATGAGAGAGAGAGAGACAAGTGAGGAAGAGAGGAAGGCTTGGAGGGAGGAGAGACAGAGAGACAGAGAGAAAGACAGAGACAGAGACAGACAGAGAGACAGAGAGAGAGAAGAGCAAACCTCAAGGTACCAGCAATACATTTTTATGCGGAAAATGTCCTGCAAGTAGAAAACAAAGACATGTGTGCCTTGGGTCTTCTACAAAAACAATTACTGGTAGATGCTGTGAAGCCATCTAGAGGGTAAGCAGTAGTGAGCACTTGGAGACAAGCTGCCCTTTCATTGCGAGATCAAAGGGAATAAAACCAGCTAGGGTTCTCTCTCCATCCTTGTTTCTTCCTGCTCATTCAAACGTCCAAGATCAAAGCCCCAGGGCACCCTAGCCTCCTGACCGTCAGCTTTAGTAGCCACACACTCTAACTGAAATAACATTTATCAACATGTGGCGAATGTCCACAGCATTATTATAACAGAAACCTTTTCCTTCGGTTGTAAAAATAACTATCATTTTCACCTATATTGATTTTTGAGAGTAGGTGTAATTTTATTATGCTAGAAAGCTGTTGCGTCCGAACAAACAGCCTAATCACAGCAGGGCTCTTTTGATAATGTGATGTTACACTGTAAATATAACTGGACCTGATTCTCATGATCAGGGAGTATTCTGTCTAGCCCCTTCCGGTTAAGTTTCAGACATGTATGAGTTTTCAAAGTTTCTATGACTTCTTGTACTTCAGATGAAAGACTTGACACTGAAGAGTATTTAAATCTACATCAAAGGTTATGTTATCTCCCATTTATTTTGTTCTGTGAACATTTAAAATCGCTCTTACGAAATCTGTTTTGATACAATAAGAACATTTGTTGATGTAGCAGTGCACTAGTGTGATATAGTCCACACAGGCTCATCATTGGAATACTAGATCTAAACACGGGTACTGTTTGGGGGTAATGGACCCTTTGGAAGGTAAAGCCTCACTGGCTGTTGTCTGGCACAGCTTCGTGTCCCATGTCTGTTTCATGGTCCACTCAGATGCGAGTACCACACCCATGTCACAGCTATGGGCTTCTCTTACACCATGGATTCTCCATCACATGATGACTGTGCATCCTTAAATGGGCCAGTATGATCTAAGCAGCCTGAGAACTCTTCCAGGTTATTCCAGCTTGTGTCAAGTTAACTATTAAAACTAGCCATCACGAGTGCTCTCTTTTTCATAGGTCGAGGGGAAAGTAACCACAGCAGAAAGCTATAATGTGTGCTCTGTCAGATTTACAGTTTAGGCAAAAAGAAGGCATTACAGGAAGTTAAAAAAAGAAGCAAGGAAGAGTGCTGGAAGGGAGTAAAACCTTTAAGGGTCCATTAGGTTCTCTTAAAGAAAGAAGTGGGAAGGGTGTTCACAGAAGGTGGTGCGGGGTTTCTGTTTATGATTGACTTGAGTATGAAGTGGTATAGACTGAGAGACTATAGAATATTAGGAGTTGAAATTCAGGAAAGTGAAATTCAAGTTTAGAGAGGCCGGGATGCGAGAGGTGATGATAACGTGGAAGCCTTGTTACAAAGAGCACAAAGAACAGCACTAATTGTACACCAGGCTCCTTGTTTCCCTTACTTTACTGTGGCAACGATAGAGTCCTACAGCCAAAAGCAACTTAAAGGAGAGTTTATTTTGACTTATGGTTCCACCAGGATAGGAGCCCATGATGTCAGGTAAGCATGCCAGAAAGGGCAGAGACATGGCAGCAGAAGCAGACAGATGAGAGCTCACATCTTCTAAGGCAAGCAGAGAGTGGGCTATAAATACGGCAGGGTTGTATACTCTCGAAGCCTGCTCGCAGAGATACCCTTCAAGCAGCAAGGCTATAGCACCTCAAATTCCCCAGAGAGCATCACCCACTGGGACTCACGTGCTGGAATACCTGAGCCCAGAGGTAATTTTCCTCAATCAAACCATCACAGAAGCTGAGTGGATCAACCATGAGCACTGAAAGGGGTGAAGATCTGGCTTGTCAGGAGTCTTACAGAGAGCAGTTAGAATGCTAGGCCCCCATCTGATTCTGGCTGATAGAGACATGGACTCCCCTGAAGGATGAGCACAGATTCGTCTCCCAGGGTTAACCTTTAGAGGATATTACTTAGAGAGCTTGATTTCTGATGAAGGAGGCTTCTGACCAAGAGAAGGACGATATTGCTCTAATTCCAATTAATTTATCATCTACATCCTTGAATGGTACTTTGAGTCTCATTTTCCTATGCTAAAGAGCAACATAGTGAAGTACTCATGAAAAAAAAATGAATCAGAAATAAGTAACTCTAGTGAGTCAATAGCCGAGGATATGATGGTACTACCAAAAGGCAGAGATGTTTGCTGACTGATGTCTGGGGGAGGTCAGGCGAAGAATATATAATCCAAATTAAGTATCGCCCAAAATGCCAATCCTGACGCTTGCAACGCCTCCGTTGGAGATTCATGAACCATTAAGCCTAGATGAAGTTTTAAGAGAAATGCAGCATGGCATAGCAGAAGGACAGCATCAGCCCTGCCCTGCTCATCCATCCCGGAGCCTGACTGGCTATGCCTGTCAGCTTGTCCTCACTGTCCAACATCTTCGTAGATTGTTTAAACATTATAGTGAGGGCAAAAACCTACTAGGTTAAATAAGGGTGTCACATTCATGTTTCTGATTAGGGCTTGTATGAGAATATAGTCTTGTGTTAGCTCAGGATCCAAGAAGCCATGTAATGCACAGTGTATGATATTGGAGACTGTGTATGTGCAAACAGTATCCGTGGCATATATAATGACGTGTCGTTTTAGACCACACAGATATCCTGCATCTCTCAGGATTTGAAGCTGAATTTGAATCAGCCTCAGTTTGTATGTCTCTTGGCATCTGACTCCAAATGTGACAAATCCCCAGAAAGGCACAGGGCATGTGGGTGAGGGTTATGGTTAGTGATGGGTTAAAACTCCACTCCATCATTCAGAAGCCTACCTTCTGACCAAGGGACGTTTAATCCTAAACATACTGGAGAATACAGACCACAGTTTATATAATCTGTCCTGAAAAATCACGTCTAAGTTTCCTTCTACAGATCCCAGCACTTCATGAAACTGAGTGATAATTGGATAAATAAATAAATAAATAAATAAATAAATAAATAAATGAAAGAATCTGGCAAAAAGAAAGAAAAAGAAAAACAGAAACTACGTATTTAGAGATGCATACACACACATACACACACATACATAGACACAGACATGCATATACACTCATATATGCTATCCTTTGGAAGCTATCCATACTAAAATTTCATGAGCCTGTCACCATTCTGTGCCCCACCCTTCAGCCAAGGGTGCCTCCAGTCAGGCAGAATATAGGAGTGGCTAAAAATACAGATCTTCGCAACTGGTAACGCTGGGTGGCTTTTAGAGTCTTACTGAATTTTTCTGATTTTTGTTTTTTCAGATACAAAGTGGAATATTAAAATTCATCTTTGACAGTGAGGTAGTGTGAACCAAGTGGTCTAAAGTATGTGAAGAATCTCATATTGTGCCTGACACATAACTATTACTGACTCTTTGTTTAAAGGCACTATTGTTTTGGTGCCCACCTGGATGCTTTTGTTGTTTTTGCCTCTGTTGTCATTCCAGCACTGATACCTCAGTATGCTGATGACATGTTCTGTGGTTATGTTCACGGTCACAGGTGTGTGCCATGGGCTGGTGCACCGAAGCTGGAGACAGAGTGTAGGGTCCAGTTGGTTCTCGCCTCGCCAGTGATGGTTCACACATTCTGCAATAAGCATTTTCTTTGGGGAGTTCGTGTGACCTGAGGATGTGGGGCTTGCCTCCAGATCTGTAGTCATTTCTGTTTCCCATATACCCAGCAATTCATTTTCTTTCCTCCCTCCCTGCCTCCCTCTCTCCCTTTCTTCTTCCCTTCCCTCCCACTCTATCTTACTCCCTTCTTCCCTCCTCTCCTCCCTCTTCCTCCCTCTTTCCCTCCCTCCCTCTTCCTCCCTCTTCCCGTCCCTCCCTCTTCCTCCCTCTTCCCCTCCCTCCCTCTTCCCCTCCCTCCCTCTTCCTCCCTCTTCCCCTCCCTCCCACTTCCTCCCTCCGTATCTTTGTTCTTTCCCTCTTTCTTGTCGTGTTCCTCCCTCCCTTTCTCTCTTATTTCCTCTCTTCCCTCTTTTCTTCCATTTTAATAATGTGATGAGTGTGGAAAGTTTAATGTGTTTTATTTATAAAAATTAATGGGAAGTGTAAGAATTATACCCAAAGTCTTGTTTTGTTAATGAGGTACGTGGAAAACATGAAGAGATGTAAGGCTGTTAGGGAATGTTCATAGCATCCTGTAGGCAGAAAATATGATCCCATATGAGATGCATTTCTTACCTGGATTGCCTGTAGACAGTATTAATTTTCCCCTCTGGCTTCATGCTGCTTTTTCTATACCTCTTGTCTCTGGTTTCCAGAATAAAAAATCCGAAGGTATCCAGAAATAACATTTATTAATCAACAATGAAACACACAATAGAAAGGGCCTTATAAGTAAAACTATATATTTATAATGCTTTATTGGTTTTGCTCCAGAACTCCACAAAACACTACAGACAGTAACAAAATAACTCAATAAATGTTAAAAACTTCCAAGATAATTAGAGGATACTCTTCATCATATGTGCACATCGCCAATTCCATGACCGTTAGATACATTAGTCAACACTATCATAGATATCTTTCTTGAATAGAGAACATTCTTTTTAAAATCTGGGAATCGTAACATTTACACACATCCATACACAACATAACAGCGCAGAATAAGTGAAGCAGATGCCCAGCGTGGCCTGGAGTCATCTGCCTATATGTCACTTAAAGATATTACAGCGTTAACAGGATAGAGATCAACACACTTAAGAGCAATGTAGAGGGGTTCACTTGGGGGAAAGAAGGGAAATTGGGCATTAAAGCTGTTTACATGTTTTCCATGGCCCGCTTGGCAAGATGCTCCCTTCCCGGCTCTGCCTGCTCCTGATTGAGGTACTCCAGCACTTTCAGGAGCATGTCTTCATCCAAGTACTGTCTGTTTGGGGCGTCCTCACTCTTCAGGGATCCTACAGGGATCCTTTTGCTCACCTTGGCCAGTTTCTCCATTTCCTGGGAGCTTCCTTGACCCAGATGCTCCTTGACAGCCTGCTGGAGCTGCTCTTCTTCTTGGAGGTCATCTTCTGAGGAGCCTGGGCTGGGCACTCTCTTCAGCTGGTTGGTATTCATGAGCTCAGGGTACTTAACTAGCATCCTGGCTAAGTACTCTCCCAATTCTTGGTCCTTCTCATTCAGATTTTCATAGGGTGCTTGTCTACTTTCAACCTCTGGGATCCAGGCTACTTTGGGAATCTGGTTGGCTCGAGATTTCCCAGGACCATAAGGAAGCCTCAGCAGAGCCTTGTCTCGGCTATATTGGTTAGGAAAATATGGGGACTTCTGATTTGCTACGTTCTCCATGCCTAAAACATTTAAAATGTCCTCAACACTGAGCCCATCAGGCAAGGCCTCTACTATACCACGACCAGGTGCCTTGGGATACCCACCCTTGGAGAGCATCTTACTTTGAAACATGTCTGGACGGTCTATGTCAGCCTCTGGGATGTCATCTAGGTCAACAGCAAGCTCCAGATCCTGCTCTGGCTCCACCAATCCATTTGGCTTCTCTCCAGCTTTGAGCATCTCAATTAAGTCTTCTGGGGGTATCTGCAAATTCCTGGAGATTTCAATCAGCTGATAAATAGACTGAGAATCAAGGGGCTTCTCAAGAAGCCTGGCTGCCCTGTCCCCATTTTGCCCACTCTGTGGCCTCCCACTGCCCACAGTATTCACTAACCTTCTCAGGTAGGTGATGACTTTGGAGGCATCCTCTGAGAGTTGGTCTTTACTCTCTCTCCGGTTATCTTCATCCAGGAGTCCCAACTGCCCTGAACGTTTCATCTCTTCATTGATTTGTTCATTTTTTTCTGTGTTTTCTTTGCTGTCTCTTACTTCTTCCTGGGTCTGAGTCTCTATTTTCTCCTCTATGGGGCTCCAATCTTCTCCTCCCACCACATCTTCATAGGCAATGTTGTTGGTCTTGTACACGTCATCTTCATCATCCGTGTAGAGCTTTTGTTCCTCATCAAGCCTCTCACGCTTCTGGTTGCTTGGCCCTGTCAGTTTCCCAAGCTCTTGGAACACAGACTCCAGTGTAGCAAGACTTTGAGGTGTGTATTGTTCTTCGACGATTTCATTTGTGCGTTTGAAGGGGTTTTCTCTGGAATTCTCTTCATACATGAGAGGAAACCGCATGTGCTTGAGTTTCCTCTCCGACCACTGTTGAGTCTCATAGTCATCAGGCGTGTCCACGGGGAAGTTCTTGTCCAGATTCAAGGCATAGGGCTTGTTTTCTTTTGGGGCAGATGGAGGCTCGTTTTCAGCCTGCCTCAGAGCCTCGAGGATTATCCGCATCCACTCATCTTCACTCAGTACATCCCTTGAGCTCTCTGCCAAGTGACTTTCTTCTCCATTTTCTTTGAGTTGAAGAGGAACAGAGATGCCTTGGTAGGGATTGTAGTCTGGGCTGCTTTCTTCTCTGTGAGCTTGCTGCCTGAGCTTTTCTATGTACTCCAGAGCTCTGATCATTTCTGGACTGGGAAACTTTTGGACATTCTCCAATCTGAGGTCTGGTTCTTTCTGAAGCAGCTGGTTTCGCTGGAAGGAAGCTGCTTCGGCTCCAGAGACGAGGAAAATTGAGTGGATAAGAAGCAGAACTGCTCCAAATCGGTAAGCCTTAGCTTCAGCCATGTCTTAAAGATTTCCTGAAAACATAGAAAATACAAATGATCACAAATAATACAGGCTTTGAAGGCATGATGGGAAGAAAAGAAAAACACAAGCCACAATGGGGAATGGAGAAGAAATAATTCCGTATTATACCTAGGAGAGCTGTTTAAAGTTGATGAATGTTTCCTATATGATCCTCACAAGCTAACCATGGGAATCTATAGGAAAATCATTACTCATTTGCATCAAGCTTGTCTGACATTCTCTTGAAGAAAAACACTGACAGGGAGAGCTTCTCTCATTTTATGTATTTCATTTACAAACTAGCAGCTTGATTTTATCATGTTTCTTTTCAACAAAACAAGGCTTTGTAAAGTATTGTAATTTGTTCAAATAGCATTCTATTAAAATCAATTGGAACATAATTTTTTGTGACACATGTACATATACATATCCCATAAGATTGTGTCAAAATAACAGCCTGTTTGATTTATTCTCTAAGCTGGACATCCAATCCTGTTATAGAAATGCAACTGCTATAGATGGTGATGTAACGCAGCACATCAGTGTCAGTAGCCTTGGGCCTGGGTCCTGATCAACTCACGGAATGATAAATTCAGCAGTTATCTCCTAATCCCCAGGTGCTCCCAGGTCTCAGCTAGTATACTAAACCAAGGAAGCTTTTTGTGGAAACCTGCAAAATTAATAACCTTCACTTTAAAATATTTCTATGTGCCAATCTTCAAATAATTGTATTATGGCTGACTTACAAAATGCAATTATGGTTATATTTTTCATCTTTCCTCTAGTGTATAGTAAATAAACAGATGCTACAGAGAGAACATAAGTTTACTTAACTAGTCTATTTCCAAGCTTTTGAGTGTTCAGATTCAGTTTGTCTTATGTCTCTGTCTATTTTTGTAGGGACCTGTGAAATCTTAAATGACTCACACACACTGTTAGAAAATCTGAAAATAACCACTATGTAACTCCCAATTTAGATAAACACAGACGATGTGTTGAATTCTTCTTACTTAAAAAAGAAAGAAAGAAAAAGAAAAAAACTTCATTCATTTTTTTCTCCAATATTTTTAAAACCTCACAGATGTATTAGTAAGAGGAATCGCTTGCATGTTTCCTGTTTGGCATTGCTGATCAGTGGAGAAGCTTTTTCAATCCTTGCAAATTCTTTCATAAACAAATGCATGTAAATAAATTTATAAGTTTATTCATGCTTTCAATGAATCATGGTTTTGTGACAAATAAGCAAAGTTATGTGAAAATAATTTCCTGTTAGATTAAACATCGAGATATTGCTTAACAGATCTCACTGATAACGAATGTTATAATTTTTTAGAGCTGTCAATAGGGTGTAGACGTAGAAACTTCCTTTGCATAGATACATAGGCAGATAGAAATTCCACCAACTAGGTAATTTAAGCATACACAGAATGTTTTCAAAATAAACAAATGCTTACTTCAAGAAACTGTATTCATAAACTTGTGAGTGATATAATGAAGTTTATATATACATATATACATATATATATATATATATGTATATTTCATATTACTTCAGGATTGATTTAGCTTTGGCAATCAGGTTTCACCACTGTCGTGTTTAATGTTATCTTGAAAACCATATTGAGTACATTTGCTTTAAGATCATTATCTTGACATATTCTTAACACATCTTAACATATGGATTACATGATTATCTGTGAAGCCACTACTTTGAAGGGAGACTTTTATGTAGAATTAGAGAAAGAATGCTCACTGCAATTTGAACCACGGCTGGCAGGCATGGCCATCTCGTCGCTGACTCTGGTTTACTTTGAATGACACCATTATTGCTTCTAACACTCAAAGGACTTCATTTCCCCAGGAGGTTCTCTTGCAAGCAGTGAAGATGGCTTTAATAGTCCTAACATCTTACACAGTGTTTTATTTAAATTTTAATTTTCTTAAGTCTAAATGGTAGGAACATTGTGTCTCCTCATTACTGATGCCCCTTACAGTAAAAACATCTTTCCTATGAAATCAGATGGAACATTGACACTGAACCAGCAACACATGTGAATATATCTGATTCCAACAACCCACCTAGTTAGGATAAACAGAAATAAATTTGTTTCAATCAACCTCTTCAGCCAGTAATATATCATCTTTTCAGCTAATGCATAAAAATTACAATCACAGTCTAGACTGATCTATACATTTTCTTCCCTGGATTCAAAGTTATCATTTCTCTGTAATTCATAGTAACATAAATCTTTCCCCCAAAATCATAGTTCACCTTGCAAAAGGAAAAATATCAATGTTCAAAATTATTCTAAGCTCCTTTTTCAAGCCTAAAATTAGCACATAATAACATAAGCCCTTCTGGAATATACTAGTTCAAAAAATAACTAATAATTAATTCAGAGTTCCCATAAGGTAAATATCAAAGAAAAAAACAAATCTAATATTTTTGCCTCTGTGACTCATATGATAAATGACATTTGAATTATTTTAAACTGACTGTTAAGATTATTAAGCATATAAATTATATTCTTGGTTCTATATCTAACTCTGGGGAGAAAAACAACACATTAGGAAAGGAATCAAAACATAAGGTTTGGTTAACTTTACATTAATCGGCATGTTGACATTAAAATTCTCAACTTTTCTCCTCTCCTTGCATACAGTTTTTCTCAATAACATTATAGTCAATGCATATTATCTGACAAGTCCTGTAAATCACAGAATCTCTCATTTATGCATGCATGTAGAGTATCCTTGCCTGAAAAGCAGCAGGTTGTCCGGTTATTCTATCAATATAAGCTTGCCAACGGTCTTTTTCCTCTTATCTGGGAAAACAGGGAGGAACACGCAATTGAGAACTTTCCAGTAAATAGAAGAGAAAGCAGTCTTACCTCTCTCTCTGTCTTAGATGGTGTGGAAGGCTCCAAGCATGCTCCCCTCTGCCGCTGAGTGAGGGCTGGCTCGGGCCGTTTCAGCACCGGACAGCTCCTCGGCTTATAGGGAGCCTGGGCGCCTGACTCCGCATTCCACGCTGACGTCACCGGCTCAGCCTCAAACCCCGGCGCAGGCGAGCTTTTTCAAAGAATCCGAGAGAAAACAATCACTTTAGATATTTTTTTTAAAGCGTTGCATGCTTACGCCACCTGTCTTATGTAGCAAAAACTACAGCTTTCTTTTTTTTTTTTCCCTTCTCCTTTTATCAGAATCTCTGAGGCTCGAAATAAAATGTTCAGCACAAATTCCCTTAGAAAGAAAGAAATCTGTCAGATCGACATGACTAATTGCAAGGACATCTCATCTGCGTTTTCACGCCTTGTTTAGAAGGTTTTCTTACGATTGCTGCCTTGTCATAAGAGTTTTACAGATAATGACTATCTTTTTTATTTGTGCCCATAAAAAAATGCGTTCTCATTTCCTGGTTACAATGAACAGAACATTGCAAATATGAAAGATCGTATTTCACGTCATGACTCCAGGAAGAACTGTTTTAAAACTCTGGTTTGTTTGAACAAAAATCATGAGATACTTATTTTTTTTTATATGAGAATCAACTCAAATACATTCACACAGTGTTCAAAATGCACGTTCATAGACACTCAAGTTGTTGATACGTCTGTATGAGTCCGTTCAAATCTTCAGCAATATCTGGTGTTGCAAGGGATAGCTAAGAAACTGTGTACTCCGAAAAACATGCTGCCTACCAGGAAGGGAAGGAGAGAGAGAGAGAGAGAGAGAGAGAGAGAGAGAGAGAGAGAGAGAGAGAGAGATTTTTCACATGCCTAGAAACTCTCTTGCCATCAATAGAACATAGTGCCACACAAATACTTTTAGGTTTTGGCTGAGTACGTTGAGGTGAATAACTTCAACGTATGAGACCCATGCAAGGAACAGTGTAGGAGGTAACTCACTGCTTCTTGGATTTATAATTCATAACCATGGCTGTGCTTTGCTGTGGAACCTGATTAGGTCCTTTAATAATTTATACAGGTCTAAATTTTTAACTTTATTTTATTAAAGATGTGAGTCCTTTAACCCTGTACATATTAAAATATATTTTTGAGAGTATGAAAGGATCGTGCTGTCTGAAGTCCTCTAAAGGTCTCTGCTGACAGAACAGTCACGTTCCAATTTTATCTATCCGAGTGAGTTATAATGCTTATGAGGTGCCAGATATTTTGTGAACTATTGGGAACAGGAAAAATGAATATAGCTTTCTGTCTTTAAGAAGGCTTTAGTCAATGGGAATGAAAGCTAGATTATTTTAATATACGTTGGAAAGCACTAAAGAGAAGGCTGTTCAGAAGGCTTTGAACGTTTTGTGACTTACTAGTTGACTCTACATTATAACTGAGTATGAGGTAAGACCTCCAACTAATAGGCCTAAGCAGATCTCTTATTGGGTTTGTAAGACTTCCTACTCTACTGTTGAATTGTTCAAAACTTATGAATATGAAATAAATACTACAATAGTTACAAACTTACAAAGTTAAAAATCTCACGGAAGGTAGTCCTCACTGATCCCTCTTTGCTCCGGGAAAGATACTTGATTTTCCTCAGTGATGAGAGAATATCACACATGAATTCACATGGAACTCACTGGTACATTCTGGGGTGATGCGTCCAATGGACTGGTGTGTATTGATGCCTCACAATGAGTTTGTACAGCATGGCCAAGTGCTAGGTTGAAAAGACTTGAGAACACAGGGCCTGCTTATCAAGGTAACATCTTAGTAACAGGAGATCATTCACTTGGTTTTTTATATTCTCAAAGTCTTAACAAAGATGGTATGAGTTCCGATTAGTTTGATTGTTTATTTATTTATTTATTTATTTATTTACTTATTCACTTTACATCCCACTGATTTCACTTAATTTTCTTGTTTAGGAAGAAAATTTTCTATCCGATTAGTTGAACTTAACAGTATCAGCACAGCCTTAGAAACTCCACATGGCTAGTTATTCTTAAATGATGAGTAGATCCAACATAGGTCTAAAGCGTCATCCAGATGGTCACTCTTGTCTGGGTTAATTCACTCATACACTGCTTAACTTAATTGGACAAAGACCAAACTCCATAGTATTTTGAAAGTCCTAAAAACAGTGTCTTTGTCTACAAATGTCTTTAATAACCAAAAGGACAGGTTCAGTGGCGATGGTCCAGTAAAATGCTTGCTACCCAAGCATGAGGACCGGAGTTCGATCTGTTGCCTGCATGTCTGAGCCAGGTGCAAGGCATATTACTTCAACCTCTCAGCACTGGGAAGGCAGAGGCAGACTCCTGGGGCTTACTGGACAGTCAGTTTGCTAAATCATCGAGCTCCAAATCCAGTGAAAAGAAATAGGAGAAGAAAGAGAACGAGGAGGAGGAACAGCAAGAGGAGGAATGGTGATAGAGCTCAATTGAGGAAGAGACCAAATGTGAATCTCTGATCTCCACACACATGCATACATATGCAAACACACGAATGTATGTGTGAGTGCACATAAAAAATAATCCACAGTGGATTGTCCAAGTGTTCAAGAAGTAGGCTGCCCAGTGTTGGTCACAGGCACAGACTAGCTCCAGCAGGGTTAGGATGTAGGGAGAGCAATGAGCCATTGGGTGTGTAACTGAGCTCCCCTACCTTATGATGCTAATGACAGATCCCTGGTTTTACAGAGATCCATTGTAACCTATGTGCCATACTTGGAGCCTAGTTTAATATTCCTAAAATCTACAACAGATATCTATTTTACAAACTAAGAAACTGAGGTTCATAAATAAATAAATGGACCAGGACTTCCCAGCTCACAATTGGTAAAGAAACATAATAAGATTTAAACCTAGATCTTTTCATCAGTGTGTCTGATAAAGATTGTGATTCAGGCACAATCTAGGTGATGTCAGCATAGAAATAAGTTAGGCATTAAAGACCCAAGACTAAGATGTAGTTACTTAGAGAAAAATAGTCAAGGACTAGATAGTCTTTGGACTGGCTTGGACTGCTGTCCAGAGTAGCAGAAAGGCAAAGCAATAATTAATATCTCTTAATTATCTCTTTAATATGGTAAAATATACTATCTCCTAAACAATGAGGCAGTTACGAATTTGGAAAATACTATTCACCCGCCTGGTTTCTTTTTAATAATTTCTCCAGTGTGATACCTTCTTCCTCTAAGTTGTGAGATTTTTGCCAGTCCTTATTGGTTCTAAATGGAAGTATTCCCTAAGAGAAATCTCTTTAGGGAAGGAGCTAAAATGCAATAATATGCTGAAAGCAAACTTTTTATGGATGTGAAATATTTGAGCATGTGCAAGACACTAAAAATAACCTAGACATCTCTTACATCGCCAAGCCTGAGAGAAGACCATTCCAAACATTTCTTACAAAAAAAATTAATTTTCAGTTCAGTCTGAGTTCCCAACTCTCATAGCCTCCAAGAAATGAATCTCTGTATCATGAACATTTCAACATAATTATGCACTATGTAAGATAATGGTTTTTACTAAATTAGCTTGCAGCCTCACCATGGTGCCACTAAGTTCAAGCTAATCATTCACAATTTAGGTAATTAGGATAAACTAATTTATTTCTACCGTCAGAATCTCTTTACGTTTTGGTCTCTCTATTGTGAGACTGAGTTTGATATTCATCCAGACTGAGATTTTGATTTTCCTAATATTTTGCTAGCAATCCCCTACCTTAGCAATCTTTTTTTTTAACACAAAACTATTCTCTCTTTCACTTCATTTCATTTCTCATTTCAGTTCAGTTTATACGAAACCAATTAAGATGCAAGAAAAGTCAGTGTGTCTTGTAACTCCTCTTTCTCTCCTGTTCTTTCCTGTTCAATGTCCTTCCTTTGCTACTGTCTATTTAAAAAGATGACTCCAGGGCTAGAGCTCCATCTCCAATACCCACGAGTCCAGGCTCTACATTTTCCAGACCATCACCGGGCAGGGAGGGCTGAGCCTCTCAGTCCTCACCTGTGACTCACTGCTTACTCCCACCTCTCTGACTACCTCTAACTTCTGTGTTCCTCTACCTTTGGGACCACTGGTATGCTCCTTGTCTCCTGCATGCTTCACTTCCAGAGTTTGCCTGATCTTCTTTTAGGAAGTTTGGGGGTTTTTTGTTGTTTTGTTGGGTTTTTTTGTTTGTTTGTTTTTTGGTTTTTGTTTTTTGTTTTTTTTGAAGCAAATGTTCCGGTCGTAAGATAGTCTTTAAAGATTCACAATCAATTAATGACAAGGGGGATGCAGAGATAGAACAGCAGTTAAGACTGCATAATTTTCTGGAAGAAGACCTAAGTTTGGTTCTCAATACCCACATCGGAAGCTTCACAGGGGCTGATGTCTCCAACTTCAGAGGATCCAATGATGCCCTATTCCAGCTTCTGTGGGCTTATGAGCTCAGGCACACATATTCAGAGAGACACATACACATAATTAAGGATAAATTTTTAAAATATAGTGTGGTGAAGTGTTTCTCTATCTCCCTTGAAGGAAAGTATTAAAAAAAAACAGAAACAGATTATGTTTTTTATTTAATTGCTATATAGAAATACCCCAGACAAAATCCAACTGCTTCTGGGAGGTGGGATCTCTGTCCACACTATACCCCTAGACCTAGCCCAGAGCTTTGAATATAAATGCTGTCCAAAATTACAGTGTGTTTAGTTGAAGTCAGGTTTTTTGTCCTTTTTTCTGCCAAAGCTTCATACATTTCCTCTTGGAAATGTATTTAATGTTTTCAACGTGTCTATGCAAATGAACTACCTCTATTCATCTAGGCTGCAAGTAATGCTAGTAAATCAAATGTAGACATTATTTTTTTCTTAAAATGGAATTTTTCCTCACTAGAGAAACTACGTTCATCTAAACTCTCTCTTGGTTGGTGAAATGTCTTCCTAGTAGTTGAGTTAGAAGTTGAGCATATGTGTGAAACGGAGCCTCTCTTAGCAATACTCTTTGTAAGTGTGGTTCTTGCTCATCCATTTCCCTCCTTATGGATAGGTCTAGATAAGGCAGCAGCATCTCCAGC
Organism: Apodemus agrarius; assembly: GCA_964023405.1. Lineage (NCBI taxonomy): Eukaryota > Metazoa > Chordata > Mammalia > Rodentia > Muridae > Apodemus > Apodemus agrarius. The sequence goes on from OZ030014.1 coordinate 79,672,277, forward strand.
TTCCTCCGCCTCCTGACTGCTTCTCTTTTTACAATAGGAAACTGTTATAAGACAACATTGCATGTGTCTACTTGAGTATTAAAATGTGTCTTTCTCATAACCATCAATGACAATTTTGAAAGCCAAACAAAGTCAGGCTTTCCTCTCCACTGACTTTGGATTCTGGAGCCATCTGGTGCTTGGAGGAGACTCAAGTACCATTCTCTTGGTCTGATACCATGAACATTTGGGCATCTGCTCCCTCAGTGGATTTCAGGAAGGAAGTATGTGCGCTGGCAGCTAATTACTTTGCTTAAAACCATACAGAATGTCTCAACCTTTCAGATTCTTCTGGCATAACTGTTTTTGTGAATCAATATTTCCATCATGCACATGCAAATATGTCAATAGGGATATTTTCTACTTAAAAAAAACATCACCTACCTATACTCTCCTACCCTTCCTTTCAATCAGCAGTTCAGAGGAACAGAAAAGTGTTCAAGATTGAAGCACAGAATCTTGGGAATTAAGTTCAGCATTCTGTGTCCAGGACTCCCATAGATTCTCCAGATGACTTTTCCCAGTTCACTCAATCTTTGCTGGGAGTGTGGATGCTTCCTCCCTCAGAGAAAGGTCTATAGCACTTCTAGATGGTGGGGGTTGGATCAAGGCTCCTGGACCCAAAGCTTTCTCCCACAAAAGCCACTGTGGGTTATCATAGATACTTTTTTGCCTCTGCATAACCTCTTAATATACAGGTACTTTGTAAAGAACCATTATATATATTGCAAGAAAATGATTAAAAAAAATAAAGTCTATTCATCTCCAACATGAACCCAACTGGTTTTCAAGTATTTTCAATCCAATATTGGTTGTACCTACTGTAATAGGACCTAAGAATGAGAGAATCAATAGTATGCCAATGGGCAGTAATCTAATACCTCCAAGTGCTTCAAATACCAAGTTTAGACAGATTGCTAAGTATTTAGTGGTAATCCCCAGCACCAAGGAGTCTAGTTCTGAACTTTAAGGGTATATCCAACAAGTTTCAGCCCTTCCTTCTGAGACCAGGCTCACATGCCTCCCCTAATAGCTTGCTTTCCCTACATAAAATGGTTCTATTAAATTCTCTTCATGAGTCACAGTGCTGGGTCCTAACCCAGAGGTACAATCTCGGGTTTAATCCAATATAAGACTCAAATTACATCCCACTCCCAATGAACATCCATCTTCTCAGTCTCTGGTTTAGCCAACCTTGTGTTCCAAAGGAAGCTCATTCCTCAAGAGAACCTGTCCTTGACAAAGGCACTTGCGGTGCCTAGTTTAATGCCAAATTGATACAAGCTAAAGTGATCTGAAAGGAGGGAATCTCACTTAATAAAATGTCTTTTAAGATCAAGGGGTAAGCAAGATTTAGGGCATTTTCTTAAATAATGATTGATAGAGGAGGCCCAGACCATTGTGGGTAGGAAGACCTCTGGACTGACGGTCTTGGGTTCTTTAAGAAAGCCAACTGAGGAAGCCAGAACGCACGAGCCAGTAAGTAGCACCCTCCATGGCCTTTGAATCAGCTCCTCCTTCTTGGTTCCTTCCCTGTTTAAGTTCCTGTCCTAACTTCCTTCAATGATGAACATAAGCAGATAGACCTCTTCTTACCCACATTGTTCTCATTGTGGTGTTTCATCACAGCAATAGTAACCCTGACTAAGACACCAGTTATCTCCAGAATCTCCTTTCATAGAACCACTACTGCCTCATAGCAAGTATTTATTCCACTTGTAATCTTACGTTTCACCCACGCTCTTACTTGGCTACTGTCTCCCCCAGTTGACTTTAGTATCTCTTAGGTCAGAAAGTCAGGGAACTTGTTTTGTTTCCCCCACACACACACATTGTATGCAAGATCTACCCAAACTCACTCTTTCAAATAATAACATCTACAACTCAACACATTAGTAGCTCAGTCTCTTACCTTCTCAAGGCCCCTCCCTACATGCCTAACTAAAATGGTTGACCCTCAGTTACACTGGTGAGATCATTATCTCCCGGCTCATTCCTATACTCATTTCCACTCCACCTACTCCCTGACACGTTCCATAACCCTCACCTTTTGCTAATTCTTCCCAGTTGTAGCTTTCTGATTTATCTATTCTTTTCTACATCCTTACACTTAGCTAGTCAGCAGTTCCTTCCCTGCCTCCCCAGCACCTCCCACTTATCTCCTTCCATGCATGTCTTTTTACCCCAGGAAACTGTAGGTTGACACCTTAAGAGAGGTAATTTTTACTTCTAACATGAATCAGGACTCAAGCACTATTGACTGAATGACTTGAGATGTTCGATAATAAAAAAAAAATCAATACTGTAGTTTATACCAGTTGATTATTAAGTACAAGAAAAAAAGACCATTCCTGAATACATCACAGTAAATTACATTTAAGATTTTTCCATCACAAGTCTCTCCTGCTTTGCTGGCATTTACCGAGATAATGTCCCATGATTCAACGTCTTCCACTGTTTTTGTTGTTGTTTATTTATTTGTTGTACTGTTCGAGTTTTGGGGGGTTTTTGTTTGTTTTTGGTTCTTGGTATCTTCTGGTTCTGCTATCCCTGACTTTCCAGTTCTGGTTCTTTAGTTTCTCCATTTTCTTTGTTTCACCTTCACCTGTATTGTTTGTCTAGAACATCTTCTGCCGCCTCTCCTCCATCATTTTGATTCATTAATAATGGTGTCTTTAATTCATCCCTATAATGAAATCCTTCTTAATTAGTATCCAACCCATGCCTATACATACATACTCCATGCTTATGTGCAAATAGTAGTATGCTTTCTCCAACACCCCTCCCATACGAGCAACTTCAGAGATACAACAAAGAGATGCTCTATGCATCTTAGGACTATAAGATGGTGTAGCTCTCAATCCTGGCCACCAGATATTTCTGTTTCTCATTGCTTTTGGGTCTTTGATCAACTCTCTCTTCTTATGCTCTCGGACCAAGTTTGACAAGTTCTAGTCAATGAGCTTAACGGATAGTGACATGTCATGGCACTAGCTTTTCTTCATCACAGAGGCAGGCAAAGTTTGAGGTGGTGGCTAGTCACCTGACTTGGTCCCCAATAGTTCGCCAGAGACAGATGCCTTCCAGATTGTTCACAGCTGTGAAGAGTGAACAGGAAACGCAACTATTAAAGCAATGAATCTCCATGGATTGCTTGTCACCCATATAATCTACCCTTTCCTGAAACATCTCTGTAACACGTGTGTCAAGCCTTGCAAGCAAAAGCACAGAGAAACAAGGCTTTTAACTTGCTTTCTTCTGAAGGTTCTTATACTCAGAAGAATAGATCAAGTTCCTTAATGGTTTCTAGAGCATAGACATCACATCCACGGGACTATTGCAAATGTCTTTTTTTGCCTGGTATAGACATTTTATTAAGTAATGCCAGCTTGCGCAGTTTGTAGTCCATTCCTAGTACAATTCTCTAGGATGTATAAAGAAAAACTCAGTTGGGGAGGGGGGGATTGGTGTATCTTCAGCATCTTTCAATGCTTGAAAATCCTTTTCAAGCCCTGGGCTCTGAACTTCCTGCAGCTTGCAAGGCCAAAACAGATATTTATTAACATTTTTACATTTTGTTGGATTTATGTTGTGAACTGATAATAGGTGATAAAATCCTCAAGTTAGGGTGCTGATATAAGCCTTCTTTTATTTAGGCATCACAAGATGTTTGACATAGAAAAATACTAATAGTACAGAATGGCTCAGACATAAAGTAATGTTTCAAGTGTCTGATTTTCAGGAAATGTTGTGTTATATAGTAGCTTAATCTTGGATCCAGCTTAATGTCCCTCTTTTTAAATTCAAATCTATCGATTGTGTATTCTCCTGTCCTTCTTCTTCCTATATCCAAGGGCATTATATGTTCCAGGGCTCAAAAATAAATCTTTAAAAGAACACTTTTGCTCCACAGCAAAATGTGCTGGAGAGCAAAGTCATTAGGTAGGGATTTCATAGGATAGAAAGTAGAATTCTGCTTTTCTGTCTCGCTGTGTGGCCTTAAGCTACTTCCTCAACCTCCCTGGACCTCTGTTGTTTTTTTTTTTGTTTTGTTTTGTTTTTTTTTTTCATTTGCCAAATGAAGGAAGCTTTAGCAAGACTAAGGGCCTCAGAGGACGGCCAACGGGATTCAATTATTCAAGCAAGACAGTGGGGGGGGGGGGCCTTTGGAAAGTTCCAGGCATTCTGCTGAGGCACACCTTATTATCATTCACTTCCCAATACCAGAGACTTCACTGTAACAGGGCCTGCGGTATCTGAATGTTAAAACGGTACCAACCTAAAAAAAAAAATAATAATTTCCTTGGTACTGATGTGATTAGAATCGATTTCCGGACTCGTTGCCAGGCAAGCCATTGGCAACTTCTCCTCAATTACAAGGAGGAAGGAGAGAGACAGACGCAAGTGTTTACGCGATTGCTGGAGGCAAACGCCTCTCTCTAGGGTGCGGAGGTGGTGCTTGGGGAGGCTGCTGAGGGTACAATCTACCTTGACTTCAGCCCGGCGGCGTGGCGTCAGAAGGATGGATTTTAAGTAAAACAGCAAGGCTAAGTGAGTCACGCTCCACTAGGCTGTGCAGCTCCCAAGAAACGGAGGCAGATATGAATGAAAGCAAGCCCCCCATTCAGACGCACTCAGCCCCTGTCTGGGTTCACCGCTTTAATCATCAGTCTCTGTATAGCCGGGCTTGGTGGAAGGAATGTGCTCATTACACATTCATAGAGACGCAGCCATTCATTGCTTTTCTACCCTGGCTCTGCCCTAATGAGGCTCCGAGCAAGGCTGAAATGTCATGAGGCTTTTGCGTCTTTTTCTGAAGGCAGAGATACAGGATGCCGATGACGCAGTCAGGATAAGGACCCAGGAAAAGACCTTGCACACCATCCTGGGGATGACAGCCATATCTAAGACTGCCAGCCGTGTTGGCTGCTCAGTCAATTAGAGGGCTCTGGGTGAATGCGTTTCATCAGAATCCCGTTTTGGTTATCTATTTCCTGACCTTAACAATAGAGTCTCTAAATTACCTGTGGCTGGCTGGCTAGCATCCATGCCCCGAAGATGGGACACAGGTCTTTTCACAATAGCAACTCAAAGCCAATGAGATAAATTCCTATTTTCCTCTTGGAATGGTGGATTTCTTTCCCCCTGAACTCTGCTTCATTAACCTCCATCTTTACCAGATGCCAAGAATCACCCATCTATTAGAAGAAGAGAAACAGTTCATCGGCAGCCTTTGGTGCCAGACAGCCTGGGGTAGAACCCTGCCTCTGTCTTTTAAGGACTGTGGAGCCCTGAACTATTTCATTATTCTCTCTGTGACCCGGTTCCTTAACAGTAATCATCAGAATAAGTACTTCGTGGCGTTTGTGTGGCTTCAACAGCACAGCAAGCATTCTGTAAATACAGTATGATTATTACAGAAGCATGGTAAATGATGGTAGTCTTTGTGCCAGTGTGCCCAATGCGTATCACGTCATAATAGGATATAGGGTAGCAAAAGTGGTAGGTTGTTAGATGCGGTGCTCGGGGGTAAATGTGTAAACAGAAGCAGTTAGTACAGGGACACCAGGATTGGTGTTGCTGAGGAGGGAGGGAGGGAGAGTTCAGATAACAGGGAACCTTTGAGTTTAGCAGTCAAAGCGAGCCAGAAGCTTGCCTGGAGAATAAAACCGAGATGTGTTTCATCTCAGCTTCCCTCACCAGTCTGGGTCTGCCCCCACTCCGTGTGCATAGGTACCGAAGCCTTTTCTAGGGTCTAGACCTTTGGTCCTCCAGCTGACATTGCATGTTCCAGGATCTAGCTATTCCCCTGAGCCCAAGCATACCAAGCCAAGTTTAAAAAAAAAAGAAAGAAAGAAAAAAATGGAAAAAAAAAAAGACCAGATTTTTGACAGAGAGGCCACAATATTTTATCAATATACCCAAATGTCTAGGCTTTAGAAAATTCTTTTACAGTTTTTTTTACCAAGTCATGGGACACTAGCTGCTTTTCAGGAATTCTCAGATGAGGACATTGAAATGAGTAATGTAATTATAGCACATGTTTATTAATTTTAATATGTGCTGCTCCTTTCAGAATGGCTATACCTTTACAAATAACCCATTGGGAATATTACAAAGTGATATTAATTTACCACTTTTAGATTTTAGAAAATGATTGATAGGCTTCTGTAGTTCAAACAAAGACCATTATAATCTTGTTGACGAGGCAACTGAGACTGGAAGTGGGTCATGAATGGACAGAGGCAACCTATGGCCAACTACCTAGTTTGATTTCTGGAAATATCACTAAGTACCTTGTATATTTAGTAGGGTACTGGGAGACCTAAGTGAAATTCTGGGTAAAGCACCTAGGAACCTCGGCAGATGACAAAATTCTTTTGTCTCTAGCGACTAGTCCTTGATGAACCCTAGAATAATCAAACTGACCCCTACTTCTAGGTAATCAAGGGGTTGGAGAACTGGGAACTGGGCCTCAGAGTACCCCAGGCTGAACACCAGATCTGACCCTTTTCCAAAAATTAGAAAAAAAAAAAAAAAAGGTAGCATTTTTTCAGTAGCAGTTCAGCAAAAGGCTAGATCGGAGCCAAGAAAGTCCTCCTAAATCAATTATGACTGCTCAGGAAGGTGGACGGGAGCACGGAGAGGCTGAGCAGGAATGTAAATGAACAGGCTATGCAAATGAGGATTCAGGGAGGAACAGAACCTGCAAGGGCCTCTGAGTTACCAGACAGGGCTGCGGCCAGGCAGAACCACTTCCTTTAGTGATGCCCCTCCCTCCTCTCTCCTCTCCCTATGCAGCCCAGACTCCTGTCAAACCCAAGAGTCTTCTGTTTTGGTCACCTAAGCAACCTAAGTATAAAAGGTGTATACCACCAAGCCCATGGGGCTTCCTGTAGGCTTGCTTTAGAGCTAGAGCAAGTATGTCAGGTTTGCTTAACATTATCAATAGGAAACTGACAAAAACTGCCAGGGCAAAGAATAATGAAAACAGCAAGTAAAAAATGGCGTCACGAGGATTCCATGCTGATGTCACCGAGAGCTATTTCCCGGAAGACACAGGAATGTTGTTTTCCAAGACATTGTTCCAGTATTGTCTTCTGGGTGTCCTTGGCCAGCTACAAAGAGCTAAGCATCATGTTATTTGTATCGCATGACAACAGGAAACCTTAGCTGTATTAAGGTTATATCTCAAAGCTCAAACATCACGATTTTATTCAACTTGTGTCTTAGTTAGGGTTTCAGTAAAGAGATACTACAGAAACTCTTACAAAGGAAAATATTTCATTGGGGCTGGCTGACAATTTCAGGGGTTTTGTCCACTATCGTCATTGTGGGAAGCATGCAGCAGGAAAGCAGACAGACATCGTGCTAAAGAAGGACAAACATCGTGCTAGAGAAGGAGCTGAGAGTTCTACATCTTGATCACCAGGCAACAGAAGCAACTGTGTACCACACCCGGTATAGCTTGAGCATAGGGACTTCAAAGCCCGCCCCCACAGTGACACACTTCCTGCAACCAGGCCACACCTCTTATAGGGTCACTCTCCAAGAGCCAAGCATTCAAACATATGAGTCTATGGGGGAAGGGGTATTCCTATTCAAACTGCCACAACTTAAAAAAATGTGATTACTGGCTGACATAAATTTAATTTTAAGAATCTGGTGGTCATGTTTTAAATAAGCAGAATCTCCATCGGAATAAATGTACATTTAACTAGAGATTGCTGGAACACCTAATATAACTTCTAATAATTCTGTATATAACCTAAGTCTCCCACACACCCTTAAGAACTACGACTGATAGGAGCCATAAAATCCATCAAGGTTTTCCATTCAGATTTGCGTTGTTGCTTTGTGTTGTGATCAGCATTTCTCATTTAATTCTGCCATCAACTCCAACCAAGATGATAGGCACTTTTATAAAAAGAAGTGTGTGTGTGTGTGTGTGTGTGTGTGTGTGTGTAGGAGGGACTATCTTGGCCCATGGGAGCCTGTCTGTCTGTCTATCCCTACATCTTAAACCTCAGACCTCAGCCACCTTCAGTACCAACCACATTGAAACTTATGCTGTAACAGTGACAAGACATGTCATTTGGGTGACCTTCCACTCCTGCATGCTCTCCTTCATTCATTTGCCTGCTGATTGAATTATTCAGGAAGACACCATGCTACCTGTCTGTCTGCTATCTGTCTGCTTAGATCTCACCAAGAGGCTGGGAATAAGCAGACGCATGCAATGGGGGATTAAAAGCGCAAAGACTGGAGTGTTGGTATATACCAGAGGGCTGGGCATGCATCATGGAGTAGTCTGGCCTTCATTATTGTCAAACATTCTGAGGAGAGAAAGGAAATAGATGACAACAAGAGGAAAACAACTGGGGCAGCTGTGTGTGGAATAAATTTGCATTTTAATGAGAACATTTAATGCCTCGAGCCAGAACTTTTAACTAAGCAGTAAGTTCAGATTTTCAAGCAGCTTCAAACATTAGAGACATCAGATCAAGCTGGGTGGGGCAACATTGGCTTTTAGACCACCCTCCTAGGGAGGATAGCTCCCTGCTGGAAAACAATCTGCTCCAGCCCTTTTGAAAGGATTCTTTATCTTTATAGATAATGAAAGAGAACACTTGAGTTGTCTGGCCTCGAAGTCCTAGGCTGGCCTGTGACAGAAGAGAGATACAATACCCAGTGTTCTATCCGATTCTGGATCCCTGTCCCTGTACAATTCAGGTGACATGTCTTTTTTTTCTATATTCTTTATTTACATTCCAAATGATTTTCCCTTTCCCTGGTTCCCCCCTCCCCCTAAGTTCCATAAGTCCTCTTCCCTCTGCCAGTTCCCCAATCAACCCCCTCCTACTCCTCTGTCCTGGCAATCCCCTACAATGTTGCATCAAGCCTTTCCAGGACCCGGGCCCTCTCCTTCCTTCTTCTTGGGAATGATTTGATATGTGGATTGTGTTTTGGGTATTCTAAGCTTCTGGGCTAATATCCACTTATCAGTGACTGCATTCCATATGTGTTCTTTTCTGAATGAGTTATCATGTGACATGTCTTTAAGTTGTGTTTGTTCCATTGTTTTTTAAGGACCAGGTCTAGCTCCAAGGTTCTCATTTCCAACTGCTTATGTAGCCAAAGATGACCTTGAACTTCTGATCTTTCTTCTTCTTCTTCTTCTTCTTCTTCTTCTTCTTCTTCTTCTTCTTCTTTTTCTTCTTCTTTGTCATCCCTGAAATTTTTTATTGAATAGAGCTTCATGTATACATAGAATGTCATTTGATCAATTTGACCAAGTCTGATAGCATTCCCTCCAATCCCAACACAACTAAATCTCAATTTTACAATTTTGTTTAGGATGATTCTTCTGCTTCTTTAACACTGGGGCTATCTGTGTGGCCCTTTGTCCTGTCCAGCCCCTGGCCCATGCCTACTTTATGCAATTCTGGGAATAGAACCCTGAGCACCATACATGCAAGGCAAGCCAACGGAGCGTCTCCAGTCTGATATCTAACACAGCAGAAGCACATCCCAAGGCCGCAGACATTCTGCTGTGAGTAAACCTCTGGCCGGGGAAGGGCAAACAGCAGAGAGAAGGATGTGGCTCCAGCTGTCATAGTCACCAAGAGGAGCACTCTGGCACAACCCCTAGCCTCCCGTCTCTCCTTTTCTCACAACCTCTTTCTTGCTTTCACACAGAGATCAAATGAAAGTAAATATCCTGAATCACCCAGCAGACAGTTAAATGAAACAGTTGGGGTTCGGAAGGCCCCTGTAGCACAGGCAGAAGGTCAAGTTCTCTCTGTTTTTAAGCACAGGACTCTTACAGATGAGGGTGAGACTCAAGGTGCGTGAACTTAGGCCCCTCTAGCTTCACAATTGGACACCTGGAGCTATTTGCTCACGCCTAATTGTCCCAGATTAGAGTTTGCCTCTAAGTGCATTAAAGCCTTGCAGACTTGTTAGCCAGGCATTTTTAATGGGTGGAAACGCTGCCTCATTTGAGTTCCAGGATTCTTTGCATAGCAAACTCTCACTCCTAAGCTTGATGCTCTCAGGAGGACAGAGCCCTCCCTGCCTGACAGAGCAACAACTTCTCAGCGGGTCATTTAACTCCCTGCAAGTTTGGATAATTTCAAAACCCCCTGGAGAATCCTCTGTCAATGTAAAACAGAACCACGGGTCTCACCCAAAAAAGGAACAAGAGAGTTTTATTTGGGAGTAAAATGTGAATGAGCATGGCCTGGATTTAGATCAGCCCAAATACCCGACTCTAACAGGGCAATCAACTTTTCAATAAACTTTTGCGGTAACAGAAGAAAAAGGTTATAAATCAAAGGCACTTTTCAAATAAGTTGGTGAAAACATCAAGTCGAGAAGTTGCAACAACATGGGGAAATCTCTACTATAGACCGCTGATGCCGGCTGATAACATTCTTAGCTTTCGTGGTGATGGAAGCCAGAAGTCCATTTATACATCGAAGAGTTTACCTAAATAGACACAGTAAGTCACACAGAGAACTGAAGGATAAATGACTTTTTGGTGAGATAAGTAGGTTAAGGTATTTGGCGCCAACCTTCCCACAATTCCTGAATTCAAATCAAGTTGTTCAGCGTAGGGAATCATTAGCATTTAAGAGTTGGGGATGGGGAGAGTTGGTTTTGTTAGTGCTGTAGCCATTGAGAAGTTGTTCTTGCGGCAATAAATCACCTCCCACCCATGCTTGGGTGAGAAACTAACTAGACATGGTGGGCAGCACAGAAGAAGAAGAAGACATGAAAGCAGAAGGGGAAATTGGTAGGAAGAAGGGTTTCGGGAGAAGGTAGGGGGAAGAGAGTAAGAAAGAGCAAAGGGATATGAACATAATTATAGGTTATTATATACATGTATGAGACTGTCACAATAGAGAGAGAGAAAGAGACAGATACAGAAGCAGAGACAGAGAGAGAACCACAGTTCACACTCATTTAGATGAGACCACAGGTACAGGACCTGAGATGGCCGGCCAGACAAGAGCCAGAGGATGGAAGATCAGAGGAAGTCTTGGCTCAGGCTGTGTCACAGATGCAGCCAGGAGGAGGAAATGCTGGTATGGCTGAGACGCTGCGTGTCTAGTGGCATTAGAGATCATGGCAACCTGCTCATGATCCTAACGGCTAGTGGAACAGCAACAGTACTCAGCTCTCCAGAGGGGCACTGTGTTCATAGACAGGTCGAAATGAAAACCCAACCTGGTGAGTCTTGAGCGTCTCCCGCTCTTGGAGAATGGCCACTGCTCTCTGATACATGCCTTGACTCTCCACACTGCCTACCAGTTCGTGGAGAGTGTATCCTTCCTGTGTGCTAAGCTTAGCCTCTTTCCACTCAAGTCTTTGCTCTCTGTCCCTCATATGTCCAAGGCTTTCTGTTGTGCTAGGACCTTTTCGCGTGCCATGTCTTCTACATGGAGTAGGTCTCCACATCTCTCCTTAGCTTATATGGACAGCCTCTTGTCTTTATTTTATTCATGAACTCCTAAAGCTTAGAGCCTTTTTCAGACTTTCAACCCAAATTTCTTACTGGATTTACTGTTTCCTTTTCCTTTCTTTTCGTTTTCTTTTTTATTTGATGTACTTGAGGGTCTCTAGACTATAGGACCTCGATTCCCCCAGACAGAAAATGGCTCTCCTGCAAAGATGTCTTCAGTGTACAAACCAACAACAAATTCAGAGCCTACATCTCTACCTCTTTTAGCAAAAATGTGTGAAGCAAGCCAGTATTCCCACCATCTAAATTACCAAGGGCCAAGCAAGCTCCAGGATATTATAGGAAGTTTTGGCAAGCTAGTGACCACCAGAATTAAGACCACCAGAATTAAGACCACTAAGACTAGCCAATCCTGAACTTACTCCTTGTACCTACCCTGTCTTGACCATTCTCTTTTAATAACCCCAATAAAGGTTCTAGGTCTACTCTGCCATCTCCTCCTCCCCGCCTCCTGACCAATCCTGGTACACCCTACATGGCCACATGGCATGCTGTGCCCCCCATTTCAAGAGAGATCTGTAAGATCATTTCTCAACATCTCTGGAGTGATTGATGCCAGGACACCTTATGAATAGCCCAGAATCTCAGGGTGCTTGAGTTTCTTATATAAGATAACATTAGAGCTGGTGAGATGGACCACAGGTAAAGGTAACAAGGCTGGGTTCCAATCCACATGGTAGAGGGAGTTGTCAAACCCAACCCCCACACAAAATAATTAAAATGTAATCAAATCAAATCGAATCAAATCAAATTGCATAATTTGATACAGGGTTTTCCTTTATAGCCCTAGCTGTCCTGGAATCACTCTGTAGACCAGGCTAGCCTCGAACTCAGAAATCCACCTGCCTCTGCCTTCCAAGCACTGGGATTATAGGCATGTGCTACCACTGCCTGGCCAACAAATCAGCTCTTATTAATTAATTAAAATGCAATCAAATCAAATAAAATTGTATAATGTTGCATACAACATATGCGATCCTCCTATATATAAAAAAAATCAGTTCTAGTGGCTTATAGCTAGCACTAAATGCAATGTAAAAGCTATGTAAACAGTCTTTACATAGTCCTGCTTTTTGGAATAATAAGCAAAGATTCAACTTGCACATGGTCAGCTCAGATAGGATTAAATCCCTAACACTGTCCATCTGTGCCTTGTCGAATCCACGGGGAACCTGCAGATGAAGCACTCACAGGCATGGAGGGCCCCGTGAATTATTCTTCACATCTACATTTCTCTCTCTTCGCACCTTACCACGCCGACTAATCAAAGTGTGGGCGCACATTTTAGCTCACTGTCCCCCACAGGACTTCCCTTAGTCATCCCATGTCTTGTTTCTAGGCCACCTTGAGTAGACTGGAATCTCCTTGGGAGAAGGCTCCAGAACCGTCTCTGCCGACCTTATCCTACTTCTTAGCACTTGTGAGAGGCTCTACCAAAGATCAAATAGGTGTTGGTCCCATGAGGAGGACTAAATGTGTCACACCAGGAGCCTCACTGTGGCAGCTAAGATGTGCATGACTAAAGGCTTAGCAAGTGGATAGGGTCCCAGTGTACCTCTAAGATGGGTACTCTAATCCAGCTCTGGACTATATCTCTACCCTGCCCCCTGAGGTCCCCCAGTCCCCTGCCCAAGCCCCCAGGAAAGGCTAGAGGAACTCCAGTGAAGGCAGGGGCATTAACTTACAGGTAAAGGGCATCCGTGGCTAGCTGAAAGACGCAAGGGATTTAGGAAATCATGACTATTCCACCCAGTGAATTGAATCAGCATTTTAGTCTGCCCCACCTTTGGGGGCACCTCAACCGACCGTTGTATCTGTGTATCTTTACCCTATAGTAAAATGAGATTGCTGAAGTGATATCTGATTCAGGAAGAAGCTGAAAGAAATAAGAGTTCCATGAAGGACTCGGTGGCTAAGAGGACTTGCTGCTCTTCTAAACGGACTGGATTTGTTTCCCTGCACCCACATCAGACAGTTCACAACAGCTTGTAACTCCAACTCCGGGAGATTTGACACCCTATTCTGGCCTTCAAGGGTACGTGCACTCTGGAGTACATACTGTCCCCACCCCCATCCCACCCTCATGCACAAATGCAATATGAAAAAGAAAGCAAATCTTTAAAAAACAAAGACATTATAGTGCTGTTTTCTAAGAGGAAGTCACAAATATCCAGAATTTCAATTATTTGTCTAAAAAAAAAAAAGGTCTCTGTGTTCTTAGAAAAATCCTTAAGCTTTTCCCTGCTACAGGAAATGGATCTTCTACAGCTCAAGGGCAGTTAGGAGCACAGTTCCATTGAAGGTTGATGTAGTCTAAACTGTAAAAGTAGCAGCCTCCTGGCTACTCCATCACAAGATTCAGGAGTGGCGTTGTTCCTTTCCTGATACCCTTGAAGATGCATCATAAAGGCTAAACATACTTCCTGTGCTGTGCTAGAAGCCTTGCTCCGCACTCTGACACAGCACATCCAATTAGAAACCCAGCGTCTAACACCTCTGACCCCATGTGTGGGAGGCAGTCTCTGCCGCTTGCTCGCAATTCTATTTCCAGCCTCAGAGATGCTGAGCTCCAGGAGGTGACGCATCCAAACACCTCGCCTGGTGTTTTCTAATTGACAGACTGAGAGCATCATATCAAATATTCTTTCCCCCAAATCCAATTAAGTAGCTTGCTTCTCCTGGAAGGCAAGTTTATAAAATTCGCCTCACGGCCTTATTTTATATTCCTCTTCCCCACCACTTACTTAACCACCACTGATAGGCAAGCATACTTAGTCTAATGCATTGCTTTTGTTTGTGTGTCTACTTGCAAGATGGGCTTCATTGTTCCCTAAACATATAACTTTAATTTGCCTAATCTTGTTGTTCTAGCCAGTTTTGTGTATCAACTCAACACAGGCTGGAGTTATCACAGAGAAAGGAGCTTCAGTTGGGGGAATGCCTCCATGAGATCCAGCTATGGGGCATTTTTTTTTTCAATTAGTGATCAAGGGGGGAGGGCCCACTGTGGGTGGTGCCATCCCCGGGCTGGTACTCTTGGGTTCTATAAGTGAGAACAGGCTGAGCAAGTCAGGGGAAGCAAGCCAGTAAGTAACATCCCTCCATGGCCTCTGCATCAGCTCCTGCTTCCTGACCTGCTTTGAGTTCCAGTCCTGACTTCCTTTGGTGATGAACAGCAATGTGGAAGTGTAAGCTGAATAAACCCTTTCCTCGCCAACTTGTTTCTTGTTCATGTTCGTGCAGAAATAGAAACCCTGACTAAGACACTTGTTATGTGAAACTACCTGTCCATATTTTGGGCGTTGTTTTATTTTGTTTAAACAGGGTCCCATGAATTCCAGGATCACAAGGATGAATTTGAATTTCTGATCCTCTTGCCTCCACTTCCCTAGAGCTGACATTAAGAGCTTGTGCTACCCTGCCCCAGGATTACATTTCCTGGGCTTTATCCATTCAGCATCATGTCTTTGTAGTTTGTCTAAGTTGCTCGATGTGGGTATAAGTTGGATCCAATTGGTCCAGTGATAGATTCAACAACTGATTTCAGCCTTGCATCTTTTCATGTTGCCGAAGGATCTCTGCAGACTCCATATGCATTCCTGTATGTTCCTATGTCTACATGCATTCCTGCTTTTCTGAGTGCCAAGGTGTTCCCCCAGAAATTCTCCAAAGCTCTTCTTTCTCATATCCCCATTCTTGCAAACTGGTGGCATTTTGAAACCTCCTACCTTTTGCCAAATTTAGACATGTAAAGTGATATTCTGTTATTTGAATTTGCATCTATTTGATTACTAATGAGTCTCAGAAATTTTCCATTGTCTCAATGAACTTTTGAACTTAGTATGAACTTGTCTGTGTATACCCTTCACCTGTTATTTTGTGTTTGCTACGTGATATGGTGGGCACAGCAATCCCTTGTCAGTTCTAAATATTCAAACTATTTTATCACATTATGTTATCTATCAACTTCCTGTATGTTATCTCTGCAAAACAGAAATGCTTCAATTACATGTAATCACATTTATCTTTTTTATACTAAAGTACTCACTGAAGGTTCTATGTAAAAAAATTTTCCCTTATTCTTGGATCAAGAAGAAAGTACATCTTTGCAAGCCCCACCCCTCCCCGTTATAGTATCTACTGCAGAAATCCACAGAGTAATCGGGTTTTCTTGTTCCAGCTTGTGGTGGTTTGTATATGCTCGGCCCAGGGAGTGGCACTATTAAGAGGTATGGTCTTGGTGGAGTAGGTGTGGGCTTAACACACAACCTAGCTGCCTGGAAGTCAGTCTTCTACTAGTAGCCTTCAGATGAAGATGTAGAACTCTCAGCTCTGCCTGAACCATGCCTGCCTAGATGCTGCCATGCTCCCACCCTGTTGATAATGTACTGAACCTCTGAACCTGTATTAATGTTGTTCTTTATAAGACTTGACTTGGTCATGGTGTCTGTTCACAGCAGTAAAACCCTATATCCTCTAAGCTCTCAACTTCCTATTGGCTGCTGGTGCTACACCTATTGGATGCAGAGTTCCGTGCATTTATGGTCACCCCTCTCCCCATTGTTGATTCTCAATTCTAGGTCATCTGTTCTTGAACACAGCCATATTTTTTAGTATAAAAGGTTTTATAAGAAACTTAATTTCTATCAAAATAAATGTGTACTGAATGCTTTTAAGGTAAACTTGGGGAGCTGGAGAGATGGCTCAGTGGTTAAGAGCACTGGCCGCTCTTCCAGAGGACCTGAGTTCAATTCTCAGCACCCACATGGCAGCTCACAACTGTACATACATGCAATCATATCACCAACGTACATAAAATAAAAATAAATAAGTTTTTTAAAAAGATAGACTTGCGTTTCTTGGGTCTTCCTCCTTGCTAAATCAGTCTTACGAAGGGTTAGCAAGTTCTTGTTAAAAGCACACTAGGGTGATGAATAGAGTTCTATGATTTAGAGATTAATTTTGTGAGCATTGACATCTTTACAATATTAAGCCATCAACATTAACATAAATGCCTCTCCATTTATTTATAGAATTTTAAATGTTCTTAATTAAAGCTTGAAAACTCATGTGTTTTGCATAAGTTAATTCCTAATTACCTTACGGGTTTTCTTGTTATTGTGGATGATATCTTAATTTTATTATACACGGTATTGACCTAAAAACTCTACTGTCGTTGGAATTCAAGCTTATTCCTTAAACACTGAACCCTTGGTTAAAGAGTCTGGAAGATGCACTTGTTGCAAGTAATGGCAGTTCCATTGTTTCTACATCCTAACATTACACTGTGTGTAGGGGCACCCGCCTGACTTCCAGCTCTTGCTGTGTAGCCATGTAGAACAGAATGAAATTGAACTTCTGAACCTTCTGCCTTCACTGCCCTAGTGCTGGCAACAAAGTCCTGTGCAGCTCTGGCTGGTGTGGCACTCCCTGTGTTTTATCCATTCTTTCTGTGTTTATGGGTTCATCCCAGTTGCTTGAAGCAGAGACAGGAGGATCAGTAATACAAAGCCATTCTCACCTACACAGGGAGTTGGAAGTCAACCTGAGACACATCAGAACTCATCTCCCAAGCTAAAGGAAGAGGCACTTGGCTAGAGACAAGGGCTGGTGAAGATGTGCTCCCAAGGGAAAAAAATCCATCCACTTATTTTGCGAAATCCAAGTAAGTAGTAAGCAGGTTTTTGTAGTAACAAATTTTTTGTTTGTTTTGTTGTTTTCTTAATATAATATTTTTATTAATTCTTTGATAATTTCATATATCCATACACCATATTTTGATCATCCTTACCTCCCATGGAGTCCTCTCCAGCGACTCCTCCTGAATCCACCCCTCATACCTTTTTTAATTTCAGGTCATCTTTATTCTTTTATAAGCCACCAAGTGCAGTTCATGTTGTCATATAGTCATGGATATAGCACCTATCAGAAAGAGCATGGGGGGGGGGCCCATCAGTGTTCATCTCCCTTAATAAATAGCTCTTCCTCCTCCAGAAGCCATCAACTATCAACAGGTCCTCAAGTATAGGGAGGCTTATGAGTTCCCTCTCCACTCCACGATAGAATGTTGACTCACATGACCTTATGCCAGTCTTGTGCAGACAACCACAGTTGCTGTGGGATCCTGCATGCAAAGGTTTTGTCATGTCCAAAAGACACTGTTGTGACCATCCTCCCCAAGCCCTGGATCTTACAATCTTTTTGCCCCAGTTTCTGCATTGTTCCCTAAGCCTTGGGGCAGCCTTGTGATCTAGGCATCCCACTCACGTCTGAGCACTCCACAGACACTCGTTCTGTGCATTTGGATGAGTTGTGAGTCTCTCTGCTTTAATCGCGGTCCGCTCTGGGAAGAAGGAGCGTCTCAGATGAGGGCTGTGCTGGCTAGTTTTATGTCAGCTTGACACAAGCTAAACTCATCATCGGAGAGGAGGGACCCTCAATTAAGAAAATGCCTCCTAAGATTGGGCTGCAGGCAAGCCTGTAGGGCATTTGCTTAATTAATGAATGATGGGAGACCAAGCCCATTGTGGGTGGGACCATCCCTGGGCTGGTGGTCCCGGATCTTAAAAAAAAGCTGGCTGACCTGAGCAAGCCATGGGGAGCAAGCCAGTTAGTTAGCAACCTTTCACGGTCTCTGCAACAGCTCCAGCCTCCAGGTTCCAGCCCTGTTTGCCTTCCTAACTTCCTTTGATGATGAATAGTGCTATGGAAGTATAAGCCAAATAAACACTTTCCTCCACAACTTGCTTTTTGTTTGTGGTATTTCATTACATTAGTATAAACCCTAACTAAGTCAAAAGCTGAAAGCTTCACTAATTTATGGGTACACACACACACACGTCCTTCTAGAAGCTACCCCTGTGAATACATAGAGAATGAAAATGAAACATTTCTCAAATTGGACCCTGTGGCATGTGACGGAGGCCCCAGCAAGTCAGATGCTGCCACGCCAAACTCTACATCTTGCAGATGGTTTGACTCTAACAGGAACAGGCAGAGGCGTATCAAAAAGAGTGAAGAACACAGTAGCATCACGGCAAGCTTCTGAGAAAATGCTGACGCTTGCCATGCTCGGCCGTGAGAAGGGGAGATGACCCTGGCTTGACCTTGTCCTCCAAGCTCCGCTGCTTCTGCATATTTTTGAAACCCACCTCTCCAGTCCTCCGTGATCTCAAGGTCCTTTCTAGGGACTGCTACTCACATTCACCAGCTTTTTGTTTTCTGTTTGAACTCAAGAACAGTACTCGGATTTTATACCTTATCTATCCAGCCCCTGTCAACCCCGATTACTAGTGACCTTGAGTCTCTTAAGACTTAGTCTTAGTCTTAGGGTTTCTATTTCTGCACAAAACATCATGAGCAAGAAGCAAGTTGAGGAGGAGAGGGAGGGTTTATTCAGCTTACACTTCCACACTGCTGCTCATCACCAAAGGAAGTCAGGACTGGAACTCAGAGGCCATGAAGGGATGTTACTTACTGGCTTGCTTCCCCTGGCTTGCTCAGCCTGCTCTCTTATAGAATCCAAGACTACCAGCCCAGAGATGGCACCACCCACAAGGGGCCCTCCCACCTGTGATCACTAATTGAGAAAATGCCTTACAGTTGAATCTCATGGAAGCATTCCCCCAACTGAAGCTCCTTTCTCTGTAATAACTCCAGCCTGTGTCAAGTTGATACACAAAACCATCCAGTACAGACTATCTATCTGAGCCATAAAGGGCGGGGCCCTGGGTTGTGCTTCCAGATACCCTGCCATGTCTCCATTGCTCCTCCACTTAAACAGAAACTAGGACTTTCTGCCTTAGTATCGGGGCCAATTTATTTATTTATTTATTTTGCTTGTTTTTATTTATTTATTTATGTATTTATTTGAGATAGGGTTTCTCTGTGTAGCCCTAGCTGTCCTGGAACTCACTTTGTAGACCAGGCTGGCCTCAAATCTGCCTGCTTCTGCCTCTGCCTCCCAAGTGCTGGGATTAAAGGCGTGTGCCACCACTGCATGGCTAGGGCCAATTTATTATTATGGCTTCTTTTTTTATTTCTTTGCCTTCACAGTCTGGAGAAAAGGGGTCAAAACCCCAGAAGCTTTGCTGTTCCTCAAAGAAAAGCCAGGAGGAACACAGTAAATGCTCACCAGACAGAGGCCAGGCCCCTTACAATGCCCTGGACTCTTCCCACTCTCTGATGAGCTTTACTGACTCTAGCTGACTTTTTTTCCTGCTTCTATGATTAATTATGCGTTAGTGCTAACCCTTCCTGCCAGTCTTCAAGAAAGTAATTGAAAAGTTACTTTCATCTCTTTAAAAAAAAAAACAAAAACAAAAACAAAAGAAAGCCAAAAAAAAAAAAAAAAAAAAACCCTTGTTTTCTAGATGTTTCTCAGACCTCTGAGGATCCCGGCCTGCATAATGACTCTCGGAGGATCTAATAGTTATCTGTGTACATAAAGGATTCCCTCAAATATAAGCTTTTGTAGCCTTTAATTTTCCTGTCACTCCTGGACTTCCAATTCTCCAGTTCTTCATTGGTTCCCAGAAACTCTGTCTCCGGGGGGCAATATGACTTAATTGGGGGTGTTTGTCTACAGGCTTTAAGTAAGCTTTGCTAATTGCGACAGCTTCCCATCACTTTGGCTTACACTGATAAGTTATTTAAATACTATGAATAATTCAAAATCGAGCTTTGAATTGTTAATCGGAAGAACCGTGGCAGTTCGAGCATGAGTTAGCCATATGATTTCATTTGCAGTGAGTATGAAAAAAATAGAAGAAGAAGAAGAAGAAGAAGAAGAAGAAGAAGAAGAAGAAGAAGAAGAAGAAGAAGAAGAGGAAGAAGAAAAGAAAAATACCCTGCAGATTGAAAGGTGTTCCTTCCATGACTTCAGTCTGTCTCTGCTCTCAAAACAAAAGCAGCAACTTCAGAAGCCTTGCTGTTCAAGGAGCCTTTTCCCATCTCCATCTCCGGCCGCTGCGTTCCTCCCTGTTGGTGGTTTTGGACTCAGGGATGGATACAGCAGGGACTGGCATGTTGCACATATGTCTGCATGCTTACAACTCAGCTTTCCATCCTTTTGCCTTTGTGACCTGCTATTAGGCGACAATGAAAATATATCGCTTTCCGAGTGAGGATTGTGTTCGGGTTTGGGACGCGTTCAGGTTTGCTCTTTCAGCAGCTGTCCCCGGTTCCCGCTTTGCTTCTCTGTGTGAAACAGCCCTCTGCATCTGTAACTCCAGCTGCAGCTCCCCAAACAAGCTCCAGTCCACGCCCATCCTTGGCAGCTTACTGGACCACTCTGACGGGCCAGGCACATCAGCTCATCCCCTGCAGCTCTGGTCCCTTTCCAATGCCTGAGATGATGCTGAGGCTGCAGTCACACCCGGGGTTGTGCTTTCTGTCACAGGTGTCAACTGAGGGTAAATCTTGGCTCGGGGATCTCCTGATGCTTTGGGATCTCATCAAGCTGTTCAGCCCTCTCTGTGCTTCTATGAGATGAGCACGCTCTCAGTATCAACCTCAATACTGTCATAAGTATTAAGGGCTGCATCTGTGAAACACTCAGCACTCGCTCCCAGTATACCGCAGGCATTCTACAAGCATTCCTGAACTACACGCAGTTCTACTCTGACAACATCCAGGAACGTCCCCCTCATCCTTCCCTGCCTGGCTCAGGGCCTACCTTCAGTGCACAGTGGTCCTCCGCTCTCTGGGTGATAACACACTGACTTGACTGAGTTCTCTAGTTGGTATATACCTCTGTATTCATTTGGTCCTCCACTTATTTAAGGGCTTTTAAATTTATCATAAACTGGAGGTATACAACAAGTTGTTTTGATATACATAGGCATTTTGGAAGGGCTAATGCTGATTTTTTTAACCTATCCACCATTTCCCATAATTGTGGGAAGTGTGTGTGTGTGTGTGTGTGTGTGTGTGTGTGTTAAAAGCACTTCAAATCTACTTTCCTGACAAGTTTTCAATATTATGAACTATCATTTCCCAGGTGCATAGATCTCTAGACTTACCGTATATAAGTTTGTACTCCTCCACACAGACCTACCTATTTCCTCCTAGTTAATTGAAAATTCCTATAGCTGCAGGCATCATTGGATATTAAACAGACTTAGTCGGCAACAGGCGCTTCAAAGATCAGGGTGTTGATGATTCCTGACAACTTGGTACTAGGCATATACCACACTCGGTGAATAGTGAAAGGTGTGAGAACTGTGTCAAATACAGAAGGGAGATACAGAAGTATCACACCTAAATGTCTGCTCATGTCCCCAGCTGCCTGGACTGCCTGTTGGAACACTCTTCATATTAGTTATTTCTTTAATCTTTTTGTCATCTTCTAGAACACACTCAACATAAAACTATGGGTTATGGGGATGAAGAGATGGTTCAGCAGATAAGAGCACTGACTGCTCTTCCAGAGGTCCTGAGTTCAATTTCCAGCAACCACATGGTGGCTCACAGCCATCTATAAAAGAATCCGATGCCCTCTTCTGGTGTGTCCGAAGAGAGCAACAATGTAGTGACATACATAAAAATCAATGAATCTTCTTTTTCAAAGTATGAGTTATGTACCAAATTGCATGGGAAAATATTTTAGGGAGCATGTGTCCACTGTCTCTATCAGTCTTACCTGATGTGTGTATGGTTCTCACCCTATGATTCCACCTATGGGCATCTGAGATGCTGCAGACTTGAAGTTATAAAGGATGAGTGAATCCAGAGATCGATACTGTACTGTGGAGAAACAGCATAGCCAACATGGAATCAGCTAGAATCAAAGGGATGGTTTATCCTTAGCCACCAAAATCAATGCAGGTACATTTGTACAAACAAAAGAGGATTGTTTACACAGGGTTAATAAATTACCCTCTGCTGATAGTTCTGCTCCAAAGGCTTTTAGTGACCTTGACCTACAACTCCGCACTAGGGAATTGGTATGTTTCAATTTAAATTGGCGAATTGGTTTCTTCTTTGACCTGTAGAAGGGATCTGTCGCGTCAGGCCAGTGGTGAAATTAGAAGGAGGACAAAACCACTAAGCTGTCATAATTTACCGCACGACCAAGCTATTAGTCCCTGCAATTTATCCTGACTTTCACCCAGGGCTCAGCTGGAAATAAAGTACTTTAAGGGTGGCTGACATCTGATTTGTTTTCATTAATTTGTAGGACTAGAAAAATCAGAAATGTCACAGCCACAAATTACTCTGGTGACATTTTATCTGTTCTAAACATTTGGGCCGACTGCAGTGAGCAGTATCCCCTGTTTCAGTACCAGCAGTTTAACCAGCCCATTCCCTCTAGGATTGAAAGAAAAGTTAAGAGGACTTGTGGGACATATGGTAAGGGGGGAACTGGGAAAGGGGAAAGCCTTTGGAATGTGAACAAAGAATATAGAAAATCAAAATAAATAAATAAAAAAGAAAAGTTACTTTTCAAAAGTCAAAAACCAATTGATCCATATAATTGCCTATTGAAAAATATGCCTCAGTCAACCAGGTTTGCATCTGGTACTACACACACACACACACACACACACACACACACACACACACACATCCAGAATGGTTAGAAAGATCTGCGACAGCAAAAGTACAACCTGGAAGGTGGAGACTGATTGGGGGGACTGCATTGCAAATTCCAGGATAACCGGCCTGGGAACTTCCAGCCAGTTCCTCTGTCTCCATCTCTAGTCTTGAATGTGACAAGTGTTCCCTTAACACTAGGCAACAGGGTACCACAGTGTAGACAAATCTGTTATTCTCCAAACACAATCAGTACTCCAATTAATACAGGACTTTCAAAAAGTTTAAAACACAATTCTTAGATAAAGGCAAAGTAAACATGGAAATAGTCAATTTCTCGACTTAGTTCATGTGGGAACCAGGAACACAGTATTACTGCTTCAAAGAAGACAGGCAATAAGAAGCTGTACTAAGCTTATTAATAGGGACTGTCCTACTAGGCAATGACTTATGAGTTTTGGGATGGTCTGTCCTGTGGCTAAGCATTGTCCACATGACAAATGCATAACAGATTGCTGGCAGCTTCCTTTTTAAATTTGTTTCTATCATCATCATCACCACCACCACCACCATCATTGTGTGTGTGTGTGTGTGTGTGTGTGTGTGTGTAGAACATACTATACATACTATTGTTTATATGTAGAAGTCAGAGGACAAATTTCAGGAAACCTTTCTCTCCTAACAACCCACAGAAGCAAGATTATCTCATTGCACATTTCAGGATAACTTCTGGGTGACTCCTCCCATTGTGACGCAGGAGTGCTGATATTACAGCTATGTCACCATGGTGGTTTGTTTGTTCGTTTCTTTTTAACTTGGCATCCTGGGTATCCAACTCAGGTTAGTAGGCTACTGTGGCAAGAGCTCGACCTCACTGAGCCATCTCTCTGGTCTATTATCAGCTCTCTTAAACTGGACTCCTCTCTTTCCAGAGTTGTGAAATTCCTAACGCATGAGTTAGTAGGGAATAAATTTAACCCTGCGAGAGAGGGTGTATTGTCGGGATGGAGGGGCCTCTGGAAGCACACAGCGCTGCTTCTACATGAGATGGTATTTCGGAACATTTCCTAGTCCATGAGGGCTGCCACATACATCAGATGGATTGTAAAACTTCATTATTTGAAGTTCTGGGTGGCTTTAGGTTCAAGATTAAGCAAGGTCAGCATCACCCTGAGGTTTCTCCTCTTAGTCCACAGGCAGCCGCCATCTCTCAGTATGCTCACGTGAGCCCTTATTTTTACAGACGCTGTGGAGTCCCTTCTTCAAAGTCACATAAGGACTCCATGACCTCATCTAGCCCCGACCATCTCCCAAAGGCCCCATCTCCAAATACCATCACATTGAGGGTTAAGAATTTGACAGAGAGATTTGAGGGAGATAAAAACAGTCCAGTGTTTTCTTTTGTCTATTTTCAAGCTTGGGATCCATTTTATTCAATCTCTCCAAATGTTTAAGCCTTGTAAGTAGAAAACATTATCTGCTCCTCTCTGAAAACTGAATAAATGAAGACATTGGACATGATTCTGAGGGCACAGGAGGAAGGATGCTCTGAGCCCACAGGAGAATTAGGGGCTATGTGAGCCAGTCACTCTAAAAATAATAAATCTATAAAAATAAACAAACAAACAAACAAACAAACAAACACAGATGAGTTCTCATTTCCTGCTCCCTGGCCCATCCTGCAGTTGTCTGGCATTTTTATCTGAGTGACTCTAACATCCACATACTCCAACACATATGAGAAGAGTGCTACCCATGTACCTACTATGCGCTGGGCCCTTTATGAAAGCTACTTCGAATGCACATAGTTACCTGTAGCATTCTCATGAAACAGGGAAGAGACAAGTCCATGAAAACCTGAGGCATTACTCAGGGCCACTGCTAGCAGATGACAACACACCCACTTCAGACAGCGTCTGCTGATGCTATGGTTGTGGTGAAGTACCATACATCAATTATCACCCATCATAGCCCTCTTATCCAGAAAGAAAACAATATGCCATACACATCTGATGCCATTAAAACCGGAAGAACAGGGCCTCAGGGTTTATATCAGGAATCCTGCTTTAGTAGTGTTCAGCCCAATATGTCAGTAAGAAATCTGAGTGGAGATGTCGAGAGGGCAGTGGAGCAGAAGCAGCTCGCAGACATAAACTTGTTCCATCAGCATAAAGAAGTTATTTAATGCGATAAGCAAATTCTTGCCTCCAGAAGAGTGCTTGTCTGCCAGAATAAGCATCAGAATAACAGCCAGGCCCCAAGGCTCAGGGGGGTGGTCATGCGAGTTCTTAAAATACCGAAGTGCTTCCCTACCGTTAGGTGGATATCAGCTGTGCCAAGCCTCCAAAAAAAAAAGCTGCCTCCCAACCCCAGCCCCAACCCCAACAGCTATGGGACTGATTGTGGTGGTCACTTAACAATGTGCATGTACGCAAGAGCATGCCTTGCCCTTAATATATATATATATATATATAATCTACTTGTCAACTGTTCTCCTATAAAGAGGCCTTTTAAAAGATGGCTTTTCTTACATAAATGGGTGACTCACAAAAGAGACAGACAGACAGACAGACAGACAGACACCACCACACAAACCTGAGGCAAATGGCTGTTGAACAGGGTCACCCTTGTCCCTCAGAGGGAAGTGGGAAACGTCATGGGGAAGGGAGGTAGTCACTGTGAAGACTGCTGCAAATGGGCCCCTTCAGAAAGCATAGCTCGTTACTTAGCTTTGGCCAATGGTTGTGGGAAAAGAAAACA
Source organism: Apodemus agrarius (assembly GCA_964023405.1). Taxonomy (NCBI): domain Eukaryota; kingdom Metazoa; phylum Chordata; class Mammalia; order Rodentia; family Muridae; genus Apodemus; species Apodemus agrarius. Next base: position 79,698,138 of record OZ030014.1, read on the forward strand.
CCAAACTCTTTGTGGTCTGCAATACTCCTTCCCCGTCCTCCCTTCCCTTCCTCCCCCAGCAATCTCCTCCATCTGCTTCCCTGGCCGACCTGCCTCACCAACAGACGCTCTGCAGTCTTCCTCTGTCTCACGCTGCTTGTGCTAAGTTGGTTTCTTTTCTTTGATTCCACCGTCAAGACTCCTGTTCCCACCCTGAAGTCTGCTGTTCCGACCTTTGACATCCATGTGCCTCACACCCTTTATCCTGTCACAGTCCTCCCGCTGAGGCCTCCCCCTAAGGGAGGACTCCCCTTTCTCATTCAGGAATGTGTTGGTGGATATTTAAACATTGACTCTCTGGGATTAATAAATATATTCCAGTTTATGACACTCGTTCATTTTTGCTCTATGAAGATCGTCACTATAGGCGGTTTCAAGCTGCCACATGGCCGATATGACATCATTTATGCAGAGGAAAGAGAGGTGCACAGTTGGCTCCCAAGCACAGTGCAAGGGCCTCAGTGGACCAGAACACCCAGCTCTTCTTTTCTCCCTGTGGCATTTCATGTGTAGCACTTGTCCGCCACCACATCCCAATCGTTTACTCATGTGTCATCTATTCTCCACGGACAGGAGTACAAACTCCAGGAAGGCATGGATTTAGCTTTGTCTCCTTTAGTCCTGGACCCATGAACTGCTGCTATGAATATTTATCTATTAAATGATCAAGTATATGAAACTTTATGTGTATAATACCTATTTGGAACATTCAAAGTGATTCAAAGTTTTAAATTATTATGTGTGGGGTCAGATAATGGGACATCAAAGTCTTTCTTAAGCCATAGGTTTCTGAAGGTAGGGGATACTAAAAACATTCATGAGATAATCAATTATAAGTTTAGAAAAATCAGAACCTCTGTCTTAGTCAGAGTTTCTATTCCTGCACAAACATGACCAAGAAGCAAGTTGGGGAAGAAAGGATTTATTCATCACCAAAGGAAGTCAGGACTGGAACCCAAGTAGGTCAGAAAGTAAGAAGTGATACAGAGGCCATGGAGGGATGTTACTTACTGGCTTGCTTCCTGGCTTGCTCAGCTTGCTTTCTTATAGAACCCAAGGGATGGCACCACCCACGATGGACCCTCCCACCTTTGATCACTAATTGAGAAAATGCCTTACAGCTGGATCTCATGGGGGCATTTCCTCAAGGGAGATTCCTTTCTCTGTGATAACTCCAGCTTGTGTCAAGCTGACACACAAAACCAGCCAGTACAACCTCCATTTATGTATTTTGTATTAAAAATATAAGATATATAGCCAACCTTTTTGGTACAGCATGTAGTCCTCATTATTCAGTCTGAGGTATGAATACCACAAACCTACATTATAAAGTGAGTTCAAGGCCAGCCTTGGCAACTCGGTGAGACCCTGCCTCAGAAAATGTAGGAAGAAGGTTAGAGATATGCTCAATGGTAGACTACTTGCTTAGCATCTGTGAGACACTAGATTTTATCCTCAGGACCACAAAACCAAATAAATAATAAATAAATAATTAGCAAGAAATATTCAAAGCTGTTTTAGTATTTAGTTTGAGAATCGGGTATACATTTTTGACAACGATACATGTTGGCTATTGTTAGTAAATTTAAATGTCAGAACTGTCAGAAATGAAACATTCTTCTTTAAATATGCTTCGAACTGAAAGTGAAACATTATAAAAGTAGTCTGAAATGATATCTTGAAAACTATTACAAGAAACTTGCACCAAGGGATCGATAGGGACAGTTTTGGGGAGACATGCTAGAAAATGTTATACTCAAAGAAAAATCCTTTACCTCCAACAAAGGTCACAGCCATATGCTGTTTTTCAGTGTAGATCTCAGTGTGGACGATGCTCATTAGGGCCCTTTATTCAATATCCACTCTGGCCAGCAGATTGGTGATCATATGGACCTTATTAATTACTTGGGAGCTTCAGTGTGTGTTAAGCACTATATAAACCACCTGCCTCAAAAATCTCTTGAGGGTTCTTGTCAACACCTATTTTCATTCTTAGCTATTACAGTATACACTCACTATGTTCTGCCATGAGATTAAAAGCTTTATGAAACCAAAGGACATTATCATTCACTACCTTATTGTCAAGTTTTGAATAACACCAAGAAGGTATAAAGCACTGAGTTGGTTTGCACAAAATGAGTAAAATCATAGGTTAAGGGGCTGGGTCTTAACAGTCCAAACAAGCACACTGGAGGGCATATCCATTAAATTCCATAAGCAGCAGCTTTATTTATGTTTTACAGTATTTTAAATGACTGGGCAAGTTCTCGCAGAGCTCTTGAATGAAGGATAGGATACTGTACTGAGTTGTATATGTGTTGAGCATATGTTTTAATGTTTGTCAGTTGGTGAAAGTATATTTTTCTAAGTAGAATAGAAGAGTGAATGTTTGATTTAAGGGTTGGGTGAGCTTAGCTCCACTGCAAAGGCAATGCAGAGTCTAGCAGTTAATACAACCATTACCAGTCAGTTTCAAAAACACTTCTAGCCACAAAGCCAAAGTGGTCACAATGTGGTCACTCTTGTCATTGTGAAATACAGCCACTGTTGAAAATTCATTTCTATTGTAGCTTAATTATCCATCCACACTCTGATTAGATATGAACTCGGTGTCCTTTGTCTTTTAGATACCATGAAAGTTCTAATCTACATTGCCTTAGCTGCAAGGGAGTCAGCATTTCTTACTTGTTGTCTTCTACCCATAGCAGGAGAGTAAAATGAAGGTTGAGGAAGCCAATTCAGATAACCAGTGAAAGCTAAACCTAGATTTGGTCAAAGAAAAATAAGCTTCACATTTGAATCATTTGTTAACATTAAAATCATATTATCTACTTAAATTCTACTTGACATATTTTTAATTTACAACATATAGCTCTTTAGATGAAAGTACAGATTTAAAAGCTAATTATAAACACATTTATTTATTTTTGTATACTTCATAAAAGCAGTTCAAACCAGTGTGTTACACAAACATGAAGTATATTTTACTAGAAAACTTTAATATTATTGTACCAAGTAAATCATATTTATGTTGACCATAATACAGTAACAAAATAGCATTGATAAAAATACCTTCTGCCAACATTTCATATGTCTTGTTCTGTTTCAAAAGCTAAAGCAAAATATGGAAGCTGACATTAACAGAAAAGAGAAACACCAGTAAACAGCTAAGGGGTATATGAGTTTAAATATTAGATCTTGAAATGGATTAAAATTTCAAATTTGATACAAAAATGCATTTGGGAGCCATTGAGTGTGTAAAAGATAGCCAGTAACTCCTAAACCCATGTAGAGCTGTCCTATGACTTCCATACATATGTGTGCAGCATACATAATTCCCCCTGCTAATAGCAAGTAGCAAAAAAGTTTACTTGGGAATGAACACCATTTATAAGGAGCAACCACGAATTTTCTATTGATCAAGGGGAGAAGTACTTTTCCCAAAGTTACAAAAAAGTTTTTAAAAATTTTACTTTTAAATGTTGTCAAATATTCTTTCAGTACTGACTCTGTAAATATCTGATCTAAATGAGTTTCCAATAAACCAGGGCTAGCAAAAATATTGCTAGCCTCAATTGAAATCTTTCTCTGTGGCTTACTAATGAACTAATAAACTTGCAAAAGAAATCCCAGATGCCATAAATTAGAGGGTGTGAGTTGCTAGAGTCGTTGAATCCTTCTCAATCAAAAGTGGGGAAAAAAACATACCACAACAACAAAATAACAGAAATCAGTAACTTTAAATATTAATGGTCTCAATTACACCCAATAAAAAGACACATGCTAAAATACTCTATTGAAAAACAGAGTCCATCTTTATGCTGCATCCAAGAAACACAGTTCACTATCAACGACAGACATCATATTGGAGTGCTAAAATCAGGCAAATGGAGCCAAGAAGCACACAGGCATATCTATTTTAATATTTGACAAAATAGTTTTAAAGCAATCAGAAGAGATAGAAAAGAACACAGCATAATCATTAAAAGAAAAATCCACCAGGAGGATATTACAGTTCTAATCATTTGTACTTTGGACACAATTTCCAATTTTATAAAAGGAACACTACCACAGCAAAAATCACATATTGACCGTAATATAGTAATAATGGCAGACTGTAATACACCACTCTCACCAATAGAAAGGTTATCCAGAAAAAAACTAAACTGAGAGATGCTGAAGTTAAATAACATCATAAATCAAATGGACCTAACAGACATCTATAGAACATTCCAGTCAAACACTAAAGAATATACTTCCTTCTAAGCACACATGGAATTTCCTTTTTTAAAAAATATGACTATACTGGAACACAAAGCGAATATCAACAGATATAGGGAAACTGAAATAATACCCTGCATCCTATCTGATCATCATGGATCAAAGATAGATATCAACAACAAAAGGAAGTAATACATGAACTCATGAAAGCTGAACAACTCACTACTGAATGAAAACGAGGTCAAGATAGAAATCAAGAAGGAAATTCAAAATGTTTAGACCTGAATGAAAATGAAAGAACAATGTGCCCACACCTAAGGTGCTCAGTGAAGACAATTCTAAAATGTAAATTCATGTAAGAGCCTATAGCAAAGAACCGAAGAGGCTGCATATTAAAAACTGAGCAATACACTTGAAAGCTCTAGAAAAACAATAAGAAATCACAACCATAGAGAGTAGACAAGAAGAAATGATCAGACATGGTGCTGAAACCACTAGAAATAACATCAACCATGAACTGAAGAGTTAATTTTTTGACAAAATCAACAAGATTGATTGTTGTTTAGCCAGATTAGCCAAAAGCGAGAAAGTAAATATACAAATTAATGAAATTAGAGATGAAAATAGACATTATAATAGACTCAGAAAATATAGAGACCATAAAGAGATACTTTTATAAAAATATGTATTCCGCTAAACTGAAACACTGAGAAGAAATAGGTGAATCTCTTGATATATACAACCTACCAAAGTTAAATCAAGATGACATGAACAAGTTAAAGAGGCCTATAGCCTCCAGTGAAATACAAGCAGTAATTAAAAATCGCCCTAAATAAATTAATCAATAGTACAAGTCAGTACAGCACAGAATACTACCAGAACTCAAAAAAAAAAAAAAAACTAATGCTAATATGCCTCAAGTTATTTTACAAAATAAAAACTGAGGAAAAAACTTCCCAATTCTTTTTTACAAAGTCACTATTACCCTGTGTGGTAATTTGAATATGCTTGGCCCAGAGAATGGCACTATTAGGATGTATGACCTTGTTGGAAGAAGTGTGTCACTGGGGGAGTGGGCAATGAGACCTTCCTCCTAGCCATGTGGGAGCCAGGCTTCTCCTATTTGCCTTTTGAACAAGACATAGAACTCATCATGCCTGCCTAGACCCTGCCATATTCCCACCTTGCTGATAATGGACTGAACCTCTGAACCTGTAGTCCCCAACTAAATGCTGTCCTTATAAGAGTTGCCTTGGTCATAGTGTCTATTCACATCAGTAAAACCCTAACGAAGACACCTTTATACCAAAACCAATTAAAATTTTAAATTAAATTTAAAAAGAAAATTACAAACTCATATCTCGTATGAATATATATATGCAAAAATTCCTAATAAAATACCTGCAAATCAAATCCAAAAGCACGACAAAAAGATTACCCACTATGATCCCGTTGGCTTCTTCCTAGAAATGCAGGGATCATCTCACTATATGAAGAAAAGGCCTTTGACAAAATTTAACATCTCTTCATGATAAAGTCCTTGAGAGACCAAGGACTCAAGGCCAGACAAAATTCCAGCACCAAGAGAGAAAAGCAAACACAAAATCTCATTCCTAACCAAAAAGCAATTTGTGAATAATACCTGTTGGAAAGAGGAAAATCAGTTTTCTCCAATGAAGAGTCACTGAGTGTATCAACCACACTCCAGGGCAGGCTTATGCCCTCAGCTAGCTCAAAATGGATTCTATGTTTTGTTTTGTTTTTTCCGCACTTTTTTTTATATTTCTGTCTTATTTGTTTTTTACTTGTTTTTGTTTGTTTGGAGCCTCTTGGGTGGGGTGATGTTTTATTTCAGAGAGAAAAATCTTGAAGCTGGTTGGGAAGGGAGTATGAGAGGAATAAAAGGAGTTAGGGGAGGGAGAGAAAATGATCGATACACTGTATGTAAAAAAACATATATATTTTAAAAAAAAAGGGGGGGGAATGGGGCTGGTGAGATGGCTCAGTGGTTAAGAGCACTGACTGCTCTTCCAAAAGTCCCAGCAACCACATAGTGGCTCACAACCATCTGTAATAAGATCTGACTGCCTCTTCTGGTGTGTCTGAAAACAGCTACAGTGCACTTACACATAATAAATAAACAAATCTAAAAAAAAAACAAAAACAAAAAACAAAAACAAAAGGAGAGAGTGTGTGAAATTTACAGTGCCGATACTGAGGCCACTACTCTGATATGAAAGATTTGGAAAAAACTGGTAAGTTAAGGAAATCAGCCAAAGCTGGTTACAGATATCAATGCCAAGCCAGCAGAGGCTTCCCAAGGGAGAACATGTTCACCCACCCGATGGAACATTCCAGAAGTTTCAAGAAGAGTTTGATGCACATGTAAAATCAGGTTGTGTCCCTACAATTAATAATTTAATGAAGTCAATATGTGAGCTTAGTTCTTTGATGTTACCTTTAAAAAGTCAGTTTCAAGGGTCTTATCAACAACCTGAAATGATTCTGTTTTGTAGCACTGTATATTTTCAAAGGCCTAGTTTTAAAGGAAGAATATCTTCTGGCACGGACAGAGTAATGAAAACAGGCATACTAATAACCTGTGACATGGCCTCATTAGCATTTTTCCTTTCCCATATGATGCCCAGGAAAATAAATTTCCTTGTATGGAAAAAAAAAACTATAGATGAAGCATGATCTTATTTGAGTCAGCCAGTGTAGACGCAGGAATTTAGGAGAAGAGTCCTAAGGGAGAGTCGAGGGCCTCATTTCCCATCTGAAGCTTCTTCCCACTTCATCCTCTGAGACCAACTGTGAGAACTTGAGTGCATCAGAGTTCTTGGGCCTGTTGGCTCTAATGTACAGTGAGGGTGTGAAACTTCTTGGCTCAGATGTACATTCCTGTGAGACCTTTTAAATTGCTCCTGGACTGGATCAAAGGGAGTAAATAAGATGTAATTATTTTAGTCTCAACACAATCCAATCTCTGGTTGGTAGAGACAGACTAATCCCTATAAGAGAGTAGAATAAAGAATTGCTGTCAGAAGTGTGGGTACGGGATATTAAGACTCCACTAATGAGCTAATTGATAACGGGCACAAACTTCCATCTGTACGATGATGATCATCCCTGTGACGGTCCCTTGCTCTTCAGGGTCTCAGAAATTAGTGTGTTCAGTGAAAAACTCTTTGGAACAAGATTCTTACCTTCTTGGAAAGTTTTTGTAGCTTTTATTCACAGCTCAAGATTCAGGGCCTACCACAATCCCTAGAGAATAAAGTTTTTTTTACATCTGATACATTAACAAACTGACAGTAACAACCCAATGTGAGCAGCAGGCTCTCAAAAGTTACCCTAAAGTCTAGGTATCTGTTAATTCTGTCAGTCCTTGCAAATCGCAATGTAGAGCCGGTGTGGCTTTTATTCCACTACAATCAGGAAACTCCCCTACACAGCATGTAATGGGGCCATATTTTAACCAGGCAATCTTGTTCAAGCATCCATACGTGTAAACACCACAGTGTACTGCCTCAGTAATCAGGAACAGCATTCAACTTGATGCCAACACTTAGGTTTATGTGGAGATGAAAACGTCAAGGCAGACAGATATTGTCCTTCTTTAGGAACACGTTATAAAAAGGTCTTCTGTTATGGTGATGGATATCTATAGGCTTCTTTTGCCCTGTACCCTGTTCCTCCACAGATCCCAGCACAACAGTCACCCTTGCAACACAGCTCATCCTTTTAATCTTCTATTACTGCTATATTTTAATATGTGCCAGGCAAAGCCAATTCCACGCTGAGTCACAGGAACTTCAAACTCAAATTTCTTTGGCTCCCACACATGAAAGAGTTTGTAGAGCCATGGTCCAAGTTGAGGGGTGCTTGGTTTAGGGGGAGTTTGTTTTGTTGTGTTGTGTTGTGCTATGTTGTGTTGTAGCCTATCCTAGGACATTCTCATTTCAAGTGTTTACATTTCAGCAGTGGTCAAACAAAATAGTTCAGAGGGTTTCATGAAGGGCCAGGACCAGGAGTTTTCAGCTCCTGTGCCATGGCTGAGAAATGGGTCAGAGAAAATGCCACCAGAGAGGTCCAGAAGCCCTCAAGATACACACCTAAAATAAGTGAAAATTAATCTGAAAAGGGGGAATCAAGAGAAATGGACCAAATTAGAGTCAAAAAGGAAGACACTCAGAACTGCCTACTCATTTTATGTTTCTTCATATTTTTAACCAGGGTATATTCTTTAATAAAATCTATCAAACTTTCTTTCATCAATATTGTTTTTCTCTTCACATTAGTTGTATATTTAACAGTTTGGGGTGGGGGCGGGATCTCATTTTTGTGGTTCCATTTGCTTGATTTTTGACATGAAAAAGATTTAAATGTCAAAGCAAGCTCTCTATGACCATCATTTTGCAATTCACTATATAGTAATAGACTCAAAGCTTCCACTCACTGGGGGTAGTATCTGTCATCTTTATGGGCCTCATTCTTCCTTTGTCAAAGTTTCAGGCCACTCCCAAACAAAAACATGCTGAATTCCAAGCAGTGGGAAATGGCATAAAGTGAATGCTTTGTGCCTGGAGATTAAACAGTTTCCTCATGTGACCAGAGAAGCCCATGGTGGCCATTAAAAAGGAAAATCCCACACAAGAAGCAGAAAAAAAGATCATCACCAACCTGTAGTTCTGTGGAAGGAAGTTCACCAAGTACCTCCAGTTAAGACAACAAAATATTTCACCATGTTCAAAATGAAGGTCTTAATCAACTTCTGTTTCAGACTTTTTTTTCCATTTTATATCTAAGGTCATCCAAAGTCGGGTAATTCAGATTATTTGCACTTATTTATTTACTTAATGTATTTAAGATAGACAGGATATTTCAAGCTATGGACACAATGCTTAACATTGATTTTAAGGACCATAACTAATCTGCTATTTAAGCAAGTTTTAGTCACAAATACTGTTTTTAAAGAAAGTTAACAGTATAAATATGTTATTGCAAACTTCTATGAAGTTGACTTTCAGGACTGTCAAGAGATAAGCACACATTCACCTCAATTTTGTATGCTTTCTACGTCTGCAGGATTGTTCTGTGGAAAAGAAATGATCACATTGAGACAAGGTTCTGAACCACGAGAGAAAAAAAAAATTCATGTGAACCACATCACGATGTCAGAACTAAAGCAGAAATTCTATCCACGCATACTTAGAAATAACTGGGTAAGAAACAAGTTGAATCAACAGCAAGCTTCTGCCCTGGAGAGTCCAGCTAACATCAGGCTTTAAAAGAAGGACAACACATGGAAGCCAGGATATCTCACTCCCCCCACAGTTGAGTCAAGAAGATGGTGAGTCTAATGTATTTTCCACCAGAAGGACCTCTCCCATCAGAGAAAAGAAAGTCAAGATTAATCCTACTAGGGAGAAAGGCACTTTGGAAGTAGCAACACTATACTTAATAGTAATGACAAGAACACCGCCATTGATGGTAGACTGGGACAGAGACCAGGAAGAACAAAGACAGAGTGCTAACCACAAAGGAGCTGATGACGTAAGTTCCCTTAAGATAGATGGGCCCAACAGAGCCAGCTCTGCATGTCCTCTGCATCAGCAGATTCACCGGAACACTGAACAACACCAGGGATGTTTGCAGAGCACTCAGGCTGTTTTCCTACAATGATGGAGATTACTTGTCTGGGTTTCTTTTATCCAATTTGAAAAAAAAAAAATAGCTGGGGAAAACAGCAGCTATCGGTTATGGAAAAACCCCTGGCCAGGTCACATGCTGTCCTTGTGATCCTTTTCCATATTAGAATTCACACAAAACACTGACTTAGCAAAAATTACAGGCCACATGCTAGACACTCAGCATATCTCTCTGCTCCCTTTCCTAAGATCCAGGCAGGAAGAATTGGGGGCCAAAAGGAGGGTGCTGGTACTGGCTGGTTTTGTGTGTCAACTTGTCACAGGGTGGAGTTATTCAGTTGGGGAAGTGCCTCCATGAGATCCAGCTGTGGGGCATTTTCTCAATTGATGATCAAGGGGGGGGCATTTATGGGTGGTATCATCTCTGGGCTGGTAGTTTTGGGTTCTAAAAGAGAGCAGGCTGAGCAAGTCAGGGGAAGCAAGCCAGTAAGTAACATCCCTCCATGGCTTCTGCATCAGCTCCTGCTTCCTGACCTGCTTGAGTTCCAGTCCTGGCTTCCTTGGGTGATGAACAGCAATGTGGAAGTGTAAACTGAATAAACCCTCTCCTCCCCAACTTGCTTCTTGGTCATGGTGTTTGTGCAGGAGTAGAAACCCTGACTAAGACAGTGCCTTAGATTGGATTTCCTGGGGTCATGTATCAGCATGAAAAAAAAAAAGATGTGCACAGAAGGTATTTCAGTGTTTTGGGACATAGTCACGGGAGATGGACTGGTGTGGGAATGGAGAGTGTGGCAGACAGAAAGGCTGGTCTGCAATACCATGGCACCGGTGGCCTAAGTCTGTCGTGGATGCTATAGAGGAGGGCACCTTTCAGAGTTATCCTGACTTGAGAAAAGAGCCCAGGCCTTTCTCTCTCTCTCTCTCTCTCTCTCTCTCTCTCTCTCTCTCTCTCTCTCTCTCTCTCTCTCTCTCTCTCTCCTCATGCCGTTGTCTGTAGAGCATCGACTGGGGAATGACATAATACTAGTCAAGACAGAACTCTGTCCCTGAGATTACTCCAGTGAGAGACTCAGCCAGGAGCAGTAAACAGCTGACACTCTGTGGTTGAGGAACGGACTTGCCAGCCCTATTCCCTATCAGGCATGTTAGCCCCCCCCCCCCCGGTGGAAGATCTCAGTGAACTCTACAGTCTACCCTCCCACCACTGAAACTCATTTACGTCTTAGAGTTAATTCAGTTGGGAACGGTTTGGCCAGTACTGATTTGCTTTTGCTTCCTTAAGATTGTTAAGTGTTTTTTGCTTGTACGTTTGTTTTTGTTCATTAATTTATTTATTTACTCACTTTACATCCCAAGCACATCCCCCTATCCTCCCAGTCCTACCCTCATAAAAACCCACTCCCATTATCCTCTCCCCTTCTCCTCAGAGAAAGAGAAGCCTCCCCCCCCTTAGGTACCAACACCTAAGTTGCAGCAGGACTAAGCACATCCTCCCCCACTGAGGCCCAACCAAAACTGTCCGGCTAAGGGAAGGGAATCCAAAGTCAGGCAACAGAGTCAGAGAGAGCCCCCCAGTTCAACTGTTAGGTGACCCGCATGAAGACCAAATTGCACAGCAGTTATAAATGTGTAGAGGGTATAGGTCCAGGCCCTTCGTCCTTTTTGGTTGGTTCAATTGTGGTGAACCTTCGTGAGCCCAGGTTAGTTGACTCTGTAGGTCTTCTTGTGGTTTCCTTGACTCCTCCAGCTTGGTCAATCCTATCCCCCACTTTTCCACATGACACCCGAATTCCATCTGATGTTTGGCTGTGGGTCTTTGCATCTGTTTCCATCAGCTGCTGGATGAAGTCTCTCAGGAAACAGTTGTGCTAGGCTCCTGTCTGCAAGCATAGCAGAGTATCATTAATAGTGTCAAGGGTTGGCTCTCTCCCATGGGATGAGTCCCAACTTGGACCAGTCATTGATTGGCTGATCTCTGCTCCATCTTTAACCCTACACTTCTTGTTGGCAGGACAAATTTTGGGCCAAAGGTTTTGTGAGTGGGTTGGTGTCCTCCTCCCTCCATTGGAAGTCCCACCTGGCTACATGAGGTGGCCACTTCGGTTTCCATATCCCCAGCTGCTAAGAGTCTCAGCTAGGGTGACTGTAATAGACTCCCAGGAGCCTCCCCTGTCCCGAGTCTCTGCCTTGTCTCAGAGATGCCCCTCACTGATTTCTCTCCCAGCCCTCTCCTATGCCCCATCTTCCCCATACCTAATCCGGATCCTCCTCAGCCCATCTCCCACCCATTTCTCTCCCTCCATCTTCCTCTGATGTTGATTTTATTTCCCCTTCTGAGTGAGATTCAAGCATGCTTCCTTGGGCCTTCCTTGTTACTTAGGTTTTGTTGGGGGGAGGAGTCTGTGGATTGTAGCATGTTATCCTGCACTTTATAGCTGATATCCACTTATAAGTGAGTACATACTCATGTCTTTCTGGGTCCGGGTTACCTCACTTGGCATCATAATATCTAGTTCCATTCATTTGCCTGCAAATCTCATGATGTCTTTGTTTTTAACGGCTGAATAGTATTCCTTTGTGTAAATGAACCACATTTTCTTTATTCATTCTTCAGTTGAGGGAATCTGGGTTGTTTCCGGTTTCTGGCTATTATTAATAAAGTTGATATGAACGTAGGTGAGCTTGTGCCCTCACCTATGGTCCATACCTCACAGTATGATGGGGCATCTTTTGGGTATGTGCCCACCAGTGATATAGAATTATTCCCATGTTTCCGAAAACCTCCAAATTGATTTCCAAAGGGATTATACAAGTCCCGCCAGCAATGGAGGGGTGTTAAATGTTAAAGAAGCAAATTATGAACTCTGCCTGATACCATTGGCCTCAAAGCCATAACTGAAACTGGCACTACGCCTGTACTTCCTCAGCAATTCCATCACACTGTGTGGTCTACCTTATGCAGTAACACAAATGAACAACATGGCAGAACTGGGTAGGCACGGTATTCACTCATGAAATTTTACTCTCTTTCCCCAAAGGGACCAACATTGCTGAGCCAGTACTCTCATCTTCTCGTCATGTCCCTCCTTTCTCTTGTCCTCTGTAAAGAGTAACAACTAGAACTGGAAAGGCCTGAAGGAGCTGGGCACTCATTGAGCTGTAGTAAACAAGTGATCCTTCATCACTTCTGTCTTGAAACATTTGTCCTTTTAACCCCCAGGCCACCTTAGACCTAGGTACAGTCCTGAGATGGCAGATGTTACTCCTTCCAGTATGGTGTGTACTTCCCCTTATATTAAGCTTTGATAACACCGTAGTAAAAACCAGCACCCTAATTCTGCTTTGACGTTCTCTGATACGGCTTTCCACTGGAGGCTTGTTTCAATCTTGCGGCATCTACACCCAGCTTAGACCACATGGATCTTCTCAACTAAAGCAGATTTGTTAGCGATGTTGTGCGTGTGGAGGTCAAATACAATAATAAGCCAAACTGAAAGAAGCAAGCCACCTTTTGTTTGCTCACCAGGGTAGCAGAAGCAAGCTTCTAAACAGAAAAGGTTGGTTCTCACCTGTTCTTTGATTTCTCTAATTTCTTCAAGCGGGGATGAGTTTCAGGTAAGGATCCGGTGACACGCATCATAGTTTAAGGTGCAGAGCTTTGGGAAAAGATCCAAGAAAAGTTCCTGGCATATAGACCTGGGGACTAGAAGACAGGAATGAGGGTAGTCAAAGAGAGAGAGCATTGAGTCTTCAATGCCCTATGCCTTTTTGGATGTTTTCAATGGAGGCCTAGATAGGCAGTGGGAGGAAAAGAGGAACCTGGTCCTTAAATACAACTTCCTCCAAAGAATGAAAACACTGTGTGCCAAGACTGATGCCAGGAAGCCAGCTTCTTCTTACTAACATGAGGGCCTTTGTATTTGCCTATGCTTGATTCTGAGCTATTTGTCACACAGGATTTTGACCTGGAGTTGGACTCCTCAGAGAGTATTACCTTGTTACATTTGCAACTTTACTCCAGAACAGTCACATTCGGGCTCCTGCGACAGCCCACTGGTGGGTCAGATGGTTCCACCTACCTTCCAAGAGGGATGCGAAAACAAGTTTCCTATGTGTTAGGAAAGGGGTGGCAGGTGGGAAATGCGGCTGCATGTTAGGACTGTGCACCACATGCTCAGAAAGCAGGCTTGGTGCATCCAGCCAACATTCCAGCTTGGCTAGTCTAATCTCTCACGTTACCATTGGACAAGGAAGTTGGCTCTGTGAGCCTGCAAGCCGGGGTTCCACACTACAGAGGTTCTGTGGGATTCTTGAAAGTAATTTCATGATTAAAACCTTGTATCTGACCTGTACCTGCCCATTCTTCCTTTTGAGTATGCCCTCAACTAGATAGAACCTACCAGAAAGGGAAGGAAGTAGCTAGCTTTCACCAAAACATTACCAAAAAATAAAAATAAAGCCAGCTATTTCTGGAGGCAGAAAGTTGTCCACCTGTCCAAGGAAAGGTTGTGCATGGTAGTGAAGGGTTATAAGATCTCCTAAGTAACTAATTATTCAGAATCCAGAAGAGAAACCGCATCTCCTTTCCAGCAAACTGGTGCCTTCGGTGCTCATCCTGCCCCTGTTAGGCCACCTGCAAGGAACATACTGACACTGAATTCATCCAAGCAACCTGCAGATGTATCATGCCTTTGATACGTTCCCACAGGATGCTCTGGAGATGACAATACTTCTTTGACTTTAATTAGACCAGAAGGAGACAACCAGGAGGCATTAACGTGAAGGGGTGAGTAGGTCCGGAAATCTCTTTGCTCAGAGATACACCTGTATAAGTCAATCAAATGGAAATGGTTTTACACACTTATAACCCTCTAGGGCAACAACATTATTTGCTTTATATTGTTTGCTGGCTTGCTTATTTGTTTTGGAGACAGAGTATCACTATGTCATCTTGGCTAGCCTGGGATTGTTTCCTATTGAGCCATATTTTCATGGCTTATCTTACCCTAAATTCTGCTTTTGCTTCGATTTTTTGATAGCAAGTGCTAGCCACATCTCCCCTGCAGAAAACATTGCTTTCCACAAGTAAAATGATTAGGGTGGCAGCGGGATGCATGTACAAACGTTCAGATGTGGATGTGTAGTATGTGTAGAAAAATCCCCACAAGCATCCTCTTAAGGCATTTCTTTCTTAGATGAGACACAAAGCAAGTTCCCATAGAATTAAGCCAGTACGTTAACATCTGTCTGGTTCTGTTGAGGACCCAGGGATGCTAATGGCTTAGAAAAGTTTTCTTTTACTTTCTCGGCTTGGAATTTTACACTGTGTGATTGAATATACCAGCCTGGGAGACAGAGTCAGAGCAACAGTTTTTTCATAGAAATCTGTTTCTCTCATAGATGGACATTGATTGCATTTCCTCCTTCAATCACACTCCTCATCTGTGTCACAGATCTACCCACAAGGCTTTTCTTCCGCTTCTCAGTGGGCAGCAACTACTTAATCTAACTCTCCAGCACTTATCCTCACTCATCGGGGACTAACAGTGTTCCTGGGAAATCAGTTTCTTGTCCATTTTTCCCTCTGGGTTTGAATTCTCTTAAATTTTCATAGTAGTTCATTTTCTTTCAAGCCCAAATAAGGATTAGAATTGAACCATAGCACAACACTTGGTTGTAAGAATATTTTGTACATTTAGTCAGTCCTCCTGGCTACTGAAATTTCATCTGCAACTGATATTCCTGCCATAGACCGGATGTTTGCCCAGAGGATCCCTCAAAATCCATAAGTAGAAGCTCCAACTTTCAATGTGGTTGTATTTGGAAGCAGTGCTGGTTGTAGTTTGAAATGTCCTCTGCATGTTCTTATATTTAAACACTTGGTCCCCAGTTGGTGACATTGTTTTAGAAGATTATGGGGCACAGGGACAGATACAGATCACTAGGGACAGACTTTCAACATCCATGTTTACCCTTGGTCCTCACCTGAGGCATCTTCTCTACAATTTGCTAATATTCACCACACACTCCAGCCAGCGATGGAGCTGTTCCCATCACCATGTCTTCGGCACCATGATGGATTGTATCCTGGGAAATTAGGAGCCAAAATGATCTTTAAATTGCTTTAGTCAGTAGTTCTGTCAGAATGAGAAGGAAGGTTACTAATACAGGGCCCTAAAGAGGAAATCAAGTATTAATATTATGTATAAGTGTGGACCCAATTCTGATATGGTTAGCATCCCTATTTGAAGACACACGGATAGTTTACTGGTCTGTGTACCAATAAAAGACCACATTAGAAGAATGCAAAACTAGCCCTCTATGGGCCAGGATTTTAAGTGGATAGAACACTGATCACAGACTTCCTAACCTCCAGAGTTGTGTAAAAATAAATTCATTGCCATCTGGGATAAATGATTTTGTTGTGGACTCCCAAGCAAATTTTCTACAGTGACTAATTTATGTTGCTTCTGAAAAGTGCATTTGCTCTGCTTAATACATATTTTGGAGTCATTGCATTTGGAACACATAAGGACTTGGACTTTCCTGCCCATTAGTAAACTTTGGGTGTGGCCAGGAGTATTTTTCTGGTCTGTGATAAGAGCAATAATCTGGCCAGTGATATCATCCTAAACCCAAGTATTCATCAATCATACTTCATTGCCTTCAGTTCCATGTATTTCTGTCTTTAGAGCTCGGGTATTGTGTCTCCATAAATGCACTTGCGAAGGGTTCCCACCCTATGGAAGACAGCTCTAGGAATATTTTCACTTGAAGGAGCTGAGCCCAGATAGTATCTGGACTTCCTTATTGCCCGATCACTGAGGTGCTGAAGAAGGACATAGGCAAAGGCATTGAGCACAGTGTACCACAGGGAAGATTTTAGACAGCCAAGGTATAAATCGCCCAGGATGTGCTAAGTAAAAAAGATTATTAAAAAGAAAAAAGATCACATTCCTTTTCAACATTAATCTGGGGAAAAGCCAGATTACTCATGAAAGTGTACTGAGCAATTTTTGTCTGTGTAGACTACTTGTCCTATTTACGAACCTTACAATTCAAAAAGTTCCAGAAGAAGTGGGTTCAAGAGGTACCAATTAAAAGGAGCTGTCCACGCAGAAAGACAGGCACATTTGATGTGTGTCAAAGCAAACGATCCAATGGCCCTCAAAAATAGAGCACTGCTTCCCTCTTAGCCCAACATTCACCACTTCACATAAAGTATGAATAAAACATTGGATGTTGTTTATAAAAAGAATAACCTCTTATAAAAAAAAATGGCACCGGTGAAAAACTGGCGAAGGCAAGAGCAGTTAGGCACTGAGACAGTGAATGTCATAGCCCAGATTTTTTTATTAGAAGCGAATGCCCCACATAAAACGGTCTGTCTGTTTGGTATGCACTTAGGCATGGTGTAGCTGGAGTGTATTGTGTATGCATGCTTAGCTTGTTAGTAAACTGTCATGCTACTGTTCAATAGGGAATGTTTTTGCATTCCCACCAATTATATGAAGAGAACATCCGTCTCCCCCCTTCCTTCTCCCATTCTCCTTCCTTTTTCTCTTCATTCTTTCTTTCTTTCTTTCTTTCTTCCTTTCTTTCTTTCTTTCTTTCTCCTTTTCTTTTTCTTTCTTCCTTCCTTTCTTTCTTTCCTTCTTTCTTTCTTTCTTCTGTCCTTTCTCTCTCTCTCCCTCCATCTCTCCCTCCTTCCATCCCTCCTTCCTTCCTTCTTTTTCTTTTTTTGGATATATTCTATATTTACATTTAATTTCCCTTTTCCTGGTTGCCTGACCCTCAACGGTCCCACATGCCCTTTTCCCTCCCCCTGTTCCCCCATCCACCCCTTCCCACTTCCCTGTTCTGATATTCCCCTACACTGATGCTTTGAGCCTTTCCAGAACCAGGGTCCACTCCTTCCTTCTTGTCGGACATCATTTGGTATGTGGATTGTGTCTTTGGTGTCGAAGATTCTAGGCTAATATCCACTTATCAGTGAGTGTATACCATGGGTATTCTTTTGAGACTGGGTTACCTCACTTAGTATGATGGTCTCCAGCTCCATCCATTTTTCTAAGAATTTCATGAATTCATTGTTTCTACTTGCTGAATAGTCCTCCATTGTGTATATATGCCACATTTTTTGTATCCATTCTTCCGTTGAGGGACATCTGGGGACTTTGCAGCTTCTGGCTATTATAAATAAGGCTGCTATGAACATAGTGGAGCATGTATCCTTATTGCATGCTGGTGAATCTTCTGGGTATATGCCCAGGAGTGGTATGGCTGGGTCCTCCGGAAGTATCGTGTCCAGTTTTCATACAGCAACATATGTGTGAAAAGTCACAGTGACCAACCCAACACATTAACCTAAATGTTGGTCACTAAGTACACAAATAAATTATTGTGGATATATACAAGGTATATACTCAGCAATAAATAGCAGTGAACCATTGGTGAACTACTGGTATACAACACTGGATAAAATGAAAATAACTATCCTGAAAGATTACAGTAAATAAAATAAAACAACCAAGTGTGTGGGTCTAAACCCAGGGTTCAAGAGGGAAAGGACAATTAGAAGTTTAAAGCTAGCCTGGGCAACACAGCAAGCTCCTAGCTCAAACAACAAACAATCTAAAATAACAACACAAAACATATAAACTATATATTTGAAATCTCAGATATAGGTGGTCTATGTGGTAGAATACAGATCACCTGGAGATAAAGAAAAGGATTGAAGAGCAGGAATAGAAGGCAACAGCAGTAGTGACCGATGTGTAGCAGTAAGTTTATGAAATATATCTAGGGCTGGAGAGATGGCGCAGCGGTTAAGGGCACTGACTCCTCTTCCATAGGTCCTGAGTTCAATTCCCAGCAATCACATCACATGGTGGCTCACAACCATCTGTAATGGGATCCATTGACCTCTTCTGGTGTGTACTCATATGCATAAAGTAAATAATTAATGTGTTAAAAATAAATAAATAATAAAACAGTAGCAAAGGGGAAAAAAAGCTCTGTCTGCTTGCAGTAACTACTCTTATGTTGCAGTGTCTGTGAATCAAGCTAATGCTCTTCTGCATATAAAAAGGAACTATAGTGTGCCTTGCTAATTACCATCTTCTCCAACTGATGTGGTATTTCAGGGTGAGAAAAAGATATAATTTGTAGCTCCCTGATGAAGCGAATCTCTTCACAAAGGTTCTCAGGAACACACCACTCTTCTTCCTTATTTGAAAAACACCTGGGAAACAACAGGGCTCCTACCTCCGCCACATCTGCAGACAGGATCCTGTAATAACTTCTTTGTAGGAATAATCTGTTGCTAGAGAGTCAAGTGGATCCTCAGATGGTAACATTAGAAAACTCTGGGGTTATATGAATGACCTCACTCCTGCACCTCTTTTTATTTCTCCATCTCGGTGGCTCTTTCACTCCCAAGACATTGCTTCTCTGACTTCTTTGGGTCGTTCAGGACATGAGTGCATTAGTTTTCTGATGTGTAAGCCATCATCTGTCATCATACGTGGGTGGCTCCCTTTCCTTTCCACCTTAGGACTGCAGTGTTTTTCACCTCAAGCAGGACTTAGTTAACATCTCCCATGACTTTTATGTCACATTTTTCCCTGTCTCACTTAATAAAAAGAATGGAAATGTGGTTATCTCATAAAATTTGCAGGTTCCTAGTATATTATTGACAGCCAAAGACTCTCTTTCTTATAACTACATCCTTATATGTCTTCCCCATGTTAGGCTAGTCCATTACACATCTCTAGCAAGCAGGTGTTCAGTCCTAGATAGAAATCAACCACCTATCACTTCAGTAACCTTTCAGAATCAAGATAATCTTCCATGTCTTAGGAACCCCTCTAGTTTTCTGAAGTTACACCACTCAATTGTCCTTATAGCAATCATTGGTAGGGGGGTTATTTAAAATGACGAGAACCAGGTTGGATGAAGAGAGGACATACAAAGAGAAATGTCAGTAAACGTAATTGGGATTCTGCTTGAAATGATGAACGGGATGAGTGTGGTGTAATCAATCATGCTGGAATTCCAACTCAGCCTAACCACTCACCTTTCCTGCAGTCCGAGCCTTGGACTGTGCTCGGAAATCCATGCAGCATAGATGAAGGATGCTCATGAACCACCCTTGACATCTTGGTCCTGACAATACCTGTAGACACTAGTTGCTTCTTCTACCCCACGCCCTGGAAGGGATATTTTACACCTCCATGATACTTCTCCCCTGGAAGCATGTTTCCCTCACTGTCTGAAAATTATCTTCCCTCCTGGCTCAAAGAGAAAATGGGTGAAGCGAGACAAGAGCTTCATCAAATTCCTAAACTGATTAGATAAGTTTGCTCACTCAATTTGTCCCTTGCCATTGTCATCTTCTTTCCTAGGACAATGACAAAAATAACTCTTTATCCTAAGTATAGCTGACTCTCCTTTATAGATTGTGTCCCTCCTCCGTTTTCCAAGACTCTTGTGACAATATGATTCCTTTTCCAGGATTCTTATGACAATATGGCTGCTCTATTTTCAATCTCCCTTTCACCAACCAGTTAATAGTAATAATTTGTGGTTGTACAGAGCTCATTTTTAAAACTCAGCCTTAAAATATTTAAAAGTCTTCCTTGATTTCTTGTTTCAGCCGACTCCCATGCTTTTCTCTGTTCTCCTCTTGGAAGGAAACGTCTCAAGGAAGGAATCTCAACTCCTGACTCTTTCCTTGCTCCAACACACAGCCAACACTGCTGAAATCTGGCCTCTGCTCCTACCAGTCCATTGAAGACCCACTGTGCTCACAATTACCTCATCATCACCTAGGTCATGGTATGTGGTCTTCTAAATTACTGCCCTCATCAATATAGTCAGTCTGCTTGTGCCTCGGTGGATCATTTACTCCTGAAGCCAGGAATGGTGATGGATGCCTATAATTCCAGAACTTAAGAGGAGGAGGCAGGAAGGAAAGGGGGTAGAAAGAGTGGGGGGAGTAATAAGATGGTATACATAGAACAGAGCCTTATCAATTAATGAATTTACCTTTGCTCTTGGATATCCTAGTCCCCCAGAATTGTGACAAATGAGTTTCTGGTGTTTATAGGTAACCTAATTCAAATTACTTTTTTTCTATTTCAGTCTAAATTGGCAAAGACAGCCACCACCACCCAAAAAAAAAAAAAAAAAGAAAGATGTAGGTTTAGTGTTGTTTACTTGTTCTTTTAAAAAGATGCTATTTATATTCCACACTACTTTACACCCTCATGTCCTTCCTATGTCTCAAGCTGTTCTTTCATCCTCTACCTGCCATTTAGTACTGGTGGGTTCCAGGCTCTGTGCTGGACCCTCTTACCACCTTACTATTTATAAACTTGTAGCAATATTCCTTACTTTCATGCCTTCAGTGACCTTCTAGGTAGTGGGTATACTGTGGAGTAAGACAATCTAAGTTCAATCCTAAGTTTTACTACTAACCACAGGCTGTGTAACTCAGTCATTCATTAATTCCATGAAGCTTCAACATTCACTTTCACAAGTTGCAATGGCTACCACATAAGACAGCTATGAGGAAAGACTTAACGAACATATCATTCATAAAGCAATGCCTTTTTGTAGTAAGCCCTCTATTTTTTTTGGGGGGGGAGGGTGGTTGCGGTGTTTTCTCATTAAACTTGTTTTAGTGGGTCTCAAAATTCTATGATAGATTTTTTTTGGTCAAGTTATTTTCATTAAAATGTACTGATTTTGAAAAGTAATAACTTAAAATTCACACACACACACACACACACACACACACACACACACACACAAAGTAGTCCACAAAACAGTCTCCTTGTTCCAAAGGTTTTATAATGCATTGTATCATTAACTAGTTTTTTACTATTAAATTTACGTGGCCATTTGAGACAAACAATTCTGAGACCATTCTTTCACCACTGATTCAGGTTGGGATGGCAGGTGCTAAAAATAATGTTCACTTAGCCTTCCGAGCTTTCTGAGCAGACTTGGTCCCAGCTCCAGCAGCCTTCTTGTTCACAGCTTTGAGGCCACCCACAGCAACTGTCTGCCTCATGTTGTGAGCAGCAGAAATGACTCGTGGAGGATAGTCAAAGAAACACTCAACACACGGGCTCGCCTGGGACCGTATCAACAATGGGCACATGACCAAATCTGAAGAACTTAGGCTGGCTATCTTTCAGCTTCTTACCAGAATGACAATCTTTTCTTTAAGCTCAGCAAGCTTGCAACTATATTAGCTCTCTGACCATCCAATCCAATGGTATGGCCATCACTCATTTGACCCAGATTGTTCAGGAGAATCACCTGAGCAGTAAAGGCAACAGCTTCCATGGGTGGGTCATTTTTTGCTGTCACTAGCAATGTTGTTACATCCAAGATCTTTAGCAGACACATTCTTTACAATGAAGCCCATATCCCCAGGAAGAGCTTCGCCCAAAGCTTCAGGGAGCAATTAAACAGACTTTGCTTCTGCCGTGACAGGGACTGAAGCAAAGGGAAATGCCATGACAAGGAACACCAGTCTCCACTCTGCTCACAGGGACAATACCAATACCATCAAATCTATAGACATCATGGAGGAGGTCTCAAAGGCTTGTCAGTTGAATGAGTTTTTTTGAGGGATACAATAGAAAGTTTCCAGCACTGTCATCCCACTGGCACAGCCATCCCTAGCTGGCTTTCCATCTCTTTTTTTTTTAATTTTTATTTTCTATATTCTTTGTTTACATTCCAAAGGCTTTCCCCTTTCCCAGTTCCCCCCCACACCGTACGTCCCATAAGTCCTCTCCCCCCAACCATTCCCCAATCATCCCCCCCACCATGATTTCTCTGTTCTGGGTCTACAAAACTGGATCCAATCTTTTCAGGCCCAGGGTCCTCTCCTTTCTTCTTCTTGGGAATCATTTGACTTGCTAATTGTGCCTTGAGTAGTTAGGGCTTCTGGGCTCATTAATATCCACTTATCAGTGATTGCATTTCATGTGTATTCTTTTGTGATTGGGTTAACTCACATAGGATGATATTTTCCAGATCTAACCATTTAGCTACAAATTGCATGAATTCATTATTTTTAATTGCTGAGTAGTATTCCATTGTATAAATATACCACATTTTCTGTATCCATTCTGCATGGTATTGGTACAGCAACAGGCAAGTAGATCAATGGAATAGGATTGAAGACCCAGAAATGAACCCACAGACTTATGGTCACTTGATCTTTGATAAAGGAGCCACAACCATCCAGTGGAAAAAAAGATAGCCTTTTCAACAAATGGTGCTGGTTCAACTGGAAGTCAACATGCAGAAGAATGCAAATCGACCCACTCTTATCTCCTTGTACTAAGATCAACTCCAAGTGGATCAAGGACCTCCACATAAAACCAGACACACTGAAACTATTAGAAAAGAAACTTGGGAAGACCCTGGAGGACATGGGCACAGGGGAAAAGTTCCTGAACAGAACACCAATAGCTTATGCTCTAAGATCAAGAATTGACAAATGGGACCTCATAAAATTACAAAGTTTCTGTAAGGCAAAGGACACTGTCAGAAGGACAGAACAGCAACCAACAAAATGGGAAAAGATCTTCACCAACCCCACATCCGACAGAGGCCTAATATCCAATATATACAAAGAACTCAAGAAGTTAGACTCCAAAGAACCAAATAACACTATCAAAAAATGGGGTACAGAGCTAAACAAAGAATTTTCACCAGAAGAAATTCAGATAGCCGAAAAACACCTTAAGAGATGTTCAACATCATTAATCATCAGGGAAATGCAAATCAAAACAACCCTGAGATTCCACCTCACACCAGTCAGAATGGCTAAGATTAAAAACTCAAGAGACAACAAGTGCTGGCGAGGATGTGGAGAAAGAGGAACACTCCTCCACTGTTGGTGGGATTGCAAAATGGTAAAACCGCTCTGGAAATCAGTTTGGCGGTTCCTCAGAAAATTGGGCATGTCACTTCCAGAGGACCCTGGCACACCACTCCTGGGCATATACCCAGAGGATTCCCCTGCATACAATAAAGACACATGCTCCACTATGTTTATAGCAGCCTTGTTTATAATAGCCAGAAATTGGAAGGAGCTTTCCATCTCTTGATGCATGGAATATTAAGCCCTTGACTCCAACATGCTGTCACCTTTCCAACCAAAAATTGGCACAAATGCTACAGTGTCAGGATTGTCGACAATTTTCTTAATGTAGATACTGATTCCCTTAACAATTTGTTTGTATATCTTTAGGCGGTAGGGTGGTCCAGTGGGATCCATTTTGCTGCCACCAAAAATGATCTATTTCACATCCTGAGCATAAGCCAAAAGAGCATAAGACCAAAAGGTCTGGCCATTGTTGGAGATGCAAGCTTCAAGCTCACCAACACCAGTAGCAACAACCAGAACAGCACCGTCAGCTTGAGATGTGCCTGAAATCATGCTTTTATAAAATCTCTGTGTCGTGGGGCATCAGTGATAGTCACCCAGATTTGCTGGTCTCAGATTTCCACAGGGAGATGTAATGGAGGTACCATGTTGTCTCTCAGCTTTCAGTTAGTCTAGGACCCAAGCACACTGCAAAGTGCCTTTTCCTATCTTGGCAGACTCCTTTTCATCTCTTCAATGGCTCCTTTGTTGGCGCCACGATATTTGTAGACAAGATAGCCAGTCACAATGGACCTGCCCAAATGTACATGTCCATTAATGACAATGTTGATATGAGTCATTTCCTTTCCCATTTGGCAATACCAAATGGTATTTACAACACCAGCCTTCTGACAGCAAACGATTTTGGGGGTGTATTTATTATTAATTTTATTAAGCTTATTACTTATAAACCTTCTTGTTTGACCCCAATATTTTCTGAAATTTGGGTCTATATATCCAACTGAAATTTAAGTAGATCAATAATACCCTATAAGCCATTCAAAAATTAAGAAATTATACCTTAAAATGACCATTCCCTACCAGGATAGGGAAGCAGGAGTGGATGGGTTGGTGAGGGGGGGAGGAAAGGGGAGGAATAGGATAGGGTGTTTGCAGAGGGGAAACCAGGAAAAGAGATAACATTTGAAATGTAAATAAAGAAAATGTCCAATAAAAAATGCCCATTCCCCCGTCTTTGACAAATATATTCCCGTTCTTGTATTCCTCATCTTTAAGATAGCAACACCGTTTGTGTGACTGTACACACTAGTCACGTGATACACCCCTAAGTCTCCCAACTTCTTGTTTAGCTCGAGATTCTCTGCACACTCCAACCCCTTGATCCTCACTGCCTCTGCTCTGAAGCAGTTCACCATCTTTCACCCAGATGACTACTGTCGAGCCATCTCCAGTCCAGCATCCATTCTGATCAGTTCTTATATCCTCCTCTCTCTTTGTTTCTTATGTAGACCTTCCTCTAGGATTCTCTCTCTCTCTCTCTCTCTCTCTCTCTCTCTCTCTCTCTCACACACACACACACACACACACACACACACACACACACACTGCCCTGCACAAGCACACACACATACACACCCTGCCCTGCACAAGCACACATGAGAATCATCCTGTATTCTTCATTCTAATACTTGAGTTATCAGGCTTCCTCACCCAGAAACACCACAGAGAATAAAATCTGATCTCCATGACAACTCCAGGCTGGCCAACACAGAGCATGTGTCAGTGAGAAAATGACTTGCAGGCTGGGGAGATAGGCCAGCACTTCAAGGCTAGGCTCACAACCAAAAATGTATGAGAAAGTGACTTGTTTTTGTTTGGTTTTCTTTCTCTTTTCCATCTTTTACACACATATATTAAGTTCTATTACCTTTTTCTCAGAAATGTTACTTTCATTGGCAATAAGAGAGAGCAACAGATTTTAACCATTCTGACAGATGTAAGATGGAACCACAAAGTCATTTTGATTTGCATTTCCCTGCTGGCTAAAGATGTTGAACATTTTGTTGGGTTTTTCTCAGACATTTGAGTTTCCTCTGTTGAGAATTTTATATTTAGATCTGTACTCCATTTTTAATTAGATTGTTTAGTTTGCTAGTTTCTTTTTTTATTTTCTATATTCTTTGTTTACATCCCGAAGGCTTTCCCCTTTCCCAGCTCCCCCCTCACCATATGTCCCATATGTCCTCTTTCCCCCCCTCCCCCGGCCTATTCCCCAATCACCACCCCACCATTTCTCTGTCCTGTTCTGGTACTCTCCTACAAAACTTGATCCAGTCCTTTCGGGACCAGGGTCCTCTTCTTCCTTCTTCTTGGGAATCTTTTGACTTGCTAATTGTGCCTTGACTATTCAGAGCTTTTGGGCTTATTAATATCCACTTATCAGTGATTGCATTTCATGTGTATTCTTTTGTGATTGGGTTAACTCACAGACTTATGGTCACTTGATCTTTGATAAAGGAGCTACAACCATCCAGTGGAAAAAAGATAGCCTTTTCAACAAATGGTGCAGGTTCAACTGGATGTCAACATGCAGAAGAATGCGAATTGACCCACTCTTATCTCCTTGTACTAAGATCAACTCCAAGTGGATCAAGGACCTCCCCATAAAACCAGACACACTGAACCTAATAGAAAAGTTTGCTAGTTTCTTTAGCTCTTTACATATTTTGGATATTAGCCCTCTGTCAGATGTGGAATTAGTAAAGATATTTTCTCATTTTATGGGCTGCCATTTTGTCCTATTGATGTTGATGGTGTTCTTTGTCTTACAAAAGCTTTTCTGTTTCATGAGGTCCTGTGTATTAATTATTGATAATAGTGTGTGTGCTATTGGTGTTCTGCTCAGGACATTTTCTCCTGTGTCAACTATTTCAAGGTTACTTTTTCTTCTATTAGGTTCAGTGTTTTTGGTTTTATGTTGAGGTCTTTAATCTCCTTGGACATGAATTTGTGCAAGGTTATAGTTATGAGTCTATTTACATTCTTCTACACACTTAAATCCAGTTAGGCCTGCACCATTTGTTGAAGATGATTTCTTTTTTTCCATTGTGTGAATTTCACACCATGTACCCCAATCCCACTCACCCTTCCCTCCCCTCATACCTGCCATCTACCCTTCAAACTTCCCCCCAACAGAGAAAAGAAATCTCATTGTGGAAGCTGTAATGTGTCACAGTGTGTCCCACAGTGCAGCCTTTTGTCCACAATTCTCTGCTTGCAAATGTTCATTGCAATGACTCATAAGTCTGGGACAAGGCCTCTGGCTTCTACTACTCTATTGATACTGGATCCTCACAGGGACTCCTCTTGGATATACTGTTGTTGCCTTGTGTCATGGAGATCCTGTAGCTTTGTATCTGTAGGACCAGCTTTTTCATATACTCCAGCAGAGTATGGATGCTGTAAATGTTGAGTGGGCCAATTCAAAGCCCTGGATCTGAGCCTGAGAGGTATCTGAGCTGGTTAACATCCCTGCTCTCCCACTCTTATGTCCCTGAGTCTGGCTCACCAGCAACTGAACATCCAGGACCAGCTCTAGTGTGCTGCTAGGCGATGTGCAGGCTCTCCCAGGTGCTATGGCAGGTGAGGGGCAGGGCCAGCTCTCCTGCTCGGATGACCTCAGGGTCAACTCTTGTGCCTACCCTTGGTGTCAGAAGACATCTCCTTCTTGCCCGGGTCACTGCATGGCAGACAAGTTGCAGGCCCACCTCTCCCACATTCATACCCTTGGGGCAGTTCACCCACAACCCCCAGATCCAGGGCTTGGTCTCTAAGTGCTGCAACTGGTGAGAGATAGGAACAGCTCTTCTGCTCTCATGATCCCAGGGCCAGATGTCTTGTATATCATTGTATGAGGGCAGAGCAGAGAAGAGTTTATATCTCCCTTGACCAAGCCATCACACAGGAGACAAGGGGTAGGTCCGTGTCTCCCACGTTCATATCCTCAGGGGCTGGCTCATCTGCAACTCTAGCAGTGTGTGCAGGACGCACTCTCCCAAGTACTGCAGCTAGTTAAGGGTGAGGTCAGCTCTCCTACTCTCATTCCCCCCAGGGCCAGCTCTTCCACAATGCCCAGGTAAGAGATGGAGCTAGTTTTGCACAGCCCGCAGACATCAATATATCCCTGGGTAGCAGCCCAGACCAGGGACATCCACCTGGCCTTTGCTGAGAACAGACCCCCTGCTGCTGCACAGCCATGTACTCAGACACGGTCTCCAGTGGCATCTCAAGCCAGGGCTCCACCATGGACCCAAGTGGCATCACAGGCTACTCACATCAGGCTGTTCCTCACTACCCGCAGATCTCCAGTTCTGCCTCTCTTCACTGTGCCCACATTCTTCTGTTTCTCTTCCATTTCTCCACCACTTACTTGCTCCTTTTAGTGCCATCTGGGTTCTCTGAGTATCTGGGGTCATTTCAGGAATAGTCTCCTGTGTTATATATGGGCAAGGGTCATCTTGGGCAGGGTCTGCCTATCCCTTCCTGCCCCACCCCCACAAGCCTGGGAGGCATGTGGTTGTGTCAGGCTAGCTTTTTTAAGGGAATGTTAGTCTACTAATCATTCAGATGTTATAGGCCAGAACACTGAGTGTAGACATAGCCTTTCATTTTGACACCTACGGATACACATGGAACACAATAGCCACATCTCCAATGCTTCTAGGGGCAGCTATTTTTGGCTTGGCTTCTTTATAAAAAATCAAGTATCCCCAGGAGTATAGGTTTATGTCTAGGCCTTTGACTCAATTCTATCGATCAAAGTGTCTGTTTTTATGCCAATACACTATTTATTACTACAGCTCTGTGGTACAGTTTGAGATCAGGGAGGGTTATGCTTCTGGCAATTCTTATATTGTATAGGAATTTTTTTTAGCTATCTTGAATATTTTTGCCTTTCCATATGAAGTTGCCTATTTGTGAGACCCTTTTTCTCTCCTACTGGATTGCCTTGTCCAGCCTTGATGTGATGGTGTGTGCCTGGTCTTATTGTAGCTTGTTTTCTCTTGTGTGGTTGATAACCCTGGGAAACCTGCTCTTTGGGGTATATCTGAAGAAGGAGAGAGGCATGGGGTGGGGGAAAGGTTGGGGCAATGGTAGTCAGAGTGTAGTATATGAGAGAAGAATGAAAAAATAAAATTAAAAGGAAAGACATAATAAACAACATAATTCTGTATGTCCAAAGCTGTACCCAATAGTATAATAAATTTGGAAAACCTGAAAAAAAAGAGAACAACTGAGAGTAACATAAGAGAGAGATATATATGGATGTTTGATATGCAGAATCTAGATTCAATCTAGATACTTGTATACACTCTTAAGAAGTGAAAGAAATCAAGAAAGGTAGGAAGCAAGAAGGCAAAGCAAGCAATCAAGCAAGTAAGCAAGAAGGAAAGAAAGAAAGAGAAAGAAAGAAAGAAAGAAAGAAAGAAAGAAAGAAAGAGAAAGGAAGGAAGAAAGAAAGAAAGAAAGAAAGAAAGAAAGAAAGAAAGAGAAAGGAAGGAAGGAAGGAAGAAAGAAAGAAAGAAAGAAAGAAAGAAAGAAAGAAAGAAAGAGAAAGGAAGGAAGGAAGGAAGGAAGGAAGGAAGGAAGAAAGAAAGAAAGAAAGAAAGAAAGAGGAAGGAAGGAAGGAAGGAAGGAAGAAAGAAAGAAAGAAAGAAAGAAAGAAAGAAAGAAAGAAAGAAAGAAATGAAACAAAACAAAGAAACAAAGACAAGGGGATGGATTGAGCCAGCAGGAACCAGGAGGTAGACAACAAGGACTGATGGGGACAACCGTAGACAAAGCACAGTGATACATCTATATCACAATGTGATAATGCAACACACCTTTTTGAACACAACTTAAAAATTAATTCTAAATGATGGCATAATTTATAGAAAGCATCTTGTAACTGACCCACCTAGGCTTTGTAATAAAACTTTTCCTAAAACATAAGCAAAACACAAGATCTTTCCCATTTAGAGAAGACAAACAGAGATACAGACTTCTGACCAACATCAACATGTACAACCTTTTAGTCCCCAGCCTATCTTGGCCTAGACTCACCAGAGCAGCCTTTTTTTTTTTTTTTTTTTTTTTACAAAGTTTCCAGGTCTTGCTCATAATTCACCCAAATCAGAACCTACTGGAAGTTAGATTTTAAATGTATCCCAGCTGACTTTGAAAATCGGCTAGTACTGAAAACCCCTGCTGTCTATAATCCCAAGAAGGCCTGGATGCAGAATTACTAATCAGACTGACTCATCCCAAGCATTATACTAATGAATTACTGTGACATCCCTCCCAGGGCATCGAAAACAACATGGTGCCTTAGTTTAATTAAAACCATAGTCCCGAAAGTTTCTCGAGACCTAAATTGAGTGAAGAGGCTTTAGGGCAGATTGATGGGAGATAGCAACTCTGGTGCCCTTGTTTCGGAACTGGCCAGTTACAAGCAGAAATACAACAAGTATAAGATACATTACCTAAGAGAACTTCTCGTGTACATGGTAGCTTTCCATCACTCTGGCAAATACCTAACACAAACTTCCTAAAGGATGAAAAGTCTGTTCTAACTCATGTATTTAAGAGATGTTAATCCATGTGACTTTGATTCTGTGACAGGACAAGGCATCAAAGCAAGATCACCTAGGAGGAGATGCTGCTCACCTGGCTGTCAGAAAGCAGAGAGAGGAGAGGCTCATGTTCCAATATCTTCTTGAAAGTCAGGCCCTTAACCTAATTCCCTTCCAATAGATCCCACATTTTAACAGTTCTGCCAGTATATTACAAGGTATAAAGGCTGAAAGAAATATACAGAGGCCATGAATACAGCAGAAATGCTTTCAGAACTGAGACTCCAGGGTGAGTTTTTTTTCTTTTTTAATTTTTATTTTCTATATTCTATGTTTGCATTCCAAAGGCTTTCCCCTTTCCCAGTTCCCCCTCCACCATACGTTCCATAATTCCTCTCCCCCCCAACCATTCCCCAATCATCGCCTCCCCCCCCCTATGATTTCTCTGTTCTGGGTCTACAAAACTGGATCCAATCTTTTCAGGCCCAGGGTCCTCTCCTTTCTTCTTCTTGGGAATCATTTGACTTGCTAATTGTGCCTTAAGTATTTAGGGCTTCTGGGCTCATTAATATCTACTTTTCAGTGATTGCATTTCATGTGTATTCTTTTGTGATTGGGTTAACTCACTTAGGATGATATTTTCCAGATCTAATTGCATGAATTCATTATTTTTAATTGCTGAGTAGTATTCCATTGTATAAATATACCACATTTTCTGTATCCATTCCTCCTTTGAGGGATATTTGGGTTCCTTCCAGTTTCTGGCTATTATAAACAAGGCTGCTATAAACATAGTAGAGCATGTGTCTTTATTGTATGCAGGGGACTCCTCTGGGTATATGCCCAGGAGTGGTATGCCAGGGTCCTCTGGAAGTGACATGCCCAATTTTCTGAGGAACCGCCAAACTGATTTCCAGAGCGGTTTTACCATTTTGCAATCCCACCAACAGTGGAGGAGTGTTCCTCTTTCTCCACATCCTCGCCAGCACTTGTTGTCTCTTGAGTTTTTAATCTTAGCCATTCTGACTGGTGTGAGGTGGAATCTCAGGGTTGTTTTGATGTGCATTTCCCTGATGACTAATGATGTTGAACATCTCTTAAGGTGTTTCTTGGCCATCCGAATTTCTTCTGATGGAAATTCTTTGTTTAGCTCTGTACCCCATTTTTGATAGGGTTATTTGGTTCTTTGGGGTCTAACTTCTTGAGTTCTTTGTATATATTGGATATTAGTCCTCTGTCAGTTGTGGGGTTGGTGAAGATCTTTTCCCACTTTGTTGGTTGCCGTTCTGTCCTTCTGACAGTGTCCTTTGCCTTACAGAAACTTTGTAATTTTATGAGGTCCCATTTGTCAATTCTTGATCTTAGAGCATAAGCTATTGATGTTCTGTTCAGGAACTTTCCCCCTGTGCCCATGTCCTCCAGGGTCTTCCCCAATTTCTTTTCTAATAGAGTCAGTGTGTCTGGTTTTATGTGGAGGTCCTTGATCCACTTGGAGTTGATCTTAGTACAAGGAGATAAGAGTGGGTCGATTCTCCGGAAGTATCATGTCCAGTTTTCTGAGGAACCACCAGACTGATTTCCAGAGTGGTTGTACCAGCTTGCAGTCCCACCAGCAGTGGAGGATCCAGCCATATCACTCCTGGGAATATACCCAGAAGACTCCCCAGCATGCAATAAGGATACATGCTCCACTATGTTCATAGCAGCCTTATTTATAATAGCCAGAAGCTGGAAAGAACCCAGATGTCCCTCAACGGAGGAATGGATACAAAAAAATGTGGTATATATACACAATGGAATACTATTCAGCCATTAGAAACAATGAATTCATGAAATTCTTAGAGAAATGGATGGAGCTGGAGAACATCATACTGTGAGGTAACCCAGTCTCAAAAGAAGACCCATGGTATGCAGTCACTGATAAGTGGATATTAGCCTAGAATCTTGGGACACCAGAGACACAATTCACATACTAAATGATGTCTGACAAGAAGAAAGGAATGGACACTAGTGCTGGAAAGCATCAAAGCATCAGTGTAGGGGAATACCAGAACAGGGAAGTGGGAAGGCGTGGATGAGGGAGAAGGTGGAGGGAAAAGGGCATGTGGGACCTTAGGGGGGGTGGGGAAACAAAAAAGGGAAATGAAATGTAAATATACAATATATCCAATAAAAAATTGTATTAACATGAAAAAAAAAGAGTGGGTCGATTCGCATTCTTCTGCATGTTGACCTCCAGTTGAACCTGCACCATTTGTTGAAAAGGCTATCTTTTTTCCACTGGATGGTTGTAGCTCCTTTATCAAAGATCAAGTGACCATAAGTCTGTGGGTTCATTTCTGGGTCTTCAATCCTATTCCATTGATCTACTTGCCTGTTGCTGTACCAATACCATGCAGTTTTTAACACAATTGCTCTGTAGTACTGCTTGAGGTCAGGGATATTGATTCCCCCAGAAGTCCTTTTATTGTTGAGAATAGTTTTAGCTATCCTGGGTTTTTTGTTGCTCCAGATGAATTTGAGAATTGCTCTTTCTAGATCTATGAAGAATTGAGTAGTGCAGAATTCTGCCAGACCTTCAAAGAAGACTTAACACCAATACTCTACAAACTATTCCACAAAATAGAGACAGAAGGGACACTGCCCAACTCATTCTTTGAAGCCAAAATTACGCTGATACCTAAACCACAAAAAGATCCAACAAAGAAAGAGAACTACAGGCCAATATCCCTTATGAATATCTATGCAAAAATACCAAATAAAATTCTTGCCAACCGAATCCAAGAACACATCAAAATGATCATTCACCATGATCAAGTAGGCTTCATCCCAGGGATGCAGGGATGGTTCAATATACGAAAATCCATCATTGTAATCCACTACATTAAAAAACTAAAAGAAAAAACCACATAGTCATCTCATTCGATGCTGAAAAAGCATTTGACAAAATTCAGCATCCTTTCATGCTAAAAGTACTGGAAAGAACAGAAATTCAAGGCCCATACCTAAACATAGTAAGAGCAATCTACAGCAAACCAGTAGCCAACATCAAAATAAATGGAGAGAAACTTGAAGCAATCCCACTAAAATCAGGGACTAGACAAGGCTGCCCTCTCTCTCCATAGCTTTTCAATATAGTACTTGAAGTTCTAGCGAGAGCAATTAGACAACATAAGGAAGTCAAAGGGATACAAATTGGAAAGGAAGAAGTCAAACTATCATTATTTGCAGACGATATGATAGTTTACTTAAGTGACCCAAAAAACTCCACCAGAGAACTTCTACAGCTGATAAACAACTTCAGCAAAGTGGCTGGTTATTAAATTAACTCAAGCAAATCAGTAGCCTTCTTGTATTCAAAGGACAAGCAGGCTGAGAAAGAAGTTAGGGAAATAACACCCTTCACAATAGCTACAAACAACATAAAGTACCTTGGCATAACTCTAACCAAATAAGCGAAAGATCTGTATGACAGCAACTTCAAGTCCTTGAAGAAAGAAATCGAAGAAGACCTCAGAAGATGGAAAAATATTTCTTGCTCCTGGATTGGTAGGATCAATATAGTAAAAATGGCCATCTTGCCAAAAACAATCTACAGATTCAATCCAGGGTGAGTTTTTAGTAATGGGATTTCAGAAGTAAGAAGGAAATAAAAAGGGCAAACGTCGGGGACTCCAAGGAAGTGTGTTCAGCTAACTTGGAGCATCTAGATCAAACTAGAATACAGAAAAACTAGTGGAAGTGGATTAGAGTGGAGAGGGTGACAGATAGAGAGGGGAACTCCATAATGAGGTGGGAGGGCAGAGTGGGCTATGAGTGCGCGGAATCAAGAATTTATGCAAATCGAAAAGGAACCATTAAAATATGGTGACACTGTTTTGAAGTTGTTTGTATTTGTGAATGAGGGGCTAGCCTGATTGGTTGCCCTATCACTCAATCAAATATGCACAGTACTTTTATTGGTATTGCACACAAGATAGTAAATAAGACAAAGAACCTGTTATACTCAAAGCATACTAGGCAACTCTTTTTTTTTTTTTTTTTTTTTTTTTTTTTTTTTAGAAGAAGTAAAAAACTAAAATTATTGAACTGGCTAACCAAATAGTTTAGCTGCTAGAAAGTGAGGGTCTGAAGTAGGACTTGGAAGACAGCTATAGAAATGAGAAATGAGATAACAAACTTAGGGCTTAAAAACTTCTCAGTGACATTCACAGTGAGGCCAACTAAGCCAATAAGTGTTTCCTGGAGGAAGATAATGAAATTGACTATTCCAGGACTTAACTAATGACCTTTTGATGGAAGGACTGTTACTCCAAGTGGTAATAGACGTAGTTAGAAAGTCCTAAGATGAGTCAGCTTTCTGACTGTGCTAGCTAGTTTGTGACAATTTGCTATAAACTAGAGTTCCCTAGAAGGAATGAACTTCAATTGAAGAATTGTCTCCATCACTTCAACCTGTGGGGCATTTTCTTGATTAATGATTGACAGGGAAGTCCCAATCCATTATATCTGGGACTGAGAAATCACCTGTTATAGGGCACATGGACTATGTCACCAGATGGGCATAAAATTTGGTAAAGGAAGCTAATGACCTTCCTTTCCTAAATATTCTCATGTCCTTTCCCAAAATTATACAATCCATGGTCCAAGATGGCAGCTGAACTTGGCAATGTCTAAGAGTCTCCCATGTGGTATTGATTATGAAGATGTAAAGGGGTTATGGAGAGCAGCTGAGACTTAGTTCTGTGAGAGGCCAATGATGAAGGTACAGCCTTAGATGTAGTAGAAATCCCAGTATTGGAGAAGCCAGGACCATGAGACAACCACTGAGGACATTGGTAGGTGTGGAGTTAAGCCAGCCTAAGTCTATTAGACATGATATGCATGTTATAGATAGTAAACCAGAAAGTGGAGCGGCCAAAGGTCTTTGGAGCCCAGGAGATTGTGAGTCCCAGATCACTGAAGCCAGTTGACATTGAGATATAAGATTTTGGAACTAAACTGTTAGACTTGATTTTTATGTGCTGGTTCTTCCCTTTGGAGAATAAGAAAGTGCTAACTTTTGTTTTGTTTGACAAAAAATCTACAGTTATTTGGTATTTTAAAATGACTGAATTTTCGACATGTTTAATTTTTTGAAGACTGAAATACTTTTATATTGTGATGTTAACATGAGATCTTGGGGATGAATACGAAAGGAAAGTTTATGGTTTGAGAATGAAGTGTTTGTGTCAAGCTGATAAATGGTTAGTCGTGCAGGTTAGTTTTTATCAAGTTTACACACACTTGAGTTATCTAGGAAGAAAGAATGTCCCAGAGGGATTGCATCTTGTGGATACGTTTGTGAGACATTTTTTGCTTGGTGATTGATCTGAGAAGACCAAGCTCACTGAGGATAATGCCATCCTGAGGAGGGGGACCTGAATTATATAAGAAAGCAAGCTGGCCAAGCCACGCAAGGTGAGCCTGTAAGCAGCCTTTCTCCATGGTCTCTGCTTCAGTGTCTGTCTTCAGATTTCTCTTGAGTTCCTCAATAATAGATCGTAATGTGGGAAATATGACCCAAACAAACCCTTTTTTGCCTCTTATTAGTTTTCAGTCAGTGTTTTATCACAGCAAGCTAGAGCACTGATCAAAGACAAAAATTAACACATCGGCTTTGTCTGTGGAAGTCTTGGAACATTTCCTTGTCTAGGTCAAACACAAAACTGCCCTAATGGTGTATATCAAGACACCTGTTAATAAAACTGATGGAAGCCTGTTTTCATGCCAACTGGATGATTTTTACAATTAGCAATGACACACTATTTATCTTCATTATATCCTCTTAAGTTTTAGATTGTAAAACATCACACTAACAATTATTCTATGGAATGAAGGTCATTTTTAAAGGTTAGATCTAAGTAAAAATGTTGAGCACTTCAAAGCAAATCATCCCAAACAAACTGGATCTGAACTATGCCATCGATATCTCTTAATTGTAAGAGATGGAGAATAGTTCCTTCAAATAACTCGACTTGAGCAAACTGCTTTATTCTCTCACTTTACAAAATGTTTCAGTCACACTGCAACATCAGGTGTGTGGAAATCTTTCATATGGCTATTTTAAGTATGTGGTCATTTCCCCTTTCCAACTCAATCTCCATCATCTAATAAGCCCGTGTTGGGTGAATCATGGTTACAGAGCCGTAGGCTAGACTCATTCAGCAATCTCTCCAGTGAGCTGTGAAGCTGAGGCTTTCCTGACAGCCCTCATCCCATCACAGATATTGGCCAGGAGGTACGCCGTACAAACATCTTCCTTAAAAACCCATTTACGATTGGGTAAATACTGTAGCTACTCTCTTAAAGAAAAACTGATTGGCTCAATATTATTCCAAATATTCATCTATTAAACTTTTGTCATTGTCATTCTTACCATTATTTCAAGTAATCTGATCAGGAGGGGGAGTATAATGCTTGAATAGAGAATAATCCAATGTGCTGTAACCATTTTCTGCAAAGAAGTTTAATTTACTGAGATGGCCTCACAAGAGAAATGCCCTAATACTTTCAGGCAGTGTTAACAAATCCCTGGAAAGGACTTTTAGATAGATGGAGCTATTGTAGGCCAAACAATCCTATTAGGTAAGCACTATTTTTATTGCCAAAAAACTGAGGCTGAAAAGGGAGGCATTCTTCTTAAGGTTAGAACTTGCTTAGTTTGGGAGTTTTGTTGTTGTTGTTTTCAAATGATTTTCTTTTATTGTTTTAATTATTGCTTGTGTGGGAGTGGGTTTGTAGGTTTGTATACAAAAGGAAGTCAGAGGGGTATCAGATCTCCTGGAGCCAGAGTTACAGGCAATTGAGAGTTGCTTGATGTGTGTGCTTGGACTTGTACGCAGATCCTTTGCAAGAGGAGAGGTGCTCTTAACCGCTGAGGCTTGTCTCCAGCCCACACAAGGTGTTTATTTTACTTGACCTGTGAAACTTCAAACACGTCATGTTGTTTAGCTCATACTTCCTTGTATAGCTCATATTTTTTTTATCATCGATAAAACTTCTGACAGGATGCTGAGAATGTAGCTCAGTTGATACAGTGTAACACATAACAATGTAACATGACATTCATACAGCCCTGACTTTAATAGCTAAACCACATAAACCATGTATTGCGTGACTGTAATCCGAGCACGTGGAAGGGAAAGGCAGTAAAATCCAAAATTCTAGGGTACATAGTGGATTTGAAGCCAGCCTGGCATCAAAAGAAAGATGAAAGAAAGAAGGAAAGAAGACAGACAGACAGACAGAAGAGAAAGAGGGGAGGAGAGGAGAGAAGACAAGAGAGAAGAGGAGAGGAGAAGAGAGGAGAAGAGAGAAGAGAAGAGAAGAGAAGAGAAGAGAAGAGAAGAGAAGAGAAGAGAAGAGAAGAGAAGAGAAGAGATGAGTCTTATTTTTAACTACAAAATCAAGAAAGTAGGAACTGTCTCAAAGAAGAGGATCACCATTCTCCTCCTTTTGATTCACGGCATCTCAGTGACTCAGAGATGCAAGGGATAAAGGATGACTTGAAAAACAGAAAGATGAGAACTAGTTCTTTCCTTATCAGGAGCTGGTAGCTATCAAAGGACCTTTGGGACAGTATCCCCTATAGTCATTCCACCATGCCATATGCAACTTACTTGGGCAAGTTAGCCAACGGCAGATGCCATCTAACTACCTCTAGTTAGCTAAGAAAGGACTCCCTACTTTGTCAGGGTTTGGAAAAAAACAAATAGAAGGATTGTGGATATGAAATAGTTCAGCATGACTCCACCAAGAAGAGGAAGAAGATTTTTTTTCCAACAAATTATAAAAGAAGAAAAATCTCCTTTTAAAAAATCATCAAAAGCCAATGACTGGCTTTGGCAAATGCTGAGGTTCCCGAGACATGAGAATTACAAATGATATGCTCAAAAGGTCAGGCGTGGGAGGCGGACAAGCAAACATGATAAGAAGGAAACAGCTCTGCAAGAATGAAGCTTGATACAAGGAGAAAGGAGATAAAGAGACAGTAAAGCTGTCCTGGGGAACTCTGCAAGAAAGCATCTCTGAGCCTCTCCCTTTTCTAGTGCATACCATACATCAGGAGACATTTATGCAGGCTAGAACATGAAAACCGAGAAAATCTGTGAGATAAAAGCCTTGTTAAAGACTTAGGGGGCTGGAGAGACGGCTCATCAGAGCACTGACTACTCTTTCCGAGGTTCTGAGTTCAAATCCCAGCAACCACATGGTGGCTCACAACCATCTGTAATGAGATCAGATGCCCTCTTCGGGTGTGTCTGAAGACAGCTACAGTGTACTTACATATAATAAATAAATAAATCTTAGGAAAAAAAAACAAAAGAACTTAGACAAAGCATTTGCCACTCTAGGAAGAAACAAAGGCAATGAGCTGATAAAAGCAAGTAGAGTGGGATGTACCACTGGAGTTCTTTAGCTCATGTGCTCTCTTTCAAGAAAAGAAGACACACTGTACCGGCATTGGTTTGGTGCCATGGCGTGGTATTACTGTGTGTACGTCATTACTTGATGGCACAGTAACAATGTGTGTAATTCGTTGACTTGTCACATCGGGCCAAGTTGCTTGACAACTTCACTTGCTTTCAGGATTCAATGCAGAGCTTATTTCTTACCACATTTGCCCTAATGTTCTCCTCCAAGACACCAAAGCCTTTGGGTTTGGGTTTTTTATCTTCCCTATAGAGTTTTTTCTGCTTTGTTTTGCATTAAGAAGCAGTGGTCAGTGGAACTGCCCATTGTGAACATCATAGTTATAAAACCCTTTTGGAGTCTGTAGGATGCTGAAGGCAATTTTATAGAGCTCAGACTGCAAAAGAATGGTAGTGAAGACCCCGTTCTCCTCATTAAGATAAATCACAGAGGAGGCTGGAGGACCTGGGGGAATTGGTTGATTTTAGCAAATAAGTAGGATATGATTTAGAATGTCTACTCCTATCATTTTAGT
The DNA here is from genome assembly GCA_964023405.1 of Apodemus agrarius. Taxonomy (NCBI): domain Eukaryota; kingdom Metazoa; phylum Chordata; class Mammalia; order Rodentia; family Muridae; genus Apodemus; species Apodemus agrarius. The sequence goes on from OZ030014.1 coordinate 79,737,573, forward strand.
CTAGAAGCATGACAGTAGCCCAGGGCATAATTGAAAAAAAAATAAAAGTTACTGCTAAATTATTCATCTGAAATTTTCAATGAAACGAGAAATTCAGTTTCTTTAAAAAAAAAAACTGTTTGAATGTTTTAAAATCAAATAAGGAAAATCTGATGCAATCATGAAATACCAAAGAGCCTTAAACAGTTGTCAGAATTTTGAAGTAGCTACAGCATTAACTCTCTGCTACAGGGGGTCTATAAAGCAGATGATCTTGTGAGGCTAATTGCTAAAATGTTCCTAATTTGTTTCCCAGGGTTTGAAACAGCTTTTAATTGCTGCTCTGTGTTTGATGAAAACAAAGAAGAAAGCCAAGCATGCCCAACTCACTCAGTGTTTTCAATGTCTAGCAAAAGGCACCTATGCTGAAGTTTTGAAAGTGTAACCCCCAAAGAACAGGTCGAGACTTTAGTTGATGATTACATTTGAGGGGACACAGTAGAGGCACTGCCAACATGACCACTTGATGGTATGCTGACAGGAAAGATTTTTCTTGTAGCTATGAGAGAGCAGAGGAAAAACAAAAAGCAGACTGAACTTGCCAGCAGATTGGACACGGCCAGAACTAGGGAAGTGAGAGACTGAGACAGTGGACATGGAGAGATAACAAGAGATGGGGAATAGAGCATATCAAGAACAAACTGGGGAAGACCCTTGAAGACATCGGCTCAGGGGAAAAATTCCTGAACAGAACACCAATTGCTTATACTCTAAGAACAAGAATAGACAAATGGGACCTCATAAAACTACAAAGTTTCTGTAAGGCAAAAGACACTGTCAAAAGGATAAATCGGCAACCAACAAATTGGGAAAAAAATCTTCACCAACCCCACATCCGACAGAGGGCTAATCTCCAATGTATACAAAGAACTCAAGAGGTTAGACCCCAGAAAACCAAATAACCCTATCCAAAACTGGGGTACAGAGCTAAACAGAGACTTTTCACCTGAAGAAATTCGGATGGCTGAGAAACACCTTAAAAAATGTTCAACATCACTAGTCATTAGGGAAATGCAAATTAAAACAAACCTGAGATTTCACCTCACACCAGTCAGAATGGCTAAGATTAAAAACTCAGAAGACATCAGGTGTTGGCGAGGATGTGGAGAAAGAGGAACACTCCTCCACTGCTGGTGGGAATGCAAGCTGGTACAACCACTCTGGAAATCAGTATGGCGGTTCCTCAGAAAACTGGGCGTGATACTTCCAGAGGACCCAGCCATACCACTCCTGGGAATATACCCAGAAGATTCACCAGCATGCAATAAGGATACATGCTCCACTATGTTCATAGCAGCCTTATATATAATAGCCAGAAGCTGGAAAGAACCCAGATGTCCCTCAACAGAGGAATGGATACAAAAAATGTGGTATATATACACAATGGAGTACTATTCAGCCATTAGAAACAATGAATTCATGAAATTCTTAGAGAAATGGATGGAGCTGGAGAACGTCATACTAAGTGAGGTGACCCAGTCTCAAAAGAATACCCATGGTATACAGTCACTGATAAGTGGATATTAGCCTAGAAGCCTGGAACACCAAAGACACAAATCACATATCAAGTGATGTCTCACAAGAAGAAAGGAGTGGACACTGGTGCTAGAATGGACCAAAACATCATTGTGGGAGAGTACAAGAACAGTAAAGTGGGAGGGGGTGGATGCGGGAGCAGGGGGAGGGAAAAGGACATGTGGGACCTTTGGGGGTGGGGAACCAGAAAAAGGGAAATGAATTGTAAATATAGAATATATACAATAAAAAAAAGAAGAAAAAAAAAAGATGGTACCTGGGACCAAGGAAGGCAGAGGAGAATGGTGAGCCCAGCGAGAGCAGAGAACCGTGAGAATAGCCGGCTTATAGGGAGGATGAGGAGCTGAGGAAAGTGAAGGGTCAGAAGGCAAGTACCTGTGACACAGCGGGAGCCTGCAGGCCAGCACGCGAGCTGGTGCTGAGTCAGAGGTATCTCTCTGTGGAGAGCCGTATGCTCCAACCGCCAGAGGTATGGGAAATGACTCCTTTGAGTAAATGGGAACAAGTTTCACAAGTTCCTTAGATATGCTGGCTTTTCTCTAGCTCTTGGAAATCCTCTTATAGTCCAGGTTGAGCTCATTTCTCACTATTTGCACTGTCTGCTGGAGATGGAGGAGTTGGCATTTCCTTTGGACATGACAATAGTGAACATGGACTTGTCTCTTCCTACAGACAGGGTTCTCAGTCTGAACTATAGACCCTGCCACCTCTGTGCGTGTGGGGATATCTCTGTCTCTGTCTCTGTCTCTGTCTCTGTCTCTGTCTCTCTCTCTCTCTCTCTCTCTCTCTCTTTCTCACACACACACACACACACACACACACACACACTAATTTTGTGGGAGCCCTATTGCCTTAAAGTGGGTGAACATTTGGGGCAAATTAGGTCCATATTCTTCCCAGTTTGCAAATAATACAATTCACTCTTCAATCCAAAATGAACACCAACACACACACACACACACACACACACACACACGAATATAGATTTTTTTCCCAAATGCCAAATCTTAAGACATCATCATGTTTGCAGTTTCATTAAGCCTGCAGTGGTAGTAGCAAATGTGTCTGTCCTGTCCAACAGACCAAACAGAAGAAGAAGTATTTTAATCTAGAGTCGATGAATCCACCTTAAAATATACACATGAAATAAAACATAAAGCAAACAGCAAACAGTATCTAATAAATACACAAGTCCATTAAGGATTTATTGATCAATAATGAAATCAAGGAAGGAATTTTTTTTAGATTTTCCTGGAATTAAATGAAAAAAACAATAAAACCTCTAGGACACACTGAAAGGAGTCTTATAAGGGAAACTTATAGCTACAAATGCTTACATTTAAAAAAATCAGAAAGAGCGAAAATAAATGACTTAATGATACAACTCAAAAATTTGGAAAAACTAGAACAAACCAAATCAACGGAAAGAAAAAATAAAACTCAGAGTAGAAATTAATGAAATAGAAACAATGCAAAGAATTGCTGAATCTAGGAGTTGGTTCTTTGAGAAGATAAACAAGATTGACAGACCCTTCCCCAACTAAGCAAAAGAAAGAACTCACATTAACACAATCAGAAATCATTCATTACATTACAACATTGCGTGTGACAGACATCAAATAATAAAATACTTTAAAAACCAAAAGTAATTAAATTGGCTCTTTTTAGATGAGGCCAAATTACCAAAATTAACCAAAAAGAGATCAATAACAGAAAGAAATTCATAACAAATAAGGAGATTGAAATGGTAATAAAAAGCCTTAGAGTGGAAAAAAGTCCAGAGCCAGATGGAGTAACAGCAGGATTTTAACAGACTTTTAAAATCATCAGCCAGTCTTTCTTAAACAATGAAAGAAAAAGAGAAAGAGATAAAGAGAGGAAAAAGAAAGGCAGGAAGGGAGAGAGGAAGGGAGGGAAGGAGGGAGAGAGGGAGGGGAGAAGAGAAAGAATATGCCCAAATTCATTCTATGAAACTAGCATCATTCTGATAACAAAACCAGGTAAAGACACACATAGAAAAGAAATTTACAAGCCAAAATCTCTGAAGAACGTAGCCTCATAGATGCTCAATAAAATACTTAGAAACAAAATATGGACATACACCAAAAAGACTGTGTGGTTTATTACATTATTGATTTGCATATGTTGAGCCATCCCTTCCTCTCTGGGATAAAGTCAATAATGTAATAAATCACACAAGTGAACCTGAAGACAAAAAAAACATATAATCATCTCAATAGATACAGAGAAAGTGAGCCTTTGACAAAATCCAATCACAATAAAAGTCCCAGAGAATGGAGGAATAGGGAAAACACCAACCATAAGAAAAGCTATCTATATAAAAAGTCCACAGATGACATGAGTCTAAATGGAGGAAACCTTAAAGCAGTCCCGCCAAAATCAGGAGTAAGACAGGGCTGTCTACTATACCCATTCCATCTCAATAATGTGCTCAAAACATTAGCTGGGGTAATAAGGTAAAAGAATAAGTAAGAGAAACATATCAAAAGGATACAATAGGAAAAAAAATGCCTTATTCTCCCTATACAAGAAATCCCAAAAATTCTACCAGGAAACTTCTAGAAATGATTAACAAATTCAACACATGGCAGAATACAGAATCAATATGCAAAAACCAATAGCTTTTCTATATACAAATAATGTATATATTAAAAAAAGAGATCATAGACATACTTCCATTTACAATAGCCTCAAAGAAAATAACTATCAATAAACTAACCAAGAAAGTGAAGGACTTCTATAATGAAAACCTTAAACCGCTGAAGAAAAAAAAAAGATGCTAGAAAATGGAAAGATATTCCATGCTCACAGATTAGTTGAATCTTGTTTAAAAGACCATTTTAAGAAAGTCTATTTACAAATTCAAAGCAATCCCAATCAAAACCCCTACCTCATTCTTCACAGAAATAGGGAAAAAAAAAGGCTATCCTAAAAATCTACACAGAAGTACAAAAGATCCCCAATAGCCAAAGTACTCCTGGGCAAAATGAATGATCCTGGAGAGATTCCCTTTCCAGATCTTAAGATATATTGCAGAGCCATAGTAATAAAACACAATGTGATGGCACAAAGACACATATGGAGACCAACAGAACAAAACTGAAGACTCAAACATGAGCACATGTAACTATTCTGTATACAAATATAGTCTAAATAACTGACAATGCTTCTCCATAAAGTCACAGACTGTCTGTGGCAAAAACGCCAACAGCAGGCATGAGAAGCCTCTTTTGAACAGCAGGCATGAAAAACCTCTTCTTTTTTTGGTCAGAAATCTCACAAAGACTCTCAAACCATTGTCCATTGCTGCTGCCCTTGGTTTCTCTCCATTTACCTAGCGGTTTCAGGAAAGGCCCTGTTGCTGTAGATGCCATCCACTCCAGACAGGATCCAGAGGACCCAAGATGGAGCTCACCCAAAAGCCCCCTCTCTAAGGACTAGCTTTCAGAGTACCAGAAGGTACACTAATAAAACTTACCTGAAAGAAAGCTTGGAAAAAACCCCTAGCTTTGCATATGAAATACAGTGGCGCTTTAATTTCTAATTAATCTAAAAATTGTCATTTCAAAAGACCAACCAACCGTGTAGCTATGTCGGAGTAAGACTCTTCAGGTTTAACTGTCAAGAGGCAACGGTTTAGACTTCCTAATGAGTTAAGAAGAATGTCTACCAAGCACTCCAGGTGGCTGACCTTAGGAGACTGGTGTTTGATCAGCATCCATAGCATCCTGCCTCCGAATGCTAATAAAAGGCAGCTCTCAATTGACTTTTAAAACTCCAGGTACAAACAGAGACCTGCTGGCCAGATTTCTAATTAAGCTGAACAACCTATTTTTGACCACAATATGATTTGCCTGCTTGTCTCCGGAGGCCCGTGATAATATTCTGAGTGTTCTTTTCATCGTGTTAGGCAGTTATAACAAAGTGGTATGGCTTTGAGATAAATGAAATTTATTTCCTGAAGTGATAGAAACTGAAGTTGTAGACCAGGATGGCAGGCTCATTAGTCCTCCAGTGGGGACACTCTTCAGGTTCACAGACTGCTGACATCTCATGTCGTGTTGTGGTGCTGAGAGGGACAGAGCTCTCTCAGAGTCATTTTAAAAGGACACTAATCCCATCCACAAAGGCTCAGCTTTATACCTTCATAATTCAATCGTGTCCCAAACACCCCACCTCTAGAGAGTTTAGATTTCTACAATGGATTTGGAGGACACAAAAGTTGAATCATGATTTTCATAACACAGTGTCTCTGAACATGTATACACATGTATATAAATAGTAAGTGATGATTTACACCGATAGTGATACAATACTTTGCCTCTTAGAAGGTATTATACTATTTTACATGAATATCTTATTCAATACTTGCTGCATCTCTTTTGGAAACTTCTATTATTCTCAGCCTCCAAACAGGGATTCTGAGGTTTTCAAGGTGTTAAAGCTCCTATGTTTCATAGTTAAAAATGGGTATGTGAGCCAGGGAGCCTGGAAAGTGACTCAGCAGGTAAGAATATCTGCTGCCAAGCCTGAGGCTCTGAGTTCAAACCCTGGGAACCACATAGTGGAGGAAAAGAACATAGTCCCACAAGATGGCCTCTCTCACATATACACACAACACACACACACACACACACACACACACACACAAGTATTAACAATAACAATTTTTTAAAAGGTGAAAATAAAATTCAATTCTCAGTATAGAACATCATTTTCAATCAGAAATGAGACGATAATGATGATAGTCATGGTTACTAGAGACTATGGATATACATTTTTCAAGACTCTGTTTTCTATATCTGGGTACTTCTGTAGACATAATCTGAACTCTAGAGCTGAAGGTGGAAAATAAGCAGAAACCCAAATGTCCAGCTTCTCTGCCAGTCATCCCAGCAACTCTCCAGTGCACCAGCAGTTGACCAGGAAAGCCCAGATCTTCAGACACTCAGGAGGCTCAACGAGACTTTCATAATCACAAAGAACCAAATAACCCTATCAAAAAATGGGGTACAGAGCTAAACAAAGAATTTTCACCAGAAGAAATTCAGATGGCCGAGAAACACCTTAGGAGATGTTCAACATCATTAGTCATCAGGGAAATGCAAATCAAAACAACCCTGAGATTCCACCTCACACCAGTCAGAATGGCTAAGATTAAAAACTCAAGAGACAACAGGTGCTGGCGAGGATGTGGAGAAAGAGGAACACTCCTCCACTGTTGGTGGGATTGCAAAATGGTTAAACCGCTCTGGAAATCAGTTTGGCGGGTCCTCAGAAAATAGGGCATGTCACTTCCAGAGGACCCTGGCATACCACTCCTGGGCATATACCCAGAGGATTCCCCTGCATACAATAAAGACACATGCTCTACTATGTTCATAGCAGCCTTGTTTATAATAGCCAGAAGTTGGAAGGAGCCCAGATATCCCTCAAAAGAGTAATGGATACAGAAAATGTGGTATATTTATACAATGGAATACTACTCAGCAATTAAAAATAATGAATTTATGAAATTTGTAGGCAAATGGTTAGATCTGGAAAATGTCATCCTAAGTGAGTTAACCCAATCACAAGAGAATACACATGAAATGCAATCACTGATAAGTGGATATTAATGAGCCCAGAAGCCCTAAATACTCAAGGCACAATTAGCAAGTCAAATGATTCCCAAGAAGAAGAAAGGAGAGGACCCTGTGCCTGAAAAGATTGGATCCAGTTTTGTAGATCCAGAACAGAGAAATGGGGGGGGGGGGAGATGATTGGGGAGTAGTTGGGGGGAAAGGACTTATGGGACGTATGGTGGGGGGGAACTGGGAAAGGGGAAAGCCTTTGGAATATAAACAAAGAATATAGAAAATAAAATTTTAAAAAAAGAAAATATTCAATAAAAATGATAAAAAAGGTAAGATCTTCCCTTTATACTTGTTCCTCCATGAATGCTACTTTTTTTTCTAGAGAGTGCAGGATGTGATGTATTACCACAAATTAAATATAGAATAATAGATGGGAATCCTGAAGTCATAAATAAAGCAAGTCATTAAATACACATCTCCCCAAAATGAAAATGAATGTTGCTCTTAGGGAAATTTTGGCTACTCTTTTAGATGTATTTATTTTTATTTTATGCATATAATGGTTTGCATGCATGGTTTGCATGCATGAGTGTTTTTGCATTATATAACTGTAGTGCTAGTGGTGGTCTGAACAGGTGTCAGATGCTCTGGAACTGGAGTTACAGGCAGCTGCGAGCTGTCATGTTGGTTCTGGAAGTTGAGTTCTGATCCTTTACAAGAGCAGCACTCTTAACTATTGGGCCATCTCTCCAGCCCCTAGTTCTCCTCTTTTTCATTTGAAAATGCTCTAGTGACAAAGCATGAGTTTATTATTGTTCTTTTGAAGAAAATAACAAGTGGACATTAAATGTTTTTTATTTTAATATTTAATACGGAAAATGTCGATAGATGGAAACCACAAACAAGAACTCTTCAGCATCCTCAGTAAGTTGTACCAAACCACACATATTTAAGAAGTCTCGCTGTGGCCCATCAAGCTATTTTATCAGTAACAGTGCCAACAAGCCGAATGACCCAAGTTCAATCATGAGGAGAAACAACAATTTCTGCAGGTTGTCCTACAGCCTCCACATGCATGTACACACCAGTACAAACACACACACACACACACACACACACACACCACGTATTAAAAGGCTTGTCTACATCAAGTATCAACTGAGGGGAAAGAAGACTGAATGAAGGAGCTCTGAGCAGGAGATGAAGCCCTGCGCTACAAGTCTGTCCTGTGAGTAACTAAAGGCATCGCCTTTAACGGATCATTTGAAACCTGCCAGTTGCACTGTGGTGCTCAAATGCACGTCTAAAACATGACATGTTCATACGCAAGACATAATTCATGTTGCTGCATGTGGTCTGAAAGCATAAAATAGAAAAATATTTCCCTCTCTCATTACCTCATAGTCAACTAAGGCCCACATGGATGAAAGGTGGCGCACGCCTTTAATCCCAGCACTTGGGAGGCAGAGGCAGGCGGATCTCTGAGTTTGAGGCCAGCCTGGCCTACAGAGTGAGTTCCAGGACAGCCAGGGCTACACAGAGAAACCCTGTCTTGAAAAACCAAAAAAAAAAAAAGTGTTATTGCAAACCATAATAACTAAGACATATTTATATAGGAGACATTTTATTTTAGTTTTAGGATGAGGAGATACTTTCTCAGCTTGATGATAAGGAAAACTAACAGTACTGAAACTGTGATTAAAAAATAACTATTAAGAATAAATTTATAAAAATAAACCACTAAAAGGAAAAATATTGAAAACATTCGTTAAAAAACTAGGAAGACATTAATTTATCTTTTTTTTAATTTTTATTTTCTATATTCTATGTTTACATTCCAAAGGCTTTCCCCTTTCCCAGTTCCCCCCCACCATACGTTCCATAGTTCCTCTCCCCCCCAACTATTCCCCAATCATCCCCCCTCCCCCCTCGGTTTCTTTACAAAACTGGATCCAATCTTTACAGGCCCAGGGTCCTCTCCTTTCTTCTTCTTGGGAATCATTTGACTTGCTAATTGTGCCTTGAGTAGTTAGGGCTTCTGGGCTCATTAATATCCACTTATCAGTGATTGCATTTCATGTGTATTCTTTTGTGATTGGGTTAACTCACTCAGGATGATAATTGATTAGAAGATAATGTTGATCTGAAAGTAGTCATTCTTTTGGTAGCTATTAGTTAATTAGTTGGTTAGTTAGTTAGTTAGTTAGTTAGTTAGGAGCAGGTATATTCACATGTGAGTCTGTGGAGGCCGAAAAAGGGATGAGAGTCTCTGGAACTACAGTTACAAGTGGCTATAAACTATCTGATACAGGTACTGGGAATGAACAAACTCCTTTCCTCCTAAGGAAGGGAAAGTGGTCTTACCCATAGAACTGTCTCTCCCTCCTCACACAAGTCTTTCAAATTAGTGAAGGATTCCGTGTAATTCCTAACAAGATTCCAAATGTATTCTTACAGAAATTAACAACCAGATTCTAAAGTTCATATGGAAATTTGAGGGAGCCACTAGAGTTAAAATAATATTGAATAAGAGCAAAAAGTCACACTCCTCACATTTATTTGACTTATTTTATAAAACTTAACTACAAATCGTACTGCTCGAGACACTGTGAAGCTGGTTTAAGAACAGACAGTCATAGATTAGCTGGGCACCAGGAGGAAAGCAGGAGTTCTGTGAGTTTGGGACAAGCTTAGGTTACACAGCAAGATTTTCTCCCTTGACCCTGAATACCAAAGAGCAAGGAATAAAGACTCCAGAAATGAACTTATGCTCATTTGGTTTTGACAAGCATCCCAACCTAATTCAATAAGGAAATAAATGCCTTTACAAGAGATGATGCCTGGGCAACTGGATCTCCATTTATAAAATAACAAATTGGTACTCTTCATGTGCTTGAAATGGTTCAGAGACCATTGTTACAGCAAATGTCACAGCAAAAACTGCTGAATTGTTAGGAAAATATAGCAGTGAATCTTTGTAAATTTCAGTTATATGATTTTTGTACAGATGACAACAGAGGCACATCTGAAGAAAGAGAACAAGGATATATCTAAATTCAATTTGTATTTGCTTCAAAGAGTGCCAAGAAGAAAGTGAAAATGACAACCAGAAAAAAATTGTAGGGAAAAAGTTTTAATTATTTATCTTTAAAGAGTCTATTGCTCAAAACATAGAAAGGATTCTTACAAGGCAACAATTTTAAAAAACAGCATACTTAAAATGGGCAAAAGACATGAAAATAGATTTCTCCAAAGATACACAGAAGCTCAAAATGCACATAAAAAGATATTCAACATCATTAGTGAGGATGATGCAAATCAAAACCACAGTAAATATCATTGCACATCCACTATAATAGCTAAAACTTTTCAAAGACATGTAGACACATTAGAAATTTTACCAATGCTGGTTGTCTTACCTACTTGCTTACTTACTTACTTACTTACTTACTTACTTTTCTATTGCTATAAAGAGACATCATGACCAAAGCAAAGCAATAGCTAACTAGTGCTTTCAATTCCAGAGGGCGAGTCCATGACCATTATGTCAGGGAACATGGCAGCAGGCATAAATGCTAAAAGCTTACATCTGATCTACAAGCATGAAGCAGAGAGGTGGGAGAGAGAAAGAGACAAAGACAGAAACAGAGAGAGGCAGAGAAAAAGAAAAGAGACAGAGAAACGCTGCACTAACTGGCAATTGCCCATGCATTTAAAATCTCAAAGCTTACCCTCAGCGAAGCACTTCCTCCAAGGCCATATCTGCTAATCCTTCCCAAACCAGGACTAAACATTCAAATATGTGATCATATGGGAGCCTTTCTCATTAAGACTACCAAACTGGTAAGAGTTTGGTATTGAGTTACTATGTGGCCCAGCCATTCCTCTCCAAGATGTTTACCTAAAGGGAAGGGGAGTGATTGTTTCTGGTTTCTTTGGAGACTCAGTTGTGTCATGTGATGTTTTTCTGGAAGTGGTCTTATGAGAGGATGTTTTTGCTGAAACAGACACTTGGGAGGGTGTTTTGCTAAGAACAGACACCTGATGTTTTTCTGGAAGCAGCCTGGAAAAGGGGCATGTGATGTTTTGCTAGAGCGGATAGAGAACACATGATGTTTGGAAAGGGTGGAAATACAATAGTGGATGATACTCTGTTTTTTTTGTTTGTTTTTTTTTTTGTTTTTGTTTTTTGTTTTTTTGGTTTTTTTTGTTTTTTTTTTTGTTTTTTTTTTTTTTGTTTTTTTTTTTTGGTTTTTTTCGAGACAGGGTTTCCCTGTATAGCCCTGGCTGTCCTGGAACTCACTCTGTAGACCAGGCTGGCCTCGAACTCAGAGATCCGCCTGCCTCTGCCTCCCAAGTGCTGGGATTAAAGGCGTGAGACACCACCGCCCGGCGATACTCTGTTGTATTGGTACATCTTACCATTCTTTGCTAGTTATTGTTGGACTTTGCTGACACTGGTCTCCACTGATGCTATACAGTTTTGGTTTGCCTTACCATTCTTTGCTGGTCATCATTTGTTGTGAATTCATAGAAAGAAATGCCACCAAAGAACTTTCGGTGGTATTCAGGTGACTTCTTACTGCTTCCTTGGACTCAAGTGATTGCCAAAGCCTTGTGGTTTCTTCTGGATCAACCTGCTGTTGCTGATTTTTGAATGACGTTTGGAGTGGATTAAGCTGCTGCTTCTGATTCACATGAACTGAACTGCTGATATCCTGACAATGCAGATTGGATCTGCTCCAAAGAACTATTTCTAAACAGGTCATATCCTTCTTTGCTCTATCATTTTTTTCTTTCTACTACCTCTGGAGGGTGGTGGGCTAGAAGGGAGGTGAAAGCATTTAAAAGCCCTTATTAATAGTTGGTTTTGAAAAATCTAAGCCTACAAAGAAGTAAGACATAAGACATCAAAATTAAAATAAAAAACTATATAAGATGCTTCGAAGCAGCAAAATTCACAATAGACATGACATACAAACAAGTCACATGTCAGTTGATGAATGCATAAACAACTATGTTACATTCATATACTCGGATATTATTTGACAACCCAAAGGGATTGCGACATAAATGAGCCTTTCAGGCATGGTTAGTGAAGTAACCCAGATGTAAGACAGAGGTGCTGTGTCATACACATAATTTTAAGATTGGAGAAAAGAACAATAGTGAGTTCAAGAATGGTCTAGACTATAGTGTGAGATTCTAACTAAAAAAGCCAAATAAAACAAGAATAAAAAGGCAGACAAAAGGTGGTATGTCTATTATTCCACTTATATAAATTGTTCAAGATAAAAAATTCATAAAGCAGAGAATAGATTGATGATGCCATGAGCTCAAAGGAGGAAGAAATGAGAAGTGGATGCAAGGCAGTAGTTTCCTCTCGGAGTAATGTAAGTCTTAGGAAGTTAGATGGCGATAATGGTTGCCCGACTCCGTAAATACACTAAAAATCCATGGAAATGGTATGCAAATTGTATCTCAATAAAGGTACAATAAAATACAAGTTTATAAGTGAAGAAATGTAATTTCATAAGAGCAAAATCCAACATTTGAAAAGTAAGACATAATTTTAAATAAAGGAGGAACAAAATGTATAATTAGGTACTAATGTCTTTAGTATACATAAAGGACACTTATAGTCAATAAGCCAAACCTGAATGAAAATAGGCAAAACATATAGTATAAGATTCATAAATGGAGACAAGTAATGATAAACACACTTAATAAGAGTGAAAATTAAAGTGACATTTTTGCTTATTAGCTAGGCTAAGATTACAAAAAAAAAAATAGCATAATCTTGGATGGTGAAGTATAAGCCTTCTCACACAATATCATGGGAATTCACACTGCTGCAGTTGTCTTTGTTTGCAAGCCTATCTGGATTAGAAGCACTATTGTTCCTCAATTAACTCCATCAAAGCAGAAGCTACAGCATTTTAATTATGGATTTAGGAAGTATCTGTAAAATTCAGCTTTGCTTTTCCAGTGTGGTAGCTAATTATGATCCGACATGGACCACCTAGTTCTTCCTCTAAACTTAAAAAGGTTAATGCATTTCTGTGTACAACAAACAGATTAATGGAGGAAAACTTTGGAAACTTTCTTCCAAAAGATAATGGCCCTTACTAGGTGACATAAATAAATGTCAGATGAGAGAGGAACCAAAGACCAAAGACCTAAAGACCAGAATAAATTGTTCCCAAGCCACCACATCTCTTGTCATAGGCGACATCAGGACAAAAGATCATTGTCTAGATGAGAGTATTAAAACATACTTTTATTGTGCCTTACAACTATACTACCAGGACATAGAAATTAATAATTATAGAAAAATTTTATCGTCAATTATCAACTGTTTCAGAAACGTGAAGAAAATCCCAGTCTCCTGTTTTTACCATGGAGTTAATTACCTTTTGTAATAAAAGAAACAATATGAAATGAAGAACTATTATGTACTACATATGTGTTATATATTATAAAATAAATGTTATATAAAATATATAAGCCTATGTGGAATGATCGTCAAGTCTTACATTCTGACCTTCTAATTCCAGTTCTTTGAGATTATACTAATGACATAATAGGGCATAGCAACAAAGATAAATGCATAACACGGTCTCTCAAAGTGCTTTTCAATTTTATGTATATGGATGTTTGGCCTGCATGTATATCTGTGCAGTGTGTGTGTGTGTGGGGGGGGGTACCTTTGAAGGCCATAATGGCATCAGGTCCCCTGGAACTTCAGTTACAGATGATTGTGAGCTGCCATGTAGGTGCTGGTAATGGGGCCCAAATCCTCTGGAAGAGCAGCCCATGCTCTTAACTCTTGAGGCACCTCTTGAGTCCCTCAAAGAAACTTTATGATTGCTGGGTATGGTGGCGCATGCCTGTAATCCCAGCACTTGGGAGGCAGAGGCAGGCGGATTTCTGAGTTCGAGGCCAGCCTGGTCTACAAAGTGAGTTCCAGGACAGCCAGGATTACACAGAGAAACCCTGTCTTGAAAAACCAAAAAGAAGAAGAAGAAGAAGAAGAAGAAGAAGAAGAAGAAGAAGAAGAAGAAGAAACTTTATGATTGAAAAATACAAGAGAACAGGCATGTTGAATAATTGGAAACTTGTGAAACAATCTATTTTACTCATAAATTGGAATTCTTAGCCTCTCATTAGGATAAAGATATACATGTTAACCATGAGTAACATTGAGATAAGCTCAAATCTACTATTAGAAAAAAAGTGTGGATATTGAATTATGCCCAGAAGTTGGTACCCATTTTATATGCTTTTATTAAAATTAAGTGCATACCTTTAATCATCTCATTACAAGTGATGTATTATATATATATATATATATATATATATATAATTTTATCCTGTGTGTTCTGTCCCAATATTTATATTACTGTTTATATTTGGTTTTGTATTATATTAAGGACATACTTTTTAAAAATTTATGTAAAAACATTTAAAGTAGTTATCATTGAATACTGAGATAGAGTTTGAGCTTTTCCTACATCACTATTTCATCTACTATTTTGTGCAAATATAGATAAACTATATACTTTTGTTCAGAAGTGTAAAATGGTAAGCTGGAGAAGCAGTCAGCTGAATAAAGTCCTGGTTTTGCCCGAGGACTTTGAGTAAGCTCCTTAAAACCCCTAAGACTTAGTTTCTTGGACACCTGCCTTCTAAAGCTAGATCAGGAACACAAAATATGTCCTCAATATAGTGTCTGTGTGCAGCAAGTGCTTAGTATACATCATTTGTTCTTTTGCTCTGTTTCGTCACTTTCTGAGGTATGGTTCAGACTGACCTCAAACTCACAATCTCTCATATCGTCTTTCTAAATTCGAGATCACGGTTGTTTGCCACCATCCAGCATTCCTCTTTTCTGGTCTTTGTTGCAAATATTATTAGAATTATAGTAGGTTCTTTATTAATTATATATTAGGAGTTTAAATATGCCAATACAAATGAGCCATGCCAGATGAGAGAAGAGACAAAAGACCTAGAGACCAGAATAAATTGTTTTCAAGTCACCACATCTCTTGTCATAGAAGGACATCATGACAAAGGATCATTGTTTGCCTCAAGAAGAGTATTAAAACATACTCTTATTGTGCCTCACAACTATACTACCAGGAGATAGAAATTAATAATAATAGAAACTTTTTATTGTCAAGTATAAACTATTTCAGAAACTTGAAGAAAATCCCAGTCTCCTGCTGTGCACATTTACCATGGAGTTAATCACCTTGTATAATACCAGAAACAATGATGAAATGATGAACTATTATATACATTATATGTGTTATATATTACATTATAAAATAAATGTTATATGTTATTAATGTCCTTCTTAAAGCCCTCTAATAACATCATGAGATGAGATTTTAAATCCAACTCTTGCTTTTCCAGTGTGTTGGGGGTATCTGGAACTTGCTGTTGTAGGAGAACTGGGTTCTGATGTTGCCAAGTAGCCTTGGTTTCTGTTGGCAGGGTTCTTGTGCTTGCCTTTTGCCATCTAGTTATCTCTGGTGCTAGTTGGTCTTGCTGTCTCTGGCCAGAGCTTGTCCCTCCTGTGGGCCTGTAAGCCTGGGAGTAAGTCCATACTCCTGGAAGACCAACTGTCTTTTGGCAAGGTGTGTGCACAAAAAAGGCTGTGGAGCTCTCTGGTGCAATGGCAGCAGAAAGACTTCTGTCCCAGCTGCTCCACTGACCATATGCCCTGTGTGCTCCTAACTGTTACCCTCTAGAGAGAAGGTGGAGCTCTGGGAGATCACTCTCTCCTGGTGGGCTGTGCACCATGACATGTCATATTAATTTATGTGCATGTTGATTTTTTTTCTTTTTTTCTTTTTTAATTTTTATTTTCTATATTCTATGTTTACATTCCAAAGGCTTTCCCCTTTCCCAGTTCCCCACCACCACCATACGTCCCATAATTCCTTTCCCCCCCAACCATTCCCCCAATCACACACACACACACACACACACACACACACACGATTTCTCTGTTCTGGGTCTACAAAACTGGATCCAATCTTTTCAGGTCCAGGGTCCTCTCCTTTCTTCTTCTTGGGAATCATTTGACTTGCTAATTGTGCCTTAAGTATTTAGGGCTTCTGGGCTCATTAACATCCACTTATCAGTGATTGCATTTCATGTGTATTCTTTTGTGATTGGGTTAACTCACTTAGAATGATATTTTCCAGATCTAACCATTTAGCTACAAATTGCATGAATGCATTATTTTTAATTGCTGAGTAGTATTCCATTGTATAAATATACCACATTTTCTGTATCCATTCCTCCTTTAAGGGATATTTGGGTTCCTTCCAATTTCTGGCTATTATAAACAAGGCTGCTATAAACATAGTGGAGCATGTGTCTTTATTGTATGCAGGGGAATCCTCTGGGTATATGCCCAAGAGTGGTATGCCAGGGTCCTCTGGAAGTGACATGCCCAATTTTCTGAGGACCCGCCAAACTGATTTCCAGAGCGGTTTTACCATTTTGCAATCCCACCAACAGTGGAGGAGTGTTCCTCTTTCTCCACATCCTAGCCAGCACTATATTTTTTAATATCACTATTATGTTCACTATGTGTATATTATGTATATAATCTGAAAGTCAATGACTTGGCTTTGATGGTGTTAGAAAACATACGTATAAGGCTATGTCTCAGGAAGTGACTGGAAATGTTTCTACAGTATTCATCCAGTGTTTCAAGAGCCTTCTCTAGTTGCCCTCTAAGGGGTTCTGGAAATTACAAGGGTGAACTGCTTCTGATTTTCTCCACAAGGAACTACATTTGTCTCATCTCCCTAACATGGGAACATATCAAAAATACAGACACTAGAGGTTTGCTAACAAGTCTCAGATAAAAGGGTAAAGCCACAGTGGTACACAGGACAGGTCCACTTGTTGGAAGTCCTACTGCATTATTTATGTCACCCAGTAAGGTCCACTAGCTTGTGGAAGGAAGTTTCCAGAATTTTCCTCCATTAATCTGTTTGGTGTACACAGAAATGCATTAGCTTTTTTAAATTTAGAGGAAGATGTTGGTTCATAATTAGTTGTCACACTGAAAAGGCAAAGTTGAAGTTTTACCGATACCTCCTAAATCTATAATTAAAATGCTGTAGCCTGTGCTTTGATGGAGTTAATTGAAGACCAATAGAGCTGCTAATTCAAACTGTCTAGGAAAACATCCTAAGACCTACAAGGGTGTTTTCACTAAGGGATCTCATATCTTTGAGATAGGTGGTAGATTGTGAGCTAAAACACTTGCATTATATAGGGGGTCTTGGGAGAAACCTACGAATCAGGAATCTGAGACAGGGGGATTATCAGGTCAAGGCCAGTCTAGGCTACTGGATGAATTCCAGACCAGTTTAGAGAGATACTGTCTGAAGCAAACAGTTTCAGGGGGTGAACTACAATGCTAGCTTTGATTTTCGGCTGACATACTCTTTGATAGAGGTTGGGCTCCCTTTCACAATCTTGTCACAGTGATGAAACAGCTATATTAAAATGGGAAGCATTTAAATAATCCACCAGATACATTTGCCTTCACACTGCCAGGCTGACATATTTCCAGTCCCCTATGCAACATAATTGAACAGTGGTTTGAGTTATAAAGTTACCCACTTCCATCTCAATACCAAATGACAAATTAAATCGAGGGACAGAAGTAAGCTGGCATTTCAGACTCGATTACGATATTTTAAAGGTTAACATTATTCATGACTACACTAATTAAGCTAATTGCCTTTGCAGAAATGTAGATTGAACGTACTACAGAGAATGACACTTTATCCTCACACAGCTAATACGGGAAATTGGCTTTGAGCAGAAGTTCCATGACACTTTCAAATTTAACCTTCAAGTTCAGACTTTCTCTCTGGGCAGAGGCATTCACAACACTGCAGGGTCAACCTTACCCTCCAAGTGGTTTCTAAATGACATCATAGGATACTGAAAATAGTACCAGGAAAAGAGCTAAAAAGCCCCAAGATGCCTTTATTTCTCAGCAGAAGGAGAATCATCCCAGAGCCATTCACTGGAACTCAGGAATCTGCATTTCCATGAGCTACACAAGGAGTTTCTGACTCCTTGTTTCTTGAGCATGCTGTAGAGATGGTCTTAAATTTTATGTCTACTTCTGTTTGCCAAACAGGTAAAGCTCATGATCTCTCATGCATTGGTTTGGCATTCTGTTTGTTAAAGTAATGGGATTTGTGTGTTCCTTTACCCTAAGAAGAGTGGTGAGATTTATCAGTAAATACACACTTAAAAACAATTCAGATAAGGCTGGAGAGATGCCTCAGTTAAGAGCGCTGCTCTTCCAGGACCAGAGTTCAATTCCCATCACCTACATGGCAGCTTACAACCATCTGTAACTTCAGTCCCAAGGGATCAGATGCCCTCTTTTGGCCTCCCATACATATAAAATAATAAAAAAAAATAGCAATGATAAAAAATTCTGAGTTTAGCATCAGAAAATCTGGATCTGCAAACAAGTAGGTCTACTATTTACTGAACTTGAGTGTCAATTTTCATATTTGCAAAACATAGATAGTGCACATAATAATATATTAAGGGAGATACTGTATGCAGAATGCTTGCCTTATACTGTCACACTGTCAATACTCAATACAAAGCAAATGTTACAAAGGAAGGGAGGAGCTAATGATTCACTGAGTTTATGCTAAGTGAGAATAAGAAACACAACAGTTTTGTAAAGGCCACTAATACCGCAAGGATTTTTGTTACGAATATTTGACCTTCCTTTTCCTGACAGACACAAACTTCAGTTGATGGCATGTGAGGCGTGGAGTGACTGAGTACAGCTTTCCTGTGAATTTTGGTCACAATGAATGCCATACTCTCAACAATTATCCATCTGCAAGGAGACCAAGCACAGAAGCCATAAATATCACTTGCGGAGGTAAACGGGAAGAGCTCCTGGCAGGAACACACCTCTTGCCAGATGTTAGCTTTACTTTTAGCCAGATGCCCTGCTGTTTCTATTCTCCAACCATTCTTCATTCCAAGGGAACATGGGCATGGACTTGTGTGAGGCCCTAAAAGAAAGCCTTGCTTAGCATTTTTTCAGTGAAACATGGTCCACAACAGTGGGCATTCTGCTGACGGAGTACAAGAGGCTGCTGCATCCCTGGGATCCCAGCCTCTTTGGAGAATAGTCCGTTCATCTCAGACCCATCAGTGCTGTAGCTGTGTATAATCAGCAGGCCCCTCATCTCACTCACACTTGCTCACCACACCAGAACTTTCCACAGCTCCTCTCTGCAGCTTGGAGAGTTTCCTTGAAGCTTGTCGGGTCTGACACGGATGACGAGTTCACTTGAAAGATGATGCTATAATATGTGTCAGGAGAGAGAAGTATTGATAAAAACAACAACAACAACAACAACAACCCAATGTGAAGCAAAAGCTCATGAAGCATGGTGGACCAGCACCGACTTTGCAGGCAGAATGGGAGGTAGAAAGAACACAGAATTTAGAGTCAAAGAAACAGGGATTTTAATCCCAACACTATTGGTGTTGCCTATGCCTACAAACCTGGTTTTCCAAGGTTTCCCCATTTCAGATTACAAATACACAGTTTCCATAATAACATGGGCCAATTCCTCATGACAAGACCCTTGATTGACTAAAACATACATATCATACATATTCTATTGTATTATTATTCTACTTTTATCCATCAGGGGAGCCAGTGAATAATGAGATATACTACAAACAAATAAAAAGTTCCACCTAGGGCTTCAAACAATAATGACCCTTTTAAACTTCTGTAATGTTCATAGGCAGGGGGTTCGGGTGGGGTAGAAGAGGACATATGGGACATATGGTGAGGGGGGAACTGGGAAAGGGGAAAGCCTTCAGAATGTAAACAAGGAATATAGAAAATAAAATAATTTTAAAAAATTTCTGTAATGTTCAATCCTTCTTTTTAAAAGAAAAGATATATTTATTTTATGAGAGTACACTGTAGCTGTCTTCAGACACACCAGAAGAGGGCATCAGATCCCATTACAGATGGTTGTGAGTCACCATGTGGTTGCTAGGAATTGAACTCAGGACCTCTGGAAGAACAGCAGTCAGTGCTCTTGACCACTGAGCCATCTCTCCAGCCCCATGTTCAATCCTTCTATTCATCTACTGACAAGAAGGTAGGTGTCTGAAACACCCGAGTGACTGATGCAATCAAAGGGCAGTGCGTCCGTTCCGAATACTTCTGCATGAGAACAAAGCCCTCTGAGTCAACTAAACAAGGTCAATATCAGCTCACAGAAACTGAATCAGCAAAACCAGGGCCTGCTCGGGCCTGCACCAGGTCCTCTATGTATATATTCTACCTTTCAGCTTAGAACTCCTGAGCATAATAAGTGGACCTCGGCTGGGCATGATGGTGCATGCCTGTAATCCCAGCACTTGGGAGGCAGAGGCAGGCAGATTTCTGAGTTCGAGGCCAGCCTAGTCTACAGAGTGAGTTCCAGGACAGCCAGGGCTACACAGAGAAACCCTGTCTCAGGAAAAAAAAAAAAAAAAAAAAAAAAGAATGAGTGGACCTCGAATCTTGTGTCTGCTCTTAGGACTCTTTCCTGTCTGTTTCATTGCGTTGTCCAACTTTGACAATTTTGTTTTTGCTTTATCTTATTATATTTTATTTTGCTATGTTTGGCTGTTACCTTTTAGAAGCCTGTTCTTTTTCTAATGAGAGAGAAAAAAAAGGGAGTGGATATGGTGGAGAGAATAGAAGAAGAACTGGTAGAAACGATAATCAGAATATTTTTGTTTATATGAGAAAAATGTTTTCAGTTAAAGAGGGGAAAAAGAATACTCCTGCACTGCAGTACACCAGCCTTGAAAAAGGTGAGACTTGCTATATAACAGCGTTCAACAGAACTGGGAAGGATAAAGGTCCTTCATCCATAGACTCATGTGAGTGTGTCCATCTTCTCACACCAGGTTCCAGAAATATTTCCTGAGAGGCTCCCTCCAAACATGTTTTAGATAGATTAAGTTAATTCAGGTTTGAATTGCTTAGTGAGACATGATCTCACCACATTGGACATTTTGCCCTCAAACTTACTACTCTTCTGCCTCAGCCCTTCAAATGCTGGGATTGTGGTGGTTGGGTCTGCAGGGCTAAATATTTCACCCTCCAGCAGAAGCCCTCCCCAGCTGCTTAATATTCTCCCGATTCAAAAGATAAAACGGACCCTAACTCTTAACAAAGAGTTGAATGCTTTTCAAAATCTTCCACAAAGTACCTCCCTGGCTGAACTTTCTCTGTACCCACTGCCATGCACATACTTGACCCCTAGGTCACAGCAACCTGGTACCCTGCAGCCCAAACACCCTTTGACCTCCATGGCTTAATCCATGCTGCTCTCACCCAGCTTTGCTCCTAATTGCTGATGGCCACAGTGATGCCCTGTCTGTGTTCCTAAATTTTCCCTTTTTATAGGGTACCACTTACATTCCATTGGAAGCCCACCCTAGTCCAGTGAAACCTTATCTTAACCTATTACATCTTCAAGTATCTCACTCCCAAAGACGTTCACAGCCTAAGACACTGAGGGTAGGATTTTATTGGGAGTTGGAGGGTTGGGGGAACACACAATTCATCCCATAAAACTACACTTCTGTTCTCACACCTGAGAACACTGCTTCATTCAGAATGTGGAAGGAATATGGATGCCCATATTCCAAAGCACAGCATGAGTCCCCCTCTCCTCCCCCAGAGCTGTGTATTTGAAAGTCGTTTGCATTGAAGGTCATGGCTTCTGAATGCTATGTGACTTATAAAACATACTTCCTACTTACTTACCACATGTCGTTTTCCCCCTGAATGTAGAACTGTTTTGTGTTGTTTTTCTTTCTGATCTTTGTGCTCTCTCCATGAGCTTGGTCTTGCACACAGAAAGTGTCTTGTCCGTTTGCAGCATGGGATTTTAATCTCTTCCTTTAATTTATTTACGTGCCATCACTCTTCCTTTGTTCGCCTGACAAACTACAGCTAGCAACAGGCAGAGCGAGCCTGTGCCTGGCGCTGAGCATTCGCATGCCACTGGGCTGGTTGTGTGCACGGTGCACGCTTTGCTTGAGCTAACACATTCCTACCTCTTTGGCTGACAGTTTGGAAGCCTCGGTGTAAACACCCAGACATTTGTCATAAAGATGCTCGTTCCAGGAAACCAGGTTGGTGTCATACGGGAAGCTACACATATATAAATGTTCTATCAAAACAGTGGCAAACAGATTCGCTGTAAGAATTTTAAGTGGTTATATTTAATATGCTAAACCCATTCCTGATAACAAAAGGTTCTTCAGATTCCCCCCCGCCCCGAACCCTGTCGCCATAGTTAGGGGTTTCTATTGCAGTGATAAAACACCATGACCAAAAGCAAGTTGGAGAGGAAAGAGTGTATTTGGCTCACACTTACTTCCACTGTCTCAGCAGCAGCAGCAAAGGAAGTTGGAGCAGGAGGAACTCAAAGGAAGAACTGGAAGCAGGAACTCAAGCCAAAAACATGGCATGGTACCTAATGCTATTTAGAGGTTTGCTCCCTGTGGCTCGGCCAGCTTTCATAAAGAATCCAAGGCCGGCAGCCCAGGGGTGGCATGACCCACAGTAAGCAGGGCCTTCCCTCATCAATCACGAATTAAGAAAATTCTTCCCAGCCTTGGTCACAGGCCAGTGGGGTAGGAGGTATTTTCTCCATTGAGAAAATAACCCCAAACTAGCCAGCATATAAATGCTGTGCAGCAGAACTGGAGCTACATTAAGATATTAGAATCAGCTGGAAAGTTTAGTTTTAAGGATATGAATATAGAAGATTCCAAGAATGACTGATTTAATGAATTTTTAATATTATGAGAGTTTAATTATTATTTGTAGATATATATGTACACACACACACACACACACACACACACATATATATATATATATATATATATATATATATATATATATATATATATATTATCCATTGATACACTTATGCTCATGGATACTTTGCAACAAATAGCAGAATGCCTTGAAAACAACATTTAAATATCTGTGCCTAAAACTTGTATTCAAGACCAATAACAAAAGCCAGGGAAGAGTGAGTTATTTTGCATTTCTATGTATTTCTATGGGATTGGTTTGAATAAGTAGGCCCCTACAGGCTCATGTGCTTGAATGCCTGCTTATTAGGGAGTGGTAAAATTCGACAGTGATTAGGAGGTGTGGCCTTGTTAGAGAAACCGTATGCCTTGGGGTGGGCTTTGGGGTTTCAGATGCTCAAGCCAGGACAAGTGTCTCTCTGCCTGCTGCCTGTGGATCCAGATGAAGAGCTCTCAGTCTTCTTCTCCAGCACCATGCCTCCCTACCATGCTTCTTGTCATGATGACAATGGATTAAACCTATGAATCTGTAAGCCAGCTCCAATTAAAGGCTTTCCTTTCTAAGAGTTGCCATGGCCATGGTGTCTCTTCACAGTAATAGAACACTGACTAAGACAGTCACCTTTTTCTATTCTTTCTTGTAGATCCATTGGTGTTTATCTTAACTCATGTTTGTTCTGTTCCACCCCTCAAACCATCCCTCTAAAAATTTCTGAGAGCCAGGATGGAGCCTTCAGTACCTTCCTCCTACCACAGCAGCTGTCCCTGGGAAGACTTTCTTACTAAATAGTAAAATTACCTCACAGGACATGAAAGGATGCTAGCCCTCAGTCTTAGATGTTTTACCGAATTAATTGGGGAAAGAGTCTATGTACAAACATTGCTTTGATGTTTCTGAAGGTTTCTAACATTCAACCAGTTTGAGGAACCCCTGAACTAATTTTTTTTTCATCTTTCTCAAAGCCATTTTCTGAAAGTGTATTCCACAGATCTCCCAAATCTGAACTATCAGAGGATACCTAAAAAAAAAAAAAAAAAAAAAAAAAAAAAAAAAAAAACCAACTGATCTGCAAGAAATAAGAGAATAAGACAATACTTTTTCTCGGTATTACTTTTTAGATTTCAAGAACAAGCCCCAACGAAATGGTAGTGTACTGTCACTTGCCTCTGTAACTCTTCATGTACACAACAATTAACTATGGTTGCTTGCTCTTTTCCTACCATTTGGTCCCATAACCAATAAATAAATAAAAATAAATAAATAATTACATACATACATACATACATACATACATACATACATAAATCTCTGTTTACACTGGTATGGTTTCTTTCAGTTAATGATGGCAATCTAACATAATTTGACCAGGAATTCACAAGGGGCAGACAGAAAGTGGGATTGTAAAGCGTTAGCTCCTTTACAGAAGGGACTTCCATGAGCCCCTGGCTCCTAACTTTGAGTCCTTTTCTCTCCCTGCTTTGAAATCCTGTAGGCCACCATCTTGTGACCATGATGAGCAAGCCTACTGAAGAAAGACAAACTCACTAAAGCTGATGTGGAACAATGGAAAGAGCCCAGATCTCTGAAGTCATTAAGAACCCCCACAGATGCTTTTAGTATTTCCAACTGATAAAATGGCTCACCTGCCATAACTCATTCCTCTGAGGAACCATACTCCACCGATGCAACAACACCGGTGCCTCTTCTTGTATCTGAAATCTCTGGTTCTACTTCCTTTGCTCCTATGTCATTGTAAACATCCTAAACTGAAATAACTCACCCAGGTCCTCCTGACACACCACCAAGGTCTCTTGAGTCCTTCCTACTCCACAATGTTCTGTCCTTTCTTCAGAGTTCATGCACCACCCTCTCTGTCTTCCCCCAAGATGATGAGAGAAGCAGGAGACAGGGAATGGGGAAAACATGAGCACCTTCAAACTATTCGAAAGATTTCACACAAGGAAACACAATAACTAAAAACATGGCCCTAAGCCGGGCGGTGGTGGCGCACGCCTTTAATCCCAGCACTTGGGAGGCAGAGGAAGGTGGATTTCTGAGTTCGAGGCCAGCCTGGTCTACAGAGTGAGTTCCAGGACAGCCAGGACTACACAGAGAAACCCTGTCTCAAAAAACAAAAAAAAACAAAAAACAAAAAAAAAACAAAAAAAACAAAAAACATGGCCCTAGACATCCAAGGACTGACAGAAAGAGGAGCTAGGGGGCTCAGACTACATCCATCACCACAGCTCTAGGCAACCATTCCTCCACCCAACCTGGCCGTCTGAGTAGCCACTGGCGCTTACAGGTTGCAAATGCAATACTCTGCTCCAGAAATACAAACTCGGGAGCTCCCTACAGGACTCAAATGAATGTTTTTAAAGCTTCATAGATGCCTGGTGAGCACCCAGGATTCATAACCCTAGATCAGTTTTTTTAAAAAAAACAAAAACAAAAACAGCTCTCTATAGTTCCCCAGCCCTCTCTATAGTGAGTTTCTATTTTTCCTAATTAATTTTTTAAAATGTAACTAAACAAATAAATGTGGGTTCCTTCCCTAGTTTTCCTAAGATATTTCTAACAGAAGCAATTTCTACCCAGTACCAATGCTCACTTGCCATAAGGCAGGAATGGCCTCATGGTCTCCTGTTTCTGTATGAAATGGCATATGGTTTCAGGCTGCAAACTGAATTTCTATGAAGAACAAATAGTTCTTAAAGGACCTAAAATATTTGAGACACAGCCAGACATTGTTCTGAACACTGACAAGCACAGGTGCTATGACTGTGCATAAAAACCCTGTGTCTATCGTTGACTCAATTTTTCTTCACAACCTTAAGTTCTCTTCTAAAGGAAAGGACTGAAATTCTTAGTCTATTTCTTATTCTGGGACTTTGTTGTAAGTTAAACCCCACTGCCTTTGGGGATTATTTCCAGACTGTAAGTACAAGCTGAAATGATTGGAGAATAGCAAGATGAGATAATAGCATTGTATTAATGAGAAGGAATATGTTTGCTCAAAGTCTCAATGGAGTCAGTTGATGTTCATTATAAATTCACAGACCTAATGTTTTGTCACTGTCTATCTGAGATATAGTGTGGCTTGATGTAGGCTTAGATTTTTCAAAATCTACTTTAATTGGGGTTCTTAAATGCTTCACTCTCCCTTTTAGCCTGTCAGCCAGAGGTAGCAGAAAAAGAATGTTCATAGGAAAGGGGAGTTGTGGACCTATTTAGGAGTACTTCTTTGTGTGATTCCAATCTTTGTTTTAGGATATCAGCAGTCCAATCCAATAGCAAAACCAAACATGAATCGGTAGTGGTGGCAGTGGCTTGATCCAACAGAAGCCACAAGGCTCCACAGAATTGGCACCAGTCAGTGGAAGCTTCAAGAATCTGTCAGAATACTATGAGAAGTTCTTAGGTGCATTTCTTTCCACGAAGACCAGCTAAGACCAGAAAAGTTACAAGGCATTGCAATGCAAGAGCATCCTCTAAAATGCTAGAGAGATGGGTCAGTGGTTACGAATACTGACAGCTCTTTCAGACAATCTGAGTTTAATTCCCAGCACCCACATGACAGCTTACAATTATCTGTAATTCGGGTTCCAGGAGATCTGATGCCCTCACACAAACATACACGGGCAAAACACTAATGTACATGAAATAAAAATTAATATATATATACATATATATATATATTAAAAAATAGCTACCACTCACTGCCTGTGGGGTTATATTTATATTCTTTCTAAGTATCACATGCACTCTCAAGTGTCTGCTTCAGTAAAACATCCTCTCACAAGAGAGCTTCCAGAAAAACATCACATGATACAACTGAGTTTCCAGAGAAACCAGACATTTCCTCTCCAGCTTGATAAGATTTTCCAACAGCTACCCCCCCAGCCTCCCAGATGCTAACATCAGGTCAGTCATCTGCCATAGCTGCCAGTCCCATAGTACTCTAAGACCCTGGAACCTTTTTAGGATGGCCTATGTTCCAAAAAATATTGCAAACTAAAAATTATTATTCCTGCAGCTGAAAGATGATCATGCATTCCAGTTACTGGCTCATGCATTTATGTGAAATGGTTTGCCACAGGAACTGATCTTTTATTGACTGGATGAGCCCAAAGAAGATTGAGATCTTGTAATTACCGAGAGAAGGCACAGTCGATTGGAACATTGATACTGTTCCACAAGCCCTTTCCATTTCTTTCTTGTGAATCATATGAACTACAGAGACATCTCACACCCACCTTCTCATTAAGGACTGGGTAATGCATTTAACTTTCAGTTATGACTCACTTTGAAGAACACTGTGAGCTGACCTCTGGGATTTAGAACAAATAAACTAGATTCTTATCAATATCAGCATCACTAAGGAAAAGCAAAGAGACTGTTTTGAGTCATCACAAGGGGGAAAACCATTCATTTTGCAAAGGCAAGAAAATATTCACAGCATGACAGAAGAATTCTTTGCCAAGGACATACATATCTCAGCATCCACCTGGACCAGAAGGGACATTCCCTTGGATGGAGAAGTTTCTGGGAGCAATTCAGAAGAGCAAATATAGACTCTTTCAGTACCTTTATTGTGTCCCCCTAATATCTGATACTAGCATAACCTAAGGTGACCTTCTGTACCCACACTATTTAAGGCACAGTTAAATACAAGTGATTTCAGTGGAAGCAATCCTTGGGACTGGGTTGAGGCAGGGTGGCAATCTACTTCCTTTGTTGATAGGATATGCCCTGACCCCTACGAACACCTTTTTTGCTTTGTACTTTTATCTTCTTTATTTCTAGCATATTCTCAGATGGGTTTTCTAAACATCGCTGTTTGTTACAATGCTGTCAAAAAGAAGCTATGTTGCCAGAAGATGCTCAGGACCAACTGTGCAATTCCATCTTCCCCTGCTATGTGCTTTTGATTGTTGTTATTGAGTATTTAAAATCCTCACTAAATAAAGCTGACTGTGTTCTGTAGGAGACACCATGGGAGGTTTCCTTCAAACTGATCTTGTGTTGACTCACAGAATAAGCCAAGATGGACTTGAACTACAGGCTCTATGTTTTCTCTGAGCTTAGTTCTTACAAATCCAATTCACTCTGGCTAAGGAGAATACATTGTTCATTACAGGTAAGCACAGCCACCACTAGAAAATATACCCCAATTTAGAGTTGGCTTCTTTTTTTTTCTTTTTAAATATATCTGCATTGGTTCTCAGCTGTGCATATGAGAAGGGGTGGTCAGAGGTCAACCTCAGATGTCTTTTGCTATTGGTCTTTACCTTAGTGTTTGAGCTACACTTGGTTTTTGAGCTTACATTTGGGCCACATTGTCTGGCCATTGAGCATTCAGGATCTACCTGTTTCGGTCCATACTCTCTACCTTCACCACCCTGGGACCAGTGGGCTTATAGGTGCATACTGACGGCCTCACCAACATTCATGTGGGTGCTAAGGGTCCAAACTCAGGTCCTCAGGCTAACACAGCAGGCTTTACTGAGTGAGCTTTCTTGTCATCCCTCAGTTCTGGCTTCTTTTAAAGTCCCCAGTTGCATAAAATCCTTTCCTAGCTTTCATTCTTTCCTGTTCTTTCAACCCCATTTCCTCCTAAGTTTTTCCCCCCGAAAATAGAAGACATGAGATTGAGATAGGGTAATTAAGTTTGCCCATAGACATCACGATAATGCCTTTTATACACTCTGGTTACAGAGTGAATCCAAGTTAGCTACCTCAACATCTGCTCTTTGTTTTCAGTTCAACTGCCATGTTCCTTTAGGAATGGTTCTATCAGCCCTGTTCTGCAACTAATCCGGCTGGCAGTAGGACATCAGGATATAAGAAAAGAGAAAAGTAATACTGCAATTGCAAATGGAATCTCCCAAGTGGGTGGGGTAACTGGCAGATAGCTAATGGAAAGGAAACAGCAAAAGGGAACAAAATTGAAAGGAAACTTGGATAGTTGGCTCAGATTTGCTAGTTTCCCACAGAGGATCTTCTGATTGGTTCCAAGAAAGTTAATTTGCATCATCCTGGAGACTGATGGAGAACATGCTTGGAAGAATGGAAACTAAAAGAGACTTGAACCTTGTGGGTAGTATCCAATGGCCAGTCACAATGCTGCCTATCAAAAGCAATACATAGCTGAAAAACAATGGGAGTGTTATTAGGTGCCTCCCTACCTCCTTACAAAAGAATACCAGGCACTTCAAGGAAGTTTATCTTAAAACCTTTTGCCTAGATCTGAATGAACAAGGAAGAATTATGAGTCAGGAACTGAAGGAAATGAGTCACAGATTGGTGTGCTTAACTGTTTGAACTTTGACATCACATCCAGCCAACCTGACATTTAGTTTGTTTGAAACCGAGAAGCAATGTTAGTAAACACATGCCAACATCAAGATTGCTGTTTTCCAACATGAAATGCATTTCAGAATCCTATAGCTCTTGATTCAATCTCACAATGAAGCTCACTCTCAGAAGTCATGAAGTTCCAATGGTCTTCTGGTTTTTTCCTATAAACATGTCTATATTAAGCATGAAACTTACTAGCCTGAAAGGAAACAACTAACCCCAATGAGATATTCCATGTTTTTCTGCCTAAGGAGCATATAAATCAATATGTCCAAAAGAAGCCAAATTAATCATTTAAATTAGTAATCACAGTAACTATGCAACAGTCAACATCACAAAATGTACCTCCTTAAGGTCTAGAAAATGTTTAATGATTTTAGTCAATAAAATATAAAATAGTCATTCAGAAAGAAGATAGTCTTTAATTCTTTTACATTCTATTTATTCTTCTGTATTTATTCAAACAATAGGATTTGTAATGGATACATATCTGTTTTAAGGCAAAGGAAGACCTACTTTATTTTCTGCTTCTATAATAGAACAGAAAGCCTGACATAGGGCAACTTATAAAAGGAGTTTCTTCTTACAATGTTGGTATCTTGGAAGGCCAAGACAGACAGGCCATCACTGGTACACAACTTGTTGATAGGTATTCTTGGCATGGTCCTCAGGGGGGAAAGGCCATACAGTGAGTACGTATGAGAGGTAAAGTCAGACTCCATCTTATCACAAAGCCACTCTTGAAATGATGAAGTAATTTACCTATCTGTTAATCTGTGAATGGATGAACCCTTTCATGAAGGCTCTGTCCTGGTGACCTAAACCTCTTATTAAGTCCCAATGAGGTTTTAATTTCAACATGAGTTCTGATGGAGACATTCCTACCCTATCAACCATGGAGACAGTTAGGAAAACTCTCTTGTACTCTTACAATCTTACTTTTTCATTCTACTCTTTTATCATCCTGTCTTTCATGACTCTTTTCATCTGTTTCCATGACAACAATATGCCAAATTTCTGAGTCCTCATTTCATTCTTTTAAAATTAGGGATAATATCAGATACCTGCAGTTCCAGTGCTTGGGAGGCAGAAGCAGGAGCATCTCATGTTTGAATCCAGCCTAGCTATACAGATAGATCTCATCACCAAACAAACAAACAAACAAACAAAAAACTAAGTTGTGCTGACTGGAGTCTGATATGGTTGTCTCCTAAGAAGTCCTGCTAGAGCCTTACAAATACAGAATCAGAGCCTGATATGGTTGTCTCCTAAGAAGTCCTGCTAGAGCCTTACAAATACAGAATCAGAGCCGGGCAGTGCCTGTAATCCCAGCACTCTGGGAAGCAGAGGCAGGCAGATTTCTGAGTTCGAGGCCAGCCTGGTCTAGAGAGTGCATTCCAGGACAGCCAGGGCTATACAGAGAAACCCTGTCTCGAAAAAAACAAATTCAAAAAACCAAAAAAAACAAAAAACAAACAACAAAAAAAAACAATACAGAGTCAGATGCTCGCAGCCAACCATTACACTGAGAGCAAGGTCCCCAATAGAGGAAAGGACTGAAGAAGCTGAGGGAATTGCAATCCCATAGGAAGAACAACAATATCAACCAACCAGACTCCCCACAGCTCCCAGGGACTAAGCCACCAACCAAGGAGTAAACATGGCTCTAACTATATATGTAGCAGAGGATTGCCATGTCAGACATCAATGGGAGCAGAGGTCCTTGGTCCTATGAAGATTTGATAGATGCCCCAGTGTAGGGGAATCGAGGGTGGGGAGGTAGGAGTGGGTGGGTGGATGGAGGAACACCCTCATAGAAGCAGAGGGAGAAGGGATAGGAGAGGGGCTTTCCAGGAGAGGGGGAAACTGGGTAAGGGGATAACACTTGAAATGTAAATAAATTAAAATATAAAAAAGAAAACTAAGTTGAATTAGTTCGTTGATAATCAAACTAGTCATTATCAAGCTACTTTTACTTGCTGGTCAAATTATCTCAGAAAAATGTGTTTTGTTGCCTCTCTTTGTTTCATTTGTTTCCATCAAAACTCACTGATGTCTCTCTCGCTCCTCCCAGAGTAGCTTCACACATCTGTCCAGCTGAGTCCTGAAACCACAGCTGCATTGCTCAATTATAAGCACGACACTGGTACTTAAAGCCAGCAGCAAAGAGTCAGGCTAATAAAAAGGGGGAAAAGTGCCAGAGGCTAACATACAGTTTACTCTGCTTAGTAACTTACGGTTTACTCTGTTTAATCTGTTAGGATTGTCCAGAAGGGAGCCACAGCCAGCATCCCTGCACAAATACACAGTTTCATGAAGAAGAAGGGACCAACAGAAATACCTAACTAAAGCTTCTTCCAGCAGCTATAATTTAAGGCTTTTATTTATGCCAGCTACTATACTAAATACTTTGTAACATATATTGACTTATTTGGTCTTCATGGAAAGTACATGAGGAAAATATAATTGTCTCTAGATTATAGAGAATGAGATGAAAACACAGGTGACCATAGACTGTCAACGACACGCAGCTAAGAAGCGGGGTTGCTAGTGTTAAAGTCTAACTCAGAGCCTGCCCTTAGCAGTGCGCTTAGGATCCTGTTTAGATTATAAAGGAAATTTCTTATTGATAAAGTATGTTTCTAGAACCAGGGTCAGCAAGCCTTACAGGTAAAAGCACCACATTTGTCTCTCGTGTCTCTAGTCGGTAGTTTATTTTAGGAGGTGATCGTAATTGGAAAGGAACAACAGGGACTTAAACCTGAACCAGAAGAAATGGATGCCGCGGTTGTATAACGGATGAATCAGCAGTCATAGCTGTAGTACTGGGCCACATGGGTAACATTAGGTATAGAAATTGGAGAGATTCAGGGCAGCAGGAATCAGAGAATGCCTGACACAGAAGCTAGCATGTAATGGGTTCCTTCTCTGGATTGCTATAGCAACTGTTATCCTCACCAGATGACTTAGCAGTTGATATAACATGTCTCAGTTTGTTCAAAATATCGCTCCTTCTCATCCTTAGGAAACAGTTAAGTCACCTAATATTTGAATCTGTGCTACCTTAGGTGTAGGCTATTGTATTCAATCTATAGTCAACAATCAAAAAATTTTAATGCATTTGTTGTTTGTGAATTTGCATTATTTATAATGTCTTTTATGTAACCCATGCTATCATAAAACCAGGATGTAATCATGATAGAAACTGATGTCACTGTTCTTATACTTTGACTCATATATATTGTCTTCTTTCCGCCTTTCAGAACTTCTTGAAGAATGTCCTGACGTTTGAATACATAATCATACAAAGTATTTGAGACAAGAATCCTGCCTGAACTGCTCATTGTATCAAAGCTACATTTGAATTAGTGGTTGCTACTTTCATTTTCTTCATTTCTAAAAATATACATATTTCTAGAAGTGAAATTGCTTCTTATGAGTATGTGTGTTTTACATTTTACCACAAATTGCCTTTACCATTGCATTTACCACAATTGCCCTTAAAGTAAAACAATCTATATCATTTATTTTTTCCTTCACCATAAAAAGAATGTTCTTTTCTTATATCCAAGTGCGTGTTTTTGTTTGATTTTTTTAAACCTTCTTTGTTCTGGTTTCTATTGCTGTGACAAAACGCTGTGGCCAACAGCCAGTGAGGGCAAGAAAGGATTTGTTTGGCTTGTACTTCAGGTCATTGTTCATCACTGACGGAAATCAATGGACATAAACTCAAGCAGGAACTTGAAGGCAGCATTATTTCTAACTTGGAAGTTCACTGACAGTCAATAAAGTAAAACAAACCCAGGGAAGGAATGCAGCCTGGTCACTGATACCATCTCGTGCCCAGCTAGCTTCCTTATACAGCCCAGGACCACCTGTGCAGGGAAGGTACAGCTCACAGTAGGCTGGATCCTCTTACATAAATTAACAATCAAGACAAATCCATAAAGACATGCTCACAGACCAGTATTGTCTAGAAAATGTCTCTGTTGTACTACTCTGAGCTGTGTAAAGCTGATAGTCAAACCTAACAAGGGAAGATCAGTCAGTCTTCCAGGGTAGCCTTGAACTCACTCTAACTAACGATGCCCTTAAACTCCTGATCCTCTTGCCTCACCTCTGAACTATTAGCACAATAAGAACACTAACCCCACCATTTTTGTTTTCATTTCTCTTTTTCTGAGCCATGGTCTCATTATATAGTTCAGGATCGCCTCAAGTTCCTGATCCTCTTAACTCAGTCTCCAGAATATTGGGGTTATAAGGTATGTATCACCTTATGTCTTCACTAGTCTTTATGAAACACCATAATGGGGGTTTTGCATGATGTCTATGCATCTTATGTGTGCAGTACCCAAGAAGGCCAGAAAAAGGCATCAGATTCCATGGGGCTGGAGTGACTGATTCAACACTATGTGGCTGCTGAAAATCAAATCCCAGTCCTCTGAAGGAGCAGCCAGGACTTTGCACTGCTTAGCCATCCGTCCAGACTCACATCTTTTCACCATGATTGTTGGACATTTGGTTCATCAAAGTCTCGATTCCTTTTTCGTTTGTTGGGGGGGGAGGCAGGTGTGTGTGTGTGTGTGTGTGTGTGTCTGTCTGTCTGTGTCTGTGTGTCTGTCTGTCTGTGTCTGTGTGTCTGTCTGCCTGCCTGCCTGCCTGTCTATGTCAGAGAGAGAGAGAGAGAGAGAGAGAGAGAGAGAGAGAGAGAGGGAGAGGGAGAGGGAGAGGGAGAGGGAGAGGAGAGGAGAGGAGAGGAGAGGAGAGGAGAGGAGAGGAGAGGAGAGGAAAGAAGAGAAGAGAAGAGAAGAGAAGAGAAGAGAAGAGAAGAGAAGAGAAGAGAAGAGAAGAGAAGAGAAGAGAAGAGAAGAGAAGAGAAGAGAAGAGATCCTTTTCCTTTTCTTACTGATTTATTCTTCTCGTTGAAAATGCATTCTCCAGCTGGAGAGATGGTTCAATAGTTAAGAGCACTAACTACTCTTCCAGAGGCCCTGAGTTCAATTCCCAGCAACTACATGGTGGCTCAAAACCATCTGTAATAGGATCCAATGCCCTCTTCTGGTGTGTGTGAAGACACCATACATAAAAACAAATAAATCTTTAGAAAGAAAGAAAGAAAGAAAGAAAGAAAGAAAGAAAGAAAGAAGGAAGGAAGGAAGGAAGGAAGGAAGGAAGGAAGGAAGGAAGGAAGGAAGGAAGAAAGAAAGAAGGAAGGAAGGTAGGAAGAAAGAAAGAAAGAAAGAAAGAAAGAAAGAAAGAAAGAAAGAAAGAGAAAATGCATTCTCATAGTCTTTCAGTTTTGCTCATGGTCTGTATTATTTCTCTAGAGTTTTCAAACATTCCACACTCAAATTTGTAATCTTCCCTTTGTCATTTCTAGATTTGGGCATTTAATAAAATATTCTGATATTTATAAAAACTTCTCTCTTGTTTCATAATTTTCATGCAAATAGTTTTGTTTAATATATCTTAAATGTGTGACATGAGATGAAGCTCTGTCTTTTTTATTTATTCATTTTGTAGACATCCATTTCACCCACATAATTGAGCCAGATTCTCACCTTCATTTTACTAAAATGAAAGGTTATCCACAGGTACTCTTTTCCTCATAGTCTAAAAATATACTGGGCTTAAATACTTTCAGTCTCAATCTAAGTGATAAAATTGAGAAGTAGAGTTTAAGCAAATTGGTCAGGGTCATGTAGTTAATAGAGGTCATATTTGAACTTGTTTTATAGATATTTTGTTACATGTCCTACATGCATTCTCCCAGAAACCAATGATGTACAGAGATGATGCATAATTAGGAAACCGAGATGGTGATGGACTTCAATACACAAGGTCAACCTTCTAACACGTTCATATCAACGTGTCACATTTTACCAAGCATCTTCTCTATATGTGTTGGCAAAAATCATACAGATTCTCTGGGAGGAATTATCTTAATTTATTTTCCTGTTGCTATGACAGAATGAGTAATCTGCAGGAACTCAGGCAGTAACCTAAAGGTAGAAAAAGATTACTCTAGCTCGCAGTTCAAGGGCCCAGTCCATCGTGGAAGGGAAGTCCTGCAACAGAACATGGTCATATTGCATGAACTATATATGCATGCAACTGTCCACCCCATTCTCCATTTATATAGCTATGGTTGTAGCTAGGAAACCACACTGTCCATACTGGAATGGGGGGGATATCTTACCACCTCAATTAACATAATCAAGAGAATCCCCCATCATTTTCTTTTAGGTAATTCTAGAGGTCATCAAGTCTAGAACTCATCAAGTTGACAAGATTAACCAGTATGGGTAGAAAATTAAATAAATGCTCAAAGTTTTGTTTCATATCCATGATCTTCATGTCCTAATATTTCCAGAGAAATGTACCCCTGGGCTAGAATCCCAGATTAGATGTAGACAAGAAAGCAAACAATAGCATCATGCATCCCATACTCCAGGTGGACAGCTGTTTCCTGTCCTTACCTCTACAGCTAGTGCCTTTCTCACCACAACACATTCCCCAACTGTATGGACAAAACCCTCAATCTATAAGCCAAAATAAATTCTTACTTCTTAAGTGGCTTTTGTCAGTTATATGGCAATACTTATTTATATAATAGTATATATATATATATATATATATATATATATATATATCTGCATTAATGTGTGGTGTGTTATATACTTTTTTTCAGTGCTGGAAATTAAACCTAGACCCTCAGGCATGCAACAATATTCCCATCCCTCTGTATCTGAAAAATAAACATTACTAGATGTGGTTAGCATCAGAGGAGAGAGAAAAGAAGAAAGTGACCCATGAATCAAAGAGGATGGGGAGACAATGGCTTTGGTGAAGGCTTTGCCCTTCAAACAGAAGGATCCAAGTTGGCTCTCCAGAACCCACATAATTAAAAAAAGGCATGGTGGCATGCTTGCACTCTCAGCACTGCTGAAGTAGAGACAGAGGGATCCCGAAAACTCACTGGCCAGCCAGCTTAGCCAACCTTGGCCTAAATTATAGGCCAGGGAAATTTTCAGTGTCAAAACAATAACAACAAAAGGTAAGTACTGAATAACAACACCTCAGATTGTCCACTGGCCTACACACACACACACACACACACACACACACACACACACACTAGTTATTACAGGAAAATAGGAGAGAAATTATGGGGGAGAAGATAAAATTAATGGCAGCCTTGAGTGCTGTGGGACATCATCAAAAGGTTTATTAAGTTCCTATGGGAGCCCCAGCATGAGAGAAGAGAAATTGAGAGTATGAGGTAGAATAAATTGTGGCTGAAATGTTTCTAAATGTGGTAGATGAGATAACGGTAGCCAACCACATCACAGTCAATCCTGTAGAAACTGGATATAAACACTAAAATTGTAAAAGCAACAAGACCCAAAAATTACTCAGTAGCCCCAAATTCAACGATCACTGAGTTCTTTCTCCCTAACATCAGTGAGGGCCAGAAAAGAGTTCACTTCCCAAGCAGTAACTTGTTTGCTGTTGTTAGTGTTGTTGTTGTTTTTATGTCAAGGAAAAATGTTTAGCTCTACCAAAAGTGCCTATCAAAAATCAAAAGTCAGTAGAAGGTATTGTGAGATGGAATTAAAAGATGCCATCCCCTGCAGACCTGGGGGAGCAGGACACCTTAGAGAAGTGTCCCCTGCAGACGGAGATGGGGGGGTGGGGGTGGGGGTGGGGAGCATGGGGAATATAAAGCTCTGGGAGACATCCGGCGCATCAGAATAGGCAAGGTCACATAAGTGTGTAAAACCCACTTCCTCTTCACTTTAGAAGCACATGTGACTGACATTCTCAGGTGACCCCGTTAGGGGAACAGGCTGATTTTTTTTTTCACTCAAATGTTATGAGTATCCAATATTTTTTTACAACACCTTTTTTCCCATTTAACAGTTGGATTATAATCTGATTATTATTCTCTGATGTTATATGTACATTTTCTACCAGAGCTAATTTGTCGTTCATCCTCTCTTGATTTTTATCTTCCCTTTTTTTTTTCTCCCCAGATAACCCCTCCCTTAAAAACTGTGCCTGGAGTTGACAGCTTTAACAGGCTCAGAGCCCGTTAGACTCACCCTCTGCCCAACTCTTTTAAAAGGAACTTTTAATCCCTCATCAATGAATTAATAAGCAAGGAATAGAGTGTTGCTTAATGAGAATTTCTAAGTTCCAGGAAACAGAATTTCATTGACTTTGCCAGTGCTTAAGGTAAAATACAGATCAACACATTGGGGTCAAATCCTCTAATGACCTCAACCAACAACAGAATTGATTCCAAAATTATAACAAAATGTCCTCTAAGAAGAAAAAGTATAAATTCAAACATTTAAAGTACCTCAAATGCTGGTGGACAAAAATAAAAAAATGATACACTATTAAAGATGTATGCCTGAGTTAACAATTAATGAAAAATGAGACCCATGAGTTGGAAGATCAGGGAAGAGTGTGTGGAGTGCTTTGGAGGGGGAAAAAGGATGGGGGGGTGTTTGATTATACTACAATGTCAAAAATATCTTAAAAAATAAAGAGTGGTGATCAGAGACATGGCCCCGTGGTTACAAGCCCTGGTTGTTTTTCCAGAAGACTGGAGTTCGGTTTCCACCACCCACATGTCTGCTCACAACCGTCCATAACTCAAATTCCAGGGAATTTGACGCCCTCTTCGGGCCTCCAAGGGCACCAGGCCTACATGTACATTTTGTGGTACACAAACATATATGCCCACAAAACACTCATACACTTAAAGTAAAAATAAATAAGAGAATTTATTTATTTAAAATTTATTTTTAAAAATGAATAAGAGAGCCGGGCTATGGTGGCGCACGCCTGTAATCCCAGCACTTGGGAGGCAGAGGCAGGCGGATTTCTGAGTTCGAGGCCAGCCTGGTCTACAGAGTGAGTTCCAGGACAGCCGGAGCTACACAGAGAAACCCTGTTTCGAAAAACCAAAAAAAAAAAAAAAAAAAAAAAAAAAAAAAAAGAATAAGAGAATATATATCCAAAATAAACTATCAAACTCATACCATAGTCCAGTTTTTTTTTTAAATAATTTCTATAAGTAAATAAAAGGTTCTTTTCCCAATCCCTGTGGTTCCTTGGCCTGACATTTGTACTAAAAGTCCAATCAATGCCCTAAGTATCTATCTATGAACTTCCTCACTTTCATCTCCAAACATGTTCCTCTCCTCACTTGATGCTGCATAGTACCGCCACCCGCTTTGTTTCTGTTTCCAAACCTAAAGGCAATCTGAGGCCACTCTTCCATGCCTTAGGAAGACATACTCTGTGCCATGGTTTGGTCTCCAAAGCTCCCTCTTTTCCTTCACCCCTCCTTTCAACCTAATTCATTTAACTCAAAGCCAGGAAGCCTGGAATCTGGATAAGCAAACAGAGGTAGAGAAGATACCGCCCATGCCTTACTGATAACTCATATTGACACATGATAGCGATAACTCATATCGAACACTTCTGTTATCGTATCCAATGCTTGCCGATGCGGTAGGTACTCTTTAGAGGGCTTGATTCAGCCCTCAACTCAGGTACATGAGTAAAGAAGGAATGGCAGCTGCCTCTCTGAGACGGGAAGGTGTCTTGAGTGATTTGAGCATGGGTCCACACTGTTCTAGAACAGGGCTCTCAACCTGCAAGTTGCGACCCCTCTGAGGCTCAAACAACTTTTTTTACAGGGGTCGCCTAAGACCTTCAGAAAACAGTTATTTACAATTCATAACAGTAGAACATGTACAGGTATGAAGTTGCAATGAAAATAACTTTAGGGTTGGCTGGGTCACCACAACCCGAGGGACTATATTAATGGGCCGCAGCATTGGGAAGGTTGAGATCCACCGCTCTAGTGACTGCTTCAGAGGCTTTAGGTGTTTGATGACATCACCACGCCTACCAGGCACGTGCGTCACCAAGAAAAAGCTATTAAACTTAAGTCCAGACAAAATAGAAAGTGAAGGGGGAAAGAAGAGCAGGGAAATCGTGAATCCCAAAGCTGCATTCACAACAGGGTAGCCTACATCTCCTAAGCCAGATTGCCCTTTTAGTACACACTGTAAGTGGGTCTCCCGGGTTGCCCGGGAGATCCTGGAGGTGTCAAGGAGGTTTTTTTCCCCCATAAAAGCCCAGGAATATTTAGTTGAGCCCATCTATCTGTTGTCTCAGAAACCAGCACTTGAGAGCTACTTTCAGACAAAATCGCTACCACTGACAGAACCTCAGTCCTGCACAAAATTGGCAGGATTCAAGTCTTTGCCTGCCACAATTCACCCCGGCTGGCGCAGGCGCAGCAGCTCCGTTTAAACTTGACTCTGTCAGCCAAATTAATCCCATTAAACTCTGTGACCTTCCATTGCAGAAAGCTCATTAAAGAAGGATATTATGGGATTGTCACACTTGCTCCACCACAGAAATCTTCTTAAGAAGACAAGATTTTCTTAAACGGAGTATCAAAGGTAAGAATAATCTTTTCTCCCCCGCCCCCCCTTTTTTTTAATTTTAGTTACTGTGCTTAAACCCAGGGCCTCACAGTTCTTCACGGAAGTGCCCTATCACTAAACTACAGCGCCAATTTGACAATCATAATTTACCTTGAGGATGAGCCTGTCTAGTTGGGCATGACCAAAAAGAAAGTTCATCAAAATATGTGTGTTGTCTTTAGTTGAAACATAAAATAGATGTCATTTGGTTTTTTACGTGAAATAAAATAAATCAACAAATCCTGAGTGTAGGCATAAATTTTTTGCAACCTACTTTTTTTTTTGAAGATTTCAAGGTACTTTATTTCTTTATTTATTCTTCAATCTGCCATAGTTTAATGAGTACATGATTCTTTGACTTGGCATTCACTTATGAGTTGATTTTGAAACAATTCCTTGATTATTATACCAGCTGGCATGACTACTGATCTCTCCATTCTTTTGGGGTGACTCTGCCAACGGGGGACAGGTTCCATTCTATTCCAATCTGTGTGGCTGTATATGTCCATGTAGAAATACAAAAGATGCCTCCACCTGCTAATATAGCATTTCCGTATTTGTCATGGAAATTAGGTGTCCTCTTCTGATGGCTCTGCCTTGCCACCACTTGCTGAATGCTTCGAACTTGGAGACGGGTTAGTGCGTTTTTGGCCAAGGGCAACATCGCGGAGACGAAGATGAAACTGCGGTGACTACGCTGCTAACTTTGTGCAAATTCACCCCAGCTACCCTTGCAAAGAGTCCTGAAAAACAAAAATCTTTTGCAACCTACTTTAATAAGCATTCTACCTCCCCTCTTGCCCACCACCCACCAGAGGTACTAGAAGAGAAAAGTTATTAGGACATGGGGGAAGTGGACCTGTTCTTTGGGGATGATCGTCTTTGACAGCAGTTCAGTCCTCTAGCAAATACCAAATACGACTCAGCAGCTTCCAGCCCTCCTGGAAGGCGGATGCCAGGCAGGAACCAGCAGCTGCCTGTTCAATCCCGAAGAAACCAAAAGGCTTGCTAACTGGCCCCAGGCAAGGCCTCTTCAAGCTGGAAACGCACAAGCAGTTCTTTGACGTCACCCCTAGTGCAGCCCAACAATGCCATGTGCGGCAAACCAAGACATGCGAGCCGTTCGTGAAGAATAGAAAGGCAGAGCAAGCCAAACCAAGCCCACTGTCCACGGAGACATATTTATACTCCTTCTTCGAGTGTCCTTTCATGTGTTTGCTTTAGCAAAACATCCTTTCATGTGTGTGCCCCAGCAAAACACCATTTAACATAATTGACTTTCAAAAAAACTAAAAGTTTCCACTTCACCTAAGTCTTTTAGTCATTTAAATAACAAAGCTCTATTGGATTAAATAATCCAATGTTTTTTCTGAAAGATAGCTTGTGTCGTTTGGGGTCAGTATTTCACTCCTCTTTTGCCCCCGGTTGCTGGCTTACGGATATGCACCTTCACCCTACTTACGGAGGGTGTGTGATAGCCACCGTACACAATGCCCATGTTATTTCAAGTGTCTGCTCTTGACAGACTACTGTTTTCTGTGCCATCAAACTAAACTTGACCCTTCACTTTCCTTCCAAGTCTCTTCCTCCACGTGCCTTGTGATTCATGGCAATAAAGCTTCCGTGTGTTCACCCTAAAGGACAAACAATTCTTAACAGAAACAAGTTCTGCGAATGTTACACGAATGCAGCATGAGGGCTCCAAAAAAAGTTGTAAAATTAATACTGAGTGAACTGAGGTTAGATATTCATATAGGACTTTTTGACAGCCTTCCAGACAACGTCAAATTCTCTATTTGAACAGCCACCGGGGCACACATTCATGCTTACCATGTTCATAGGAACACAGTATGAAAAGATTTCCTATCCAGCCAAGCAGTCTCTCATATAAAAAGTAAAGGTCTTCAAGGTCTAGTGTATGTATGTGCTTTTAATAGGACAATGAGCTTAACCCAACCAAGGGACAGTTAGGGAAACAACACAAAACAAATTAATTGATGGCTGGAGAGACGGCTTAGCTATTAAGAGCACTGACTACTCTTGTGAAGGTCTTGAGTTCAAATCCCAGCAACCACACGGTGGCTAACAACCATCCGTAGTGAGATCTGGCACCTTCTGCTGGATTGCAGGCATACATTCAGGCAGAACACAGGATGCATAATAACTCTTTAAAATAAAGAAATAAATCTTAAAAAAGAAACTGTCTAGAAAAATAATTAATTGATGGTAAATGCTTAGTATATTTAGTCAAATGAAGAACAAGGTAAGAAAAAGACGAAAAAATAATTAGATGTATGATCTGCAATCAAAACAAAGGATGGTGGTAATGAATTGATAGGAAAATCAAACTCATTGAGTGTAGGTATTAAAGAATATGACTTTAACACTCAAAAACTAGATAGTAAAAGATTAAGTAACAAACTAAAAAACAAAAAACCAGCCAGATGTTCCAAAATATGAAAAATAACAATATTTTAATAGCAAAGAAAATATTGTTGCCATTTTAACTCACATAGTATAATGCCTATAAAATAATTTTAAAGCACTAAGACCAGATGTGACAACTCTAACAGTAAATATGAATGAACTTTTGTTACCTGTTAAGGAAATAAAAAAAGTTCACTCAAGCTCTCAAAGAAAGACCTGCTTTTATGCCGTACAGAAGAAATACCAAAACAAACATGATTCGGAAAAGTTTTAAATGAAGGTAGAACAGAAAATAAAAGTGATAATAAAATGGCATCTGAGCTTCTGATACCAGACAAGAGAGAATTTGAGTTATTGAATGTGATGAAAAAGGATTTCCAATGCTAAATAGCAATAATACAATATGGAAATCAAATAGTTCTGAGCTTCTATGCACTGAGAGAAATGTCAGGAAACATTGTAATATGGAATGTTAACACATCCCTCTCAGCACAAGACAGTCAAATACAAAAGACCCAATGCCATAATTGGGAAGATGGATCTCATGCATTGTTACTGAATGCTACACCGTGATGGCAGCGAATACATCGGCTTCCCAAGCACGCACAGAGCATGTGCAATGGTGATTCTAAATTAGACAAAAGTAGAGGACTAATGCCCTCTTAATCAAAACGGGAACTACCAATAAGGTTCTTTTTCACTGAAATGTTAAAGACATATTTAACTGTCTGTCACAGGCCAGAGAACAGATGTGCCAATGCAGTGCAAACATGGTGACCTGGATTGGGTGTCGGTACCGAAAAGGGACTTGAGTAGGTATATCTGGAAAAAAAACTGAGTAAAATTTGAAGAACAACCCATAGTAATTAATATACTAACACTGATTATTACTTTTGCCTGATATAATAATATAAGATATTAACAGTGGGAGCCGGGCATTGGTGGCACACGCCTTTAATCCCAGCACTTGGGAGGCAGAGGCAGGCGGATTTCTGAGTTCGAGGCCAGCCTGGTCTACAGAGTGAGTTCCAGGACAGCCAGGACTACACAGAGAAACCCTGTCTCAAAAAAAAAAAAAAAAAGATATTAACAGTGGGCAAAATGTTGAAGAATGAAGGAAGATCTTTGTACTATGTTTATTATAGCTTTTCTGGAAATATGAAATCAGTATAAAATAAATGGGAATATATTGGCCAAATAATAAAATCTTTCCATTCATTATGAATAAGTTCTTGAGCTCTAACATACAACATGTCTTAGTTGAGGTTACTACTGCCATGATGAAATAACATACACAAAAGCAACATGGAGAAGAGAGGGTTCATTGGCTTATGCTCCCACATAACTGCTCATCACTGGAGGAAGTCAGGACAAGAACTCAAATAAGGCAGGAACCTGGAGGC
The DNA here is from genome assembly GCA_964023405.1 of Apodemus agrarius. Classification (NCBI taxonomy): domain Eukaryota; kingdom Metazoa; phylum Chordata; class Mammalia; order Rodentia; family Muridae; genus Apodemus; species Apodemus agrarius. Next base: position 79,781,383 of record OZ030014.1, read on the forward strand.
AGGAGCTGAAGCATGGGCCACAGAGGGGTGCTGCTTACTGCCTTGCTCAGGTTATAGAACTCAGAAACACCTGCCCAGGGGTGGCCCCACCCATAATGGCCTGGGCCCTCCCCTATTGATCACTAATTAAGACATTGTTTGAGGCTCTCTGCTCTCTAATGTTTCTAGCTTGTGTCAAGTTAAGATAAAACTAGCCAACATAAAACTACCACAGCATCGTGATCATAGCGACATATTTTAGAACTGAAATCTGAACTTGAATCTATTAGAGCAGATATCAGCTCTTCTCACCACATGACATACAAATTGATAACTTTGTCAAATGGTAGATATGTTTATTGCTGGATTGTTAAAACCACCACATAAAATATACTTATATTAAATCCTCATGTTGTACATATTAAATATATACCATGCTTCTAAAATTATAAAATGTTAAAAACAAAAAAAAACAGTTAAATATTTGTTGCTATTAGTCAATGATATTAATTGTCATAGCTAATGGGTTTCACACGCGCACCTGTCATGTCTTGGCCTATCCACTCCCCTAAACACCATCTGTTGCCTGGCCTGCCCCACAACTTTCCCTTTTCCTTGAAGGCATCCATTGTGATCAGGTCATCTGTTGTATTTTGGTAATGGAGTTATTTTTAGATTTTAGTTTTCATGTACAAAAGAAAATGCACGATACCCTTTGCTCTTTGTATAGCTAATTTCACTTAACACAATAACCTCCAGATTCAATCTGTTTCCTACAAATGATTCAATTCTTCATGTGCCAAAATATTTTGTGCATGGACTATAGTTTTTTGCTGTTGTTTTGTTTAGTGTTTTTATTTTAAACCCATTCATCTTCCTGATGGACTGATTCCATACCGAGAGAAGAGTATTTCCCACATCCAGGTACTAACTAGACCTGACTCTGCATCGCTTCCACATTCAGATAGGACGGCTGATGCCTGCGAAATGGCCATACCCTGGACAAACAATTATTAAGAAAAAAAAAAGGAAATAAGTACCTGAAATAACAGAGCCAATAAAAAAAGAACATAAATCCCCAAATATAAAAGCTAAACAACAAAATGTAAATAAACTGAAACATATCAGAAGGTGAGAGATAGCAAATATAAAGGCAGAAGTATATCAGGAGACAGTAAAAGAACTGTGATCTAACCACTAAGACGAGAGGTTGGGTTTTATTAAGTATCCACATAATAAAAAAACACATACACACACTAACTTAATCAGTGGGGAAAAACAGAGAAAACAAATATACAGAATTAACAATAGGGGGATAATCACTAAAATAACATGATTTTTTTAAAAATGAGAACTCTATACAAAAAAAAAGTTCTAAAACCCAGATAGAAATTGAACATTTTTCTAGGAAAACTTTTAGCAAAGTTAACCAACGTACAATCAGAGCAGAATTGACATGTTGAATGAGTCCAGTTCCTGAATTGCTGTGTAAATTGACATTTACATTTGTCTTTGGCATTTGTCCAAGAAGAATGACAAAGGAGCTTCACGAACATTAAAAAAAAAAAAAAAAAAAAAAAAAAAGAGGGAGGGCTGAATACACGTCCCTGTGGTGAGGGTCCTGTTCCATGGTCTCCTTTATTATTATTATTCTCCTCCACTCCCTTTTTGTCATATAATCCAGATTTCATAGAATGAACACTGGTTCAGAAGGGAGAAAAAAAATTTGAAAGATTTATTTATTATTATATCTAAGTACACTGTAGCTGTCTTCAGATGCACCAGAAGAGGGCGTCAGATCACATTACAGATGGTTGTGAGTCACCATCTGGTTGCTGGAATTTGAACTCAGGACCTTCAGAAGAACAATCGGCTCTTAGCCGCTGAGCCATCTCTCCAGCCCCGGGTGAAAATTTTTTTATTTATTTATTCACTTTACAACCTTCCTTTTCCCCCAGTACCTCTTCATGCAAGTCTTCCCCCATTCCATCTTCCCCTTTTCTTTTGAGAAGGGGAAGCCCCACTCTGGGTGTTCACCCCGCCCCTTGCACTAACACCCCCACACAAACACACATCGAGTCGCTGAGGGACTAGGTGCATCCCACTGAAGTCAGTCAAGGCGGTTCATTTAGGAGCCCTATAGTCACAGGCACGCAGACTAACAACAGGCTCAGGGACAGCCCTGCTCCCACCCCCGCCCCACCACTCCAATTGTTGGGAGACCCGCATAAAGATTAAGCCACTCATCTGCTACATGTGTGCAAGGAGCCTAGGTCCAGCTTCTGCTGGCTCTTTGGTTGGTCATTCAGTCTCTGGGAGCCCCCACGGGTCCAGGTTAGTTGATACAAATCTCTTTCCCTTGGCTGCTGGGTGGAGCCTCTCAGAAGACAGTTTTATGCTAGGTTCCTATTTGCGAGCATAATAGAGTATCATTAATAGTGTCAGAGATTTGTTCTTACCCATGCGATGGCTCTCAAATTGGGGGAGCCATTGGTTGGCCACTCCCTCAGTTTCTGCTCTCTATCTTTGTCTCTGCACATCTTGTAGGCAGGATGTATTTTGGGCTTTGGGTGTGGGCTGCTGTCCTTAATCTGCCTGGCTACATAGTCCCCACTGCCAGAAGTCTCAGCTAGATTGACCCCCATAGGCTTTCTGGGACCTTTCCCCATCCCAGGTCTCTGGCAAGTCCTAGAGATTGCCCCATCACCACCTTCTCTCCCCTGCTCTCCTACATACGATCTCCCCGCCCCTCCCCTCCCCATCCCTTCCCCGACCCAGCTCCCTCCTTCCATCGACCTCCGATATCTATGCTGTTTCCCCAGAAGGGAGAATTTTTTTATGTAAACATTTCTTTGATGCTCCAATTCATATTGTGACCTTCTAGTAGCTTCATCAATAATGTAATTTCAGTTATTGCTCTGACATCTAATCCCAAACGGTAAATATACCTTTCGTATTCCCTCATGAGAAAAAAAAAAGTCATATCCCTGCCTGAAATACTAATTTATCAAAAGCAAGAGAAAGAACCTCAAATTTCAGACAAGAGATTTGGCATTATGCTATGTCTGACTTTCTTCACAAACAAGCTTGAGAAATGTCTTGTGATTTGTCTGAGATTTCAAACCTGTTATGATTTCCTTTGTGGACTTGCAAGGCTCCCAACCCAAGCTCTGACCTCTCTCCCCTCAAAAACATTCTTGCATCTCAACAACCACCACTTCAATGGGTATCTCCGTTCAGTCATTTTTCTCCTTTGCCATCTCTGGAGATTTTATCATCAGATTGGCATTAGTTTGTCTGTGAATTGCACCAGGCTCTCAGCTAGTTTCCTAATAAGCCCTGGCTGGGGAAAGTGGCCAGAAATAATCAAGATTTGTCAACGATGAATGTGGATCACGCTGAAGTGAAGTCATTTTTATTTTTATGAAAATGAGAAGGTGCTGAGTGAGCTTTCTCGTCAAGGGGTCATGAAAACATTGCTTCCCGGGGTGGTTTTGAATTTTTGTGTAGTTGTTAAGCCAAATTCTTAAGAAATAATACCAATTACACTGGCTTTTTTTTTTTTGTAGGTTTGATAGTATCAGCAGAAATTCTTTGAACTGTAATTTAAATTTTTTGAGGAGAATAAAGTTTTCCTTTGTTTCTAGTATTTTCTCTACTGGAGTCATATGGGACCATGGAACTACATCTGTTGAGCTACAAAAAAATAAAAAGTTATGTTTTCCTAGATACTTGATGTGATAGAAAATTTTAAATTATATATATATATATATATAAAATCTTGATTTTTACCTTTAAATTAACAATTCCCCATAGTTTAAACATTGATGTCCCTTTGCTGTAAAAAGTTATTTAAAATTAACCTTCTTAAGCAGTTACTCTCTGTTTGCAACTCATTGAATTAGATAATTTTTTACTAATTGTCTATATTTTTTTGAAAAGCATGTTCTTTTATTGAAAAAAGAAGTAAAAATATTTTATGATAAAATTTAAGATTTACATGGAAAATATTTCTGGTAAAATAGAAGAGATATATAGAAAAAGACGTTAAAATTGACAATTTTCATGGAAAATTAAAGAGTAAAAGTGGTAGATGTTGGTACTCTGTTCAAGCTCCACCCCACAGCTACCTGGCAATAGCCAGGTATGCCCCGCCCCACATGCCTGCTCCACTATAAGAGGGGCTGCCTGCCCCCTCCTCTCTCTCTTTCCCCGCTCCTTCCTCTCTCTTCTCATCCTCTCACCTCTGCCCTCTTGGGCTCCCCTCCCCCCTCTCTCCACATGGTCACGGCCGGCCTCCACTCTCTATTCCCTCTATTCTCTCTCTATTCTCTCTCTACTCTCTCTCTCTCTCTCTCCCTCTCTCTCTACTACTACTCTCATCTTATTCTCTAAATAAACTCTATTCTATGCCATGTTGGTGTGTATGTGTGGTTTTTCAGGGGGAGGTGATGCCTGAGCATGGGCCCGCTCAGGCACTCCCTTCCCCCACATCGCCATGCAATATTCACTAACACCCTTCCTCTCTTTTAAGTCCCATTAATGGTGCCGAAACCCGGGAACATCAATAACCCAATTAATAAAGAAATCATCAGTAGACATAGAAAACATTGAAAAATCTAGTTCTAACTCAGTTCAGGCTGCCCTAGAACTCACTCTGTAGCCAAGGCTGATCTCAAATTCATGACGTTTCTGCCTCAGCCTCTGGAGCTAGAGCTCCGGGCATATGTGGCCATGCCCAAGTTAGCTTCTCTTTTCCTTTAGAGCTGGAGACAAATTTTGTGTAGCATCATCACCTCAGGCTAATTTCAGACGGGAAGGAAGTGAAAAGCTTACATAATAAGGGCATGCTTTCAATTCAAATCAAATGCCTGATTCTTCAGTTCTGAGGAAACAGTTGAGGTTAGGTTTAGGAGTTTTGTCCTGCTGATGTACTGACACCCACTTAGTCCAGTGTTTCTTGCTCACTGCCCAGGGGGAAGGCTGACTACTGGGCTCTTGCCATCAACGGTGGGAGGAACAAAGAAGAGGCTGGTTCCATCCCAACCTGCCATCTGACAGGGAAAACGATTAATAAAATAGTCATTAATACCAAATCAAAATGCATTAAGGGGAGACTAGGCCAGATGACGGACGCATGGGATGGGCACATCTGGACCTTTCTGTAGAGCCAACGAGGCTCCTCCAAGAGGATGGCATTTATATGGAGAGCTGCGGACCTATGGGTACCAATAAAGGCGTGTGAATAAAAGATAAAAAGCATCCACATGGAGGATGACCTCGGGCAACACTGTGGTATGAGGAAGACTAGTATAGGAATGTGACTCTAAGGAATGTTTCTTCACACATTGCCCTGAAATATATCAATAATTTTGATAGGAAAAATAGAAAATGAGTCTGGGTATAAAATAAGTACAAGATAAGTATAAAATAAGTACAAGATAAACTCTGGCTTCTATGGTTATTGCATTCCATTCCCCAGTCCCCCGCCTCTCTCTACAGCTGCACCTCTTCCCTGCCAATTTCCAAGGATGACACCCTGCTCCATCAGCCCCCTGGGCAAGAGCCCTTTCCACGTTCAGTCCAAAACCTCTTCTAAAACAACAGAACTGATCCCAGAATAAATACAACCCTGTACAGTCGTTACTCAGACTCTCAACAGACCCTGTAGTTAACAGCATGACAGCCGGCCCTGCTGACTGAGGGCAGTCTTTGTGCTAGGGATGCCCCATGGAGAATGATCTTCCTATAACCACTTTATGAGACAGGATCTTTTTTAACTGCCATGGTTTTACCAGCGAACATTTAGAGAAAAGAGAGATTAAACAACTTCCCCATGGTTACATACCTAGAAAATCCCAAAGCTGGGCTTTGAATAAAAAAGTCTATGCCTCCATAATTTGGTAGTCATTTTGAGACAGACAATGCTCATATAAAATTTATTTAGAACAAATCAGGGAGATGATTTATTTTAAAAGGAATAGACAAGAAAATGAGTAATCTGGATAATTTCAGCATGTCACTAATTTTACAAAGGAATTAATTTGTGGTATGATACATAAAGGTAGGAAGGAAGAGAGAGGAAGGATCTTGGCTTTATAGAGGGAATCCAGAAATAGCTTCTCAGGGAAAGACTTCAGAGATGATGTCTAAAGAAAGAAAATAGACAGCTCCATGGAAGAGAGGCAGAGGAATGACTGCCAACAGAGGAAATGGCCACCGCACAGGTAGATGGATTCTAAGGAAGGATGAAATGGGCATGCATATAGAGGAAGAACTAAAGAAACCTGACCAGATCGGTGCTCTAGTTCCATTTCCTATTGCCGGGATAAAATTCTCTGATTTAAAAAAAAAAATCAACTTGGTGGAGAAAGGGTTTATTTTAGCTTACAATTCTAGGTTAGAGTCCATCAGTTCATGAAAGTCACAGTGACAAGAACTTGAAGCAACTAGACACAGAAAAATGAATGCATATGTTTGTTTGTTTGTGCTCAGATCACTGTCTCTACTCTTAATTCAGGCCTCTGCTTAGGGAATAGTGCCACCCACAGTAGGCTTTCCACATGAACTAACTCAGAACGGTCCCCACACACACCTCCCACAGACCAACCCAAGGCAGACAATCCCTCACTGAGACTCTTCCCAGTGGATTCCAGGTTGTTATATGTTGACAGTTACAGTTAATAATAATAACAGGAATGGGAAATTGGAGGCCAGACTGGTAAAGATCTGGATGTTAATGTGAGATACATTTTGTTTGTTTGTTTGTTTCAGCAGTATAAAATGTCTGATTCAGATTTCCAGAAGTTTACCTGAATTATTCATGTTTGGAAACATACATCACCAAATTAGACACGAAAGAAGATAGAGCAAACTCCCTTCAGGAGTCTCTGAGAAACGGCCATGGTTTATACCAGGGTGTTGGCAGTGGACCTAGAGAAGGGAATAGACCCAGACTTAAACCCTCCTAATGAATTTGATTGAATGAGAAGACCAGCGAAATCCAGAGTTACTCCTAGATGTTTGGGCTTATATAGCTGCAAATGGTGGTTCGTCCTAAAAGAGGAATAAAGCATTTGTTGTTTATTTGTTTGTTTTAGTTTAGTTCTGTTTTGTTTTGGGTGTTGTTGTTGTTGATGATGATGATGTTGCAGGAATAATTATGAGGTTTGGTTTGAGTGCATTAGGCCACCAAGTAAAGACATAAAATACAACCTTGTCTATGTGAGGTTGTGCCTAGGGTTAGAGGGAGTAAATATACATCATGAACTTGTAGATGTGACACAAAACCAGGAAGACAGAGGGAGAAAACATGGGGGATTGCCAGACCTCAGTGGTTAATAAGCTGTCCGTGCCTGTGATGGATCTCAGTGTCCCTGTCAGTCAGTAGTTCCAAAGCATAACGAAAACTGCCTCTGCTGGAAGAATCTAAACCTAATTAGTACTCATGGTTTCTCTTCATCTTGCTTACTCTCCTCTGCTGCTGACAGGTAGGGAGATATTTTCATTCATTTTGCCTAACAAGCTCTCAGCCACGATTAACTGAATCGCTGAGGTCTTCCTGAAGGAACATAGACAATAATTCTTAGATCAGAGTTCAACTTTCCTTCCGTTGACTTTCACATGAGTCCTTACAGATAAAGGTCCTTAGTGATTTCCTTTCGGAAAGTGCTTGACGGTGACGACCTGAGACTTGACTAACCTCTTTATGTAAATCAGATCAATCCGAGGTGACATTCCGCTGTTCCGAAGAGTACATAGGCACAAAGCCCCGTCTCCACCAGCCACATAACCATTTTGGAAAATTCAGTTTCAAGGAGATTTACAAAAGCCCAGCGGATCCTTTTGTCATCCAACCTAAGTATTTACCGGGTGCCCTTAGGGTGCCTAATACTGGATGAGACTGCTTTTGTGAGCAAGCCAGCGGGTCCTCAGCCATGAAAATAGAAATTTAATCACTTGCTCATCCAAGCATTTCCCTTCTGCTTCTGCAATAAGCTTTTTTTGTGTGTGTGAATGACTAACCAAACGCTACAAAAGAGCTTTCAGGTCCGGGCTGAAGATGCGGGGAGGAGAGGTGACTCATCCCTCTGACGTCAGAGCCTCCTTCCTTTCAGAGGCGGAGGAAGAGAGAGGCGAAGGCCTGAGAGAATGGAGAATGACCCAAATGCCCTCCTGAGACCGGTGTGGGTCAGAACCGCTTCCTCCTCCCCCGCCTGGCAAAGATGATTACCACTCGAAGTTTAAGCTGTGAAATTGCGATTTCACTGTCGAGCTAACTGGAAAACTAGGAACAGAAGTCTGTCTTCCTGTCAAGTAATATGTCGGTGTCTTTGTTAAGAATTCATTTCCCTGGAAAATGTTGAAGTCTTTCGGTCCTTTTTTGTGAAGTGTCTCTGGTTGTTTTGGGTCTTAGGCCAGAGTCCCTTCCATCCCTGCGATGATGGCATACTTAACCATACACTGGGTAGGCTCAATAATGCTCACTTTATCTTGTAGTTCTGAGGCTGGGAAAAAAATCCAAGGTCAAAGTGTCAAGTTGGCAGATAGCTGTCTTCTTCAACACTGTTAAGAGAGAGAGAACAATCAAACTTTCTTGTCTCAATCCTTTTCATCTCTAACTTATTTATTTGCTTCTAGATTGACTGGTTGGTTTTTTGAAAGAATCGCATGTAGCAAGGCTGGGCTCAAACCCTCTGTGTAGTAGAGGGTGACTTTAAACTGCTGTCCCCCTGACTTCCTTCTCCCAAGTGCTGGGATTACCGCGCAGGCCACCACATCTGAACTCTCCTTTTTCTTAGGAAGACATAGCGCATCTCATCCCAGTCAAACGTAACTTGTAACTTGTAACTTGTAACCATCTCCTGAGTCCTCATCTCCAAATACCGGCGCACTGGAGTCAGGGTTTCAACACACACATTTGGCGAAAGGCAGAGAGAACAAACACATTCATTCCATAACAACTTCCATGTAAGACTTCAATTATGACTGAAGGGTTAGTGACCTAAAAGCCTCAGGTAGACTGGAAAACTTCAGACAGGAAACTGATAACACTCATGGACTATGAGGACCCAGGAGGCTTCCGCAAAGAGGATGAGAATACCAACTTCCATTGGCGTCTGCTACTCTGAGACTCGGTGTCACTGGCCTCCGGATGGAACCCTCCATCCTGAACGTTCCCTTCATGGACACTATAAAACCCTCAACGCTCCTGTGCCACAGATCCAGTTTCTACTCCCTCAGGGAGACTGATTAAAGATGGTCTGCTTCCAGAGAGATTGGCTTATTCTCTCTTATTTCCATATCACCTCCATCCATCCCTGTCTAACAGCGACCATTTCCAGTGTCTCTTTTTCATCCCAGGATTTCTTAGGGCCTTAGATCAGGTTATGCATAGGCCATACCCACTGTTCACATTGACATTGTCGTACAGGTTCAGAGGTACCAAAGTAGCTGAGGATGACCCAGCAATGCTCTGATAGCTCTTGGTAAACAGTCAAACAAATGTGTTCCTGGAAAGGTTTGGGCTACAACAAGTTCACCTCGCCCTCAGGTATTCGTCTCTCTGTGTCTTGCTTGACTCCTTAAACAGTATGGTTAATCCTATTCTGTGACCCGCTTCTTCTTTCTTGGGAGACTAGATATCTAATGAACAGATGAAAGCTAAACTGTTTATAACTATTAATGGATCTAGCTACTTGGTCCACCTCACAAGTCTCTGTTCAAGTCATAAGTCTAGCTACTTTAGTGCCTGGCTATCAATGCACTGACTCTTCGTTGTCTATGAATATTTATCACTCTTTGTGTGTGTGTGTGTGTGTGTGTGTGTGTGTGTGTATTGAGAGCAATAAACTATCATCTCTTTAATATTTTGCTTTCCTTCTTTTACTTAGAAGTAAGGATAGATAGATGATTGATAGAGAGGTAGATAGATGATAGATAGATAGATAGATAGATAGATAGAAAGATAGATAGATGATAAATAGATGATATACATATAAACATTTCATGACAACTGTTCTAAACTGATCTAATTTCAATACAGAATGTTCCCCCAGGGGCTGGAGAGATGACTCAGTGGTTAAGAGTACTGACTGCTCTTCCAAAAGGTCCTGAGTTCAAATCCCAGCAACCACATGGTGGCTCACAACCATCCATAATGAGATCTGATGCCCTCTTCTGGAGTGTCTGAAGACAGCTACAGTGTACACACATATAATAAATAAATAAATCTTTTTAAAAAAGAAACCCACAAAATGTTCCCCACAAACTAACTGTTCAAAGTTTGGTCCCCAAATTATAGAAATTTCAAGAGGTTATGCATAGCTAGTGGGAGGAGGTCAGTAGGGAGTGTGTATCCTTGAAAGTGCGTCATATTCCCCCTACCCTTGCTTCCTGGGTGCCATAGGGAGACCAGTTTTCCCCTCCATGAGAACTCACATTCTCCTCCACCTCCAGAGCCACAAACAGAAACAACACACAGCACAGCCAGAAACAGAAAAACATGCCATGAAGCTGTGGGTCAAAACAAGGCTTTTCTCTTTTAGAGTGTCGCCAGATGTTTTGTGACAAGAACACCAAGCCTTGACTGGCTCATAATTTATTCTGTGGTTCTTGAAAATAATACATGTTATTGATCATTTATTCGTTAGCTTTTCCTCATTTACTCAGAAGCCCGTGACCATGCTGTGATGGTTTGCATATGCTCAGCCAAGGGAATGGCACTATTAGAAAGTGTGTCTCTAATGGAGTAGGCGTGACTTTGTTGGAGTAGGTGTGTCACTGTAGATGTGGGCTTTAAGACCCTGTTATGGTTTGTATATGCCTTTCCCAGGGAGTGGCACTATTAGGAGGTGTGGCCTTGTTGGAGTAGGTATGGCACTATGAGTGTGGGCTTAAGATCTTCACCCTAGTTGCCTGGAAGTGAGTCTTCCACTAGCCGCCTTCAGATGAAGAGATAAAACTCTCAGCTCCTCCTGCACCATATCTGCCTGGATGCTGCCATGTTTCTGCCTTGATGACAATGGACTGAACCTCTGAGCCTGTAAGCCAGCCCCAATTAAATGTTGTCTTTTATAAAATTTGCATTGGTCATGGTGTCTGTTCACAGCAGTGAAAACATAACTAAGACAGAAGTTGGTACCAGGAGTGGGGTATTGCTGTGATAGGCCTGACCATGCTTTTGTTCGGAAGAATGTGGATTTGGGGACTTTGGATTTGGAAAGCCACAGAATCCTTTAAGTGGGGCTTAATGGGCCAGACTAGTAGGTATATGGAAGACAGTGGTGCTGAGGGTCATTTGAACTGTGTAGGCCTGCTGGCCCAAGAGGTTTCAGTGGAGAAGAACTTTAATATGTGGCTGAGAGACTGTTTTTGTGATGTTTGGGTGAAAAACATGGCTGCTTTTTGCCATTGTCTGAAGAGACTCCCTAGGGCTAAGGTAAAGAGATTTATATTAATTGCATCTGCAAGGGAAGTCTCAAAGAAGCCCAACAAAGACTGTTCTCTGGTTAAGTCTGATGAAGAGAATTTTGAACAAACATAGCAAGATAAGAAAAGAAAAGTACAAAATATATAATTTGAGTATTAAAGGGACTCCAGGAAGTGAAATGGAGCTGAACTCAAGGATATTAAATTGAATTAAAGGAGTGGTGACCTTGGGGCAAGATTCCACCCAGCTAAATTTCGGTCCAGGCTTGGTAGTACAAGCGTTTAATCCCAGGAGGCAAAGATAAGCAGATCTCTGAGTTCAAGGCCAGCCTAGAATTGACCAAATTCTAGGTGAAGAAAAGCTTTAATCCAGGCTTGGTGGACCACACCTTTAATCCCAGTGCTTAGGAGACAGGCATGCAGATCTCTTGAGTACAAAGTCAGTCTAAGGAGCAAGATTCAGGACAGCCAACTTAGGCAGTGAAGGAGCTGGGAAAAAGGAAGTTGATGATAATGTAATAGAACAAGGGGACCAATGTTCCAGCTCCTGCAAGCAGCAGAACTCAGCAGCTTCAGTCATGTGTCTCTGGCTTTATATTCAAGAGGAGAATGAGACTACTGAAATAATTGATGCTGGTTAGCTGGAGCTAAGAAATTAGTGGTGATTAAGAAAAAACCAGCATCACTGAGGTGAAATATGGGAAGTGTTTTCTGAGAGCACAAAGAAGCTGTATTTCAGGGATAGCCATGGTTGTACCTTATGCTGCAGCTGTACTTGGTAACGTGTAAGAATCATCCAGGTGGTACTGGTTTTAAAGGCATGAAGGCATCATGAAGAACAGCTGAGGCTTGGTACTGTGAGAGGCCATGGAAGGCCATTGATGAAAGTGTACCCTCAGTTGTAATTGACAGCCCAGGACTGAAGGGGTCATGCAAAGAAATGAGGCTTGGTACCATGAAAAAAAGCCTATGAGAGGCTTTGGTGAAGCATAGTTGCAGTGGAAGACCCTAGTATATTGGAGATGCCAGTACCATGGGAAGACCACCAAGAACAGCAGTGGCAGGGGAGTGGATCAACCTGAACTTAGAGTGCTACAGTGGGCAGAGTTGGAGAAGTGGAGAGCTGACACCAGCTCTTTGGAGAGGCACAGAAGGTCATGCGTGGATCTCAGACAAGAAGCTGTGAAGCTGAAATTGACTTGGTGTACCCAAGATGTTAAAGATGCCAGAGCCACAGGATGCCTGCCAAGGAAAGCTGCTAACAGGGAGTGGAACAAGCCCAGAGAAAGAACCTTGTTAAAGTCAACAAAGATGAAAAAGGAGTTGGATATCTGAAGACTGCTTTGCCATCAGAAGTGGAGATGAAGAGTTTTGACTTTGTACAGCTGGTTTCTTGTCATGCTTGGAGAATTATATTTCAGTGATTGGATGAATCTCAAAAGAGACCTTGAACTTTGGATTTTTAACACTGTTGAGACTGCTATAGTCTACAGGGACTTTTGAAGTTGGACTAAATGTATTTTGCATTATGCTATGTTTAAGTATGGCCCCCATAGACTAATGTTTGAACAAGCCTATGGGGGCCAGGGAGTGGAATGTTATGGTTTGTATATGCCTTTCCCAGGGAGTGGCACTATTAGGAGGTGTGGCCTTGTTGGAGTAGGTGTGGCACTGTGAGTGTGGGCTTAAGATCTTCACCCTAGTTGCCTGGAAGTGAGTCTTCCACTAGCCGCCTTCAGATGAAGAGATAAAACTCTCAGCTCCTCCTGCACCATATCGGCCTGGATGCTGCCATGTTTCTGCCTTGATGACAATGGACTGAACCTCTGAGCCTGTAAGCCAGCCCCAATTAAATGTTGTCTTTTATAAAACTTGCATTGGTCATGGTGTCTGTTCACAGCAGTGAAAACATAACTAAGACAGACCCTCATTCTAGCTGCCTGGAAGTCAGTCTTCTACTAGCAGCCTTCAGATGAAGATGTAGAACTTTCAGCTCCTCCTGCACCATGCCTGCCTGGATGCTGCCATGTTTCTGCCTTGATGACAATGGAATGAACCTCTGAGCCTGTAAGCCAGCCCCAATTAAATGTTGTCTTTTATAAAACTTGCATTGGTCATAGTATCTCTTCACAGCAGTAAAACCTTAATTGAGACATATGCCCTGCTCTGCAGGGTTACTACTCAAAGCACCTCAGCTCTCATTACAGTCGTTTCTGCAACTGCAGATGAGTCTTACTTTATGGGATAATCGTCCAGTGAATCAGCCATCATCCAGAATATCATGAATTGAACATGGATTAGTCTGTCTAACAGTTGTACTCTGTAGGGTGCTAACTGCTTACCCTCGTGATCACATGGCTGGGAGCTGAGGAACACCAGCCCTGTTCAACACAGAGACAGAGTCTCCCGGGACACACACGGCTAACCCAGGAGAGGGTCCACTTTTAAAAACATGGCACCATTAGAGTGATTGGCTTCCTGCACTCACCGCCTCTGTGACACACCTGGATCAATCCCCTCTGTCCTGTTAACCATTTATGTTAAATTCTGACCACTAGAATGATTGACACCTATGCTCTTGACGGTATCTTGACTGACACAGAGTTGGAAGTCTCTCTGCCTCTGGCTCATCTGTAGCTTTGTTAGGTTAAGGCATCGGAAGTATTCGCCACCCCCGCTCTTCCAAGTCCTTGCAGCGCACTGTCATGAAAGCTGAGGGCTTCTGTGTCGGTTACATTGTGTCAGAGAGTAGGAGAGTTGACACAGCCCTGAGCCTTCACCTTGAAGGTGTATGCTCCTGGGCCTGTCAGGTAAAAAGCAAACTGCCTCTGGCAGTCTTTGCAGATTACAACAGCAACCACGGCTGCATTTGTGAGGCTAGCTACTCTATGCTAAGTGCTGAGACTGGCAAGATTTGCAGCAGTAAAGATGCCACATCTGGACAGGGGCTAATATTGGAGCCTCTGTCTGATTACCCCTCTAGTAAATCACAAGCAGGCTCTACCATGAATGTTTACTCTCTGGAAGACCAATGAGGAAGGTAGAGGTGGACACCAAATTTCACTGTCATCTAAATCTTCTAAGAATTTGCTTTTAGAATTGGCTTGACAACTCAAACCTTATTGTAGTAGGATTGATGAAACAAGGGAAAGTTCTTTTCTGGATGTTTGTTTTGTTTTGTTTTGTTTTTCAGTTTCTAACTCTATCTAATAAACTTTTGCTTGCTTTACAATTTGAATTCATCCCATTTTAAAATCCTCTTCTGCTGAAGTCTTTTCCACTTGGTAGTGGAATTACTCAATTCTCTTTCTTAGGTATTTCCCAAAGTCAACTCCAAGTACTTGTGATTTAGTGAGGATGATATTGTGGAAATCAATTGCATTTGAGAGTCAACTCTGGCTGGAAAGACGGCTCAGTGGCTGAGAGCGCTTGCTACTCTTGCAGAGAACTCGGGTTTCATTCCCAGCACCCACACCAGACAGGTCACAACTTCCTGTAACATTAGCTAGAGTGGATCCAATGGCCTCTTTTGGTCTCCAAGGATGCCAACATACATGGGGCATACGCTCCCATATACATCTAGAGAATACATCATACATTTTTAAAAAGAGATACCACGCAACTATAATAGAGCCCGGCGCAGTGAAAGAATTTGACAAATGGTAGCCATACTGACAATAACTAACTGGCAAAACACAGCTTCGACTAGGCTCGACTGAGTGGCGCTGCGAGCCAGACGACGGAACTATGATGTCAGTAGTATCCCCTCCTCTCACCAGGTAGGGGTAACTAACGGGAGTGAGGCCCTAGTTTCAACTCCTTTAATTACACACATCCCCAACCACGTACCGGGAGAATGGCAAGAGTGGATAGTTATGAATGATTTATGAGTTCATTAGTTACTCCTCCCCGCAGCAATTTCAGACTTTCCTACCCAGAAAACAACCGCGCAGATTACATTGTAACTCCAAGATCCCCGTCTCTTCCTAAAACAAGACAAAAGCGTTAAACTCTTCACAGCCAACCTGGTCTTGCTTTTAATCTCTGTCTGTTGGAGCAGGGATCTCCGACGGGTTTGACTCGGATGGCAATGTCACTGTCATGTGATCTCATTCCGGTCCTGAGGCTATTACTTCCCCCTCTTCAACCTATAAAAAGGCAAGGGGGAAAAGAAGGAAGAAGGGAGAAAAATAAAAAGAAAATGAAAAATGCAAATCAGATCCCCCATCCCCACCCTCACCCCCACCCCCATCCCCCAGAACATGTTCTGCCGCCAAAGCACAGGTAGAGGCACTTTGAGACTTTCAATGAATTTTTTTTTTTTTTAATAAACCAGTCCTTGCTTCTGTTCTTCTGGATATAATGAGATCAAAGAAGCCAAATTAAACAGGATGGTGCTCAAGGGAGAGAGCTTGATAGGAAGACTGAGATAAACTTCTGGTCGTGGCTCCTATAAATTGCCTGGGGCTCTTGACACTATATTTAGCCCTTTGAATTTAAGTTCACACCATAAATCCGGTAACTGTGAGGAGCCGGATGTAAGCCCTGAGCAGCCTGCCGAGGTACCAAGTCGCGGACCAGCGTCAGTCAGGCGAACTTGTCTGCGTCAGTCCCTCTCCAGGGACGATTTTAAATCCTTTAAGAACAGGCAGTTAAGCGAACTAAATGTAAACATTTTGATTTACATAAAATAGAACCTGTATAAACAGAACAAAGGAGCATAAATTTATCTTATTCTCCACTTGGGATTTTTTTTTCTCTGTGTTTTCATCATTAGCAGTGGCAAAAGTTGGAATAAAAAAAATATTCCAGAGTGGGCCAACTCGCCTGAATATATACTCATACCTTCAGACAATGTCTAGTCACCATGAACCACCTCATATGAATCTGTGGGATCTGTGGGAAAAAGCAATGATCAAGAGAAAGTCCCTGACTTAAAGGAATATAGGGTCTAGCCTGACCCTATTACTGACACTGTGGTATGCTTACAGACAGGAGCCTAGCGTGGCTGTCCTCTGAGAGGCCCAATAAGCAGCCGGCTGATGACATGAGATATTGATACACTTCTGATTGGTTCATACCTCAAGGGAGAGAGGGTTACCATAGTATCTGGTGTAAGCTCCCAGCCAGATGTTGAGACAGTTGATGATTGGCTCTGCCTTTTCTGTGTTTTTATCCAGGAAGTCTGGGGCTATCTCTCTGGGATATTGAAGCTTAAGGCCCAACATGACTAATTTGTTATAAAATGGAGTGAGGTGGGTCCTCTCCGTTCCTTAGGATTGCATGGGCTAAGCCCAGGCAGCCGGAAGCTCTGTCCTAACATACTTTCCAATCTCAGCCCCATGTCCCCCAAGCAGGCCCGTGCAGGGCCATCCACTGGGACTTTGAAATTCCTGAATGCCACAGCTGTGTTCTCCTGTCCTCCTCCTCATGTTCCAACCTCCATCCTAAGAACATTCTTGGCTAGGCCAGGACTCTGCGCACGGCCCTTCTTACAAATGTCGCGAGGCAAGAATCCAGGCTTTTCCTTGGCTGCTTCTTCGGCACAGCGCCCCAGTGCATGTATCATGGACTCACTCACTCACCGGTCTCCTGGTGCCACTTGCTTCTCTGTCACATGGACACCTCAGAAAGGCGTTTGCTGTGAGTGTATCATCTCAATCATTTGAGAGCCAGTAAATGAGCCATGCGTTTGGCTGACAATGAGCACTTTCCATTTTTTATTGGGTGAACCAAGCTCTTATAATACTTTCTTATTTCAACTACCACAAAATATAAAAGAAAGGAGATTTATTCATTTAAAAAAAAAAAACTTTGAAGTTGGCAAAACCCAACGTCCTATACAGAATGCAGAGTTAGGAACTATATCTTGAAGTGGCAATGAGAAATCCCAATTTAATGGCAACATTGAACTGGGAATCAAGTTGTATGTACCAGTTACAACTCAGTCATTTTCTATCCAGTCAGAAAGTCACTCACTGGGTTTGGTGGGGGTGAGTTTGATTTTGGTGGTGTGTGTGTGTGTGTGTGTGTGTGTGTGTGATTTTAAAATAAAGACATTTGGAGTGGGGGCTGGGAAGGTGAGTATGTGAGTGAAGTACTTGCTTTGCAGGCATGAAGACCTGGGTTCAATCCTCTAATCCTATGTCATAAGGTCAGACATGGTGCCACACCTTACAGTCCCAACCCTGGAGAAAAGGGAATAGAAGTATCCCAGGGTTCACTGGCCTGCCTGCCTAGTGTCCTTGGTGAGCTCCAGGCCAAAGAAAGGCCTTCTTTAAAAGAAGGCAGACTGTGTCTCTAAGGATGACCCCTAGTTTCCATATGCACACACTAGTATACACATACAAGCATAAAAATTAAGGCCTTCGGTTATTGCATGGTCTTACTTAAATCCTTTCCAACTCAAATACTCCCCAGTCTTTGTGCTTTTTTTTTTTTAACTCAGTGTGAATAAAGGGACAGAAAGGGTTCAGAGTCTCCCACCATGATTATTCTTTGAGGAAGCCTTGGGTGTTTGGATTGTTCCCTGTTCTCAGGTCCAGGTTCTATCCCTCATCTTTCCTAGTTCTCTAATCTCACCGTGGAACAGTTCCCACTCAGCCATGCGGATTACAGGATCTAGACTTCCAGCTTGCTACCTAGGTGACTCTAAAACACTGAAAGGCGCTTTCCTCTGCTTTCTCCATGCAATGTCAAGGGATGGATAAGAGACCCCGACCAGAGTCAGTCACATTGAAACTCAGGAGGCTTCTCAACACAAGACCTTAGGAGGGAAATCTTACAATGCTTTGGCCAACCTGGCAGCCACAGTTCTGAGGCAGTGGGAACCAGCGTTGGATAACTCTTAACAGACAGAGTGAATTCTTCTGCACACTTGATGGTGGATGCGCTGGTGATGCCCTGGCTCCCAGCCTTTTCCAGGGTAGTTTATGACTCCTCAATGTGGTAAATGTTTTTCTGTCTGTGCAATGGCTATTTATTTTCTTATCTTCCTTTGCCTTCATTTCCTTTTCCTTCCTTATTTTTTTCTCCTTTTTTCCCCCTCTTCTTTCCTCTTAAAATAGGTGATGGATGACCAACATAAGGGGCTAAAAGGCAAATAATTTTAGGGCCCTTAACTTCTTGTTCATTGAAAATATGACATGCATTCTCAGCTGTCTACGTCCTTGGATTGTCTCAACAGCTTTGTCTTGAAGTGCCAGATGAGGCCGAAAGGATGGGATATTTACATAGTAGGAGGTTCCCATCACGGAAGAAATCTAAATGTTCTAGGATTCAAGATGGCCACACAGATGACAAACAAAAACAGCAGGGAATTGTTACTGGAGAAAAACTTCTACAAGCCCCTACTTAAAAATTATTGAATTTGGGGCTGGAGAGATGGCTCAGTGGCTAAGAGCACTGACTGCTCTTCCAGAGGTCCTGAGTTCAATTCCCGGCAACCACATGGTGGTTCACAACCATCTGTAATGGGATCTGACGCCCTCTTCTGGTGTGTCTGAAGACAGTGATAGTGTACTCACTTATATAAAAACTAAATAAATCTTTAAAAAAAATTATTGAATTTGAAAGTAACATAGCTGAAAATTACATTATTGGCTTCTTAACAGTTCTGATAACCACTCTGATATACAGGTTGCTATAACAACTGTGCAGATAAATTCACAGAAACTTAAAGATCATATTTGCTGGAAGTACTGACTCTACTATAGGGTTTGCAGATGTCTGCTGGATGACATCAGTAACATCGAAGGCTTGATGTCTCTATCTTCACATAGTGTTTGTTTCCTTTGTTGCTATGACCTGAGTCCCACTCTGTTTAGCACTGCATCTAAGACATGACTACCCCCTTCAGGGGGTGTTTTGTCTGAGGCATTTGGGAATCCGTGAACACCTTGTGTAAGCTAACACAATCCCATTGTGTTAACAAGGTGAGCTTCCTCTTTTGTCTGTTGGAGCTTATATATGTTTCTGCGACCATGCCCCATTCTTTGTCAGCATGTCAAGGACCCAGAGTCCTTCAGTAACATCGTAAGGCCTAGGCCAAGTCACAAAGCTAAAACGTTTATGCAAGAGGATGTCAGTGACAGGAAGGGTTCAACTTCTGTCAACAGAAGCAGTGAAAGTCCTTTTACAGGATGGCCAATGGCAATAGCTGGTGGAACTGTCAGTCTCTGGGACCATCAGTTCCCCATCAGCCCACCAAATCCAAAGCCAGAGCATGTGCATATTAGGAAAAACATCTCTTGAAACCAGGTCCACGATCAACAAACAATTACCAAATTTACAATCAAATAAAACCCTGCTGCCTGCTTTGTTGAGTACAACCTTCCCCTCCCCCCTTTCAGTCTTTCACTCCCCTCTCCCCACCTCTCCTTCTCTCCCTCCCTTTCTCTCTCTTTATACTAATGTTGTGGCTCAAAATCAATAAGCCTTTATAGTAACTACTCTGGCTTGTGTTTGCATGCCAAATATAATTGGTGTCAGAAAATATTTTTTTCATGTATTCATCTGAAAAACTAATCTTTGCAATTGCCCTCAAATCCAGTTTCCAAATCACGCATGAAAACTATTCTCATGAAATTAACACCACTTTTTACTTGAAAGCCTTTCACTCAAGTGAACCATCTACCATATTTGGCAGACTTAGCTTCAGGAGACTTTCAAATACCTGGATGCTTGCCAGGGATCTGAGGTCAGAAGGCTTTGGAAGAATTCCAGTGTCTTTCTCTTAATGCCTGTGGGGCCTTAGTCCAGTCAAACACTTGCTGGGCCTCCATTTCCCCAGCTGTAACATAGGGGCGGGGCTTATTAGCTTATAGAGTGGGGTCTCCAATGCAGCAAGCATTTCACAGTGGGAGTTCAGATGTCCATCCAATCATGGCATGGTTGTATAGTGTGGTGTCCCTGAGGTATGTTGAGGATTTGGTTTAATGTATGTATTATGAGTTCTCAAAATCTCACAAAAATCCCACATGTGAGAAGCTGAGGGTCCCTGCCCCCAGCTGGTTCTGATTGGTAAATAAAGTTGATGGTAGCCAATGGCTGGATAGGGAGACAGAGGCGGGGCTTTAGGATTCATGGGCAAGAGGACTCAGGAGTAGGCAGGATTGCCATGCCAAAAAAGGAATAAGATTCGGGCTTGAGAGCTACAGGAAGAGAGACATACCAATCATGTGAGAGCCAGGGAGGAGTGGCCCCAGCCCCCCTCCCCCAATCGGGTCTAGGGAATATAGATTTTACTAAGTGATAACACAAGAGTGTCGAACGGGAGGCATTAGCAAAGTGAAAGTTTGGGAGTGGCCTAGCCATTGAGCTGATTAAGGCATATTAAACACAAGGCTGTGTGTGTGTGTGTGTGTGTGTGTGTTTCATTTGAGAATCCAGAGCATTGGGATGGGTAGCAGGGAACGGATGGGGAGATTAGAGCAGGTTAATCAACTGCTGTTATAGAGGTATGTCTGAAAAAGGAATTCTGGCATACAGCTACACAACAGCAGCAGCACCGGTAAGCATAGATCTTTCCAATATAAGACCACACTTTGTATGGAATTCATGCTTTGGCACAAAGAGGCTGCTTCGTTCTCCTCTATTTGACCTCATCCATGATCCAGTGTCTTTTCTCTCCTAACTCTGCCTCATCATCTAGAAAGAGGTGACGAGAACAATGGCCTTATTTCCTGAGGACTAACTATGGCCTGAATTCTCCTGTCCCAAGCTGGTGGCTTCATTAAAAGCTCAGGAGTCTTGACTGGCAGTATGGTTCATCCCCAGCCCCTTCACACCCAAGTGAGGTCCTACTGGAGGAGACAAGTCTGAATAAGCAAAGGGATGAATGGGTGAATGAATGAATGAACGAATGAATGGTCTTCCCATCTTCCTTGGGCTTTCTACTATGTCTGAATATAGTGTCACTTAACTTTTAACTTATGGCCACACTATCCAGCTGTGGTTCAAATGGACTCTAATTTCTCTGTGAGGTTTCTGGCTGAACATAATATCATCTTCTATAATCATGAACCTCATGAGCTCCTCTTTGAATCTGTTTTAAGAACCCCATTTTGTGTATTGCCACGTGTTCCCTCAATAAAAAGGAAAGGGGTGGGTTCAGCACTGTAATGGCCAGGAGGTTTATTCCCTCCACATGATTTCTAGAGGTTTTATCAATTATTAGAGAAAAATAAGGAAGAGAAAGAAAGATACAAAAAGGAAAAGGGGAAACAAGTGGAGAGAGCAGAGGAGGAGGAATTGGGTTACATCAATACAAACCAAACTTTATCTGATAAGCCCAGATCTTATAACTTGAACAAAAATACTTCCTGAAGGATTTTCATGCTTCTCCCTTCTATTTAAGAAAGGGATCCAAAATTGTAGACATAAACCAATTCAGCATAATAAACAGAAGTTGGTAACAACTATAGATTTACTCATTTATTCATGCATGCATTAAGAAACCTGCCTCTAAGACATGCCTGCTTGTATGAGTTGTGGATTCAGAAGAAGCAGTCCTTGCTTTCTGAGGCTATTTGCTGTGCGATGTGGTATTCAGTGCCTCCAATGATAGCAAGAGCAACTTGAGAGCTATATGGAAGGAGTGAGAGAGAATTATGAGGAGGAGGAGTCAGAGAAGGAGGAGGAGCCAGAGGAGGAGGAGGAGCCAGAGGAGGAGGAGGAGCCAGAGGAGGAGGAGGAGCCAGAGGAGGAGGAGAAGCCAGAGGAGGAGGAGGAGGAGCCAGAGGAGGAGGAGGAGCCAGAGGAGGAGGAGGAGCCAGATGAGGAGGAGGAGCCAGAGAAGGAGGAGGAGCCAGAGGAGGAGGAGGAGCCAGAGGAGGAGGAGTCATTATCTCTGTCCTCAAAAGAGCAACAGCAAAAAGAAGAGGAGGAGGAAGTGTCTGCCTCTTCCTGGAAGGTTCAGGAGAGCAATGATGGAGGAAGGACACTTTCTGAGCCTACTGGTGGTCGGACACTCCCAAGAAGTATCCTAGGTGTTAGGAATACATGATTTCTATCCTCAAAAGAACAATAACAACAAAAAAGGTGTGGAAAATGAGACAACGCAGGGAGTTAAATAAGTAGCTAATGTGCTAATAATCAGTCAATAGGATTATATCAGACAATGTAACTGCCACGAAGAAGATAAGACAGGTCCATGAACAAGAGAGAAACCACAGGGAGGATAGGTTGCCATTTCAGATTTCACTTCGGTGACCAAGCCATGACTCTAAGTGGAGATGGCGGGTAAATACGCTCAATATTCTAAATGAGCAAAATTGCAGAAGCCAGCAGGCACACCCTGTGTTGGAGGATGGGTAAATCAGCCACAGGGAGGCAGGACACCTCATGAAGAGGCCAGCCTCCAGACCAAACAGGGGGTGGGGAGATGGTTCTCTTTGAAGGAACAGATAACCACTCCTGGGTTCAGAGCCACAGTCAGGGTATATCGAACTTCTATCTTAGCTATGTTCCCTTCTGGGGAAATTATTGGCCAATGACATGGCTTCAAAGACTCTTCTCAAATTCTTCTTCAATTGAAAGACTTGCAGTGAGTCAACAATGTAAACTGAATCCGATGCCTATCAACAAAATGGAACGCATATCTGATTTCACTCCTGGCCAGTGCTCTGAAACTATGCATTAAAAAAAAAAAATCACAATGTGATTTGCAGCGATGTCTATGGAAAATGCCTCAAAGTGCATAGCTTCAAAAACACCTACAAATGGGCCGGAGCGAGGAGCGAGCGAGCGAGTGGGCCCAGAGCAAGCAGGGCTGGAGCGAGAGCTAGAGAGATGACTTAGAGGTTAAGAGCACTGACTGCTCTTCTGGAGGTCCTGAGTTCAAATCCCAGCAACCACACGGTGGCTTACAACCATCTGTAATGAGATCTGACGCCCTCTTCTGGTGTGTCTGAAGACAGCTACAATGTACTTATATACAATAAATAAATAAATCTTTTTTTTTAAACCTACAAATGGAGTATAGGGATAAGAATCAACCACACACACACCATGATGTACAGAACATGGAAAAGGGAACCCCAAGGAATAGAGACATTTCCTTGACAAGGAGAAATGAGTACCCAATGCTAAATCATACTTCCAAGTGGACTGTTGGGTGGCATGTCCCTGCTATGTCCCCATAGAGTACAGGCTTCAGAAATGGTCAAGCTCTCTAAAGCAAAGGGGTCGTCTTATTCCAGGGAAAACATCATTACGTTTTCTAACACAGGGTTTAACACACGGTAGGGTGGCCATAAATAAACATCCTGCACCACGTGTTTCAAAAAGTTAAAGGATTCAGAAAGTCTTCACTAAGGAGAATTGATGCATGTTTGAAAATGTAAGCACAGCTAGCCCGACTCCAGCAATATATAAGGTACGCTTATATAAAGCATGCGATCCACTGCTAGTACGTGCAACTTATATGTTGCTGAGTATGCTTGAACTGATGAATCAATGAAGTAATGAAGGAAATAGCTTATTCCACATCTACGGCAGATGTTTAGGGTGCGAACCTGTCTGTGAGTCTGAGTGTCTGTAAAGGCTTCAGGGAGAGGTGAGATACAGACTGAGACCCATAGGATGTTACCAGTCTTCACTAGACATCGTTTATTGGTGGTGAAATAGCCTCTTGTAGGACAAAGAGCACACAATCAGTTGTCTATCCTAGATGTTTAGTTTTTTGGTTTGTTTTGTTTTGTTTTGTTTTTTAATTTTTATTTTCTATATTCTATGTTTACATTCCAAAGGCTTTCCCCTTTCCCAGTTACCCCCCACCATATGTCCCATAATTCTTCTCCCCCCCCTGCTATTCCCCACCCACCCACCCCCCACGATTTCTCTGTTCTGGGTCTACAATACTGGATCCAATCTTTTCAGGCCCAGGGTTCTCTCCTTTCTTCTTCTTGGGAGTCATTTGACTTGCTAATTGTGCCTTGAGTATTTAGGGCTTCTGGGCTCATTAATATCCACTTATCAGTGATTGCATTTCATGTGTATTCTTTTGTGATTGGGTTAGCTCACTTAGGATGATAGTTTCCAGATCTAACCATTTACCTACAAATCGCATGAGTTCATTATTTTTAATTGCTGAGTAGTACTCCATTGTATAAATATACCATATTTTCTGTATCCATTCCTCTTTTGAGGGATATCTGGGCTCCTTCCAATATCTGGCTATTATAAACAAGGCTGCTATAAACATAGTGGAGCATGATGTTTAGTTTTTAAATGACTATTAAAGCACTAGAAAGCTCATCCTACTTCATGACATTCTAAGGTGTTTCCCCATTTGAGATCCCCTCTCACTGAGGTAAAACCACAAGTCAGAAGATGAACTGCACACGGAGGCAGAGATTAGAAATTCCTTCCTCCTCCTCTTTTGCACCCCATTCTTCTCCTTCCTCGTTTATTTACCCTTTAAAACTACACGAGTACTCTTACCTTATAAGATAGCCATATAAAAACACCCCCATGGGCAGCAGTTAGATGACCTGAGTTAGATTCTCAGCACCCCTGGGCCAGCAGGTATGATCATTTTAATGTTTTCACATATACCAGCATCCTCTTCTTCAGCAACGTATGCTGTTCACCTGCCATCCCATAATGACTATTACTTTTATTTTTTTACCTAATTGTTATTTTAATTTTGTTGATGACATACACACACATATGTATATGTGTATACATACACACATATATGTTTTACTGTCGGTTAGATATACAAACATATTCATTTACATAAATCTCCTTCCAGTGAAAACATGGAGATAACTTTTGGGTTAAAACACACAAAAACAAGCCTGAAGTATACTGAGTCAAATGTTAGCTGATAGTCATTACCTCAGCCTTGTCTATTCTATTTCCCCACGTGATTCCTGGTAGAGTGTACAGCTCCTGCACTCAAATTTCAGAGTGTCTTTCCAGACTCTCCCATAAATCCTTCCAGTGTTGGTTTCCCTCATTATTTGCATTCTTATACCGTGTTACTGAACAAAAGTGTCTGAATAGGGTTTACTGAAGAGGGGTTGGGGAACACTCAAGGCAACCTTTCAGTGAAGGAGCGCAGAAGACATGGGAGTGAGAGCTGAACTCTGCAACGGGAGGACGGAGCTCAGAATCGGGAGGACGGAGCTCAGAATCGGGAGGACGGAGCTCAGAATCAGCGAAGGGCATGAGCGCAGAGAGCAGCGTCCTGGAGAAACCAACTACAAGGTTCCAAACGAGTACTGCCAACAGCATCCTATGAGGGTGCGTTTGATACACCGACGATGACGCAAACCTGAATTTCCTATTATTGCCTATAATCAATTTGCCTTTGACTCTGAAACTTAATCATGAAACAGTGACTTGCAGGAGCCCCCAAAGACTGATCAGCACTCACAAGGCCTTTACAATTTTTGCTCTAAATTTTTGTTTTACTGCATTGCCAGTAACAAGACGCTGAAATGGAGAATCAAGTAAACAGGGAAGCTTTACACTTATCAATATGAAACTTTATCTCTTTTGCTATTGTTGGTTGATATTTCCTCAATTGCCCAACTGCTATAAATTTGAAAGGGGGGAAGGAAAGAAAGAAAAAGACAACACCTTTCTTGTCCCTTATCCATAATGGCTTGGCTCCATCTAGTGTGCCCGGCAGTCGATCATTCCCATGGCAACCCTCACTCTGAGCTACACTCAAGCTTCCTGTGTACAAACGTGCCTTCCCAGGCTTTGCTGGTTTCTCACTTGCATTTGTATGGATCTCACAGGGGGGTCCAAAGAGAATGCCAATGTATTTGTGTAGCAAAAAGCCAAAGGAAGATTGGTGAGAAGGAGGAATTAGCACACAGCCAATGCCCACACTGTGAATCAGAAAACAATAATCCTGCAAAAGGAGGCCCCACTTCAAGACAACGCGATCCCTGCAACAATTGTGTTAAACTCATAATCTATGGGAAGAGCTAAAGACACGGAAAGTGCTTTGGTAGCCGTGAATTGTATTTTTTTTTAAGAGTTTATTCTTCCGCATATAACCAGAAACTATCAGGGTCTCATCAATCTTGAGAACAAAAGTTGACAACGGATTTGTCACCAGGATGAATGATTTTCCATAAACAGCACCAAATTAAAGCTGACCTGAAAATGTGAGACTCTAGTGCCAATGTGCGTCTTTCTTTCACAAAATAAACAAATAAATGAAATAAACATTTTTAAGGTTCAGTTTTCGTCTTGATCGTCTCACAAAATAAACAAATAAAATAAAATAAAATAAAAATAAAAGTTCCTAAGGTGTCACCATTGTGTTCGGTCTGGTTTTGATCACTTCATCATGGGGCACCTAACATTCACCTGTCAGTCAATGCCTGCCTATTAACTCTTTCTGTGCCAGGACCTGATAGGGATGATAGAGTCCTTTTTTGTTAGGCAAAAGAAAAAAAAAAAAAACCTGGACAACAGACTCAAAAACACTCTGACTCTAAAATAAAAGACAACGTGAAGCCTCTTGACCAAAAATGAACAAGACCCTGCTTGCTGCATTCATGATCATGTTGTGCTTCTTTAAAGATGCTCAAACCTGAAGCCAGGCAGTGGTGACGCATGCCTTCAACCCCAGCATTTGGGAGCAGAAGCAAGCAGAACTTTGAGCTCAAGGGCAGCCTAGTCTACAGAGTGAGTACGGGGACAGCCTGGGCTACACAGACAACACAGAGAAATATGTCTCAAAAAAAAAAAAAAGTTCAAGCCCAAGCATGCTAAGAAAACCTTACTTGTGATTATAATCATAGACCATTTAGCAAAAATCTCTCTCCATTTCTCATGGCATTTCTTTTACACACACACACACACACACACACACACACACACACATACTCAAAACCATTGGTGAGCTGGGGGTGGTGGCGCACGCCTGTAATCCCAGCACTTGGGAGTCAGAGGCAGGTGGATTTCTGAGTTCGAGGCCAGCCTGGTCTACAGAGTGAGTTCCAGGACAGCCAGGACTACACAGAGAAACCCTGTCTCAAAAAACAAAAACAAACAAACAAAAAAAAATGGTCACTGTGATGGTTTGTATATATGCTTGGCCCAGAGAGTGGCACTATTATGAGGTAAGACCTTGTTGGAGTAGGTGTGTCACTGTAGACTTGAGCTTAAGATCCTCACTGTTGGTATCAAGAACCAGTTTGGCAGATCGGCTCCAAACTCAGGAATGTCATACACACATAGGTGACACCTGTTGCCAGGGCAACCACATACCTTCCCAGAGTCCACTTTCCACTCTTCCCACAAACAGGTTGCATCATAGCCTAAATAAAAGACAGACCCTTCCCCACCTTTGGCCCCTTTTTTCCTTTGTCTTTTTCTCTTTCCCCTCTTTGTCTCCAATAAACCTCTGCAGCATGGAACTGCTTTGGCCTGGTGTATAGAACTGCTTTGGCCTGGTGTAGTCTGTCCAGACGCAAGCCACAATTTCAACAAATCACTCACCATAGCTGCCTGGAATTGAGTATTCTGCTAGCAGCCTTTAGATGAAGATGTAGAACTCTCAGTTCAGCCTGCATCAATGCCTGCCTGGATGCTGCCACGCTCCCACCTTGATGATACTGGACTGAATCTCTGAACCTATAAGACAGCCCAACTCACTGTTGTTTTTATAAGAGTTGCCTTGGTCATGGTATCTGTTCACAGCAGTAAAACCCTAAGGAAGACAATCACTGTGCATGCTTTGTCATGTCAACAGTACACAAGATACCCATTTAAAGCCAAAAGACATTAAAGGAGACATAGTTGAAAGGACTTTTAGAAGGGACAGGAAGAAGGGATGGGGAGATTAGTGAGGACAGTGGCACTTAAGTTGTATATTTAACAATCTGGATATCGAAGGGCTGGCAAGAGGGCTCTGTGTAGAAGGATGCTTGCTGATAAACCTGATGACCTAAATTTGGTCCTGGGAATGCAGATGGTAGAAGGAGAGAACCAACTCCCACACGTTGTCCTCTCATCTCCACACATGTGCTATGGCATCCATAAGAAGACATACACAAGTCAGTAAATAAAATGTGCATGTATGTATGTATGTATGTATGTATGTATGTATATAAAAAGCCAAGAAAAGTGGAATGCACTAACCAGGCAGAAGAGGGAAAGAACTGTAACCTAATCGATTCAAAGTAGTCAGACCAAGGACTGAGTCCGGGGTGTCATTCTTCGGCAAATCATGGACCCTTGCGGCAGTATTTTAAATACAGACTACAGGAATAGAGAGCACCTTAGTCTGATTTCTGTTGCTGTAGTGAAACACCACGGCCCAAAGCAATTTAGGGAGGAAGCAGCATAGTCAGGGCTGAAGTTCAAGGCAGGAACCTAGAAGCAGGAAACGGAGCAGAGCCCACGGGAGAACACTGCTTAGCGAATCGCTTTTCCTGACTTGTTCAGCCTTTCTCATACCACCAAAAGCCACCTGCCCAGGGGTAGCACCGCCCCCAGTGGGCTGGGCCTTCCTTTAGCAATTGACAAGCAAGAAAGCTTGTCTTTATTTACAGGCAGTCTGACGGAGGCATTATTTTTTTCAGATGAAGTTCCTCTTCACAAATAATTCTAGCTGGTGTCAACTAACAAAAAACAAACAAAAAACAAAACAAAAAAAAAAAAAAAAAAAAAAACCCAACCAGGACACAGTAGTGAGGACGTGTGCTTTGGTTCGTTGCCTATGTAAAAGATTTCTACTTCCTTCAAACTATTCTTTTATAATTTTAGTATATTTTTCAATTAATAATCTAAAATTTGTTTTCTTTGTTGGTATTATTATTACCTGCGATCACTGGTCCAAGTAGAGCATGCAACTGATTTTAGTCTTTTTTTTTCTCATTAATTTTCCTTCGCTTGTTCATTTCTCCATCACTTTGGTCTTAGCCTTTAATCTTACAATTACCCAAAACCATCTAGACAAAATGCCACTGTGCAATATTTCTTCAAAATGCCCATTTCTAATAATAGGAAAATGTAATTTCATTAAGTCAATTCATTATAGAAGATAAATTCTCCAAAATGTATTTAATCCCACATAATTAAAACTAATATTTATAGTTTAAGACCTTTATGGAAGCTCATTTTCTTTAACCAAAATTAATATTTCAAGCATTCAAATTTATACTGTATTAATTGAAAATTTATCACACTTTCCCTTCCCAGTTTATTTGATTCTACAATAATGAATGCCAACAATCTAACTTTTGCTTTAATATTTTCCCTTTTAAATAATTTATTATTTGAGAACTTCACACAGTATATTTATCATATTCTTTCTCATGCCCCAAATCCTCCCAGATCTCCCTTCCTCTCTAACTATCCAACTTTATGCTCTTTCTCTCTCTTAAAAAAAAAAAAATAGAAAGGTCCACTAAAAAATATGGAGTCTGATTTGTTCTGGCCAACTATTCCTAAGCATGGGTCTAGACTGTAGCTGATATATCCAATGTCAGTCCACTGAAGAACATGATGGAGTCATAAATGTATCTCAAAATTAACTGACCTTTCTTACTTAAGAAAGAGATGCTCTCAGAAGAACACTTAATGTTCCAAAACACACTAGAAAGAAAAACAGCAAATGGGCACGTAGAACTGATGTCAGGATGGGAACAGCATATGTTGTAGACCGACACCCCATATCCAAGAGGACCCTAAGATTCAGTAACCCCGAGAATTCATTCATAGAGAACTTGCGAAAAAGTCCTTCAGCAAGCCTGAACTGCATACCAGACAGTTCATCAAAAAGTGACTCAGGTAGGTGTCGTATCTTAGGCTTATAATCCCAGCGGTTTGGAGACAGTGGCAGGAGGGTCACAAGCTTGAAGCCAGCTTGGACTACACAGTAAGATCCTGGGTCAGAAAAAAATGAGAGTTGATATGCTGGCTAGTTCTCTGTCAATGTGACAGAGATTTGAACCACCTAGGGAGAGGGAATCTCAATTGAGAAATTGCATGAGAATGGCCTGGGAACTTATCTGTGGGACACTGATCAATAACTATTAATGATTGATGTGGGCGGGTCCAACCGAGAGTGGGTGGTGCCATCCTGGGCAGGCAGTCCTGTGGGGCATAAACAAGAGAGAAGGGTAAGCCCTGGGGGCAAGCTAGGAAGCAGCGGATGGTGTGCTCCTGGCTTTAGCTCCTGCCTCCAATTTCCTGCCTTGAGTTCCTGCCCTGACTTCCCTTCATGATGGACTATAAATCATAAGCGGAAATAAACCCTTTCTTCCCCCAAAGTGCTTTTGGTCATGGTGTATCACAGCAATAGGAAGCTACATAAGTCAGAGAGGTGGGGAGAAGAGAGAGAAGAAAGGGGGTGGGGAGGAGAAGGAGACAGAAGAAGGCATTAAGTGGGGGAGGGGGGAGAAGGAGGGGAAGGAAGAGGAAAGAAGGTGTGAGAAGGGAGAGAAGAGAGGAGAGGCTGGGGGGAGGAGGGGAGAGAGAGGCCACTTTAATAAAGCCCTAGATGTTTATGAGAGGCTTCTGGTTTTAACTGTGACAAAACATTGCTGTTTAATATCAGCTGTCTATGAGCAGTTTTATCAATCCTTTGTAATAAGTCAAAAAAAGAAGGGTTGAAACAAAGTAATGGCCACCCAGTTACAAACTGTCAGAAACTTGTCATTGGCTGCCTTTACATACCCCAGAACATCTGAATGCATTGCATCAAAAACTGCAGGAACCAGCATTTATCAATGTGTTTAGTGATGAAGCCTTGGAGAGATGAAATTCAATGCCATTCATCAATGATATTTTTTAATTTATTTTTTTTATTGAATATTGTCTTCATTTACATTGCCAATGGTAAAACCTTTCCCAATATCCCCCCTCCCCTAAGACCCCCAACCCTCCCCTTCCTCCTTCCCCTGCCTCCACATATATGTATATGCCTCTCCACCCAAAACACTCCCCCCTCCCCCTCCTCCGTTTCCTCTTTGTTCGGGCCTCTGTTGAGCCTTTACCTGACCAAGGACCACTCCTCCCACTGATGCCCAACAAGGCCTTCCTCTGCCACATTTTTGGCTGGAACCATGTGTGCCCCTTGGTTGATGGTACAGTCCCTGGGAGTCTTGGGGCATCTGGATGGGCAAAATCATTGTTCTTCCCATGAGGCTGTAAACCCCTTCAGCTCCTCTGGACCATCCTCCAGCTCCTACATTGGGGACCCCACGCCCAGTCCAGTAGTTGGTTGTTAGCATCTGCCTCTGTACTTGTAAGGCTCTGACAGGGCCCCTCCAGAGACAACCATGGCATGCTCCTTTTGGTATACACTTCTTCTCGTCCATAGTAGTGTCAGGGTTTGTTGTTATATTTTATAGGTTTGATAATAAGCATCTTGGAAGAATTTTTAGGTTTCAAAGCATGGCGTATTTGTTGAGAGCTTTGCTATTATTTTTAGAGATTTCAAGATGAGAAGATCCACTCACTTTATTATAAAAAAAAAAGTCTTTACATTTGTTAATGAAAGTAATGAAAGATTGATTGCTTTTTCAACCTCTGGTAAAGAAATCCTGTTACTACACTGTGAGGGAAAGAAAAGGAGGGGGAAAAGAGAGAGATAGTCTAGGTACTGCCACCTTGTGAGTTTCTCCTTATTGGTACATAGCAAGAAATTCTGAAGGGATTTTACCATAAACCAAGTTTGGAATGGCAAGAGTCAAACAGCCATGAAAGCACACCAAGTTCATCATTAACGTGTTTTTAACCTTTTATTTGGATGTTTTATACAAATTCAGTACTATTTTTTTCCTTTCACTTGGTAATTTTTCTTAGAATCTTATAATCAAGAAAACATACATAATGATTTTTCACTAAAGGTCATGGAAGCTGTTCCCCAAATCCCCCTGAATTTACTCACATAAATATGAGTACATTGATAGGAAGAATCCTTGTGCAACCTAGCTAGACAAGATCAAGTATGGAATTGTCCAGAATATAGGCAGTACATTTAATGAAGTTCAAAAGATACTTTCCTCCAAAAACAATGGGAAGAAACCGGAAAACCTCTAAAGTTACAGAAAGTTCAGTTCTACAAAAATGTTTGAAAAACAAAGATCTTTATCAAACTTTTTTAAAAAAGTTAATGCACAAAACTGAAGACTGCCAAAACAAAGATGTTCAGGAAGAAAAAAACCACAAAAATTATATTAATTTGCAGATAAACCAGTTATTAAAAGCCCAGTTATTAGCTCATGTGCAATCTGAATTATTGATTTTAAATAAATGGTTATAGTAAGGAATGGGTCCATTTGTCTGTCTGTTCCTCTGCTCTGGTCTTACCATCTTCCCTTGAGTATGTCTGATGAGATTAACCAAAGATGACAACCACATTCTCTAAAGGTCTGCTGTATGAGATCTCCCTATTGTCTTAGGAAAACCACACGAGTCCTTGCACTTAGATACAAAGGGCACCAAACCTCTACCCTTACACGGAGAACACATATAAAACTGCAGCCAGAGACACCTCGAACAGATGCTACAAACAACCTCCTACTTCGTGTCTGAGCATACTCAGCACCTGGCTATGCAGAACTTTTATTTTGGAAGCATGAAGGTGACATGGTCACAGTAATTATGGTCAGCGGAAAATATTTTTCTGGGGAAGAGGAAAAAAAAAAGAAATAGAGTCACCTCCCATGAAGAGTACAATGAAAATACACAGGACATAAGGAAGCCTTAAACATTCGCCTTACGTTTAAAATATTTTTTTAAAGTCTCACAAGGAATGAGATATCTGAAAATAGAATATCTAAAAAAGTCACAAGGAATAATTGGAATGTGGGATATAAAATAGTAAGATAGATCACAATTATTGCTATATAAATATTGCTACAGCTCTTTCTCTCAGTATTATGGTAAAAATGGGAGATGCTGTAACATTTCATCTCCAGATCTCTAGAAACCTTAATAAATATATAGTTTGTAAAAACCACAACCTTACTGAAATGTCCCTTATATTCAATTGAAAATAAAGTAAAAACCTTGGTCTAGCACCTTCTAAGACATCAAAAATCTCTTATGAAGTTTTATCCCAATTCTAAAAAAACAAAAACAAAAACAAGTTGAATTCAAGACATTAAAGTCATATATATTGTATCTGACCTGAAATTATAGTAGTATTGAACATATTAAAAAATATCTAAGCATCATGTATGAAATTTGAGCTTTTAGCATAGACTTAATTTATATACAATTTTAAACATTTAGGAAAGGCATTTATTATATAAAATATACTTTACATTCAAAATTGTGTGTTATCACAAAGCAATTGTCAGTCTACAGGTAGGAGATCAAATGGCAACAAAAATTACCATATTGCAACCAGTATTTGAAATTACCTTAAAAATACCACAAGGACCGAGAACACGGCAAGCAACTATTCTACCTGCAGCAATTATGTGAAACACCTGGCGCCCCAGTGCGTGGGTGTTGGGACACAGTATAATACAGATATGTAGCAGCCATAAGGACATTATGCTAACAACTTTAAGTTTTGCCTGCTAACACAGAATCCCTTTAAGTCCCTTTTGGTTTAGTGCCAGAACAGAGGCCATGCGGAGATGGGATGCAAGGACTTGCTTGTTTGTAGGTTCACAGCGTGGAGCGCTCAGAATCTTCAAGTAGACTGTCTCCTTAAAACGTGGGCTTGTTCATGTATTCTTCCATTGTCTGAAAGAGAACAGCAACTCAGAGGAGTATTCCCTTCAAGCCCTAGGCGTTAGCAGACCGTGATTTTGTTTTTCACTCTTTTTTGATTTATTGTACAAGACTGAAAAAAGAAATTCAAAAGCATGCACAGACATAACCGTTTGCATTGTGCTGAAGGCAGCGCCAGGTTTGAATATCATTTGTCTACATGTGCGACTGGTGGTAAATATATCACTTTTAATTGAGAAAGGGCTAAGCTTGGCCAGAAAGTAGATGTTAGGGAAGGGAGATGTTAGAGCAACAAGCGTGGAGACACCACTACTGATTTGAAGTCCATGCGTCTAAAATGGTGTGAGGACCACAAGCAGGCATGTGTGTGCTACAGAAGCCCTGGGTATACAATGTAACATACACATTGTTTTCTATATTGTTCAGAAACTTCTTCATTAAACCTACAACTCAATCGGAGGGGATAAACATCTCATGATTCTGGAAGATTTCTTTCTACCATGCTTTTGGAAGAGTTTCTCCAAAGCATCCAGACCCTCTTTCAGTTACCGAATTTGCTAATAAGCCCCAAAGTTTTACTTTCCTGTCTTCATCTTTTCTTTTAAGTGTTTTGAGTTTGTAACTCCTGGTGACTAGTAAATTTCCACAGTGGTACTACAAACTCCCTCCTACTGAACAGATACGTGTGTGTGAAAAACCATGGCCCACGTTATATCAATGAGGGGAAGAAAAGGCAGCAAGTAATCCTTAGACAACAGCTTAAGTCACTATGAGCTGCTGTCAACTAGCTTAGCAATCAACGCTTAAATATCCACCCCAACATATGTGCCCCCAGGAGAGAATTACAGCGTGGGCCAAAGAGATCAAGGCTAGTGGCCAACAAGATTGTCTGGGACATGACTCTCACAAGGATCACATAGCAGACATCCTGCCCATCATATAATTATATGATTCATAACCGTAGCAAAATTACAGTTGTGAGGTAGCAACAAAATAATTTTATGGTTGAGGGGTCACCACATTAGGGACGGTGTTAAAGAGTCACAGCATTAGAAAGATTGGGAGACACTGAGCTAGAGGATCCCCAAATCAGAAATCAGGGTTTCTAACGACTTCCTATGTCTCTTTAGAATTCCAGTGGAGACTGCTGAAACTATTAATGTTTAGTCAGTCACATCTCCTCCAAAGTTTATCAGTCTCCTAACTGAGTACTGGCCAAGAAAGGCCCATGCCTTAAGGCATCTGCTCAGAATCTCCTCTTGAATATTCCATCCTTTTCTTTTAACTTGGGGGGGGTTAAAACTGGCCCACAGCCTACGTGGGTTTTAACTCTAAAATTCATTTAAAGTTAAAAGATAGACAGCACATTATCAACGTGAAAAGATGACAAAATCTAGAAGAATCGCATGCTCTGTTTGTTTGACACCCTAATCTTATATGTGCTGTAGCTACACAGTCTTTGCAGTTAAAATGCCTTACTTTTGCAAATTTGACTAAAATGAATTGACTCTATGAACACATTGCCTAGCCCTTTCAGGCTATTTGATGAGATGGACAAAGGGCATGATGTGGACACACAGACTCTAGGGCCCACTGGGCTCTGCTTATCTGCCCCGCGTTAGCTTCAGGAGACTCAGGCCCTGAACCCTGCCCTACGTGCCCGGTGTGAGACCAGCTATCACTCCAGCAGCATGAGAAAGCGATGTGACGGTTTGGTGCTTTCTTGAACTTGCCACTAAAAAGGTTGGGAACCGACTTAAAACTGGGACAGTGTCAACTCTTTGTCCTCCCCGCCAGGCCTTCATGAGAGTCTGCCTAGAGTCAGATCTTGGGACCCACTCCAGGGTGGTACACATTTCCACCTCATAGACAGCCCCTTTCTACTGCACTGTCGTTTTGGCTTATGCTTTGAAGGTTGAAGTATTGGGGCTCACCAAGCAGTACCTCATGCATCCGTGTGTGTGTGTGTGTGTGTGTGTGTGTGTGTGTGGTGGCCTACTACTTGAACTTTATTTGACTTTCCCCTCTAGACAGGGTATTTATTGTCTGTAAAGATTATCCACTAATGGCTGCCCCCCCCCCCGCCTGGTAATCTTGAGAATTACAATGTCTACTCTTGAGTCTGCTTCTAACTCACATTGCAGCTACTCTCTCCCATGTAATCACCCTCAAGCAATTAGACTTTCTGGATTATTAACATTTAACCAGAATACACTCAGACTAAGCTTTGAGCACCTGGAGCTTTGACACTATTGAGTCTTCCTAGTAAATGTGTGAAAATAACTTTGGTTTTCCTCCCCTGCCCTAAGAAAACTTTACTGAGTATAATTGCAGCGGAGGGGATCCTAAGAGCTACTTCAGGGTTTTTAGTTGTTCTAAAGCAAAATTCTCAACTGTGGTTCACAACCCCTTTAGAAGTCACATATCAGATATCCTACGGACCAGATATTTAAATTACGATTCCCAAGAGTAACAAAATTATAGTTATGAAGTACTGACAAAATGATTTATTTTATGGCTGGGGTCACCATACCGTGAGGAACTGTATTTAAAGGTCACAGCATTAGGAAGGTTGAGAGCCACTTTTCTAAAGGGAAGACAATGTTATAATGGCCTTTCTCAGCCTCTAGTAAACTCTAGTGCTTATTAGAACATATTTGTTCTTGAAGGTCAAGAAATAAAGGGGCAATCTTTCTCCTTTATATAATCTTAAAAATTTCTACTATACATTTAGTACTTCCTGAAGTAGAAGAGGCAGTCAAAGACAACTTCTCAACAACCCTCCCCCCCAAATGTTCCCTGACATCACTGTAGGGGTCCCGGAGCCCATGAGGACACTAGTAACACTCTCATTTGGCCAGCTCTGTTCATCCAACAAGTGACATTTCAGGACAGCTACAACCTTGCCTGCTCACTGGGGCACAATGTTTAAGCCAGGGCCTCTGAGGAAATCTTTCACACTGTCCACTCAATCACCAGGGACAGGAGCCAACCAATTAGTGCCTTACTGTAAAAGGGCTCACTTCCTAAAATGCCTGGTCCCAAGATTTAAATGGATCTAGAAACACAGGCTCACTGAAAGCTCGTAAAAACCTGTTTCCTGCAGTTAGGGGACTTGGAAATAGCCTAGGTGTGCCTTGGCCCCGATTCCTGAAGCTTTAATTACTGAAGTACCAAAGGCCCTGTGGAAAATCTGCCTCTTCTATAAGGAGCCTCCATCTTAAAGACCAAGAGGAGAGTCTCAGGAGCAACCCCCACTTCCTATTCGCTGCTTCTCCGCCCCAGCATAACTTAATAAATACTCTTTTTGTGGAACTTAATAAATACTCTTTTCCAAACCACTGGTTTCTTCAGCACCTCCTAAAATCCCCCTTCTTGTGGCATTTGAGAAAGTCAAGTAAGACTCAGAGAGGTTCAGTGCATTCCTTTGAGGGGCCAACCCCTCTGGCAATAAATGCATTGGCCTGGCAAACGCAGAGCTGCTTCTGGGAGCCCACCCTTAGCTTCCTTCATTGCACTCACCTGAGGATGGAGTCCCTCCATGGGCAGAAGTAAGTCATCAGCTCACAGTCCTGCCAAGACAGCTGCTGGGAAATCATGCCTAACGTCTTATTAACTTAACCAGTCTCTTAGCTCCAAATAGCAGGAAGAAGGACTTTAGCACCAATTTTAAAAAGGTACTTTATAATTCTTGAAATCCTCTTGACTCTTGACCTGTTATGAAAACAGGAAGATGGAAAAACCCACTGAGGCCAGGGGTGGTACATGACTGTCATCCCAGCAAATGGGGAGGTAGAGGCAGGAGGATATACTGAGTTCAAACCCAGCCTGGGTTACATAGTAAGACTCTGTCTTAAAAACAGAAGAAGAAAAAAAAAGGAAAAGGAAAAAGAAAACAAACAAAAAACAGTAGAGTGGAGGAAATGTCCATTTTTCCACTGACATTGTTGAACAGCTGGGACGGAATCTAGACACCCAGAAACCTACTTGGTTTAGGACTGGTCAGAAGTGCCTCATTTTAGAAGGCAAGGGTTGGCTCTTTTTTGACTGTCCTTGTAGGTTACGTTCCCCTACTGGGTCTGATTCAAATCTGGGATGCTTCTAAAAAGAAAAGTCCCAGGATATTTATGAGCACCCACAGAGTCAGGGGGAGCACCCAGCACGGGCTTGAGGAACCGTTTATACCTCTGTAATCCAGCTACCGGTGCTCCCAATGTATTTATGCAAACAAGAGCGCATAGACCTACGGCCTTCCCAAGAGAGGTGGGAAATTTCAATTAAAATGACAAATGCCATCTTCGATAACACGGCTCTAATATTCCCAGCAAATGAAATAACTACGCACTGCGGTTCTTCCTTCCCAGGGCAGAGCAGGTATTTTAATGAAAGTCTTTTTATACATCTCATAAAATTACATTTGCAAAGAATAGCACCAAGCATTTCATACACTTCAGAGGGTAAGATATTTTCAGACCTTGAAGCTCAGCCAAACAGGACCAAACCGCAAGGGTCCAAAGGTCTGTTTCATATTTATTAACTATGAAAATGAGCAGAACATTTCACAGCAAGTCTCTACTCACTCACTAAAAATCAGGCTAACACCTAGTTAGAATTGCTGAACAAATTAAGTAAGCTAATATATGCAAATTGTTAAAGTGGAAGCGATGCTCAGAACAAAATATGGGTGTGGTCCTCAATATTAACTAAATTATATAATTAGTGCTGGAACTACCCCAGGCATAGAAAGACCATACTGACCTCTTGTAGCATATCAGAGTCTTCAATGGCCTTGACTGCCGTTTTCTTGGAGGTTTCCTGAATTTCTCCACCTATTATAAACTCATCAAGGATAAAATACGCCTTTTCAAAATTAAAGATAATATCCAGCTCACAGACCTGGTAAGAAAAGAAAAAAAGTTTTGATACATTTGCAGTAGAATCAGGAAGGCATCTGCCACCATCTCCTGCTTTTCCAACATTGCCATTCAATTCAGGTGATATCCAAACACAAAATACCACACGGCATCTCAAGGACATAAAGATGAGAGCAGAGAATCCTAAACCTTATCAAAGGTAAAACCAAATCCTATTAAAGTAGCACATGTCTTCAGATAATAAGGTTTGCGGTGGTTCGGAAGAGAAATGTCCTCCATTGTCTCAAGTGTTTGAACACTTGGTCCCCAGCAGGGGGCGCTTGGCTCTCCTCCAGTTCATACTGCAGCTCTCTGCTTCCTGTGTAAGACCGAGATGTGATCCCTCAGTTTCTTGCTCCCTGCCATGCTAGCACACCTCCCCTGCCTTTAGGAACTCCTCTTCTGGAACTAGAAATCAAAAGAAACTGCCCTCAATAAGTTGCTTTTGGTCATAGTATTTCAGCAGCAATGGGAAAGTAACTAATGCAATGTTCTGTGTTGTAAGAGAAAATATGAGACTCGGTAGGGGAGTGAGACCTCTAGGTGCTGTGCTCACACGCGGAAGCAGAAGTTGGGTCCCTGTTGCTCTTTAAGTACAAGTCCAAACCCTCAATTCTCCTGCACTGGGGTCTAGCAATCTTGGCCGTCAGGTTAGTGAACTGTCAATTTTTGAATATATCAAAATCACCTGTTAAGACTCCTAAAACCTTCCCATAAGCCCTGCTTCCTGGACTACAGGGTCAGCCGGTCTTGATTGGGTCTAAAAACCTATACTGCTAGCAGATTCCCACATGATACTGAAGCTTCAAGTTATCAAAACTGCATATTAACTGGGGTCAAAGACCAACAGAGAGACTGACAGGCCTCAATAACCAAGTATAGTCATCCCCAAAATCTGGATGCTTCAACTCAAGAATGCTCCCTCGCTGTTCTTGCTGTCTTGCTATCTTCCACACTGCTTACTCCACAACTCACTGAAATCTGATTCTTTGTGCAACCACACCCTACCTGCCCAACTAAAGTTGCTCTCTTTAAACCATCTAGCTGGAAGTCCCCCATCCTCCTTCAAGCTCACCTCAGAAGCATCTGATACCCTTCTCTCTGTCTCTGTCTCTGTCTCTCTCTGTCTCTGTCTCTGTCTCTGTCTCTCTCTGTCTCTGTCTCTCTCTCTGTCTCTCTCTCTGTCTCTCTCTCTGTCTCTCTCTCTCTCTCTCTCTCTCTCTCTCTATATATATATATATATATATATACATATATATATACTGTATAATACTAGCTGTCTTCATGTCTTCAGACACACCAAAAGAGGGCATCGGAGAGGGCATTGGATCCCATGATAGATGGTTGTGAGTTACCATATAGCTACTGGGAACTGAACTCAGGACCTCTGGAAGAGCAACCAGTGGACTTAACTCCTGAGCCATCTTCCTAGCCCCTGCCAATCTGTTTCTTAATGACAAGATTTCTTCTTCCTGGCTCACCTAAGCTTGGCTATGTCGTTTAATGGTCCTCCTCTGACACTGAAGACTCCTTCTGAGACCTCCTGGATGATTCTATTGTACTCCCACCCCCACTACCCTATGTTTGATGGGTAAGTACTGGTGGACCAGGCAAGATAGCTCAAGGGATAAAAGTCTTGCTGACAATCCTGGGATTTGAGTTTGATAACCAAGACCCACAAGAGATGGAAGGAGAGAACCAATCCCCAGAAGTTGTCCTCTGATTGCTACACACATGCCCTAGCAAGCATGCAATCCCCCATAAAAATAAATGAATATATGTGATTTTTTAAAAAAATACTTGCTAAAATAATTATGGAGTGCTTGGGGTATATCAACTTGCAGAACAGCCGACGTGTCCTCCCATGAGGCTTTCTTACTGACCATCCATCTTCTTGAATCCTGGCGCTCTTCTGCAAAGCTCCTTCTCTTCGCAATAAACATCATCTTCTGGACAACCTCAGTGGGTCTCACAGTGAGAGCTCCCTTCTCTCATTCCCCTCTATCCGTTGCTTCTGCCTTCTTGATTTGGTCATCAATCCCTATTGATTTTAGCATCCAAACAGAACACTTCACAGTCCTCCACTTTACAGCTGCTCTAGCCAGTAAATGGTGCAGCCAACACAAAACCTTTCTCTATCCACTCACCTTCACCTAATGACTACATGTCCATTTGGGCCTTCTTCAGTCTACATCACCGAGCCCCATACTGATCTCACGCATCTGCTTTCTTCCTTTACTCCCTAATTTTGCTTATTATTTCATCTAATTCATCAGAGAGCTCGTTAATCTCCCCACACACACACACACACACTCATTCTTTTCATCCTAACTTGGTTTATGTCAACTTGACACAAGCTAGAGTCATAAGGAAGGAGGGATCTTCAACTGGGAAAGTGTCTCAGGATTGGGCAAAGTCTGTAGGGCATGTTCTTAATTACCGATTGATGGGGGAGGATCCAGCCTATTGTGGGCGGTGCCATCCCTAGACTGATGGTGCTGAGATCTGTAAGAGAGTGGGCTGAGCAAGCCACTAGGAGCAATCTAGTAAGTAGCACTCCTCCATGGCCTCTGCATCAGTTTCTGCTTCCAGGTCCCTGCCCAGCTTGAGTTCCCATCCTGACTTTCTTTGATGATGAATTATAATGTGGAAGCCTAAGCCTAATAAATCCTTTCTTCCCCAACCTTCTTTGGTCATTGTGTTTGGTCACTGTAATATTAACCCTAAGTTAGACACCTCTTCTTCCTTTGGTCCTGACCTTTCCTTGATTACCAATCCTATTGATTCTACTATCTAAATAAAACCCCAGCCTCCCATCCCTCCACTTCATGGCTGCAACCCCTCCCATCAGGTTTACCCAAATGATCTTTGAGGTAAACTCTTTGCCCATCTAAGACCATAGTCAGTCAGTTGCCATGTGCTAAAATGCTCTTCTCATCTCCTTGTATGAGGTCAAGATAGATTTTAATTCTTGAGTGTGACATTGATGATTTCATGTTGCCAACCCCACCTCTCTGCTTTCCTGTGCCTGTCTTTATCACCTGCCACAGTCACACAAGCTGCCAGCCACCATGTTTGATCATGCCCTTACCCTGGCACATGCCAGCAAGAATTGAGCCATTCCTTCAAATCCCTTTCTCCTGACAAAAACTATATAAAATTCTCAATGCAGAAAGAATTCTTGCAAATCCCTACCTAAGATAAACAAAATGTAAAAACAAACTGTAAAACTAAGAGTGGTGGCTCACATCTTAACCCCAGCACTCAGAAAGCAGAGGCAAGTGGATCTCTGTGAGTTCAAGGCCAGCCTGTTTTACATAGTGAGTTCAAGAGTTCAAAAAGCCAAAACAGACAAACAAAAACAACAGCAAAATAATAAATAATTCATAAACAAAGCAAGATGGTGAGTGGTAATACATGTTTAATAATAACAATAACTTGGAGCTGGAAAGATGACTCAGAGGTTAAGAGCACTGACTGCTCTTCCAGAGGTCCTGAGTTCAAATCCCAGCAACCACATGGTGACTCACAACCATCCATAATGAAATCTGACGCCCTCTTCTGGGGTATGAAGACAGCTACAGTGTACTTACATATAATAGATAGATAAATGAATAAATAAATAAATCTTTAAAAAATGATAATAACAGTAACTCTAAGAAGTCAAGAGAACGACAAACTGAATCCATATTCACAGGAAATTCAATGAAAATATCAATTGCTGGTAATGGTATGAATAAGTACACACATGAACTGTCAGTGAAATTTATAAATCTTTTATGCCATTTTTGGTTGACTGATCAAATTGTAGAGTCTGTTAATTTTGAATGCAAAAATGCTTGCACCCACATCTGATAGAATTGGCCAACTGGTAAAGGCACTTGCCACAGAAGCCTGCTATTACAGGGCCCCAGGCATTTGCACAACTGACATTATAAGATAGAAGTACCATTCAGGCCATAAAAGCCAGCATATAGACAGGACCACTTGCCAAAATGAAAACAAAGACCTAATCTACCACAGTCCATAGTTCTCAGAAAATCTTGCTTTTTGGGCATTTCTGTCATTCTGTTTCTGAATAATTATTCTTCTTAACCTAAGTATGTCAACCCAGAATATGGTATTGTGCTTAAAAGCTCACCCTGACAAAGCCTCGGTGCTACACTGGGATCTCAAATGGACAATGTAGTCATTGGACAGCTAATAAAGACTTTTTATTGGCTTAAATCCATGTCTGGGCAGTCTTCTCTGGTAGATACCCCACAAGAATGACAACCTGAGTTCTAAGCCCAGAGCCCATGTTAAAGATAAAAGGAACTCCAAAGTTGTCTTCTGACTTCCACATGTACAATGGACCTTGAATGCACTGGTATACATACAAACAAATATCATACACACACACACTCACACACACACACACACACACACACACACACGCACACCATGGACATATACATACACACAGATAATAATAAGTAAAAATAATAATTACCCAAAATAAATATATTTTTTTAATTCCTGGGCCCAATAGTTACATAAGAAGCTTAGCCCATGATATACTAAATTCAATGCCCAATAAGATATATAAGCAAGAGTAGTTATGGGGGCCTAATTTATAGGAATAATTGGGAACAATCCAAAGACTACTCATAAAAAACTGTTCAAATCATGCATGTTTATCTCTACAATGGCATAGGTATTGTATGTATCTATGTACAGTTTGAAAACAATAGGGTAGTTTTATATGGAAAGATGTAGAAAAATCTCTACCAGGCTTGTAAGTAGAATAATAAAGTTATAGAAAAATATGCATACTGAAATCCAATTGTTTAAGTTTAAAAGAGTATATGTTTAGAAGGGTATGTAAATGCATTTTTAAAATAATTTTGAACAACATGAACAGAAAAAAATTACAGTAAATTAGACATCCATGTACAAGAAAGTACCAGAAGAAATCAGTTACCAGAGGCCAGGAGAGGCAGAAGTCAGGGGTTAGAGTAGCAACGGCAGAGAGAGTTCAGCATTCAAGGCAGGTACAGACTAGAAATCCAAGCAGACAGGAGCCTTGTTAAACCAAACTATTAACAGAGTCCTGCCAGGTAATCTGACCAACATCCCTACAAATCCACTAGGAACCTCCCATGAGCCACCTGTCCCCGGACCTGAAGACTCCTCAACAGGAATGGGAAAATCAATCCACTGCATCTACATTCCAGGAAACATAAGGGAAGGAGGTATGCAGAGTTGGATACACACAACACACATACACACCTTTAAAGCAAATGTTGTGAGTGAGCAAGTACTTCGTATATGGCAACTCCAAAGTGCTACTCCACAGCCCGACTCCATCTAAGCATAAGTGGAGGTGACAATCTGCTGAACTGGGGCAAAGTTTAAGTTCTTTTAGCTATTACTGGAATACTTCGATATTCTACCTTAAGGTCCTGTATACAAGTAGATGCAGAACTGTGTGTGAAAGTTTTGTGTGTGTGTGTGTGTGTGTGTGTGTGTGTGCATACACACCCATCAAATTATATTCATTGCATCTTCCTTCACAGACTATGTAATAACCAAGAAACCTTTCTTTGCCATTTTCCCCCAAGTATGTAGATTCTAGCATACAACTTACAAATGGCAAAAACAAAAGAAAACAAAAAACAAAAGAAAAAAAAGACTATTTCATTTTATTTCATACTTCCCTTTTTTTGTTTTGTTTTGTTTTATTGTACTATGGTATGACTTAAAGCTCTTCTCTTACAACAGAATAATTACTACTGTGGTACTGTTTCTGACAGTTCATCAACTAAATCCTTTTGAGTAAAGTCTAAGAAGCATCTGCCCTTGGACTCCTCTTTAGGTAAATACATGAAGTTTCAAGTTACATAAAGGAAATG
The DNA here is from genome assembly GCA_964023405.1 of Apodemus agrarius. NCBI lineage: Eukaryota > Metazoa > Chordata > Mammalia > Rodentia > Muridae > Apodemus > Apodemus agrarius. Next base: position 79,826,267 of record OZ030014.1, read on the forward strand.
TTTCAGATAATAAGAAATATGATAGAGTTAGACATGAAAACCAATTGCAATGTAACATATGACTAACAATTAATAGTTGATAAACTTTTCCTAACCATCATCTTTACCCTCACGGTAGCTCATGTATTTAGCAAAGCAATGTTTTTACCAGCATTTTTAGTGTCATATCTTCATCAGTAAGATGAAGGGAGATTCATGAAGGTCTGAAATATTGGGTCTGGTTACTAAGTAAGCAGACACCAGAGTCAAGACATTTAATGCCCCTCCTCTCACAACAGAATAATCTCCTAGGTCAGATTCAAACACTTCCTGGGACAGAAGCATTCGCCCACTCAAAATACATCAATCAAAATTCATGCTGCAATGAAGAATGGAAATATGGCAAATGTCTAAATCCCTTTATCTACGGCGAGACTCCAAGGCATTTCTTCTTAGCATCTGTAAATTGGGGTTAATGCTACTTATTGAAGATTGAAAGATTAACTGCTCAATCCTTGATAATCTCCTTAGAATTGAAAGGCACTATAAAATACATCACTCAAATTAGGAAACAGAGATTTTGATCTATCTGTCTTCAAAATACAGTATTTTCAAGGTATAACTTTCCCCTTGCATAATATAAGGCCAGAATTCGAAGAAATCTTTGGTATTAGCATGATAGGAAAATAAATTCAAAGAGAAATGTCTTTTTTCTGAGATGATGTCAATGAGGATGAGTCCCAGAAGCCTTTGGTCATCACTGTTAATTAATAAGAATTGAACACCTATTGGGCATAGAGCCCTGAAGTGCTCTTAGCTTAATGAAAAATTCATCGAATGTTTTAGTGAATTAAAATTTTGATTCATGACAAAGATAAAGCTTCTAGAAGCGTACCAGAATTGGATGGAGAATCAATGCTACATATGCAAGAAGTTATCCTGAACCTCTTTACCCTCTCTCTGGGCCTAGATACTGGTGGAGATACCTTGAGATTCTTTTAAGAAATGATGTGGTCTGAAATATCAGGTTGAATTTCAGTTAAGCGCAGAGAGATCAAAATTCAGCCTCCAGTCACATGACTGCAGTTGGTTTAAACCACAGAAACAACAGGTCAAACCAGAGTTCAGAAATGAGGAAGAGAGGGGAGCGCACACAAAACTCAGATTTTAGGAAACGCCTTCAGGTCCTTTGCAAAAGGCCTCATCTGTAGCTCATTTCAAAGGAAAGCACCAAAAAATGTCAGAAAGCATGAAGTTAAACAATCCCATGTTTTAAAACATGCTACTTACTATATATGCACTGCTTAGAAAGAAAAAAAAAAAACCTTATTGAGGCAGGAAGACATGCCACTACTTTCTTATTATTCCTGAATATTGACAATAATGGAAATCTCCCAAGCAACACATTATATCATCATTTACATGAGAAAGAAGAGGGAGGAAATTCATTTAGAAGCCTGCCCAATACTTGCTATTGTGAAGCCTGTTGAAAGAAGAAGAAGAAGGAGGAGGAGGAGGAGGAGCAGGAGGAGGAGGAGGAGGAGGAGGAGAGCTGGGTGTGGGAGCACATGCTTTTAATCCCACAAGAGGCAAGAGGATATCTGAATTCAAGGCCAATCTAATCTACAAAGTGATTTCCAGGACTGCCAAGGTTATACAGGGGAGGGGAGGGGAGAGTGGAGGAGGGACTCTGTGGAAGGGGACTGGGAGGGAGGGATAGCATTTGGGATGTTAATAAATAGAAAATAAACAAACAAACAAACAAACAAACAAACATGGGATAAGTATGTAGAAAGCATAAAACTCCCAATCAAAACAAAACAAAACAAATCTTCTGGAAGCAAATTCTCCCATCACTTGATAAACATCCATGACCACAGATATGAGAACATTGCTGAGGGAACCTTTTCCAGGCTTTCTTTCCTGCAGCAGTGTATTTTATTGGTGTCTAGATGGCATTTGTTAAAATCTGGCCCATAGGTATATTAATGAGTGGTGAGGTGTGGGCAGGGGTCAAAGGTCATGACCTCAGGGAAGGACCAGGTTTGCTTTGCACCTGCTCTTGCACCCAGGAGGGATGCTCTAAGCAACTGCATGACCTGAAGTGCAGGGAAGGACAGGAGTACAAAGGAAAGATCACAGCAAGGGTAAGGAGTGGTCTGTCATCACTGTTCCAAAAGCTTGCTAAGAGCCCAGGAGGTGTGGCGATTTTTGGTGATGAGGAGTAATGTCCCACCTAGTTCTATGTTTTGTTTTGTTTTTTTTTTTTAAAAAAAAAACTTTTTTTAAAGATTTATTTATTTATTATATGTAAGTATACTGTAGCTGTTTTCAGACACTCCAGAAAAGGGCGTCAGATCTCATTACGGATGGTTGTGAGCCACCATGTGCTTGCTGGGATTTGAACTCAGGACCTTCAGAAGAGCAGTCAGTGCTCTTAACCACTGAGCCATCTCACCAGCCCTAGTTCTATTTTTTATAAAATATATATATATATATACATATACATATACGTGTGTGTGTGTGTGTGTGTGTGTGTGTGTGTGTGTGTATTTACCAACAGGCCAAGCCAAGAAACAAAGAAGGGTATAAGGGTAGAAACAGCCAAATAAGAAGCTAAAAGTAAAACCTCAAGGTACATTAACTACATTAGTGTGCTGCTGGTTTTGTGTCAACTTGACACAAGCTAGAGTCATCAGAGACAAAGGAGCCTTAGTTGAGGAAATGCCTCTATGAGATCCAGTTGTAAGGCATTTTTTTTTTCAACTAGTGATCAGTGGGGAAGGCCCCAGTCCACTGTGAGTGGAGCTATCCCTGGGCTGGTGGTCTTAGGCTGTATAAGAAAGTAGGCTGAGCAAGCCAGACAGAGCATGAGCTCCTGCCTTCAGGGTCCTGTCCTGCTTGAGTTCCTGCCCTGACTTTCTTCAATAATGAACAGTCGTATGTACAGGTAAGCCTAATAAACCCTTTTCTCCCCGATTTGGTTTTAGGTCATGGTGTTTCATTGCAGCAATGTAAACCCTAAGACAGCTAGTGAGGTGGAAATGAAGGAGATGAGCTTTAGGTTTAAATTGAAGAGTCAGGTAGGTTCTAATAGTATGCAAAAAAGGGCAAAAGGATTCCAATGCAATCCTTTGCATTGAAAGATTCTAGGAAAGAGCATATTCCAACCACCAGACACAGCAAGTTGGCAAAGGATGGGCGTAGCACTTGGTCAGTGAAGATCATCACCGGGTAGGCAAAGAAGAGTCACTTGGCAATGGCTTCTTAAAAAGAATCCACAGACACACTAAGCAGGTGGAAAAAGAGGCACAGCATTTAGAAGATGGGGTATGGGGGTGGGGGGAGGTGAGGGGAAGAAGAAAATCAAGGTGGGGCCTCCCAATACAGCAGAGAGCAATGTCATAGCAAAAAAAAAAGGGGGTGGGGTGGGGTGGGGGCGGGATTTAAAGGATGAATGGAAGTCCAGTGCTGCAGAGAGGGCAACGCAGGCTAAGACTTAAGAAACGTGAATGGTGCATAGCGGTATAGGGACTCAGTGGTAACCCTGAGACCCCCTTGTACGGGTAAGAAGGGGCCCTGTTGCAAGCTGGCAAGGAGTGAAGGAGTCTGAAGATGGGAGCAGCTGTGAGAGATCGCTGCATCTGTTACTGACATAAACGCAAATGAGGTTTAAAGTGTCTGGATTGGGGACGTTTGTTTGCGTTGTTGTTATTGGTTGTTGTTCCTTGTATAGTAATAATATTGTAACTGTAAACACTGCCAGAGAAGGAACAAAATGTCAAATGGAAAAGAAATGGGAAAGCCAGTAAGGAGTAAGGGACAAAGATCATTCACAATTAAATTCAAGTTCCCCGAAACAAAGTCTTTGCAAGGTGAAGGTAAACATACACCAACATCTTCTGGAGTGGTTCATATACTAAGAAATACAGGTAGGGAGGAATGCTGTAATTCTGAACCGAGGTGAGCCAGGGCCATGCTCGGTGCAATGCATGTGATAGCTTAGACTTGAGAGAGAGAAAAGGAACACAGGAGATGAGCGAGAGATGAGCAAAAGCAAGAACGGAGGTGGATGCCGACCGTAACGGGCCGGAAGGACACTTACATTTCCAAAGTATTTATCCAGCAACTCCACATAACGATGAACAATCTCTAGTGTCAAGAGCTCATTGTCTTGATTTTCTATTGCACAGCAAAAATATAAACTAGCATACCTTGAAAAGAAAAAAAAATAAGGAAAAGCAAAATTGAATGAGACAATAAACAAGGCAAAGTGGGTTTTCCGTACGGGCGTGCTCTCTCTAGAGATTCCCACCACACCAGGGTAAAAATCACGGCTCGTGGTTTGCGCTACACCCCTCACACAGAAACTAGGATATATAAAAAAACGCCGCAGCACCTACATGATGTCTGTTAATCGTGTGAACAGAACTTTACCTTTGGAGAGCTGCAATCAGAGGCATGGTCCTTTGGTCCACGGTAATCAGGGTGTTTGTTCAAGTTCCTCTCCAGCTTGTTAGCTCTTTTTAACATACAATCCCTCGGCAGTGCTCTCGGGGACCCGTGCTCCCACATCTGCCTTCACAGAGTGATTTAGTCTACGTCTCTCACCCCCAGCTCCAGAAGCTGTAGAAGCTGCTTTGCCAAAGCTCTCCCAGGTAGTGGGCTCCATTAAATATCAGCCCATCCAACGCTACTCTTTTCCTACTGGTTTTAAAAACACTCTGCATTTCCCATTTGGGAAACTGTAATTTGATGTAGGGCAAGGGTTCAGGCTGGCTCTGTCCATGTCCTAACTTAGGCATCCATTACCTGAAAAGGTGGCTTTACCTCTCAAAGCCTCTTTCTTTTATTAACTAGGATTCCTCGCTAGTAGGGTCTTTCCACTTCCCATAGGTGCATCAAAAGAAATATAGGCACGAAAGGAAGAAAGAGCTGGACATGAGTCCTGGCTCTACTGATTATCGTTCACCTACTGTGACTGGGTAGTAATTATTTACACTCTGTGTCCTCAGTCCACCCAGCTGCAAATATGAACTGTAGCAAGAGCAATCCATTTGAAATGGTTCTCATTCCTCTATCACAGTTACTTACATTTTCCCATTGCATCTGTTCCTAGGTGAATATATGTGGTTTGCTTTAAAACTGTGCTCCTTGAAAATATGAACATAATCTGTCTCATCCGTTTGCTGCTGTATCTACAGTCATTGAAATGATGCTGGAAACGTAATGGTGCTGACGAAACGTCACCGAGCACCTGCGTGTAAATTCAGCACGCAGCTTAAGCATTCAGAATCCATCTAACACTCGGAAGCGGACACGTGTGGATGGAGATCTTCACTAGCGCTCACTCTTTGTTGCAAATACTTAGGCTCTACCCGTGGAAGGTTTCAGAAAGCGCTAAGATTCGGATTACCGTCTAAAAATGTTCCGAACTAAAACGGAGCAAAGCGACGAATGGAAAGTTTGGTTCTCATGAAGTTACTCACACCTTTTATAAACGAGTTTTAGCTCCTTCCAGTCAACGAAGCTGCTGGTCCTGTGCCCGCGCGAGAGGACAGTCTGGATGATCTCCCGCGTGATCTTCTTCCGCTCCTTGTCAGGGAGCGTGGTGTACCATTTCTGCAGCCGCAGCTTCCCTTGACGACTGAAGAGCAGGATGAAATGTATCTGGAACAAAAAGGCACAGAGAAGCCCCCGGGGTTCAGTTAGCCAAATCACTGCCCAGATCGGGGTGTTCTGGGGCTGGGAGGATATGTACGCCCTGAGAATGATCCCATCTGATAATTACATTTACCCACCAGAGGAGCCCAACGTGGACCAAAATCTTACTTCTGATCGAGAAGACCATGTTTTTTTTTTTTAAAAAAAAAAAAAATTAATTCTTTTCAAGGGTCGTAAATTCCTTAAGAATCAAAGTGTATCTCTGATGCAAATTCCTCCATGACAAGGATAGCAAACAAGAAAAATGTTTTGAATTGTGGAAGGATTTTCTTAAGAGTTACAGCCGTCCATGTTCCGAACCACAACTGTGAAAACACAGGAATGGGGAGAGGACAGTGGAAAGTGATTTAAAAAAAAAAAAAAAAAGTAAAATTTAAAAACACAAAGAAAGGGGCGGGAGTGGGTGTGGGGGTGAACCCTCATAGAGGCATGGGGGAGAGGGTGGGATGGGAGGTTTTTGGAGGGGAAATCAGGAAAGGGGATAACATTTGCAATGTAAATAAACAAAATAACCAATAAAAATTTTAAAAAAATAACAAAGAGGAGGAGGAGGAAGCCAGGGAAAGAGTGCAAGAAAGAACAAAAGGACCAGACCTAAGTGTGAAAGCTGCACTCCCTGTGTGGTGCATGGTCTGTCCAGCCCTGGCATTTCCTATCTCAGGGGAGGATTGCCTCCTCAGCCTGGTAGACAATGGGTAACAGTTTAGACAGTGGATTGGCTGCACTAGAAAGTCACCTCCCTTTGTTTCCAAATCAGTTTTGATGTTTATTCAAAATGAATTTTGTATTTTCATAAATTTTAAGAACTCTAAAGTTTATTAATTAATTAATTATTATGTATACAGCATTCTGCCTGCATTTATGCCTTCAGGCCAGAAGAGGGCACCAGATCTCATTACAGATGGTTGTGAGCCACCCTGTGGTTGCTGGGAACTGAACACAGGACCTGTGGAAGAGCAGCCAGTGCTCCTTACCCCTGAGCCATCCCTCCAGCCCCAAATTTAATTAAACGAAGGATGACAATCTAAGTTCAGTACCTTAGTTGTAGAGTAGACTCATTTACAATGACTGTCAGGTAGGTCGGTCTTTTATTTCATAAAAGATCACATTTTCTCTTATTTAATAAGATAAGAATTTTTAATTCTTATCTTATTAAAAGATAAGGATTAAAGTCACAATTTATTTATGTATTGTTTATTGACTAAAAAGTAAAAGAAAATGTGTTGCTGGAGAGATGATCCAGTGATTAGGAGCACTTGTTGCTCTTGCAGAAGACCGATTAAAGTCACAATTTATTTATGTATTGTTTATTGACTAAAAAGTAAAAGAAAATGTGTTGCTGGAGAGATGATCCAGTGATTAGGAGCACTTGTTGCTCTTGCAGAAGACCTGGATCTGGTTTCCAAGCACCCTCACAGTGGATCGCAGCCATCCATAACTCTGGCTCCAGGAATGCAGTGCCCTCTTCTGAACTTCTGAGAGCATCAGACATTCACGTGATACACATACATACACGCAGGCAAAACACACATATAAAATAAAACCAATACATCTAAAAATAAATTATAAATAAAATGCATTAATACAGCTAATGACTTTTGAGAGTGCTCCAAATACATATGCTCCAAACCAAGAATGATAGTTAAAAAAATAAATAAACAAAAATACATCAAACAAACAAGCAAAACAAAACAAAACAAGACAAGACAAGAAAGTCTGCTCTTTTTGCTGAAGAGGTTTCTCTTCTGATGTCATGGCGCAGACCTAAGAGCTCACTAGGTGGTGACGGCTAAAGTCCATGGTCCCCAATGACTTCCATCTTCCTTTGGAACTTCCTCTAACTTACAGAATTTGTGGGCTTCTTTTTGTAATTAATTCTATTATTAGCATGTATGCACCTCTTTCTCTTTGTCTCTCTGTTTGTGAATATGAGTGTGTGTGTCAGGGTGGGGGTGGCTCCCAGAGCAGGCTTACAGAAGACAAACAACTTCATGGAGTTGACGCCCTCCTACCTTTACAGGGCTTCCGGGGATGGAGCTTGGGTGATTGATGGCCCCCAGGCTTGTGTGGCAAGGGCTTGCACAGACTTTTTTCTTTTTGGTTTTCTTTTCCTTCTCTCTCTCTCTCTCTCTCTCTCTCTCTCTCTCTCCCTCCTCCTCTCTCTCTCTCTTCTCTCTTCTCTCTCTCTCTCTCTAGCAAATGTAGTTTGTTTTTTTTTCAGTGACAACAAGCTACTGATCTGAAGAGCAGACGTCACACAGAGAGAAAATAACTTAAAACTACTGCTCAGTAGCTACTTAAAGAAACATCACCCTGAAGCCAGGATGTTCTTAGAGCACTTCATTTTGAGAGTCAAGGGAGATGGCGCAGTGAGTAATGGCACTTCCCACTAACCGCAGCCATCTGAGCTCCATCTTCAGGACTCACCCACAGTGGAAGAGGAAGAGAACCAAGTTCTGAGTGTTATTCTCTGGAACAAGAAAGAGCCCTGCGTTGCCTTAAATACTATTTCCTATGAGATAGGTCTCAGAAATTCAAGAATGTCACAGCTCGTTTTCCTAGGAATCATCCTTGAATGAGTACCCTTGTCTCCCCATACTGGTTAGATTTTATTATCCACTTACCACACAACCTAGTGTCACCTGGGAGGAGGACAATTAAAGAATCGTCTCAGATTGGCCAATGGCTGTGTCTAATATTGTCCTGGCTGATTTGACTGTGGAGAGCCCAGTCGACTGAGGGTAACTACTCTGAGAGAGGTGTCTGAGGCGCATAAGGAAGCCGATGAGCAGAGCCAATGAATGAACTGGTAAGCAGCATTCTGCTATGCTTCCTGCCATACATCCCTGACATCCCTCGATGGCGAGTTACGTACTGGAAATGTAAGCTGAAACAGACTCTTTCCTTCCCCCATTCTAACAGTATAAAATCAGATGTTTCTGAAAGGTAAAATAATAAATTTACTTATTTATTTGTTTGTTTGTTTAAAGACAGCACACAACTCAGGATGTAAAGAACAAGACTCAGTTGGGGATTACCACCAGATGATTACTGTTCAATCCAAAGTCTAGCAAGTGGTCGTATTTCTGCTAAAGAGATCAGATCTACAAATTCAGAGGTTGTTTGCTCTCATTTCCTATGAGAAATGCTATTTCCTTCCCATCTAACCTACATCTCTTCTGCTTCAACATCAACAGTTTCTCCTGATTTTATCACACAAAGACTGCCCCGTTAACCTTAGAGTAATAACGAAAGGTTCACATAGTTAGGAGAGCCCTACAAGCATCCCTCAGCCAATTCCTTCCAGAAGAAACACTCTGGGTTTACCATTCACTCCTTATCTACTTACTGTCCTTGTACTTCTTACTCTAGAGAGCCCCTTGGGATTCTCTATAGACTAAGTGTTACTGTCAACCCAGATTAGGTCTGAGTTCTCTACGAGGCTGTATCTACTGGAGTGGTGGCTTCCCCTCCACCTTTTCCTCCTTGAATAAATATCTCAGAATGAATTGTCCATGTTAACATGGATCAATTATCTAGAACAATTAAAAAAAATAGCAAGGAATTCAAAGTGAAAGGATAAAAAGAACATGCAAACACACACACACACACACACACACACAAAGTTGACAAGAAATACAAAACTATGTTCCTTGTTCAAAAGAAATAATGGATTGTCCAAGTGCACCCACAGTCCACGCATCCAGAATCCATGCACAGCTGCAATTCGTAAGTGATGGTTAGAAGCCTCAGTCCTGACAAGTTCTATGATTTGTCTTGGAGAACCAGTTCCCTCCTTAGATTCAACCTCAGAGGTTGGGCAAGTTAGCAGCATGAATTGCAGTGATTTTGCAAGCTTATTGCCTCCTACAATTAATTTTATCTAATTTATCGATGCAGTCATTCAGGCACATTTGGCTAATTCATTTTAAGAGGTTAATCAAATTGAGTCTTGTATTAGCATTATCTTGGCCCAAAACTTAAAAAAAAAAAAAAAAAAAAAAAAGACAAATCAAGGGGTTTCTTTTTTTTCCATTATTTGTAGAGTCAACTTCAACTTGATGCCCCGAAGAAACTTCAGGTGATTTCAGAAAGCAAGACCTAACCACACCACCACCAATGTCACTGGGAGGAAATAAAAAAAGACTCATAACACTGTCACTGCATAAATTACAATAAAGAGCAATGATCAGGGTTACGGTCTTATACATCTGACCCAGGGTTTAGCCTGGGTTATTGCTTGATAGTCCAGAACTGTCACCTCTTCTTAAGAGCGGCCACTTTATCGGTCCATTTTTAGGAGTCATCTAGTTTGAGCACAGATGGTCTCTTCAAATGCAAAGATGAATTGTCAGATGATTCTAGTATTCCTTGTCCGCAGGGTCTACTAGAGCGACACTCAACCCCATTGGACAACCCCAGAACTTGGATAGTGTTGGGTGTTTTCTTGTGACAGATCTGCATGCAGGGACAAAGTGCCCCCAGGGCTTTGAGGGGAACAGGAAGCAGACTGGTGGCAAGCCATGTGTTCTGTGACTTTGAACCAGTGTTGTCATGTTAAATCTGCTTTACTCTGTGTCAGAAGGCTTCTCATAGCAGCATCGAGTTCATGAATGCAACATTACCAGCTCTTAACTTCAGTTCATGACCTGGACCCATGACCAGCTTCTAAGACAAAAGGCAACCAGGGCTCTTTCCCTGTCCTGGGCATCTCTGTACACCTGGGCATCACGAGCACCACTATCCAGATTTCAGGGTGTGAGCCAGCCACAATATAAATGCTCAGAACATGTTCCTCCTAGTCAATCAACCAAGCAGGCCCCTCTTCTGATGACCCAGGTCACATGGGTTCTCTCCTAAATAGCACTGTTCTTCTGACCTACCTTCATAGCAACTCCGCAAATTCCCAGCCCAGATCAGCCCACCCATACCTATCTTTCTTCTATTTGGAGATGTCAGATACCCCTGAGAAAAATCATAAAGGACTTCCCAGATTGGTACTACCACGATTGTCTGATTGGCTAACCCATTCGGTGCTTGGAAACTTTCCGGGTATTTCTTAATGTAAAGGACTTTCAAACACCTCCCCCTTCCACTGTCCATGTCAGTTATTCCAATTGTCCCCATACCCTTCATAGTCCTTGCTTCTATCCTCACTTCCTAAGCCTGGAGAGTGGATAAAGGTTGTCTCGGCTCCTCCCACATCCACACACCCCGCCCTAAC